>CM059971.1:2666731-3908458 GCA_030490835.1 Annona cherimola | reverse complement strand
CTGCGATTAGCATAGCTGTTGTTTCATATTCTCCTAGTAGTTGATCGAGAACCAAGCTTAGTATTTCTTCTTCCGACAGATCCTTTTGGATTAGCAAAATATGGAAGAAATCCATCCTTCTCTTGTCTTTGCATATTTTCTTTTCTTTCCTCTGTTGCAATATTGTTTTTGTAATTGCCTTTATCCGTTGTCTTGCCCATTAAACCGGGGACTGATGTCAGGCAACCATCTAATTAGAACCTAGCTTTTACATTTGTGCAACACGTTTAAAATTATTGAAAATGTCAGGCAACCATCGAATTAGAACCTAGCTTTTGCATTTGTGCAACACATTTAAAATTGTTGAAAATTGAAAAATATCACATCAAATAAACTGCAACAGATATAGAAATTTGTCCACCTATATATTCACGAAAAATTAAATTAAAGACATGATAAAAGGTTTTTTGACACTTACATGAATTGCCTTAGCATAAGGTGTCCCTGGGATATTAATAGGGAGTGAAACTAATCCTTTTATGAAAGTAGTAAAGCTATGAAGGATTTGAGCTATCTTATCATCTTCTGGGCCCAAATTCAGAACCTGTTTCACTATCACACTAAATGTAAACTGTGACACATAAAATTTTAATTAATGCTTGTCATAAATATATACAATTCCAAGGGTTAAATTCCAAATACGATCACAAAATTTACCCTTACTAATTCATATAACCACACATTTGTAAAAGAGTAATAATTCAGTACTTACAATAAGCATGAAGACTCCATATATACACACATCCGCTTTTCCCATATCATTTTATTAATTATTAAATGGTTTAGAATTGAAAAATCATAGAATAAAAAATTTTGCATGAAAAGATTCTTGCAGGAACACCGTATTCGATCATTACCTTTTAAAAATGGCTGAAAATGTGAGGTTATTTTGGCGACAATTTATTATTTGGTTAGAAATACTTGGTCACTTTTGAATGGATGGTTAAGTGTGACTGATTTTTAAATTGAACACAGCCGAAAATAATATTAATGTACTATGAAAATTTGGCTGTAGATAATAATATATCTTCGATTGAAACTAATATAGTACTAAACTGCATTTGATATTTGGCAGCAAAAAGATAGCTATAAATACATACAAATTTGTAGTGAAAAATGGTTGACACTGTATGGTTATATTATGATCTATGTATATAAGTACAAATGCGGTTTCTACTCATATTTCAATTAACCCCTATTCCAATTGAAGTTGGTCAAGTGAGGAGATGTATCAACATGTCTTGCGGGTTTCGTTGCAGAAAATGAGAGTTTTGTTGCCTGTCCAGGTGCTCATAAACCTAATTGCACTGTTTTCAATATCAGAGATGAAGCAGCTGTTCTGAGCTTTGATGGTGTCAAAGAGGATGAGTGCGGCAGCTCGAAGTCGCTTGTGGTGATCACCAGTAGTCACAAGCATGGTGAGATCCCCAAGTATGCCTGGGATGTTAGCAGGACAACTGCTCTCAAACAACCGATCCTCGTTCTGGAGAATGAATGAGTTGAAATCTGCGTCGCATGAGACTATTGTCGTGTGCCCGAAAAGATGGGATTGAAAAATCTTCCCATACCTTCAATTGTATGCATGTATTCAGTAATAACAATTAGATCCATATAGAAGTGAAATATCTTTATTGAATTAGAAAATTAAATGGTATGCATATCTTTATTCTTAAGAAAAAAATTTAATTTTCAAGAAAGTTTTTTTTCAATTTCTAATAGAATTTTTTGTATTTATTATATACCTTTTTCCATCCTTTCATTCTCATCCCATTTTTCATCTCAATCTAATTTTTTAATTCTTCTGAACAAACCCTTAATGAATTAGAAAATTATATATATATATATAGGATTCTGTTCCGGTGCAGCGTCACTACATCGGAACAGTGGTGCAGTGGGCCCAAAATGGGCCCCACATGATCATGAAATCATGATCTACTCCACCCATTGTATTTAGAATAATATATTATATTACCATACCAATTTTCATCCCAATCAGATACTTTAAAGTTGTTATTTACATCAAACTATTTTATTACGTTGGATTTGTACCATTTTTAGATGGGGCCCATATACATATCTGATTGGGATGAAAATTGGTGTGGTAATAGAATACATTATTCTAAATACAATGGGTGGAGTAGATCATGATTTCATGATCATGTGGGGCCCATTTTGGGCTCACTATACCGCTGTTCCGGTGCAAGCGTCATTGCACCGGAACAGCTCTCATATATATATATATATATATAATTCATCAAACGAAGTGATAAAGAGCTAAGAAAGGGATGGTCCTATACGTCTGGTTGTTACTTAACAACGTAATATATTTTTATATTTTTAACGTAGTGTATTTTTATGTTTTTAGATTCTATTAGTAGACCTACTGTATTTATATTTTCAAATTCCATTTTTTTTATTTTATGTAGAATAACATGTATTTAGTTCATATATATATATATACATACATACACTCAAATTTAACTTTTTTAATTCTTGCATGTATTTTAAATAAAAGTTTAAAAATAAAAACTTTTCACCCATCTCACATACCCTCTCGCACATGTAAAATGATAATTTACTAGTCTCAAGCGAAACCATATAATTTTTTAATTAAGGAATGAAAATATTCTTCATAAAAAAGGAATGAAAATATTTATTTGTAAATTCATGAATAAGAGTGGTTTGGTTGCCTACCTTTGGATGTTGGACTGAAGAAAGCCACCAAGAGTGGTAGATGCATGGGGAGTTCGGAATGAGAGGGTATTGCCTAGGAAAGTGCACCACCCTAACTTCCCTGGTGGTAGCTTCTTCGATATTGGTTTTGAGTACTGCACCTTGAAAATGTGTCTTAGAAGAAGAGGGCAAAAGAAGAATAGCACAAGAAGTGTTGAAATGAAAGAAAAAACAAGTTTAGGACAGGAAAAACAAGCACTAAACTCATATTGGCTATCAGCTTATGCTAGCTGAGCTTAGCTGCATAAATTAAGATGGAGAAAGATTAATGAGAAAGAAAGGAAATTAAGTACAAAGTAACCCAAAAGAAAAATCCAAAGATTTTATAGACATTGGGCATTGATTACTAGCACAGATAAGAGAGGCATTGGCAAGATAAAACTTGTTGACGTGTTTCTATTTCTAGTGACAAATGCTGTTACCCAAAAACTTATCACTACGTGTGGAATGGGAACAATTTTAGCCAAGAGGATACTTTTGCCGTGCACGTTCCACCTGGTGTTTGCTTGCTTATACAAAGCACCATGGATTTGGTCAGCTTTTCACAAGCTGTTTGGCCAGACTTATAATTTCCACACAAAATTTTTGGGTAAAAGCTAAAAAAAGCTCCTTAACAAGTAGGTCCTATTTAGAGCTTTCCGGCCAGTGCACGGCTTTGCATTAGCTTGCTTATACAAAGCACCATGGATTTGGTCAGCTTTTCACAAGCTGTTTGGCCAGACTTATAATTTCCACACAAAATTTTTGGGTAAAAGCTGAAAAAAGCTCCTTAACAAGTAGGTCCTATTTAGAGCTTTCCGGCCAATGCACGGCTTTGCATTAATTGTACCATCAGGCCAGATCGACCCTTCGGTTTGACATTGTATGGCCTATTTTGGCAGCCATTAATGTCCACAATAAGTACTGACATTTGCGCTTTTTTAGCTGTTTGGGTGAGATTACTTATTAGGCTCGAATATTTTGTATTAAAAACCAAACGTGTTGTTGAAAAAATTCTCTCCGTTATGTAAAGGTTACCAAACGTGTTTGCATGTATACCTATATAGTTTGGCCGAAATTGCAGATATAATCACGTCTTACCAAAATAACATATAACCCCAGAGGACCTCTTTTTTGTCAGCAACTATTAAAATGTGTGTTAATAAATTAGATAATAATAGAAATAACCCTGTTCAAAACTATATTAACTCACTTGTGCTCCTTCTTAGAAAATCTCTCCTTTTACATGATCTCTTCTCCGAATATGCTACCTGCACAATTGAGTATTTCATATCGATGAAATTTTAATATAGATCTAAACAAGGTTATTTTTGTCATTATTTAATTTTCTAACACACATTTTAACAATTGTTGATGGAAAATAGGTCATACGAGAGTTTTATTCAATTTTGGTAAAATTATGTAGAAATAATAAGCAAGTCATGAAACTACGTGAACATATCAGTACTTTCGGTCAAACTATACAAGTATATATGCAAATTACTCTTAAAAGCTCACCAAAAAGTGTAGAATAGATAAGCTAAGAAACATAACTTATGCTTAACGTATGAATTTTTGGGCTCATTCAAACAAACCCTAAAGATTCACTTATTAGCTTTTCTCAAGCAAGAATTACACTATGCAAGTTCAGCTTTATTGTCTTAAGATTTTAATTTAGTAAAATTTATCCCATTTTCCATCCAAGCTTCTCTTTTCTAATGCATTTACTGTTCTTTTTTTTTTGTAAAGAAAATATTTATCATATCTTACTCACTTATCCCACTTTACTTTACTATTTTTAACTTCCGCATTCTTTCTCATATTATACTCTTGGCAAAGGTAGTTTTTTTTTTTTTTGCCACATACAACGTACGGGGGCTGCACATAATTCGGTTGCAAATAGTTATATACATCAGGCACAATAACATAGCACTTAGCCATATCTGACATCAAATGCAACAAAGTTTCAATTTGATTACAAAGGGTGGCCTTATGTAAGGAATTTTTCAATAGTATATACTATTTCATATACACTTACTATAAAGGTAATTTGCAAATTACACACATAATATGACCATAATTGCAAATATACTCACATAATTTCAGAAATTATAAATAACCCCCACTTAGTTTGATTATAATTGTAGATATACTTAGTTTGATTATAATTGTAGATATACTCATACTTTTAATGTGTTATGGTGTCGTTACTATAATGTTACAACATGAGTATATTTGTAAAAATTAAATATTCATACTTAATTTTTAAAATTGCAAATATGCCCACGTTGTTTACATATCTTTGCAAACATATCTATGTTGTAATGGTTCAATGATGGCATCTTAACGGTGTGGATATATTTGCAATTATGGTAAAAACTAAACGGAGGTTTTGTGTAATGTCAAAAACTATATGAATATATTTGCAATTATGGTAAATCTTAGTAAGTATGTCTACAAATCACCCCTTATGACAATAATATCTTATTTTTCCAAAGTGATTACAAATAGTTGTTAGAATTTGGCTACAAACAGTTATAAAACATCAGTCACGATAACATAGTAGTTAGCAACACCTGGTATCAAATGCAACAAAGTTTAAAAATCTTTACAAGAGGTAGCCTTATGTAAGAATTTTTTTAGTAGTATATACATTTTCATGTAACTTACTACAATAATATCTTACTTTTCCAAGTTGTATTTCATTTCTAATTACAAATTCCAACAGCCTAATATGCGTGAAAAGAAAAATGAACTTTTAACACAAGTTTGGAATCATTTTGTTGAGTGAGATTTGGATGAGCGGGACAAATGAGGATAGGTTGTGCATTTATAAATGAACAATTATATTTTGAAAGAAAAAGTAGTATTAGAAATGTAAAAATAAGATTGTAATTTATTAAAAATGAGAGGTTTTATAAAAAATGAGAAAATTAATATTGAAATTGATAAAAGTTGCTTTCGGAATGAGAAGTTTTTTTCTCATTCTATCTACTAGGATGGTTCAGCAAACTCTTTAACTTTTTTTTTCTTAGTGTATATTGATATCACATTTATGTATATTGTGACTTTGGTGAAAACAACTTGACTTGATTATGCTAGCATCTATGTATATTGTGTAACTACACATATGACTTTGGTGAAAACATCTTGACTTGGTTACACTAACATTTATGTATATTGTGTAACTACACATACGTATTTTATTTCAAAAGGTACGACACTATTATTTAATATCACTATAACAAAATGTATTGTTTATGATCGCTTTTTCAATAATAAATACAGCTAGAGTCCCACATTAATTGCAGCCAAAGTTTTATTATTATTTGTAGGTAAATTATAATAATTGCATCCAATATTATTTTTTATTGTAGTATAATTGACGTAAAAAATGGTTCTATTTAACTAAATGTCCTCGCTCAAAAGTAACAAATATTTATAGTTTTTTTAAAGGAAACAAATATTTATAGTTAAATTGTTTTGTTATATGTGAATTAAAGAGTTTTTTTATTATATCACCTATCATTGATGACCAGACACCTAATGAAGGTAAACCTTAAAGGCAGGATAACAAGGTTATTGTCTTCACCCCATCTTTAAACTCTAAACCTTCCATCACTTATACTACTCTACACATACCCACATCATCCGCTTTGGACATCTAAGGGGCAACATGTACAACTAAAAAATAGTTACACAAAATAAAACTCGGAAATTTTATAAATACACCTACAAAATTTGACCAATATCTCATCCAAGTCACAAAATAAAACTCAAAAATTTTACAAATACATCTACAAAGTTTGACCAATATCACATCCATGTCTTTAAGTTTGACAGCATTGCAAATATATCCACAAAGTTGGCATGAAATTGCTAGCATCTCCCTTTTGTCAAGATGTCGTTAGAATTTTCTATAAAATGACAATAATGCTCTTTAAGCTAAGCAATACATTTACCATTTTTTAACTATTATAGTATATTTTCTATTTTATTATTATATTTTTTACATAGATTGTTATTCTAGTTTTTTTTTTTGCAAACATGCTTATAGCATTTGCAAAAATTATAAGTGTATCACTCGACTTAGAGATATTATCATCATTTTTTAAAAAAAATTTAATAGCATTATAACGGAAAGGACACGCTTGCAATCTCATAAAACTTTGTGGTATATTATTGTCATTTTATAAAAAAAAAATTAACGACATCATAACAGAAAGGACACACTTGCAATTTCATAAAAACTTTATGAAAATATTTATAATATTGGAAAACTAATGGCACGGAAGCAACATTGGTCAAAAATTGTTAGCATATTTGCAAAAATGTCATAAAACTTGTTGTAAAACCTAACCTTTAGTAATGGTAGTATAAAGACTCTAGATGAAATCTTTTTTAACAAAAAAGCTTTTACTCATAGTGATAACTTGTGACGCAAGGTAAGAAAAAATTTAACGGACTTCTGGGGCATTGTTTCTGTGTCTTACGCATTTATATTATGGAAGATTTTTTAATGTACTTCAGTGCACTTAGCCCCGATGCACTCAAGTATATTTAACTCAATTTCTTTTATTTTTTTGAAATTTTTTTATACAACTGTTAATTTAAATATATTTAACATGTATATCAAGTTTTATTATTTTTGGAGATTTATAGATTTTTTTTGAATTTTTTTAAGTCAATGACATTTTTGTAAAAAAATTTTAAATTATATAAAAAATAAGTATTTGCACATGAATGCACTAGATCACAACTCTGATAATATCACAAAAAGATTTAGATATAAGGAAAATACTTATTGTATAAATGGGGATGGCCTATGCAATGATCGTAATTAGTACCTTTTTTTCCTCATGATAGAAATTTCTCCTTGTATTCTTAACTACTCTAAATTCTTTTCTTTAGACTCCTTAGGTGTGTTTAGTTAAAGATAAAACTTTTTGATGAAAAGTTTTCGGTATAAAAATTGTCAAATTAATAGAAAATGATGTTATATGATGGGCGCTGGTTGTATGTGCTCGGAAGCAGGCAGCGCTACCTACTCCCGGGTGCATACACCCATTTTTTTATTTTTTTGAATTTTTTTTATAAAAATGTTAATCTAAGTGTATTTAACATGCATATAAAATTTTACCATTGTTGGAGTATTTTAGATATTTATTTTTTATTTTTGAAAATTAATAGCATTTTAGTAATTTTAGTAATTTAAAATCACTAAAATGCCACTAATTTTCAAAAATCAAAAATAAATATCTAAAATACTCTAAAAATGGTAAAAAAATTATATACATGTTAAATACACTTAAATTAATAGTTTTATAAAAAAATAAAAAAAATAAAAAATGGGTGTATGCACCCGGGAGCAGGGAGTGCTGCCTGCTCCCGAGCGCATACAACCATAACCCTTATATGATAGGAATAGTGATGAGGTATAAAATGAATTAAGTTAAAATAAATAGCTTAATTGTATAGGTAATTATGTGAAAATGATTAAAAAATAAAGTTATTTGTATAAAAATATGAAAAATAATTAAAAATAAGATAATTATAAAAAGTAAAAAATTTTAAATTAAAAAATTTTAGTCGACATTTTTAATCCAACCAAACACACCTTTTTGATCTCCCCATCCCTGTCTAGAAATGATTCAATGCGCACTGTAATTTAAATGCGCCCCCGCCGATCCTCTGTCCAGCTGTCGCCCAGCACATCTCGGTCGTCCACTCAATGCAATGAATTTTTACGGATAAGTACCCCACATATTTACAATCTCGCCTCCTGTAAGATTAAGGGTGTGTTTGTTTGGGATAAAAAAGTGTCAACTAAAACTTTTCAATCTAAAACTTTTCAATCTCCATAACTACTCTATTTTTTAATTATTTTTTCACATTTTTCTATATAAACTACCATACTTTTCAATCATTTTTACACAACTACCCATACAACTAACCTATCTATT
This sequence comes from Annona cherimola, assembly GCA_030490835.1. Lineage (NCBI taxonomy): Eukaryota > Viridiplantae > Streptophyta > Magnoliopsida > Magnoliales > Annonaceae > Annona > Annona cherimola. Next base: position 3,899,744 of record CM059971.1, on the reverse strand, counting down.
TTAATTTTATTCTCTTTACTCCTTATCATTACTCCTATTATATCACATCATTTTTTATTGATTTGATAACTTTTACTTCAAAAACTTTTCACCAAAAGTTTTACCTCCAACCAAATACACCCTCAAAAAAAATCCTAAAGAAAGAGGAGAGAGATTGGACGAGGCGGCGGGGGTGTGGAGGATCTGAAGAAGAAGAAGAAGTGGTTGCTGGCGGCTGGAAGTGTGCGATGGCGATGAGATGGCGGCACCAAAGAGTAGATCAGCGGCATGAACGAACGCTGATGGAGAGAGGCTTTTGCAGTAACAGCTAGCCAAACGGCATCAAAGTGTCTTGCGATGACAATGATGGAGAATGGTCGGGCGGCAGGTCTGGCAAAATCCTGTGTAACAATGGCGATCTGGCGTTCGCCAATGATGGAAGAGATGATCAACAGGGCTGTACGAATCTGGCAAGTCAGTGCATAGGCAGACGGCGACACCTACCTGCAGTGGAGGAGAAGAAACCACCGGGCATCGGCTAGGCGATTGGCATAAACGAAAGAAAAGCCTGCCTCAACTCAAATCCAAAAATCAAAATTTTCATTCCTTCGCAATGTGACATTTTTCATTTTACAATGGCAATTTCAGATTCACATTTGCATTTCTTTTGACCATTTATTCATTGGTATCAATTTCGGAGAGGCACACGAATATCTAATTTCACTACTACATCTTCTCCTTTGTCTTTCTTCCTTGTTCTCAGACAAAGTATAACATTATATGCAATTAGTATATTATTTGTGATAGGTTTTTCTGGAACAAAAGCACTTTGCTGTTCCGAGATAATCCCAAGAAATTATATTTTCAGCACTTATTAGATCACCTAAGCACCTTAACCGATTTAATGGAACTTGACTCTTTTAGTTGGCCAAGTTAATGGCTGGAACCTCTTCAATTCAACACTTATTAGATAAATGTAGGAAATTATGGTCTAAATTATTAAAAAATTGCAAGTTATTAATAATTCTGCAATTTTATTCAAGTTTGTTCAAAGAATTTTGTATTATTAAAGTGTTTTAAATAATACAAGATTCTTGAATTAAATCTATATCTAGGATGAGAATGTAACGATGTATATTGAGAACGAGTAAAATTATATTTGGAATGAATAAATTTGTATTAAAAATTGAAAAGTTGCTTTGGGAATTGAGAAATTGTCTTAGAAATAGTGATACAGATTCAATTCAAGAATCTTAACTTGTTTGAAACACATAAAGGATTTTTCTACAGGACCCGAGGTAAACTTTTTATGTACAACATTTTCACTTTCCCCTTCTAATTTATTTTCTAATTATTTTTTTCACTTTTTCCTATATAACTATTCCACTTTTTAATCATTTCTCTACAAGAAAACGTACAATTATTTCATATATTTTAACTATATTTTCTTTTTCCTTCATCATTATTCATATCGTATCACATAATTTCTTTCATTTTAAAATGTTTTACACTAAAAACTTTTTATTTAACAAGTTTTAAACCATGCCAACACATACACACATGTACTCAACATGCACACAAGTGTAATGTGGTTTACGCTAAAGGTGAAATAGAGTTGGTCTCAACCCAAACCCAACTAACCAAACCAGATGTCTGATAGGGTTGAGTTAGGCATTAAAAAAAAGTTACATAATTCAATTCATTTTAACTTAATCTCAAAAATGAATTGATTTAAGTTAAATTTTTGTCAACTTGACCTGCTTAATTTCATTTGTTAGTACAAAATATAATAGATTATTTAAAAATAGTCATACAAGATCAATTATGTTTCAATCATGTTTAATAATTACTTAAAAATTAGTATATAGAATCATATGATACATAAACATTAAATAGACATTAATACTTATAAATATGATTACCTAACAATTATGTTATAGTATAAGTCATAAAATGGAAGAAATTTCCATAAAAAGATTAATTTTATATTTTTTAATTGAATTTAATTAAGAAATTTTTTTAAAATATTATATATTTATTAACCCAATTTGTAACCCAAACTAAACCGATTTATATGGATTTAGTTTAGGGTTGGATTCAAGTTTTAAAAATAATATTGAATACTAGATCAAGCTTATAAATAAGGTTAGAGTTGATCTCAACTCCAGTCAACTCAAACAGATTTATACCTCTAGTTTTGCCTCTCTTTTCTGGCTAGCTTAATCACTAGCCCAATGTAAGCCCAAGTGGGCAGCCCGATGCGGCCTCTTCAAGCCCCAAAAGCACTCCGCCAAAACACACCGTGTCTAACATCCGAAGGAAAAAAAAAACCGCTTCTTCTCCTGCAGCCTGCCTCTGAAAGGTTCGTTCAGCTTCCTCTCTTTCTGCATCCGCTTTTCCCTTTGTTTGATTTCCTAGTTTTTCTTCTTGCAAATTCCCTTTTTTAATCACTTCTCATAACCCTTCGTTTCTCCCTGTTGTCTTACCCATACTTATCTCATCACTGCTCTCTGGAGAATTTCCAAAAGGTCAAGATTTCATTTCTCTAATCCATTGATTGTTTTTGACCTCCTCGCTATGCCATTGTGCTGCTGAATTACGCGAGAAATCATGGTTTCCTGTGCGTATGATCTGGGTAATTTTTGTCTGGATTTGGTTTTCTGAAATATTGTGTCCGGAAGCTTTCGAATGCTCACTCTGCATAATTGAAAGCCATCATTGAATGTGATAGAACGATTCTTCAATTTGGAAAGCGAAATTTTGGATGTTTTGGGGAACTCTTGGAAATTTGATAAACATATTCTTGTGAGGTCCTTATATCAGCTTTTTTGCGCGATCATTACTTGGGTGACTTTGGTAGGTAATTCTTCATTAGCGAACATCAACAATTTTCATGGGTGCAAAAGTTTTGGATAAGAAACTCCAAACAGGATTGTTATTGTTATTTTCTTTATCAAACTACTCGTTCATCGATCCCCTTAAGGCCTTAAACAGGCTACTGGCACTGTAAGCTATTCCTTGGAATTTAACTAGCTCTGTTGAATGTACTCGGAAGCTATGAATCACAGATGCGTTCGATGTTGAATAAATAGCAAATATAGTCCGTAGCAAGAGAATCTTGACATGGATGGATGAACTCTTCCTATGATGCAGTTTGTAGTTTTCTTGATTCCTTTTCAGTTGTCTTATCTTTCCACTATTGGAACTTGACTGGTTGTGAACGCTTGGAATAAACATGTTCTATCAAATTGGAGGAGTGAGAGATCCGCTTTCAAACAAGGATGTTTGTATTCAGGCTGTGGAGTTCAGAGGGAATGAAAATAGGGCAATAGTTGTCTTGATTTAAAAAAAAAAAAATTAAAATGCAGTTATTAGGCTTTTGGAAAGTGTTCATGCAGGTTTTTTGTTTTCTTTGAGTGGTTGTTGATGAATTCTTCTTATCTTCTCTACTAGGCTAACAAACATAACTTTTTACTTAATTTGTAAAATCATAATGTGGCTGCTATTCTTTCCGTCTTCAAGATCATTGCCAAAGGAGAAATTGTTCACCATGAGCTGATGCATCACTAATTTTGTTTTGATTTTTTTTAAAGTTAATTTTAAATATATCCACTTCGTTTACCTTGAACTACAAATATACCCTTGAAATTTGAAAATTTTCACACATACCCACTAAGTGTCCAATTAATTTCAAATATATCCAATATGACAGTTAATAACATTTAATAATTTTAAAATCTCATACTAACCCCAGTTGATCAACATCAATTGTCATTGCCACTATATCCAGATTTTCAAAACTCAATTTGCCTGGCTTCTCTTTCAAGTCGGATGCGTTTTCATTGCATTGTCTAACTTTTGTCATAGCTGAAAGACTACCATTATCAAATTATAAGGGTATTTTGGACATTTCCTATGATGGATATTGGTGATTTTTAGTTTTGTTGACGAAATGGGTACAAACGAAATTTCATCCACACTTATGGTGTGTTTAGGAAATAATAAAACTTTCGAATGAAAAAATTTTTATGTAAAAGATTTTAAAATAATATAAAATAATGTGATATGATAGAGGCAATGATGAGAAGTAAAGAGAATAAAGTTAAAATATATATGTTAGTTATATGGATAATTATGTACAAATAATTGAAAAGTAAGGTAGTTGTATGCTAAGATGTAAAGAAATAATTAAAAAATAGGATAGTTGTAGAGAATGAAAAGTTCTAATTTGAAAACATATATGTTTATCCAAACACATCCTTAGTGAGTATATTTGAAAATTTTTAAACTTAGTGGGTATATTTGAATTAAGGACAAATGTAGCAGGTATATTTAGAATTAACATTTTTTATTTGTTTCATTACTGAATGCAATGATTCATGACTGGCCCAAAATATAACTATTTTTTCTCTAAGGGGGCTCCATAAGATGTTTGATTAGCAATAGTGCCACTTAGCCTAATTGGTGCTTTTCAAATGCTTATGGTCCTTTTTTCCAATATCCGCAAGTCTTTTTGTTGGTTCTTGTTTGTGTTTAAACTCAATAATCATTCCTGCTCCCAACAAGTCTCTAAACACTAACTTTTGCTGTATTGAGTGGTTCATGATTATTCGAGGCACAAGGCACTCCAAGGCACAAAAGATCTTAGGGCCTAGGCACAAAAAAAGTGGACAGGTGAGGGACACACCTGAGTGGTGCAAGGCACACATGATGGGTGTGTTTGGGAAGTGATAGAACTTTTAGATGAAAAGTTTTTTGTGTAAAAGCTTTTGAATTGGGAGAAAATGATATGATATAATAGTATAATGATGAGTAAACAGAATAAAATTAAAATAGATAGGTTATTTGTATGGATAGTTGTATAGAAATATCAAAATGTAGGATAGTTGTATAGGAAGATATGAAACAAGATTTAAAAATAGGGTAGTTGTGAAGAGTAAAAAGTTCTAAATTGAAAAGTTTTTTGTTAAACAAGCATGCCTTGTGTAAAATTAAATAATATATGCAATTTATAAGAATAAAATGATGAGATTATTCAAATATTATATTATCCTAACTACAACCTTTAAGAGTAAAGACTATCCAATTTTCATTATTCTAACATTCAATATTTATACCCAATGGATCAATATTACTCAAAGAGGGTCTAAACTCCAAAGAGAACAAGTAACTACACAAACAGCTTTTTAAAATCATGTTAGTTTTACTTAATGAAAGAGTTGAACATACCAATGCCGCATCTAGCAACTTAGCAAAAGTTGAATAAGGCATGTCCCTCAGTGAAGGAGCCTTGCTGGAAACTTATCAAGTTGCAAAAAGTGTGCCCAGGCGTATCTTGAGCCTTGGTGGATGCCTAGGTGCACCTTGAACCCTCATGGTTTTATGATGATGGCCTGATTGAAATATTGATGAGAGTTTGGGATTTTTTGCAACCCTACCAGTGTCTTTTATTCCTGAACAAAACGTAGCTAAGCTTGCTCAAACAGCTATGAACCTCAGGTATTAATCGTAAGCATTTTATGCATTGATGACATTTGAATGTGATGGGATCTTTTATACACTGAAATTTTTTGCATTATTGCTTATATACTTGTAATTGTTAAAAATGTAAAATAATCTGATGTTTGCTAAACATTAATTACTCCTGCAGCCATTGAAATTCCTTTCCTTTCACTAGATGTGGGAAAGCTCATGAACACGACCATTCATTCCGTCAGCACCCATTTGATTCATTAGTAGCGGTAAGTTATAGTGAATGAATAGGAGCATATGACCCCCAATTCCTGCATAACACGTAAACCTTTGTTTTATTTATTTATTTATTTCTGAAAAGAAGTGTGTTTCTTTTGCTTCTTATCGAACAGACATGGCACATAGGATTCTGACCTTTCAAACTCCTGCAGTCATTCATAAGAGATGCAACGTGGCAGCTCAAAAGATGAAGTTCCTTTGATGTAGAATGCAATAAGGTCTATGGATACATTGTGGTTTCTTTATTTTCAGGAGTATTTTTATGTGGGATTTTGGGAGCTAGTTTCTAAAGATGAAGTTCCTTTGACGTAGAATGCAATAAGATTTATGGATACATTGCGGTTTATTTATTTTCAGGAATATTTTTACGTGGGATTTTGGGAGCTAATTTCTAACTTACCTATGCATCAAGCAATGAAAACATAGATCAACTTGATAAATGGCTTGAATTCCTTATTGTTTTATTTTGAATTTTTAAGTATATGCAGTTTAATTGGGGTTTTAATTTTGCATAGAGATCTTCTATACATAGAAAGAAATTTAGTGGGTTGAGTCAATTATAATGATTGTAGATGTAATAAAAAAAATTATAATGATCACATATTGAATCCAAATTCTTTATTCTTTTCTACTTTATTCTTCTTCTGCGTTCTTATTCTCCAGGTTCTTGCTTCCCTCATTGAAAAGTTTTACCTCTTCCATGCATAGTTCCCCCACTCGCTCTGCAACTGCACTCTTGATCTATAGAAATTTCATACAAGAAATTTTCAACATCAGCTTTTGCCAGTTTAGGAGTACTCCTGTTTCTACTTGAGATGAACTAATGCTAATGGAAATTGTTTGCGTGGCTCTTATGGCTCAAATTTCTTACTCCTGTTTGATGCATGGACGTGTGACATGATGCAGAGTGGTAAATGCATTTCAATTTTTTTTCTTATTCTATTGAAAGTTATTATGTTTAAGTATGTTCTATGAGGGAAAATGATACATATAAAGGACTACCAGGACACAGAATGTCTTCCAAAACAAATGTGGATGATATCTATCTATTATAAAAGGTAATTAATTGTGTTAAGAAAACATTCTCTGGTTTGATTTCCTGTAGAGGTATGCCATCAATTTCTGTTTGGTTGAAATTTAAAATGGAGACTAACTTATGCAGATTATGGTAGTTAAAAAAAGACAAATTTTTGTCTAAGAGTTGATGGATCAAACAACATGTTAGATTTTGTGTTTCTATACTGGTGCCATATTTTTTACTTAGAGGCATTTGAGGCCTAATGGTGTGGAAAAAGCGACACAAAAGGCCCTTGGAATTCTTGTGAAAAAAAAAAAAGAAAAGAAAATCGTCATCAAACTTTTGTAGGAGAGATGGAGGATTTCTATGCTTCGTGTAGTAGAAGCAGGACATCTAGACTTCTAGTTCATGTTTCAATTTTATTGTATGATGTTATATGGTGTTTTAAATTTAGGATATGTTTGGAAAGTGTAAAACTTTTGGAGTGTGTTTGAGAAGTGATAAAATTTTTGGATAACAAATTTGTGGTGTAAAAGGCTTTAAAGTAGTAAAAAATGATGTGATATAATAAAGGTAATGACGAGTAAAGAAAATAAAATTAAAATAGATAAGTTAGTTATGTATAAATAATTAAAAAGTAGGGCGCTTATATAAGAAGATGTGAAGAAATAATTAAAAATTAGGTTAATAATGGAGAGTAAAAAGTTTTACATTGAAAAGTTTTTAGTTTAAAAAGTTTTTGTTATAAACAAATATACCCTTAGTACAATAAAAAAATGTGTTGGGGTTCCATATAAAAATTATACAGATTGAACATTTGCGATGAAGCATTCATTGGACCAGTCGAGTGAGGCTATGGATAAGATAATATTTATGTCTTACCTTCATCTCTACAAGAATTGCCTTATGAAGGCTAGCACGGTGCATTAAGCTTCCGCTACGCGCAGGGTTCGGGGAAGGGTCGGACCACATTGGGTCTATAGTACGTAGTCTTACCCTGCATTTTTTGCAAGAGGCTATTTCCACTCGAACTCGTGACCTCCAGGTCACACGGCGACAACTCTTACCGTTGCACCGAGGCTAAGAATAATGCATAAAATTTGTGGAAAGTTATAGAATAGGTACTTATGAGTATTTTCTTCTTATTTTTAATTTTCTCTTCTGTGGCTAACTTAAATTTTGGATTTGGCATGAATTTTGAAATTTTCGGATGCATAAGAGCTCAAAAAGTGAAATACATGGTGGTTCACCAAAACTGTTACAATGTGCATAATCCAAGTATAGTTCTTTCTTGATCTTTTTTTTGGATAGGTTTCTTTCTTGATCTTTAGATTGCATTTATCTAACCCCATCACTGGTATGGAGAATGATGTTAAGCAAAATCAAATGGCAAATTTGGACATCGAGATTCAAGCATTTTAGTAGGAAGTGAATATAATGGTCCAATGTATTTATGGATATTGGTTTTAGCACTTGTATGTATTTGCACACTCAATGACATGTTTCTTTACATTTTTGTGAGAAAACTGAAAGATAGATGATAATCATTGTTGAAAGAGGAAAAATATATATATATATTGTCAATTAGGAGTGACTAGCGAGGTCAATGAGCTGAATCTTGGATGACTAAAAATGGCCGGTGAAGCCATGAAGATGATGAAGGGAATTTTTGTAAGTTTCATAAGATAAGATTATAGGCAAGAGCCTTGCATTGAATAGGTCAGGATGCTGGCAGTAGTTCCCCACCCCCCACCCCACCCCCCCCCCACAACATGATTAATGGAGATTGTTTGTGGCTTGTCTTCTACTCGGGACACCTAATGGTTCAACAGGTTGTTGCATATGAGGCGACTGAATGAGCCTTGAACCTAGGCATGCCTTTAACATCTATGGTTGTGGCTGGAGGGGTTTTCATCTTCATGGCATTGGAACATAATGTTATACCTACTTTTAGTGGATGGGGTGAATGTCGCATTGTGTAGAAATTATAGGGGGGTTGCAATTTAGGTGCTTGGCGTAGGTGAAGCTTTGGAATCTGTCATCATTTATTGTATAGGATGCTTTTTCATGCCTCCTGCGGGCTCGCTGGCCACTAGTAGACAGTTGTTTGCAGAGATGACAGCAAATTTAAACTTTTCAACCAGCTGCACCTGCAACCTGTCAGGTAGAACCATTGGTCCGTTGGATCCCACCAACATGTATGAGGGATCTTGCCCTTGAAATGCATATGCTGAAAGTTTCAATCGCTAACCATGCTGATTCCTCGGCTGAGATGGGACTGTGATGAACTACCTGTATTCCCAATCAAGGGATTTTGTTGGAGTAAGCCTGCTGTTGGGAATAGCTGGTAAAATTGATGGCCCTTGTTATTCAGCCATCAAACTAAGTTTCTATAATGCAGGCTGTGTAATAAGGTTAGATAATTCCGAATAAATTCATGAAATTTTGCTATTTCGTATGAGTGCCTGGAAATCGTATACAATAATACAATGTAGTGAAAGATTTTCAATTCTTTCCTCCTCTCTTAGGCTGTGAAACAGTTGCTTCTTTTGGTGTAAGTATTGTGGAAATTCAGAGTTGCCAGTGCTTCAAAATGGACATAAAACCAAACAGTCGTATTGAGGGCTATGCTTGTGGGTGGGACAGCGGCATTTGCGAAGGGGCTTATGTGTTCTTATTGGAATGGGTGCCAAAAGATTACAAAGCAAATTAACCCAGAATCCTAGTTTGCTATGTGCCAAGAGTGCTGGCCAAAAAGATGAAGATGGGTCAGGTCAGTATCGGAGCACCGATCTTTTCCGACCGGTCAAAAAAAATATTTTTTTGCTTTTTTTTTTTGAAAATAATTTTATAAACATGTTAATCTAATTATATTTAATCTATAAATCAATTTTTATCATTTTTGGATATGTATATATATTTATTTTGGATTTTTGAATACAGGGGTATTTAAGTCATTTTAAATAAAATGACTTAAATACCCCTGTATTTAAAAATCCAATATAAATATATATACATATTCAAAAATGATAAAACTTGATTTATAGATTAAATATAATTAGATTAACATGTTTATAAAATTATTTTTCAAAAAAAATGCAAAAAATTATATTTTTTGACCGGTCGGAAAAGATCGGTGCTCCTGACGCCGAATGATCTTTTCCGAGGCAAATGATAGGCAAACAGAAGGTATTTAAATAATTAAAATATCAAAATATATTTAAAGGTGAGTAAGTAAGAGTGCGATTTTTGTGCGATTTTTTCAAGCTTTTCACGGTACTAAACTGAACCCAAAAGTAAGTGTGGAAATAGAAAAAACTTAAGAAAGGGAAAGAAAGATGTGATAGTTGCATGGATAAAATAGATTTGTTTTTTTTGGAGTTAGATAAAATAGAAAAATTATAAGGGCAGCAATTAAGATTTAAGAACAAAAACTGTAAATGGATAACACAGCTCCTTGGAAGGATTTAGGAAAAAAAAAAAAAAGGCTAAAATGGCATTGAAACTTTAGTATAACTAGAGGCAAAAACCATTTTTATAAAATTTTGCATCTAAATATACATACATAGGACAACAATATTCTTATTTTTAGTTATAAATATATATATATATATATATATATATATATACAATTCCAAAATACAAACTTAATTTATAGCTTAAATATATCTAGATTAATAATTTTATAAATATTTATAGAGAAATATTCAGGCGCAACTTTGTTGCACTAAAATCATGATGCAGTTGCCTAAAAATTAGCCTTCATATGAACATAAAATTATAATCTACTCTACCCATTGTGTTTAGAATTATGTATTTTATTATCATACCAATTTTTATCCCAATGTGATATGTGTGGACCCCAACTAAAAATGTTGAAATTCAACGTAATAAAATAGTTGCTATAGATAACAACTTTAAAGTAGTTTTTTAAACATGTAAATCGTTTGCTATAAAATTTATATAGATAAATTGTTATATAAAATATCTATATATTTAAGTACATGTGGGGCTCATTTTTAGCCAAATGTACCATTAATTATGGTGCAGCTTCACTGCATAAGAATATATTTCGTATTGGCACAACTTCACTACATCAAAATTATGGTGCTCTACCTCAAAAATAGGCCCCACATGATCATAAAATTATAGTCTATTTTACCCATTATATTTAAAATCATGTATTCTATTATCATACCAATTTTCATCCCAATCGGATATGTGTATGGACCCCATCTGAAAATAATACAAATTCAACGTAATAAATTAGTTTGATGTAAGTAACAACTTTAAAGTGGTTTTTCAACATGTCAACCATTTGCTATAAAATTTATATATGGATAAATGATTGTATAAAGTTTCATTATATTCTAATATGTGTGAGACCTATTTTTAACGTACTGCTATTCCGGTGCAATTGCGGTGCTTCAGAATAACTCTCTATATATAGTTCTCATATATATGAGAGGGTTTTAGGTGCAGCATCGCTTAAATGGGCTCCATATGATAATGAAATCATGATCTACTTTACCCATTGTATTTAGAATAATATATTTTATTATCATACTAATTTTCATCCAAATGAACTACTTTAAAGTTGTTATTAACGTCAAACTGTTTTATTACGTTGGATTTGTACCATTTTCAGATGGAGCCCATATACATATTTGATTTGGATGAAAATAGGTATGGTAATAGAATACATTATTCTAGATACAATGGGAGGAGTAGATCATGATTTGATGATCATGAAGGGGCCCATTTCAGCGATGCCGCACCAGAATACTACTCTTTCTCTATGTGTGTGTGTGTGTGCAAAATCCTTTTTCTATATAACCCTTTTCATTTTTAAAATTTTGATGGTTGATAAAAATAACTTCATCTGTTGCATTTAGCATTATTTATAGTATCTTGGAAATTCTTTTATTTTTTTAATCTCATTGTATGTGTCCCATCTATAAATATGTAGAATCAACATAATAAAATGATTCGATACTAAAATATCAATTTTAAAGTAGCTTTTTTAATATCTAAACTATCTAAAATATTACTAATATGTGGATAAACAATTTTGTAAAGTATTATTACATTCAATATATATGTCAATCGATCTAAATATTTTTCATAATTTACACGTGAATATATATCTTTTTGAGGAAATGTGGCCAAACACATATCTGATTTGAATGAGACTTGGTCTCCCAGATAAACAAGTAATGTTAAAGATAATGAATGAATTCAATTTTAAATTAATAATCAATATCTTAAAAATAAAGGTATTTATATGAGATTGCTTCTATGTAACCCGGTTATATATGTAAAAGCGAAGCCTTAATATATAGAGATGTGTGATTATATACAATATGTATTATACTTAAGTTACAATATTCGTCTTTTATTTCATTTTTTGAGTTTTTCTTCATAAACTTATTTTTTTATTTGTATTTAATTTATATATCAAGTTTTTCTATTTTACAATACTTTTACATATTTATTTTTTTATTTTAAAAAATAAAAAAATTCCCCACGTGCCCACAACTTTTAGCTAATATTCCTTTTATACTTACAATAAATCAAAAAAATTTCGCATGCCTATAACATTTCACCAATAAGTCCTCCGGTACCCACCCCGTCGCAAATGGTCGTCAGTTGGAGGGAAGATGATGATTTTGTCCATGAACTTTAATAAACAGATATGGAAAAATCTACTTATACCCACAATATTTGGCCATTATTCCTTTTATATCTACAACATTTTAAAAAATTCCTTACACACTCACGGCATTTCACCCCCTAATTTTTCTCTTGCCATCATTGTCACGGTCCTTCAAGTTTCATTCATCAAGCTTATACTGAAATTGAAAGGGTTGCAATTAGGGTTATAAATTAGGTCAGGTTGACTTGAATTGGGGTAAACATAACCCTAACTCGCATTATAAAATCTTAATCCAACTTTACTTTAACCTTATTTTTCACATATTAATCAATTCTATTTTAACCTTACGGAAATTGGTTGGGTTTGAGTTAAAAATTGGGTTTATAAATGTATAATATTAAAAATATTTTGCTTAATTAAGTCTATTTTAAATTATAAATTTATATGAAAGAATAAAAATAATTTTTTTGTATGAATACTTTTCAATTTATGACTTATAGAATGATATAAATGTTAAATAATTTTATTTTAAATCTATAATGTCTAGAATTCATATCTATTACGTGCTGACGTAAGAGTATTTATTAATAGTTTGTTATATAACATATGAAATTTTCGGCATCATTGACATACTTATCATTTGGTGCAGACCTGCATGTCGGACATGGGCACTTGATCCTCTGTCTTTGTATATCTTAAAATATTGTGATTTATTTGAAATTATTATTGTATTTATATTATTAATTAGGATCGTTACATCCTCTTAGGCATGTCTTATGACATAACGATGTAAATTTTAAATTTTATTAATATCAGTGTATTTTAAAATTTAAATGTTAAAATATCTCGGGTATATTAGGAATAAAGTATAAAAATTTCTGTGTAATATGATATATATATAGAGAGAGAGGGCTGTTCCGGTGCAGCATCACTGCACCGGAACAGCGGTGCAGTGGGCCCAAAATGGGCCCCACATTATCATGAAATCATGATCTACTCCACCCATTGTATTTAGAATAATGTATTCTATAACCATACCAATTTTCATCCCAATCAGATACTTTAAAGTTGTTATTTACATCAAACTATTTTATTACGTTGGATTTGTACCATTTTCAGATGGGGGCCATATACATATCTGATTGGGATGAAAATTGGTATGATAATAGAATACATTATTCTAAATACAATGGGTGGAGTAGATCATGATTTCATGATCATGTGGGGCCCATTTCAGCGATGCTGCACCGAAAATTCCGGTGCAGCATGCTGCACTAGAATATATTCCATATATATATATAAACATGGAACGCAATCGCCTTGCTGTTGGAGCAGCAAAGCTTCCCTAAGGTTGGATCTGGCGCGCGCATAGAGGAGGAGAGATTTGCTGCCAGGACATGGGCTTCCCTGCAAAATATCCTGCGTAGAGTCTCTTGCTTTTGGAGATTTCAATTTTCAGGCTGCGCATTTCACGCGCAGCTCCTCCTCTCACCTCTCTTCCTGTCGTCCCGAGCTTCCGTGTCTCCTCTCGCCCGTCGTCGCACTCCTCTCACCTCTCTTGCCGTCGAAATCCGTCGTCCCTCAACCCCTCGCCCACCAAGCTGAGATTGCCAGTAAAAAAATGAACGCGTGGAACAAAAATGAAATGTCCTGCAGCTTAAAATCACATAGTCGCAGAACGAGTTTGACGCTGAACTTCTCGTTAAGCTTTGTTATTTTACCTACGCAGAATCGGCCACGCCACCTTCTTCCTCGAAGTCCTCCAAGTCTATTAACACCTGTGCAGTTGGACTGCACCGTAATTACATAAAATGGACCTCACACATATTAGATTGTAATGAAACTTTATACACTCATTTATCCATATATAAATCATACTTTAGACGGTTTAGATGTTGAAAAAACCGCTTTAAACTTGATATTTATATTAAACTATTTTATTACGTTGATTTTGTACCATTTTAAGATGGAGACTGCACACATGTTGGATTTGGATGAAAATTGGTATGTTAATAAAGTGAACAATTCTAAATACAATGGGTGGGGTAGATTTTCCATTTACGATCGGGTGGGGCCAACAGTGCATGGACTGCACCGTGCAGTCGCATGCACTGGATTATTTTCCATATATATATATATGAGGAGTGATTCTATTAGCCCGGGCTAAGTAGATGTCTCACTTAGCCCACCTCAAAAAACATATTTAAAATAACTTTTTTTTGTTTTTTTCTTCATACACTTGTTTATCTAGGTGTATTTAACATATAGACCAAGTTTTACCATTTTTGAAAATGTGCATATATTTTTTTTAGATTTTTGAAAATAAGGGTATTTTAAATGCATATATACACATAGATGTTTGAAAATCTCAAAAAAATAGATAAACATATTCAAAAATGGTAAAACTTGGTCTATATATTAAATACACTTAGATAAACAGGTACATGAAAAAAAAAGTAAAAAAAAAAATTATTGTAAATAGGTTTTTTGAGGTGGGCTAAGTGAGCCATTTACTTAGCCCGGGCTAATAGAATCACTCCTCTATATATATATATATTAAAGGCTTTTAAAAATATATATTATTTTCTAAAATATATATATAAGGCCTTTAAAAACATATATTATTTTCTAATATATATATATATGAAAGGCCTTAAAAACATATATTATTCCCTAAAATATAGATATATCTTATAGGGCTTTTAAAAATATATATATTATTTTCTAAATATTTATTATTATTATTATTATAAAAAAATTAATAATTTTTCTCCTCGTGATGACACTCCCCGATTGGCGGGTTGAATCGACACATGGGATTAAGTATTTTTCTCCTCTTAAAAAAATATATGCATATATATTATTATCATTATTATTTTAAAGAAATATATATATATACATACTTTTTCCCCACGTGGATGCTCCCTGATTGGCGGGTTGAATCGACACATAGGGTTAAGTATTTTTCTCCTCTTTTAAAAAAAATATTTTTTATCATTACTATTATTATTTAAAAATATATATACATATACACTTCTCCCCAAGTAAATATTTCCCAAGTGGCAGGTTGAATAGATACACAGAGTTGGTTATTTTTCTCCACTTTCAAAAATTTTTATCATTATTATTATTATTATCGTAAAAATATATGTATACATATATACATATATACTTCTCCCTAAGTAGAAATTCCTCAAGTGGTGGGTTAAATACATACACGGGATTGAGTATTTTTCCCTCTTAAAATTTTTTTTTATCATTATTATTATTATTAAAAAAAAGAAATCAATTTTGAACCTTATAAAGCCATTGTGCCAATTTGTCGCGCTACCAGAACAGAGTCATCAAACCCTACTTGGTTTTCATGATTTGAGCAATCAAATCGTAATGAACCTATCTGGGTCCTGTTCTTGCTATAGCAAGAGAAATTTTTCTTAGTTGACCTACTGCGACACTTTGCCCTCACTCGAAGACTACGTATGATCCGCCGAGCTCGCTAAATGAAAGCAACCTATGCCCATACAAATCCAAAAAGATAAAGGAGTTGTTTTGCATTAAAATACTATGAAAATTCTCTTCTTTACTAAAGATGGAGAGTTTATAGAGCCATTGTGATTTGAGCACGTGTAAATTTTACTCAGCTCACATATGAAAATCAATGTGGATAATTTTTGCCCGCACCTCTCCATTTGGGCCCAAAACCCTTCAAAAAGACCCGGTTGAACCCAAAACCTTCCAACAAGCCCACTTGGGCCCAAAACTCTTTCACAAACCCAGAAAGGCCCAAAAACCTATCAACCAACCCATTTGGGTCCAAAACTCTTCATCAAGCCCGAAAAGGCCTAAAACCTCTCAACAAGCCCGCTTGGGCCCAAAACTCTTCTGCATGCCCAGAAAGGCCCAAAACCCTTCAACAATGCCTAGTTTGGTCTGAAACTCTTTAGCATGCCTATTTGGGCCCAAAACACTTCAAAAAGGCTCAAAAGTTTCAAAAGCTTCCCAACAAACTCACTTGGGTCCAAAACTCTCAACCAACCCATTTGGGCCCAAAACCCTTCCAAAAGGATTTTCTCATAGAAATGTAAAATCAAAGTATGGAACACAATGCAAAATGTTTCTGTGATATACTTTTCGGACTCGGTTAAAGGATTAAATGCTTTAAAATTTTGCTGAGAGAATTAATTAAGCATTTATTTCAAATTGAGCATGATTTTTCCAGACTGAAACACCATCTTTTGCCTAAAAATTCATGTTAAGTAGTAGCCTTACAATACATGTGTGATATTCATGCCAGGTAGTAGCCTTAGAATACATGAATCACACACTGTTGCGTTGTAACATGTACTGTTTTGCCTAAAATTTTATTTATATGTCATTAGATATTCATTTAAGTGATTGTTAGCCCTCAAGTGAAATGAAGAATATGTCCAGATCCTAAATATAATTTAATAGTTAAAAATCATATTTGACTGAATTTTTATTACTTTTTATAATTATAGAATCATTTATATTTGAATGTGAATTTTTAATTTTGAGCAAATCAACTCTTAGTTTTATTAAGGCTTACACATATTCATCATTTCATATGAGTCTAATTGTCTTTTTAATGGATCCCTAACAGTATTGTTAGAAATGAAATATCAAGCAAAATGCATGAGTATATTTCTAATGTTTAAAAGTCCTTATGCATAAGTGCCACTGGGAGTAAAATCAGTAGTTACATGTGCAATTTGCTTCATATTAAAATTGTGCCAAAGATAGCATGTGACAGCCCATATGGGTGGCTTAAAATTTTTCTATTTTTAATAAATGTGTGCCTCTATTCAAACCTTACACCCTGTAAATTTCAACCACTTTTTGATTTTGTTTAATATTTATTTTAGTTTTTTAAAAATAAAAATACCAAGTAAATTAAAAATTTTAACAAATTTTATTTGATGGAAGATCTAGTTAGAGCACACAAATTCAGAAAAAAGTTTAAAATAATAAGATAAAAGAATATACGTTTTCAGTCATACATATTGCGCCCGCAATACAAGTGGTGTTATGGGATTATCCCATTAAAAATTATCTAAATATTTGGTTATGGGAAACAAAAATATTGTGGATGAGGAGGTTGCTGTCATAGGTTTCATGTCATATCCATCTTTTAAGTTGTTGAATACATAGTTTTGATAATATGAAATGAGTTTTATTGTACTTTATAAATTTCCAATTTTTCCTATTAAAGAACCTTTTGGAATGAGGGATGAAGTTGGCATATTATATTGTCTGGTCTCCATTTTTCACCTGGGTTACCAAGTTAATTTTGCATTTCACCCACATTAATTGCTAGATCTGCTCTGTAGCTCCATTTATCACATAAACTTTTTTTACAAAATTATTTATTTTAAAATTAAATCCCACTTGAATCAAGTATTTAATCTCTAAAATCGATTTAATGTAGTATGACAAAGTTTCGTTTATCCTGAAATTCCAGGAAATTGATGGGACATTTTCTAAAGATGGTTCGATTTGCAGTAACAACCAACCTGGTTTAAGGAATAACATGATCATGTTTATAAAGTCCAACTCTGGTTAATTTGCATCTTATGGGAAATTAAGGAATAATGATATCATGTTCAATCAGTTCTTTGGTTACTTTGCATATCTCCATTCGTGTTTCTTAATCGGAGTGGAGTTGGTCCCGGTGCTGATAACATCACATGCACAAACGTACAAATTTTTAAAAAATAAAATACATACAGCCTCCATTCCATGTTACTATGCATAGAAGCTTATGTTAGAAAACAACCATTGATTAAATCCATAATCAATGCAGGATCTATCTCATGCTAAAATTATTAAGAAATTAAAACCATAAACGGAAGCGTACCTGAATCCATGGATGCTAATAATCTTTGGTTTTGGATCTTCCAAGTTAATGCACCCAGGGTTTTAGGAGAGTGTAGCTCTTCTTCTCTACTGATGGGATGGCAAAAAAGAACCCTAACTCGTGCATAACCCGGGGACCACAACCATTTATATAGGGAGCCTATCTTTCGTATTTCTAATTTAGCCCATCATAAAAATAGAAATTAGAAATTAGGCTGTAGGGTTTCTACGCATAGGAGATCCATACTTTATTAGATGATTTAGGACCATAAAACTTTATAAGATCACTTTATAATTTGGGTCACTATTTATGATAGCGTATACATATAATTATCATATACGTATGTCCAAAATTCCAACAATCTCCCACTTGGACTACATATATTTTATAATTATATATATAACCTTATGAGCTCAAAACCTTTTGCTATCATACTAAAATCATCTCCAAACAATCTCGTCCATTAGTCATACCAACATAGAACCAAGGCGGCCTTTGTCACATTTATCGTAACTAGACCCATCCATGATCACATATATCAAACATAACTAAATAACATAGATCAAGTATGGATGCGTAGCATGGAAATTACATATAATGTGATCTAACATGCCTATTTCCAACTGGTCCACCTTATTTGGTGAGATCAAACCAAAACCAAAAGTACTGAAAAACCAAAATACCGAATACTTTATTTCTGCAGAAAATATCCATAACCATAGTAAAGTGTCTAAACCAGAAAAGCAAATAAATACAAACTCCCACTTAACTAGCATATCATTAAATGATACAACACCTGTATGAGCAATAAGCTCATGAAAGACCATAAGGTGTTACCCTTAGTAAGCAGATCCGCAATTTTGGAGTTTGTCGCAATATGCTTTATAGACACTTTATTTTCCTGAATCTTTTCTTTAACAACCAGGAACATTGCTGAACTCCTGTTGTTGTTTGAATATTAGACTACTAATTTATTGTCACAAAATAACTTAAGTGGTCTTTCAATGTTATCTATATTTTGTAGCCATGTGACAAATTTTAGTCGTCGTATTCCATAATTGGATGCCTCATAATATACTATAAACTCTGATGTCATGGTTGAAAAACTATAAGTGCCTGTTAAGCACTTTTTCCTGACATAGCTTTTCCAACAAGCAGAGAAATATAGCCCGAAGTGGATCTAAAACTGTATTTGCATCCAATAAAGTCAAAATCTGAATACCAAATGATCTCTTACTTATATGACTTTCTGTATGTGAACATATAATATTTTGTTTTCTAAAAATATTTTAAAAATCTGTTTGGCTGCATCTTAAAGATCCATTCCTGAATTACTTAAAATATCTGCCCAACATCCCAATAATGTACGCAGGAACCGAATACATATATCTTGAGATTCAAAACCTGAACATAAATCAAACTTCCCACTGCTAAAGCATAGGGAGTCTTTTGCATTTCTTTAGACTTAAAATCATTCTTGGGACATTGATTTAGATAAAATTAATTTTGTCTTCCTTAGCAAGGAGGTATTCTTAATTTGCGATCCTGCATATCAAGTATCTTAAGTATTTTCTTAATATAGGTCTTTTGTAATAATCCAAGAATACATCTAGAATAATCTTGATATATTTGAATTCCTAATACAAAAGACATATTTCGTTTCAAAATTCTTTGACAAAAATATCTTAAGTTAATGCAATAAACTTATCTTGATGTTGGGAAACAGTATATCTGTGTTACTCCCACTGAAAATATGATTACTCCTACTGAAATTATAATATATGCAATCATCAACCGAATTCATTTCAAGACCAAATGAAATGATAATTTGATGACATTGGCAATACCATTATTAGGAAACTTGCTTAAGCTTGTAGATTGATCTTTTTTATCTTAAAAAACTGAAAGTTTATTATAAATGTTATCTTTACATCCATTTACCATAGCTCAAGGTTAAAACCCATTATTAAAACCATTTATCTTGAAAGAAATTTTCAATAAAATCGGAGAGAAAATTTCTTTGTAATCTATGCCTTCCTTTTGAGTAAAGTTCATTGAAACAAGACAAGCCTTATGCCTTTCCACATTACCTTCCTTCTTGGTTTTAAATATCCATTTATAACCAATCAACTTTATACCTTTAGGTAATAGAATAGGCTACCAAAACATCATTGTCTTTCATGAACTTAATCACATACTTATGGCATCAATCTACTTTTGAAAGGTTTTACTTTGCATTGTTTGATGAAATCGCCTTCCACCATTCCAATGTCATCCTGACGTATTGGCAAAATCTGATGCAATCATCAGAAATCGCATTATCCTTTCTCTAGTAGATTACTTCAATGACATCCATTCTTGAGATTGTTGAGCTTGATCATCAGGAATATCCTGTTTATCAACGATGTCTTATAGATTTCTCTTTAAAGACATAGTCCCTAACTATATCTCCCCCTCAAGCTCAATTTCCTCAAAGAATTGACATTTTTGGTCTTAATAGAACTGAATGTGGGATCATAGGATTTACATCTTGATATTGTTCAGCATATCCAATATATTTAAATTCAAAAGAAGGAACTAAAAGGACTATTTCCAAATGAATAAAAATAACTAAATTTATTCAATACAGAAATAGAAACCAAATTCCATTTAAAAATGGTACCATATATCTCTTTTGAATTTAAATAAAATTTAGTTTTTAATAATAATAAATTAAATGTCCATATAGCCTCAATAGTATTTGATTTGCTATCGCTTCCATCGATGAATCTTTCATCATCATTTGGCCTTTTAGCAACTCAAGTAATCCCACATGGACACCCTTACATGAATAGCAATACCAAATCTATTCATAAAAATGTGTCTTGGGTCTAAGGCTAAATTAATCACTGAACAAACCAAAGCGAAAAATGTACCCATTATTAGTACAATTCTCCTCTATGTCTCCAAGAGTCTGTCAAAAGTAATAACCAAATTTGTATTAGACCATCCGTAGTTTATTTATCATTTTTCATGTCCTTAAAGGTACTTGCCAAGTGAATACTTTTAGTATATTCTTACTTTAATTTATTCTCATTTTGCACACAAAAAAAATAAACTCATCAAGAGATCATTTATCCTTTTGTCAGTTATAATTAACTTTAAACTGACCAAATTGTGTTTAGGAGAATCAAAACTAAATGCACAAGCAAATCCGCTTTATCCTTAGTGCCTTTAGTTTCAAAGTAAGAAGAGATAAGTACTCCCTTATATTTCCTTTAACTTTATACCTTATTGAAATCAAGTTCGAATGAATCGTACTCGTTTCATCTTTATTACCTTTAGCAATACTTTATAATTTTCTTAATATAAATTTTGGCATTAGTTATCTTTTCGGACATAATACCTCCTTGAAAGTCTCCAAAATTTTATACTTTATAAGCATAAAACTCATGCAATTTTTTTTTTTTAACAATCTCACTTCTCAAAGTTTCCATTTTTCCTTATTGGAACTTTTAACCACAAGAGTAGTGAATTGTTTAATCCTTAGTGCATGGTTTAGATTCATAATGCCAAGAATGATCATAATATTTTATTTTCATTACTTGAACATGAAAATAAAACAAATATTGGCAGATATGGCACAAACAGATAAATTAACCAAAAATTGAACAAAATAATATGCTTACATAACTTTTATATAGAACTTTAGCAATTCAAATAATGGTAGGGCCCATCACAAGATACCTAGCACAACATTAATACTTAGTCTTTGGACAAAAGTATTAATTTGTAAGTGGTACTCTTGGTGCAGTGATCAAATATTGATAATAAAGTCCTGTCAAACAATAAGCCTTTCTTTGGACCGACTATTGTTCACATGGAATGCTTAATAATTATCACATATTTATCACCGCATGTGTCTATGTAATTCGGCCAAATATTAATCTTCCTTTGGGCCGATTAATATCCGCATTACTTACATATCCATAATATTTTGGTGTAGTAATCAAATATTTAACAATAAAATCCTGTCAAATAACAAGCCTTTCTTTGGACCAACTTGTCATTCACATGGAGTACCAAATAATTATTTTATATTTATTACCACAAGTGTGTACGCAATTCGGCCAAATATTAATCTTCCTTTGGGCCAATGAATATTCGCATGAATTACATACACACGATTATCTTAATGTCTTAAAAATAAATTAACTTACACAAGAGAGGCTACTTTGATAGCATGTTGTTTCAATCAATTTATTTTAAAACATTAGACATCTGTAAAAATACTTGTACCATTATTTGAATTTAATAAAAAGTCCAAACTATTGAACTTATTTCTGAATTTTAAACATAAAACTTTTGCATAATAATGGGTCAATTTGAATTTAAACACCCAAAAAATCCAAAATTGAATTTTGCGCAACAATAGGTTAATTTAAGATTTTAATAGAAAGCAACAAATCATGAACACATGAGATTAGACATAATTTGCTTTCTAAATATTCATAAACTAACCACATGAATTAATTGCACATCGAATTCAAAAATTTGCATACATATATGTTAATTTCACAAAAGTAATATTTTTGGACCTATTTAGGTTAATCTGACCCTTCCATTCAATCCAGAATGTTCAAAAACATAGAAAACCACTATTGGATCGTCCAAATCGGATAAAGGGATCAAAAGATATGTGAAATTTAATTTGGACGGTTATCGGGCTGCCACGTGTCCTTTACTGGTGGGCCGTACTGTGGGTGGGCTGAAAACGGGCCTGCTTGAACTGGGCTGTTTCCACTTGGGCCTGTTTCACAGGCCCGCCCAGGTGCAAAAGGACTTTAGCTATGGGCCTGATGGATTGGGCTCAGGCCTGGCCCAAACCGGAAAATGCTGGGGCCAGTTTGTAATTTCTGCAAAGGGGTCAGTTTGCAAATTTAAAATTATTTCTATCTAAGGGGGTTTTCTGCAAAAAGTTCATCTCTCCCCAAAATAAAACCCTAACCCTAGATACCCACCCCAC
The DNA here is from genome assembly GCA_030490835.1 of Annona cherimola. NCBI lineage: Eukaryota > Viridiplantae > Streptophyta > Magnoliopsida > Magnoliales > Annonaceae > Annona > Annona cherimola. The sequence continues at coordinate 3,876,460 of CM059971.1, read as the reverse complement.
TGCCCCATGTCGCCGCCGCCGACGCCGCCAGCGGACGCCTGCTGCCTGCTCGTCATGGCCACTGCAGCCGCTGACGGATGCCGCCCCGATCGTCTTCTCCGGCAGCCTGAATCCAGGCATCAGCGGCAACCGGCAGCAAAAAACCCAAACAGCAGCACCGTCCAGCCATGCCCGTGTCCAGCAACCGGCGCCAGCAACGCCAGCATCTCCTTCTCCGGCCACGGCATCGTCTGCTGCTGGCGCTGGATCGTCCCTGCTGGAACGCCCCTGCCGGAAGCTGCTGTCGTTCGCCCCTGCCGGAAGCTGCTGCCACTGCTGGACGCCGCCCGTCCAACCTTTCCGAATCGCTGCTCGGTTCCGGCAGCCGCGACAATGCCGTCCAGCCCCGGCATCGTCCAGCTCTCCGGCAGCAGCCGCACGTCCGTCCAGCCATGCCCGCACGCTGCCCTGCTAGACGCCGCTGCCGTCCAAGCGCCGCCATCCTCTCCGGCAGCAAAACCCAAATCCGGCAGCGACAGAACCGGCAGCGCAAAATACCAAATCCGGCGGCCAGCGGCAAACCCAATCTCGACGACGGCGGCAAAAAAATCCAGGCAGCAGTTTTTTTTATGTTATAAAATTCCAGATGAACAGTGACAGCCGTAATTACGTTTTCGATTTTCTTAATAATCTAACATGAAGATTAGGCTCTGATACCACTTGTTAGAAAACAACCATTGATTAAATCCATAATCAATGCAGGATCTATCTCATGCTAAAATTATTAAGAAATTAAAACCATAAACGGAAGCGTACCTGAATCCATGGATGCTAATAATCTTTGGTTTTGGATCTTCCAAGTTAATGCACCCAGGGTTTTAGGAGAGTGTAGCTCTTCTTCTCTACTGATGGGATGGCAGAAAAGAACCCTAACTCGTGCATAACCCGGGGACCACAACCATTTATATAGGGAGCCTATCTTTCGTATTTCTAATTTAGCCCATCATAAAAATAGAAATTAGAAATTAGGCTGTAGGGTTTCTACGCATAGGAGATCCATACTTTATTAGATGATTTAGGACCATAAAATTTTATAAGATCACTTTATAATTTGGGCCACTATTTATGATAGCGTATACATATAATTATCATATACGTATGTCCAAAATTCCAATAGCTTATTCAGCATGTAATGCCTCAGTTTTTTACAAATTCATGATTAATGGGATATCTACTCCCCTCCATTATATTCCCATTATTTCTTTTGCTATAAGACCTAATTTTATCCAAATTAAATATGTAAATGAGCCTCATTTATTATTATTATTAAGACGATTTCACATCTTCGTAAATAAAGTCTATATATAATGATATTCAATAAATGATAGGATTTCAATCACAAAGAATGATCCTGTTAGCCCGGGCTAAGTAAATGTCTCACTTAGCCCACCTTAAAAATTATATTTAAAACAACTGTTTTTTGTTTTTTTCTTCATACACTTGTTTATCTAAGTGTATTTAATATATAAATCAAGTTTTACCATTTTTGGATATGTATATATATATTTTTTAGATTTTTAAAAATAAGGGTATTTTAAATACATATATACACATAGATGTTTAAAAATCTTAAAAAAATAGATAAACATATTCAAAAATAGTAAAACTTGGTCTATATGTTAAATACGCTTAGATAAACAAGTACATGAAGAAAAAAGTAAAAAAAAATTGTTGTAAATAGGTTTTTTAAGGTAGGCTAAATGGGACATTTACTTAGCCCGGGCTAACAGGGTCACTCCTCATCAATCACAATATAAATTATATTAAATATGAATATATTCGATCATCAAGGGATATTCATTTAAACCTTATAAAGAACAAGAAATGACATCCGCGACTTCGGAAATAAAAGACTTCTTAAAAATAAAGATATATAATAATGTACAAAATGGCATAATTGTAGATAATTAAATATTAAATGCTAAAAGGCCCAAATACATTGAGGCGTTTGTCATGATGCAAATTTTGGAAAAAGTTGGCAAAAAACAAACAAAAAAAAAAAAAAGCTTCCCCGCTCCTTACATCCCCTTTTGTATGACTATCAAATCATCAACTTTTCGATCATTGCATCTGCATCCTAATTATTTTTCACATTTTTCCATACCCAACTATCACGCACAAAAGGAAATATAATTAATAACCTAATTACATGTTGGGATTCCCACTTAAAAGTTAAAATTAAAATACTTGATTGATTTTCCTTAACATCCATCAAACATGTTCTCTATTTCCGAGACCAGATCAAAAGCATAAAACACAAGAAGACAAAAAAAGAAAAATGTATTAACAAGGCAGCATGAAAAGTATAAAAATTCTGTTTCAATAATGGGCCATCCGAGAATGAATGAAGATATATTAAGAGCAGACTCATCAATAGCAATGTCCAATAACTGAAATTTCATTAGCGAAAACAGAACAACAGAAAAAACAATAGTGCCATTTTTACCTGGACACCCAGAAAAAATATACTAAAAAATTATTGAAAAAACAAAGCTTGAAAACGCCAAGTCCCAAAGTCCGGTTGGTGTGGGGCTTCAATGTCTCACACAAAAGCCTCCAGAGCCTTATTGCAAATGCTTCTTAATCTCAACGAGGTGGACAACAATTGTCATCCCTTTACCTAAGGTTCCTATGAGGAAAAAGAGGGGGAAATCAGTATTTGTAATCCTTGACATGGAGGCTTTCGTAGACACCTTTGCCCTTGGCAGCATCGCCCTTGTATTGCCCTAGGGTCGCCTCTGAATTTGCCTTGCACCTTGCTAGGAATGCTGCCTGTGCCTTCTGCAAATTCTCTTGTTTCCCAGCCCATGTCTTCAGTGCGCTCTGCTGCAATGCTCGGCCAAACGAGAAGGAGAGAGACCATGGCTTCTTTCCCTTAAATAGGTTCATGGCGTTCAGATTCAGTGTTGCCTCCTCCTCACTCTGCCCTCCAGAGAGGAAGACCATGGCAGGGGTAGCTGCCAGCATCGTCCTTTGCAATGCACGGACAGTGTACTTGGCAACAACCTCAGGGGACATCTTCTTCGCATCAGCACCAGGAGTCACCATGTTAGGCTTTAGCAGAGTTCCCTCAAGTAGCACATGATGATCGTTCAGGGCCTTGTAGTATGCAGCCAGCACCCTCTCAGTCACATCAGCACAGCGGTCAATGTCATGGGGACTATCAACCAGGATCTCTGGCTCAATAATGGGAACAAGGCCATTCTCCTGGCAGATGATCGCATAGCGAGCCAGCCCATTGGCATTCTCATTAATGGACAATTGGGATCGCTCGTTGGGACCAATCTTGAGGACAGCCCTCCACTTGGCAAACCTAGCACCAGCCTCATGATACTTCTGGTAGCGCTGAGCAAGGCTATCAAGACCATGGGTGTGGTCTCACCATTGGTGCCAGCAAGCTCAACGGTACCCTTGTCCACCTTAATGCCAGGCAGGACACCTCCTTCCTTGAGGACATCAACGAAGAGCTTGCCAGCAGCAATCTTCTGGTAGAGGGTCTCCACAAAGAGAATCACACCGCTAAGGTACTGGAGTGCACCTGGGGTGGTAAACAGAAGCTCACAGAGATTCAACGTTTTCAACATTGATGCTAGCAAGGTGCTTGCCAATTGTGCCAGTGGACTCATCAGCAGCAAGAATTCCCTTTCCAGGGGTGCCAATGTAGGTAGCATTGGCTATCGGCTCATCTGCATGCAAAAGGACAATTAGCTTAGCATAACTTGTAACATCTAGGAGATCTCAAAATCAAGATACCAAGGAACAGAACCCATCTTCTCAATGTCACCAGCCATTTTGAAACTTAATTCATTCATAGGAGATTAAGCATGATAACACAGACCAGAAAAGCCTTTTCACATGATATGGTTTCCATTATTTTAAAAACTGAATCTAGTAATACAAAGCTAGAAGAACCAAAAGTTGCAAATTTTCAATCTGGATTCCAAGTGACCCAAATGAAAACATATACTTCAGTAAATAAAATCCATGAGTCGGGGGTAGATTCAGCATTAATGTAATGCGTTTTAATTTGAAAGAGTAACTCATACAATGTCAACCAATTTTTATGGTCAACATATTCCTCTACATGAACTGCAGTAACAGACTAAATCACAGCTCCAAATTCTCATTAACAGAAATTTCAATCGACGCAATTGCTTTTGCAACAGCCAATCAATTCACATTTGGGAGGAAAAGCCATTAAGCCATTAACCAAAATAGGTGTAATTGCATAAAACGGCTCCATGGATATTACTAGAAATCCACAGGTTCCTATCAACATGCAAAAATAGGGTTTGCTTTTTGCCCAATCATAGCATTGCTGGTCAATGCAATTCCTGCAACCAGCAACGTGGCATTGGGCAGTAAAGGGCAGCTAAAAAAAAAATTATCATAGCTCATCGAAGCCAGAAATATGAGTCAAAACCACAAAAGTGAAACGAAGCTACTGCAGGGCCTGCAGCAACCAAATTTATAACGACTGAGTTGCATGCTTCTTTTAACCCTTGAGGTACAGATCTGCCGAAAGTCACAAATGGACTTGCAAAGTACAAAAACTTTAGAACTCTTATTCTGTAATGCCAACATCTACATACATTCCAACCATTTGGCAATCAAGATGACTGTCCAACAGACATTCTGTCCTCTCCTTTAAACAATGGTGCAACTAAGATGTCTAAACACATTTTACATCCCAAAAAAACAAAAAACAAAAAACAAAAACAAAACCACCCATATAAGAATAAGATACCAACAAAAAGATGTGTGATCACAGAAACCAGCTACGTAGGTAGTACTAGAAACTCATGGCTTCCTATCAACATGGAAACTAGGCCTTCTATGTGCCCAATCATAGGTCAATGCAATTGCTGCTACCACCAATGTGATGTTGAGCAGAAAAGGGGAGCTAGAAAATGAACATGTCGAAGCATTACCAAAGCCAGAAATATGAGGGAGGGAAAAAAAAAACAAAAAGAAAAAGAGTTGAAAAACTTGGGATGGCTGCAGCCTGCAACTACCAGATTTAAAACAACCGTGTAATGCTGCTGTTAAACCTTCAGCTACAGATCTGTTCAACGTCACAAATAGACTTTGTGGAAGCTGAAAAACATTTGATCTCTACTCTGTAATGCAAATATCCAGATTTATTCCAATTATTTGGCAGCCTAGATAACCAACCACTAGGCATCATGTGTACTACATTAAATAATGTTTCAAGCAAAAGTCCCCAATGAGAAAGTTAATAGGAAACAGAGGTGTGATTGCAGAAACCGGCTCTGTGGATATTACTAGAAACCCACAGGTTCCTATCAACATGCAAAACTAGGGTTTGCTATTTGCCCAATCATAGCATTGCTGGTCAATGCAATTACTGCTACCAGCAACATGGCATCGGGCAGTAAAGGAAGCTAGAAAATAAAAGCATCAAAGCATTATCAAAGCCAGTAAAACTTGAGCCTCCAGGCTTACAGACAAAATTCTGCCTCTAAATAAATAAACACAGCTGTTGCTACATACCAATCCCAGGATGCAGGGTGATTCAAGAAACTTCCAAACTCAAAAACCAAGGATGACTTTTTAGAATGAGCAGTGAATGATTGCATGGTTGCAAAACTTTAGAAATGCATCAAAAATTTTTAAAAATTACACTAAGGCCATGTGGGTCACACTACATCGTTACCCAGTGGTTGGCACAAAGGGCATCTTCGCTATGCCCAAAAATTTTAAAAAAAAATTGAACCCACAGAGGCAAATTTTGCTGCAAGTGTATCTACAAAGCAAAAATAGAGGCGGCCATCCAGTGCCCAACAGGCATAATGCAATATGGAAAGAAGCCACTCTAACAAACTATCCATACAGCTGCTGACCCACAGAGATGCCCATCAAACTATTGTGAAGAAGAGAAAAGAATCCCCAGGTCTAAGAATCCAACAAACAAAATTTTATTCATTTCACAATATCCTCAACATACTAAATTGAGATTTTAACATTATAGATGTGATATCACTCTGGAGACTCCTGCATGGTTACTGAAACATTTACCTTGACCACAATGTTTTCAGAAAATTGAAGGCCCGAAATTCCATTAGACCCCCATTTTGAGCCTTATGCTTTCAAGATTCAGGATTACTTGCAAACTTACTACAAATTTTTTTTCTAGATACAAACAAGTATTAGGTATGACTGCAGAGTTCCAAAGGGTATAAACTTGGATGATCACAACACAATACGATAAAGAGGTAATTTCTGCCCAGACGAAAATATGTATAGTAATAATTGGGTGAAATAATGAAAATATTTGAAAAAAAAAACAATACAATTAAAAGCTAGGGTGAGCTTCGAACTGTTTATATGCCTTCAGCTTTTGCACCCACTCCCCTAAAATATATGCCAATACAATCGCAGAAACCAGCTCCGTGGGTATACTAGAAACCCAAGGTTCCTATCAACACGCGAAACTAGGGTTTGCTATTTGCCCAATCATAGCATTGCTGGTAATGCAATTACCAGTAACAGCAACGTGGCATCGGGCAGCGACAGGGATCTATAAAACAAAAACATTAAAGAACCATCAAAGCCAGAAAATTGAGTCAAAAACCAGGGAAGAAACCTATAGGTTGGTGCAACTAAGAAGATATACGCTAGCAGAGTTCAGAACTTCAGATCAAGAAATAAGACATATTGGTATTTCAAGAAAAAACTACAGGAATTTTAGGTAAGAGAAATCGAGATCCTGCTAGAGAAGCAAAAAAAACTAAGCCCCCGATTACCTGCTTCAGCAGAATGATTATTTCACAATAAAAACAGCACGCAGAGGCAGAAACAACTACATGGTATTGCTTAAAAACTACTAATACCACACCAATCCAAACGTTGAACCAGGATATAAAAGAAAATAACTAATAACAGGCTTGAACAAAAAGATCAAAGTTTTATCTTATTCAGGCAATGATTTCTTTAAAAAAAAAAAAAAGTTATAATAACGCGAAATGAAAAAGAAAATGCTACAAGGAGATCTGAGTCTATCAAAAACCATACTTCGTTGTATTTTCTGCATACCCAAACAGATGAAACATCAATACACGAGATAAAAACATCTAAGAACCCAAGGAGAAAAACCAATAAGTATAAAACGAAACCAGGAAAAGGGAATGAAAGATGAAGAAGAAAACAAAACGGTACCGTGGTATTTTCCACATAGGCAGATATGGTGATGCTAGGAAAGACGAAAGATTAGGTTTCTTTGGGAGGAGTAAGTGAAGGCGGGTGTGAGAGTAGCGGCGAAGGAAGCGAGGGTTAAAAAGGAAGGGTTGCGTTGTAAGTGTTGCTGAAGGGAAGATCGAGTCTCCCCAAGGGCCGTTTTCTTGTTAGGCCCGCCCGAGGCACATGGCGGTTGCTCGGATCGGAGCTATCTTCGCCTGCCGTCTCGTGCCGCGCGCCGTCAAAGCGCTACCTGGGGACGGCTTCGGTTAAACTACTCACAGCCATTGGTGGAAACGAATCCAAACGATTTTGTATGCATATATTTTATTTGAAATATAATTTTGACGGTTCATAGTAAAAAAAAAAATTATACAAATAATATATTACGATGATTTTTAATAAATAATATTTAGTGCTTTTCATATTATATTATTCATAATCTAAATAACATATATCGAGAACTATTCATGTACGATGCAGTTACCTTAAAATGGACCTCGCATGATCGTAAAATTATAATTTATTCCACACATTATATTTAGAGTTATATATTCTATTATCATACAAATTTTTATCCACTTTGATATGTGTATATACGTCATATTAAAATTGTACAAATTAAACGTAATAAAATAATTTGATGTAAATAAAAACTTTAAAGTTATTTTTTTAACATGTATACCATTTGCTATAAAATTTATATATGGAAAAATAATTTTATAAAGTATCAATATATTTAAGTATATGTATGGCCCATTTTTGGCCAAATATACCGTTAATTACAGTGCGGTCAAATGCACATAAAAGATTCTCAAATATATATGTATAATTAAAATTCTTATGGTTTATTCTATTAATTAACATAATTTATTTTTTATGATTTTTACTATTAACATCCAAAATCATATTTAAAATATGTTATATGGTAATCCCATATATATACCCATAAACTTTCAAAAATGTATGTCACACTTATGAATTTTCATTTTGATTCCATATTTATTTATGTCATCAGTAATCAATTAAATTGTTTATTAATCTCCCTATAAAATAATAAATATGCAGGTAAATTTCATATATACTCACATAGTTTGCCCCGAAATTATTGATATACCAACGTAGTTTTAAATATTTCATATGACTCCCACATAGTTTTACTAAAATTACGTATTACCTCCACATCGTTAACTGCCGTTAATATTGGCCATTATATTTTCAAAAATGACGAAAATGCCCTCATCTTCACGGAGGTAATATACAATTTTGGTGAAACTATGTGGGGATAATATGCAATTCGTGAAACTATGGATGAGGACACTTTCGTCATTTTCGAAAATATAACGGAAGTTATTAATGGTAGTTAACGGCGTGGGGATCATACGTAATTTTGGTGAAAGTATATGAGGGTAATATGAAATATTTGAAACTATGTGGGTATATCTGCAATTTCGAGCAAACTATGTACGTATATATGAAATTTACCCTAACTATGCTCAAGCCTTAATATAAAATTGAAGTTACTCTGCTCAAAATTATAAATTCCAATTCAAATAATATATTATTTTATAGTCATAGAATTACTAAAAATTTGTTAAAATGTAAATTTTTAGCTATAAAATCATAATTAAGAATGAACATATTTGTCATTTTACAAAGAGGTAACAGCGCAAGTATATGTGGAATTAAAATGACAATTTTTAAGTATAAAAGACATTTTTGAAAGTTACTAAATGCAACTGAAATTTGTATCTACGAATCACATTTTGGCCAATCATGTGTTAAGACAAGGAAATGTTGTTTCACATTCCTTAGCTCATTTTGTTTCTATTTCTTTTTTGGATCACCAGATTTGGTGGGGTAAACCCCTCCTCCAGCCAAGTTAGTCTGGAAAAAATTTATACAGACAATTTTTTGAAAATGATTTGCTAGGATCTCCTTCTCCCTCCCTCCCTTGACACTGTAAGGGAGTTGGGATACAGTATTTCCTTTTAATAAAAAAAAAGAATCCGCCCTACAATATGTAATAATATTTTTAAAAGCAAAAAAATCCATTATTTGGATTAAGAGCTTTGGAAATGGTTGAGAAGGGAATTTAGAATTTCGGGTAATAGCTGGGACTCTAGTTCTGTGGATTTGGCAGCATCTGGCCTTGGTTGGTATGCTGTTGGACTTAAGGGGGAGGCAGTCCTTGGTGTTTGGACGTATGATGGTGTTGATGTTACATTGCGTAGTTCATTAATCCCTCATCGAGCACGGATATTTGAAGTCTCTGGGTTCACAGTTTCAAAAATTGTTTCTAGGGTTGATAGTGCCCTGAACAAGATTCATTCAAGAAAAGAGAAGACTCTGGACAAAAGCAATGTAAGCGCTTCTGATGCAACATCAAATCAGTTGTTGGTGTGGATATCAGCATCTACACCTAGCTTCAATGGTGGTCACATGTTCAAATTAGCAAGTTTGAAGTTGTCACTCTTAAGAAGTCAGCCAATTGAAATTTGAAAGGCGGCAAAACCAGCAAATCATGAGAAATGTGCACGCTGTGTTTGTCAAATAGCTGCATTTTGTTGGAAGTGCAAAGCTTTATGGCCAACATAATTTTAACAACTACTGTTGTCGATGCTGCCCGGCTTAAAAGAACGAGCAGTTAGAAGTCTCATTTCTTAAATATGACATCATCAGAGCAAAGAATGTAATTATTCAAGTTTGGAAGTCAAGCATTGTTGCTACTTGCCATTGCTTGACAGTTGGGAAGTTATTTATGCATTTGTTACAGTAAAACGAGGCTGCATGTATGCTGTATTTAAATGCAAGAATGTAAGCAGCTGAATGAACATGTCAACTTTCAAGCTTAGCTTCGATCAGCTTAACTATCTCATCTTTGCACATATGAAACGGAAAACCAGTCTGGTAAGTGGCCGACTATGATAAGCCCAGTGGAAATTATTTCCTGATATGTCTGGGCTGGTAGCATAACACTTTTTACAGGAAAGCAGTTTCTTTTTGCTTTTTTTTTTTTTTTTTTTTGATGAAGCCTTCTGTCTGCTAATTTTTTTATTGGTATTATATATATTATGACTTCTGATATTACAAACCATATATTTTTATAGTCCTCACCACAAATAGGAGATCTTGTAAAATATCTCCACATCAAGGATGACAACTATAAATATCCCCCATTACTAGGGTTACTTGCATAGAGCAGGATTCGAACTCATGTGGCCGCGGATACGCATAGAGGATTCTATTTGCTATTTGAATAGTGCTTGTCAAGGTGATTTGGTGCCTGGTATTCTACGCACGACTGTTATTTGGCCAAACGGTGAGCTTCAAATAACTGGAACAGTGCTTTTATTCCCTTAACGTGCGCCCAAACGAAGCCTCAGATTGTCAAGACTACATCGGTACATGGTGTTGGTTTCATTTTTTTATTGTCATTTTATTTAATATGTGTACTTAAGCAAGTTAAATTAGGGTTTTTATTTGCATGTCAATTTCTATAAAAGAATTTAGAAGAATTCATAAGTTAAAAGTAAGAGAGTATGACTCATTCTCGGCGAATAGGCATTTAGAAGAATTCAAAAGACCATACGGCTTGAAGATGCGGCGCCCGTTCAACTGATAAAATGCCTAATTTTGGTGCCAACATGTGCAAATATGGTACTGATCGGCGGTGATGGTCGATGATAGTGGATGGCTTGGCATGTAGTCCGGATGCCTGCGAGTGTAGGCAGATGGTTGCCAGATTCCGACACTAGATGGATTTTTTCCTATTGAAGAAAAGCTTTGGTATATATATATTTTTTCAGTGGGCGCTTGTTTTTTTAATCTAAAACTTTTCACACTCCATAACTACTTTATTTTTAATTATTTCTTCATTTCTTCTTATATAATTATCTTACTTTTTAATCATTTATATAAAATTACAGATACATCCAATTTATTTATTTTAACTTTATTTTCTTCACTCATCGTCATTATTTTAAATCATATCATTTTTTCTAATTTTAAAAATCTTTTCATAAAATTTTTATCACTTTTCAAAAAAAAATATTCCAACAAGGAGCTTTGATTTGAGGACTAAGATGCTTTGTTGTCAACAACTGCTGCAATTTTCAAATGTGCGAGGTAGCTGGTATTGTTTTTTTCTTTTCCGATCAAAGCGGCATGTATACCACCGGCAATTAAGTCTAGTGAAATATTTGATCAGCAAAATATTGAAATATAGAAGGTGAATTTGGCTAATATTCAAACGTAGTAGATTTGATAAGCCAAAGTCCAAACTTACAAGGTTAGATACGCAAAAAATTTGCTAACATACAAAAAATCAAATGAATTGAAATTGTAGAAATATAGGAATCTGATTCCAGAAATATAATTATAAATAATTTCATGCATTTACACTTGGCTTATATAGCAATCCAAATTATATGATTTTTTTATGTCTTGCAAATACAAATGGAGTACAATATAGATGGACTCGGTTTCTATAAAACCTCTCTTCAACGTAACTTTTTTCATTTTTTTTTATTTTAAACCCTTTTATTTTTAATATTTTGATAGTTTATAGAAAATTTACTCTACTCATTATATTTAAAATCTCTTATATTGTTATGAAAACTCTCTCATTTCTTTAGCACCATTATATTGGATCTCATTTATAAACATGTGAAATTAATATAATAAAATAATTTAATACTAAAAATTATTTTTAAAATAATATTTTCAACATCTAAACTATCTAAAATAACACTACTATGTGAATAAATGTTTTTAGAAAATTTTCTTACATTTTAATATATATGAATGAATCTAAGCATTTTTCTTAATTTACACATGAAATATAGCTTTTTTTGAGTAGATCGACCCATGTGCATTTTTAATTGGAATGAAACTTGATATCCTAGTTAAATAAGTAATGTTAAAAATAATGAATAAATTGAATTTTATATCAATCATCAACATTTAAAAAATAAGGATAACACGGTTAGGAGCCCTATTATATAGCAAAAATAAAAGCGTAAAAATACCTAAATATTTGTTTAAGGATTACAGCTACGCCTTCATGGCTAAACGGTGTATTTTTTAAGGAAAATATTTTTCAAAATACTTAATTCATAGCCCAAGTTTTGCAATTTTGAGATATATATAGGCTTTTTGATTTCCTAAAGTCAACAATTTGAGAGGTATTTAAGTCATTTCCATTCCCTCAAACTTCTTAATTTTTTTGAAACCAAAAAAAAAAGATACGCATCCAAAATTTTCCAAAACTTGTCATGTGAGTAGAATAAACTGGGGAAACTATTTTGATGAAAAAACCTTAAGAAACTTTTTATAAAAAATATGCCCTTTGGGTGGGTACATTTATTTTTAAGTTTACTTTGCAAATCTTTTGAATTGTAAATGAGGACATCCATTTTATTGTGATTATGCCTCAGAAATGCATTTTCTCCTTTTTTCTTATATAAATTTTCTTGTTAGCTTGATGTTAAAATACTTATTATCTTTAAATTGTTTTTTTTTTTAATTAGGAGCTGGGCATCACAGCTTTACACATAAAACTCAGTGCAACTAGAGGGAACAAAACGAAAACACTTGGCCCAGGTGCTCAATCTGCCCTCTGGGCCCTTGCTCGATTAGGAATGAAGATTGCTCGCATTGGTAATTCTTCTAAATTTTTTTTTGACACTAATAGTTTTTTCTTAGCCTCAACCGGAAGAATACGTGATCTTGTAGACATTCGAGTCTTTTTTTGTTTTTTAAATGCCATATTTCATTCTAAATATGGGTGAATTATTTTGTTGCAGTATGCGATTCTGCTAATTAATATGAAGGTTTTCTTAGTTTTTTTCGTGGTATCTTTTGTCGAATTACTTGCATTATTGGTACAACTAGCTAATCATTTTCTAAAATTAATTTTTATCCCAAGCCATTTACTCCAAGGATTTCCTTTCCAAATGAAACAGCTACATTGCCGGTGGCTATGTTTTATGTCATTCATTATCTGTAGCTCCCATGTTAAGGAGTCCTTAATTTTTGTATTGGAGGAATCACTACTTAGTAGATATTGAATTGCATGACATTTCATTTCAGATAATCATTTTTATTATTTGACTTATTTCTAGAGGATGCAACACCTATCCCCCATGACAGCACTCGCAGGAAGGTTGGGAGAAGAGCAAAAAGACTTTAATTTCGAATATGCCCATTTCGTTTTCGAAATTTCAAATATACATACTACATTTATATTTAATTACAAAAATGCACATTTAGTAAGCTAACGCAGTTAGAGAATATGCGAAATTACTAATATACCCTTCAAATTTAGGACAAAATTGCAAAAATTGAATGCTATAAGGCACTAATGCCCTAATTGCACATGAATTCTGAATTTAAAACACTTTAATTTCATTTCATTGTCCCTTAAGCGTGCAAACAAACATTAGGGCATTGCACATGAATTCTAAATTTAAAATACTTTAATTTCATTTCATTGTGCCTTAAGTGTGCAAACAAACATTGTGAACTCAAAGGCTATCTTACATAAAATCCAAGTAACTCTACTTATAGAAGAAGAATAATAAGAAGAAGAAGAAGAGATTATCTTACCTAAAATCCAAATAACTCTACTTATAAGAAAAGATAAATAACAAGAAAATGGAATTCTACGCAATAAGTAACCATGTTTAGCAATCAAACTTGTGGACTAAACAACTTGTACCATAAGTAAACTTACGAACTAAATAACTAAAAATAGGACCAAATAACCTAAAACATTTTAAACTATTAATTCCTCAACAATCAAACTTGTGGACTAAACAACTTATATGGCAAGTGAACTTCCAAACTAAATAACTAAAAATGGGACCAAATAATCGAAAACACTTTAAACTATTGGCTCCACTAATATACTAAATCCTTAAAATAACAAAAACTTAGGAAAGGATGAGATTATTGTAGTAAGATTTTGCCTTATTGTAAAGCTTATCAATACCTGAGCACATGGGAAAGACAATTACCACATTCTAATGTCTGATGGCTTTAGGAACTCATAGGCACATGCAAAATTTGGCTTGGAGTTACATGCCCTATGATTGGACAGAAATTGGGCCATAGATGAGCTAGACTAAGGCCACATTTGATAAATGTGATGAATGGGAAAGCGGGGGAAGTCGGAGCCGCACGTATGGCCGTCTCCTTCCTAACATTTTATTTTTCTAATTTTATCTCTATATCCTAACCATTTTCCGTTACAACTACCTTTCAACAACTCTGTTTATGCTAACTTTACCTCTATCATTTCATATTAATCACATACTTTTCAAGATATTCTTTTTTTTCATTTCTTCCATCCCATAATCCCATAAAATTTCACAATTCCAAATGTCCCCTGAAAGTGAATGCCTAAATTTGTGCTTGGCTGACCTTTGCTTATTGGATTTTTTTTTTAAAAAAATATCGAGAGTCCTAAAGGGGTTTATTTTCATGTCGTATGCATAAGATCATATTTTTGTATCATAAGGGAGAGAAAGGTTTTTCACATTTCATGAACAACTTGAATTTCAAAACTAGATTCACTAATAAACAAAGGCTCTTAATGTCTCTCTCATAATTGTTCAGTGTGCCGGGTGCACTCAGGTGCCAAGGACACTTGGGGCATGGGCGTAGGGCGCCCGTGCGCACACACAAGCATGGTGCGCACCCAAGTGAAGTAAGGTGCATATATTATAAAATGAATTTAATAATACACACGATTTATTATGAAATATTCGTGTAGGATAATGATCATGTACATTTAATTTTTACTTAGTTAATAACAATTTCATGTATTTTATATATTTTTTCATTTTTATGTGAGTCCACGTCTTTAATTCATATATCAAATTGTACCATTTTGAAATCTTGTAATATTTTTTACAAAATTTCAAAAAATAAAAATTAACCTATCTCATACCCCACACATGAAAAATGGTACAATTTAAAATTTTTTATTTTTGAAATTTTGTGAAAAAATGTATACAATAATGGAGAAATGGTAAATTTTTGTATATGAATTAAATGCATATGAATCCACATAAAAATGAAACAAATATAAAAAAATTCACAATTTTGTTACTTAGCTAGGCACAGGATCATTATCCATTCATGTATTCGTATATAATAGCTGCTATGAATAAATATAATTTCCAATTTCACCAATCTAACATTTAATTAAAAAAGGCAGGTGAAAGTAAAAAAGAGTTCTATTTAAATTTTCAAAGTTTGTGTATATTTATGTAAGTTAAATCAAGCATGATAGGCAAACTTCAAGATTCAAGAAAAGTGCCTGAGCCAGCCTCGAGCTTTCACAACTATGGTTGCTCTCTAAGGAAGACATTGTAGGAATGTTAGAGAACTGAAAATTGTGGTTATTCATGCTTTTAATGAGATCATGATTCATGTACATTTATTGATTGTCTCTTAATCTCTCTGTCTATTGTGATGTATCTACACATATTGACTCTCTTAATATGCAACTTTTATTTCTTTTTCCTTTTTTGGCCCTTTTCTCAAATTGCATGCATCTTCCATTGCATAATATTATTGATTTTTCCCTTCGCCCCTAATTGTCAATGGCATAGATAGGTTCCAAGGCGAAACAAAAGCCTAAGGAGAAAACAAAGGAAGAAAAAACCTTAAGAAGAAGAACGAAGTACTTCCTAGATACCCAAGCAATTGCTATTCTTATCTTCCTCTCTCCCCTTGGCAGATCTGATGATGAGGAAGTGGAACTCGATGATGAAGGGATGGATTATGATAATGGGTAGATTTTTTCTTCTTCAACATTTTTGACAACCTCCTAGAAGTTTCTTACATTACATTGTTGAAATTCAGGTTCACTTGTTGCCAGTAATCTTGTGGCTTGTCAGTATCGTGTTTGGATCCATGAAATTCCCATAGGCAGCATGCCTTTGCCCTGTAAAGATTTTGAAAATTTCTACCAATGGTTATCATTGAATTAATTTTGAACTGAGATTTGGATGAGCTTTTCTAATTCTTCTCCTCAGTTACTCCACAGAAGAGTATGCCTTATCTAGCATTGTTTATGAGTGTGCCTCATTTGAAGGTAATGTTAGGTGTGCCAGAAGTTCTGTCGGCTTCTGCACCAGCCTAGACTTGCTCATGCTTATTTCAATAACTGGGTTGGCTACTTGGTTGTGGCGAAGCTGCATGCAATCCTTAAGAGGACATGAAGCTGTTGTAGATGGATGTGCAAGGTGTTGGAGATGAATTCATGGATGAGTGTAAACAAGGAGGTTTTAGATGGGCGGGCAATAGCTGGTTGTTCTCTTTCTCATTATTGGATTTTTTAGACACACATGCATAATACTTATATATACATTATCATAAATAATGACCCAGATTATAAAGTGATTTGATAAAGTTTACGACCCAAATCATCTAATAGAGAATAAGTCTCCTATGCGCATAAACTCTATTGCCTAATTTCTAATTTCTATTTTCATGATATGTTAAATTAAAAATAAGAAAGATAGATTCTCTATATAAATAGTCGTGGTCCCCGGGTAATATATTTTTAAGGTTTCCTTTCTAACATCTTATTATTGGAAAAGAGGGAGTCTCATTATCCAAAAAACAAGGGCATTAATTTGGAAGACTAGAAATCTCGATATCTGAAACAACTTCTCCTTATGCTTCCGCTTTGGGTTTATTTTCTTAGTGCTTTAACATAGAGGATCATGAAATAATTATAATTTTAATCAATAAAGTTTTACTCATTTCTTCCCTCTGTATGTGGTTCGCTGTCTTACAATCTTGATTCTCTCTCTATTTTCTTTTTTGTGAAGTCTTTCCGAATCCCATTGAGTACAACATGTGGAGAATCTTGACACTCTATTACTCATATCACTTAGGATAGAGTTTGCCACCGGTGGCAATCCGGCCCCCGCCTTAACTGCCATTCTCTCCAGCTAGACAACTACTCCAAAAGGAATAACCATGATGATGATTATGAGGGTATGTTTTTTTAGAGGAATATGAGAATGGAATATACATAATGCTTCCATATAATCCCTTCAAAATTTAAGATTTTGATACTTAATGAAAACTCTAATTTATTCATTGTATTTAATGTAAGTGTTTATTCATGAAATCAAATTTGATTCAAATTTAATGTGTATTGACTACATTTGCTCAAAAAAGGATATATTTATGTATAAATTAGAAAAAATGTTTAGATCCATTCACATATGTATTAGAATGTAGTAATACTAGTGCTGTTAAAACCAGACCGGCCCGGTTGGGAACCGGTCTAATCCGGTTCGTTTACATATGGTCCGGTTTAATTGATATAATCCGTTAAGAACCGTCGGTCGGACCGGTTCGACCGGTTCGTGCAAAAAAAAAAAAACCCATAAAAAACACCGCGTCCTCATTCCTCAAGTCCCGCCCAAACGCTAAATCCCAAATCTCGCAGCAGCCAGCCAGCCAGGAGCCAGCGATCGTCTTCCCACTCAGATCGTCTCGTCCGGTCGCCCGAGATCATCGTCGAGCAGCGCTGCAGCAGATCATCCATTCATCCGTCATCGTCTTCCCGGGCGCCAGCTCGTCTCGTCCAGCTTCCCCAAAATCGAAACCGTCGACGGTCGTCCCCTCCGCGAGCAGCAGCTCTTGTCCGGCCGGTTGCTGTTTCCGAAAATCATCGTCGAGCAGCTTCTCTTCCTCAGTTCGACGAGCAGCAGATCATCCGGCGACCAGCAGCTCCGTCTCCTCCGGCCGTCCCCAAAGTGGAAATCGGTGACCAGCAGCAGCGTCCGCCCGGTTTCTGTTTCCCCAAAAGCTTCGTCTCCGGTTTCTGCCGTCCTGGCCGTCCGGCCGTCCGGCAGCCCCAGCTCCGCTCCAGCGACCAGCAGCTCCGGCGAGTGTTTATTGCAATCACTTACTAATGCTTTTTATTAATGAATGCCAAGAAATTCTGCTTTGGTGGATAGCTAGCCGAATAGGATTTAGACTTTTTTTTTTATCAATGTATATTTACATTATAATTTATATCTCAATCCGTGTTACAATTAATGTCTGAGATATTTCAACCTGTTATGCATAAGAGTACTAGTTTCCGTGGACTTGCAATCGAGGGGAATCCTTGTGTGTAAAGAAGTTTTGTGCACAGAGTAGTGGTTTCTGTCAACTTAGCAGCTCATATCAAACTGTTGCCCCGGCTTGAACCAGTTGCCCCAGCATCATCATTCAAACTCAGATACATATAGCTACTGCAATTAATTGGTTGAGTTTAGAACCTTGAAATTTGAACCTTGAACGGGGGCATATCTTTAGGTGGGAATACACGAGAATGTGTTTGTATACTTTTAAAATTATATGTTTGGTGGGAATGATGTGTTGGTAGACTTTTAAAATGTCATATTTGGATTGAATGGTGTATGTATATACTTTTAAAATCTATGTTTGATGAGAATGATGCATTTAATGGTTTATAGAACTTTAAATTTTCATTTTTGTTGAATGTAGTAGATATTCTTAATTTCTATATTATTATAGATTATTTAATTGTTCAAATTTTCAACACTTACTGATTTATTTTATTTCTTATTTTGCTAGGTATGTTCATAAAGGTCTCGAGATAAACAGGAAGAATTCAAGAACCAACAACCAAGCATCAACGGTCAGGGCTTATTACAAATTTAAGTCCTTCAGGTTATTCAATGTAGTTAATTTTCTAACATTCATGGTTAGAGATTTTTTAAAACTTTCTATTAATTTTTCCAGCATATTTTGTACTTATATTGTGATTCTTAAAATCTAATATATATATTTAGGATTTATGAAAATATAATTTTATCAATATATTTATTTAAAATTAAAAATAATTAAATATTTATGATGTTATAAATATGTCATGTTGATATCACTGGTTTGAACCGGTTCGAACTAGACCAGTTCTTTTTTCGGTTCAATCACCGGTTCGGTTTTGACAACATTGTTGCTATCCTAGTAAATAAATTGAAATTGCTTTCTCACGAGAAGTTCAAGCAAACCTTATAGTAGGAATGTAACTTGGGTTCTCGTAGGTAAACCTATTGGATGCTTTAAAATGGATAGAGTATGTTTTTATTTTTATTTTCATAAGTTAGGACAGGTACCGAGCAAAAATTAACTAGTTCAATTTGGATAAAATAGGTTATAAGGTCCAGATGCTCAAAATCAACTTAAATTACTAACAGAAGTTTAATATATATTTTGCAAAATATTTTTTGTCGTGAAAGATATAAACATATACTTTAAATATATAAAAAATTATTTAATTAGTCTACTATTTAGTAAATTTAATAAATATATTTCATAAATAATATCATTATTATCTTGATTATTGGTTTTTAATAAGACTTGTAAAATTTATAGTTTTCAAATATAATATAAAGACTATTTTAAGTAGATGATTTAGTACCAAAACCAATTCGACCTTAAAAAAATGAAGTGGGCAATCTTTGAAATAACTTGATCTAAAATAGAGTAAGGTGAGAATTTTTGAGAATAAAGCAAAAATAAAGTTGATCCAAACCAAAACCACCTAATCCAAGTTGCACTCATACTGCGTGGTCAAACCAAGCTTAATCAAGAGCTTTGTTGTTGCTTTTGAGTAGAACTTGCAACTCAGTTCGTGTTCAATGCATATAAAACAGTTCGAAGCTCACCCTAGCTTTTAATTGTATATATTTTTTTCAAATATTTTCGTTATTTCACCCAATTATTGCTATACATATTTTCATCCGGGTAGAAATTATCTCTTATGGTTTCGTGTTGTGATCATCCAAGTTTATACCCTTTGGAACTCTGCAGTGATAGCCTAAAACTGTCTGTATCTAGAAAAAAATTTGTAGTAAGTTTGCAAGTAATGTTGAATCTTGAAAGTATAAGGCTCAAAATGGGGGTCTGATGGGATTTCGGGCCTTCAATATTCTGAAAATGTTGTGGTCAAGGTAACTATTTCAGTAACCATGTAGGAGTCTCCAGAGTCATATCACATCTATAATGTTAAAATCTCAATTTAGTATGTTGAGGATATTGTGAAGTGAATAAAAATTTGTTGGTGGGATTCTTGGACCTGGGGATTCATTTTTCTTCTTTACAATAGTTTGATGGGCATCTCTGTGGGTCAGCAGCTGTATGGATAGTTTGTTAGAATGGCTTCTTTCCATATTGCATTATGCTTGTTGGGCACTGGAGGGCCGCTTCTGTTTTTACTTTGTAGATACACTTGCAGCAATATCCGCCTCTGTGGGTTCTATTTTTTTCTTAATTTTTAGGTATAGCAAAGATGCCCTTTGTGCCAACCACTGGGTAATGATGTAGTGTGACCCACATGGCCTTATTGTAATTTTTTAAAATTTTTGATGGATTTCCAAAGTTTTGCAACCATGCAATCATTCACTGCTCATTCTAAAAAATCATCCTTGGTTTTTGACTTTGGAAGTTTCTTGAATCACCCTGCATCCTGGGATTGGTATGTAGCAATAGCTGTATTCATTTATTTATTTAGAGGCAAAATTTTGTCTGTATGCTTGGCGGCTCAAGTTTTTCTGGCTTTGATACTTTTATTTTGTGGCTTCCTTTACTGCCCGATGCCATGTTGCTGGTAGCAGCAATTGCATTGACCAGCAATGCTATGATTGGGCAAATAGCAAACCCTAGTTTTGCATGTTGATAGGAACCTGTGGGTTTCTAGTAGGGTGCAACTCGGGTCGGGTTGTATCGGGTTTGGGTGAATCCAAACCATAAGCCTACCGAGTTTATGTGAACCCAAATCCAAACTCTAACATTAAAATCCGGGTTCGGGTCGGGTTCAGACCGAGTTGGCATTGGTTCCATTCTTAGTTTCGGGTTGAAATTCTGGTTTTCTCAAACCAATAGAAGTTGAAATTACTGATAGTGATAATAATTTTTTTAAACATTATTCCATTAGCACATAAATAATTACATGCGAATATATTTCTATGACCTATAATATATTTAATTTTGATGAAAGTTAGTTTTTTAATTAAAAGATAATTCTAAATATAATGAACGTAATGAATTTACATAAATCAATCAAGGTAATGTTATTAAAAAAATCAAGTTAAGAAAAATAAATAAAATTACATGAAATTATTATCTAAAGTTTAATAGAAGTGAGACTTATATTTAATGTAGTTAGTTAATATATATGTAATAAATTTAAAGAGTTGGCATATTTATAATGATTTGCAAATAAAGCTAATGTAAATGTAGTATATTTCAATTTTTATAAACAAATGCATATGTTATTTAGGTTTTAGAATAAACATCTTACAGTTTAACTAAGTTATGATTATATGAAATAACTTTTATTGCAATTATAATTGAAATACTTAATACATAAATAAATATAAATATTTTAATAAATTAGGGAGAATATCGGGTTCGGATCGGGTTGGGTTTTGGTACCGGGTTGATGTAAACCTGATATTGGTTTCGAGTTTTCTCGGGTCTAATTTGAAATTAGATACAAATTTAATTTTGAAACCGGGTTGGGTCGGGCGGGTTCAAACCGACTGGGTACCAAGTTGCACCACTAGTTTCTAGTAATATCCACAAAGCCGGTTCTGCATCATAACTTTTTTTTTTTCTTAGTAACTTTCTCAGTGGTTCTTTTGTTTGAAGTAAAATGTGTTTAGTCATCAAAGTTGCAACATTCTCTAAAGCAAAGACACATAACGATTAGTGGTTGTTTTTTTTTTAAAATTTTTTTTGATAAAGTAGTGGTTGGTTATCTAGTTGCCAAATAATTAGAGTGTATCTGGATGGTGGCATTTTAGAATAAAGATCAAAAGTTCTTCAACTTCTAACAAAGTCCATTTCCGACTTTCAGCAGATTTGTAACTTGGGTTAACTGCAGCATGCATCTCAATTGTTATTAATCTGATAGCTGCAGCTGCAGCATTCTCAAGTTTTCGTTCTGATTTTTGACTCATATTTTTGGCTTTGATTCGTTTATTTTCTTGCTCTTCTTTATTGCCCAATACCATGTTTCTAGTACAGCAATTTCATTGACTAGAAATGCCATGATCGGGTATGATTGCATGAAGCAGACCCTACTTTTTCATGTTAATAGGAACCTGTGGATTTCTGATAATATCCATTGAGCTGTTGTATGGAATTACTCTTATTTTCTTTAATGACTTAATGACTTTTTTTCCCGAATTGTGATTTTATTGGCTATTGCAAATACAGTATTTTGATCGACATGTCTTGTTAATAACAATTTGGTGCTGTGGTTGGGACTGCAGTCATGTAGAGGAATATTTTAACCATGAAAAATTCGGTCAAATTGCATGGGTTCGTTCTTTCATCTTGTTTGTGCTTTCATTTGGGTCTCTTGGTTGAAAATGTGCAGCTTTTGGTACTTCTTGTATTTATTAGCTGCAGCTGTTAAAATACTGGCATTTGTATCAGATGACAAGGCTTTTCTGGACTCTGTTAGCATGCTTAATCTCCTATATAAGAATAGAATTATGTTTCAAATGGCTGTTTATCTTAAAAAGGACATTCAAAGAACTTATGATATCCCTTGTAAGTTGCAAGTTTGCTAAGCTAATTATCCTTTTGCATGCAGATGAGCTGATCGCCCCTGGTGATATGTTTTTATCTGCTTTTACTGGACGGATGGAGTCATCGTCTCAGAGTCCTGGAAAGCTGGAAGACATCTTTGAATCCTCTCTCAATTTGGAAGAAATCCACTTCAACGAAGGATTTAGAGATGGTTACGAGGAAGGGCTGATCTCAGGAAGGCAAGAAGGGAGAGAGGTAGGTGTCAAGGTGGGGTTCGAAGTTGGGGAGGAGCTGGGCTTCTACCGCGGTTGTCTCAACATTTGGAAGTCCATCATCCTCGTCCAACCCAGCACCTCTTTCTCATCTAAGGTTCAGAAGAAGATGAAGCAGAGGGAAGAGTTGCTTGATAAATACCCCATTTTGGATCCTGAAGACGAGAATATCCAAGAAATCATGGATGCTTTGAGGTCTAAATTCCGAGCGATATTGGCTACTCTCTCCATTAGATTGGAATACGATGGATATCTGAAGGAGTCGTCTAATTCTAAGGAGATGGGATTTTGACTTTTGACGGAACTTTTCACTCCACCTCGCATTGTAATTTTTGTCAAAGCTATATGTTTTCTTCAAGTAGCACAGAGGTTGTTATAGATGTCTTCTCAGTGTACAATAGTATTGTAAAGAAATTCACTCAATGCGATGAGGGTTGTGAAGAACTACCATGGGCCTCGGGTGGGCCTAACAAGAAAATGGCCCTTTGGAAGAGCCGATCTTCCCTTCAGCAACACTTACGACGCAACCCTTCCTTTTCAACCCTCGCGTCCTTCGCCGCTACCCTCACACCTGCCTTCGCTTACTCCTCCCAAAGAAACCTAATCTTTCTTCTTTCCTAGCATCACCATGTCTGCCTACTGTGGAAAATATCACGGTACTGTTTTGTTTTCTTCTTCATCTTTCATTTCCTTTTCCGGGTTTCGTTTTATACTGATTAGTTTTTCTCCTTGGGTTCTTAGATGTTTTTATCTCCCGTATTGATGTTTCATCCATTTGGGTATGCAGAAAATACAACGAAGTATGGTTTTTGATACCTGGGTCTTGTAGATCTCCTTGTAACATTTTCTTTTTCATTTCGTGTTATTATAACTTATTTTTTTTAAAGAAATCGTTGCCTGAACAAGATAAAACTTTGATCTGTTTGTTCAAGCCTGTTGTTAGTTATTTTCTTTTATATCCTGGTTCAACGTTTGGATTGGTGTGGTATTAGTAGTTTTTAAGCAATACCATGTAGTTGTTTCTGCTGCTGCGTGCTGTTTTTATTGTAAAATAATCATTCTGCTGAAGCAGGTAATCGGGGGCTTAGTTTTTTGCTTCTCTAGCAGGATCTCGATTTCTCTTACCTAAAATTCCTGTAGTTTTTTCTTGAAATACCAATATGTCTTATTTCTTTATCTGAAGTTCTGAACTCTGCTAGCGTATATCTTCGTAGTTGCACCAACCTATAGGTTTCTTCCCCGGTTTTTGACTCATATTTCTGGCTTTGATGGTTCTTTAATGTTTTTGTTTTATAGATCCCTGTCGCTGCCCGATGCCACGTAGCGGTAATTGCATTGACCAGTAACGCTGTGATTGGGCAAATAGCAAACCCTAGTTTCGCATGTTGGTAGGAACCTTGGGTTTCTAGTATACCCACGGAGCTGGTTCCTGCGATTGCATTGGCATATATTATATGGGAGTGGGTGGAAAAGCTGTATGCATATAAATAGTTCGAAGCTCACCCTAGCTTTTAATTTATAGTTTTTTTCAAATATTTTCATTATTTCACAGAAAAATTACTATACATATTTTCGTCTGGGCAGAAATTACCTCTTTATGGTATTGTGTTGTGATCATCCAAGTTTATACCCTTTGGAACTTTGCAGTCATAGCCTAAAACTAGTCTGTATCTAGAAAAAAATTTATAGTAAGTTTGCAAGTAATCCTGAATCTTGAAAGCATAAGGCTCAAAATGGGGGTCTGATGGGATTTCAGGCCTTCAATTTTCTGAAAACATTGTGGTCAAGGTAAATGTTTCAGTAACCATGTAGGAGTCTCCAGAGTCATATCACATCTCTAATGTTAAAATCTCAATTTAGTATGTTGAGGATATTGTGAAGTGAATAAAATTTTGTTGGTTGGATTCTTAGACCTGGGGATTCTTTTTTCTTCTTCACAATAGTTTGATGGGCATCTCTGTGGGTCAGCAGCTGTATGGATAGATTGTTAGAGTGGCTTTTTTCCATATTGCATCATGCCTGTTGGGCACTGGAGGGCCTCCTCTGCTTTTGCTTTGTAGATACACTTGCAGCAAAATTTGCTTCTGTGGGTTCAATTTTTTCTTAATTTTTGGGTATAGCAAAGATGCCCTTTGTGCCAACCACTGGTTAATGATGTAGTGTGACCCGCATGGCCTTATTGTAATTTTTTAAAATTTTTGATGGATTTCCAAAGTTTTGCAACCATGCAATCATTCACTGCTCATTCTAAAAAGTCATCCTTGGTTTTTGACTTTGGAATTTTCTTGAATCACCCTGCATCTTGGGATTGGTATGTTGCAACAGCTGTATTTATTTATTTAGAGGCAAAATTTTGTCTGTATGCCTGGAGGCTCAAGTTTTACTGGCTTTGATAATGCTTTGATACTTTTATTTTGTAGCTTCCTTTACTGCCCGATGCCACGTTGCTGGTAGCAGTAATTGCATTGACCAGCAATGCTACGATTGGGCAAATAGCAAACTCTAGTTTTGCATGTTGATAGGAACCTGTGGGTTTCTAGTAATATCCACAGAGCCGGTTTCTGCAATCACACCTCTGTTTCCTAGTAACTTTCTCATTGGGGACTTTTGCTTGAAACATTATTTAAAGTAGTACACATGATGCCTAGTGGTTGGTTATCTAGGCTGCCAAATAATTGGAATATATCTGGATATTTGCATTACAGAGTAGAGATCAAATGTTTTTCAGCTTCCACAAAGTCTATTTGTGATGTTGAAGAGATCTGTAGCTGAAGGGTTAACAGCAGCATTACACAGTTGTTTTAAATCTGGTAGTTGCAGGCTGCAGCCATCCCAAGTTTTTCAACTCTTTTTCTTTTTGTTTTTTTCCCTCCCTCATATTTCTGGCTTTGGTAATGCTTCGACATGTTCATTTTCTAGCTCCCCTTTACTGCTCAACATCACATTGGTGGTAGGAGCAATTGCATTGACCTATGATTGGGCACATCGAAGGCCTAGTTTCACATGTTGATAGGAAGCCATGGGTTTCTAGTACTACCTACATAGCTGGTTTCTGCGATCACACATCTTTTTGTTGGTATCTTATTCTTATATGGGTGGTTTTGTTTTTTTGGGATGTAAAATGTGTTTAGACATCTTAGTTGCACCATTGTTTAAAGGAGAGGACAGAATGCCTGTTGGACAGTTATCTTGATTGCCAAATAGTTGGAATGTATGTAGATGTTGGCATTACAGAATAAGAGTTCTAAAGTTTTTGTACTTTGCAAGTCCATTTGTGACTTTCGACAGATCTATACCTCAAGGGTTAAAAGAAGCATGCAACTCAGTCGTTATAAATTTGGTTGCTGCAGGCCCTGCAGTAGCTTTGTTTCACTTGTGGTTTTGACTCATATTTCTGGCGTCGATGAGCTATGATAAATTTTTTTAGCTCCCCTTTACTGCCCAATGCCACGTTGCTGGTAGCAGGAATTGCATTCACCAGCAATGCTATGATTGGGCAAAAAGCAAACCCTAGTTTTGCATGTTGATAGGAACCTGTGGATTTCTAGTAATATCCATGGAGCCGTTTTATGCAATTACACCTATTTTGGTTAATGGCTTAATGGCTTTTCCTCCCAAATGTGAATTGATTGGCTGTTGCAAAAGCAATGGCGTCGATTGAAATTTCTGTTAATGAGAATTTGGAGCTGTGATTTAGTCTGTTACTGCAGTTCAGCTAGAGGAATATGTTGACCAACAAAATTGGTTGACATTGTATGAGTTACTCTTTCATATTAAAATGCATTACATTAATGCTGAATCTACCCCAGGCTCATGGATTTTATTTACTGAAGTATATGTTTTCATTTGGGTCACTTAGAATCCAGATTGAAAATTTGCAACTTTTGGTTCTTCTAGCTTTGTATTACTAGATTCAGTTTTTAAAATACTGGAAACTGTATCATGTGAAATGGCTTTTCTGGTCTGTGTTATCATGCTTAATCTCCTATGTATGAATTAAGTTTCAAAATGGCTGGTGACATTGAGAAGATGGGTTCTGTTCCTTGGTATCTTGATTTTGAGATCTCCTATATGTTACAAGTTATGCTAAGCTAATCGTCCTTTTGCATGCAGATGAGCTGATTGCCAATGCTACCTACATTGGCACCCCTGGAAAGGGAATTCTTGCTGCTGACGAGTGCACTGGCACAATCGGCAAGCGCCTTGCTAGCATCAATGTTGAAAACGTTGAATCCAACCGCCAGGCCCTCCGTGAGCTTCTGTTTACCACCCCAGGTGCACTCCAGTACCTTAGCGGTGTGATCCTCTTTGAGGAGACCCTCTACCAGAAGACTGCTACTGGCAAGCTCTTCGTTGATGTCCTCAAGGAAGGTGTCCTGCCTGGTATTAAGGTGGACAAGGGTACCGTTGAGCTTGCTGGCACCAATGGTGAGACCACACCCAGGGTCTTGATGGCCTTGCTCAGCGCTGCCAGAAGTATTACGAGGCTGGTGCTAGGTTTGCCAAGTGGAGGGCTGTCCTCAAGATTGGTCCCAACGAGCCATCCCAATTGCCCATTAATGAGAATGCCAATGGGCTGGCTCGCTATGCGATCATCTGCCAGGAGAATGGCTTTGTTCCCATTGTTGAGCCAGAGATCCTGGTTGATGGTCCCCATGACATTGACCGCTGTGCTGATGTGACTGAGAGGGTGCTGGCTGCATGCTACAAGGCCCTGAACGATCATCATTTGCTGCTTGAGGGAACTCTGCTAAAGCCTAACATGGTGACTCCTGGTTCTGATGCGAAGAAGGTGTCCCCTGAGGTTGTTGCCGAGTACACTGTCCGTGCATTGCAAAGGACGATGCCGGTTTCTGTCCCTGCCGTGGTCTTCCTCTCTGGAGGGCAGAGTGAGGAGGAGGCGACACTGAATCTGAACGCCATGAACCAATTTAAGGGAAAGAAGCCATGGTATCTTTCCTTCTCGTTTGGCCGAGCATTGCAGCAGAGCGCACTGAAGACATGGGCTGGGAAACAAGAGAATTTGCAGAAGGCACAGGCAGCATTCCTGGCAAGGTACAAGGCAAATTCGGAGGTGATCCTAGGGCAATACAAGGGCGATGCTGCCAAGGGCGAAGGTGTCTTCGGAAGCCTCCATGTCAAGGATTACAAATACTGATTTTCCTCTCCTTTTTCCTCATAGGAACCTTAGGTAAAGGGATGAGAATTGTTGTCCCCCTCGTTGAGATTAAGAAGCATTTGGAATAAGGCTCTGGAGGCTTTTGTGCGAGACATTGAAGGCCGACACCAACCGGACTTTGGGACTCGCGTTTTCAAGCTTTGTTATTTCAATCATTTTTGAGTATATTTTTTCTGGGTGTCCAGGTAAAAATGGCACTCATGTTTTTTCTGTTGTTCTGTTATCGCTAATGAAATTTCAGTTATTGGGCATTGCTATTGATGAGTCTGCTCTTAATATATCTTCATTCATTCTCGGATGGCCCATTATTGAAACAGAATTTTTATGCTTTTCATGCGGCCTTGTTAATGCATTTTTTTTTTTCAGTCTTTTTTTGTTTTATGCTTTTGATCTGGTCTCGGAAATAGAGAACATGTTTGATGGATGTTAAGGAAAATCAATCGAGTATTTTCATTTTAAGTGGGAATCCCAACATGTAATAAGGTTATTATTCATATTTTTTAATTATATTTCCTTTTATGCGTGGTAGTTAGGTAGGGAAAAATATGAAAAATAATTAGGATGCAGATGCAATGATCGAAAAGTTGATGATTGGCTAGTCATACAAAAGGGGATGTAAGGAGCGAGGAAGCTTTTTTTTATTTTATAACTTTTTCCAAAATTTGCATCATAACAAACGTCTCAATGTATTTGGGCCTTTTACCATTTAATATTTAATTACCTACAATTATGCCATTTTGTACATTATTATACATCTTTTAGTTTCAAGAAGTCTTTTATTTCCGAAGTCGCGGATGTCATTTCTTGTTCTTTATAAGGTTTAAATGAATCTCCCTTGATGATCGATAATATATATATATATATATATATATATATATATATATTTATTTATTCGTATTTAATATTATTTATATTATGATTGAAATCCTATCATTGGTTGAATATCATTATATATAGACTTTATTTACGAAGATGTGAAATCGGCTTACTAATAATAAATGAGGCTCATTCACATATTTAATTTGGATAAAATTAATTTAGGTCTTATAGCAAAAGAAATAATGGGAATATAATGGAGGGGAGTAGATATCCCATCAATCATGAATTTGTAAAAAACTGAGGCATTACATGATGAAACAGCTTCTATGCATAGTTACATGGAATGGAGGCTGTTTGTATTTTATTTTTTAAAAATTTGTACGTGTGTGCATGTGATGTTATCAGCACCGGGATCAACTCCGCTCAGATTAAGAAACACGAAAGGAGATATGCAAAGTAACCAAAGAACTGATCGAACATGATATCATTATTCCTTAATTTCCCATAAGATGCAACTTAACCAGAGTTGGACTTTATAAACATGATCATGTTATTCCTTAAACCAGGTTGGTTGTTACTGCAAATCGAACGCGATTTCAAACCATCTTTAGAAAATGTCCCATCAATTTCCTGGAATTTCAGGATAAACGAAACTTTGTCATACTACATTAAATCGATTTTAGAGATTAAATACTTGATTCAAGTGGGATTTAATTTTAAAATAAATAATTTTGTAAAAAAAGTTTATGTGATAAATGAAATATTTATTGCGGGCGCAATATACTTGATCCCCTAACACCACTTGTATTGCGGGCGCAATATATATGACTGAAAACGTATATTCTTTTATCTTATTATTTTTAACTTTTTTCTGAATTTGTGTGCTCTAACTAGATCTTCCATCAAATAAAATTTGTTAAAAATTTTAATTTACTTGGTATTTTTATTTTTAAAAAACTAAAATAAATGTTAAACAAAATCAAAAAGTGGCCGAAATTTACAGGGTGTAAGGTTTGAATAGAGGCACACATTTATTAAAAATAGAAAAATTTTGAGCCGCCCATATGGGCTGTCGTATGCTATCTTTGGCACAATTTTAATACGGAGCAAATTGCACGTTAACTACTGATTTTACTCCCAATGGCACTGTTGACACCCCACCGTTGGGCCCAAATATGGATAAATTGAAATGGATTACAAGTCCAAGCAAATTCAAGACACAAAAGGAAGTTCAAGCCAGCTAAGCGGGTCATTCCGCACTCAACCCACAGGAGCGAAGCTCCACCAAGCCTCGAAGAAGGCTTTTCAACAACCAGACCAGGCCCACAAAAGAGCGAAGCTCTTACAGGCCACCTCAACGGGCTCCACAATGCAGCCCAAGCCTCAGAAGCAGGCTTTCCTACAATTCTGGGCCCCTACAACGGCCCACCCAAAGCAAACGGGCTTAAGCCAAGCTCAAGTCCACCAAACTCAAGTATATGGACCAAGTCCAAGCCTTCAAAGGGGCCAAGGCCCACAACCTCAACCCAAGCTCAAGAATGTGGATCAAGTCCAACTCTTCAAGAAGCCCAAGCCCATGGACCAAGTCCATGACCTCAAGAGGGCCCAAAAGCCCACGATCCCAACACAAGTCCAAGCCCATGGACCAAGTCCATGACTCAAGAGAGCCCAAAGCCCACTCTTGCATCTATAAAAGGAGAGGCACCCCTCTCATTTGAGGACTGGAGGAGAGGCATCCCAAAGGGGAGGACGGGAGTCTGCAGCAACGCCCCGGCGTCCCGGCTTTTCACGCTCTCCAAGCCACGCTCCCTCCTCCACGCCCCCTTTCCATCTCTCCCATTCTCTCAAATCTTTCATTTTACCCCCTTTCACGCCGTGTAAACCGCCTCGGGTTGGCAGATTTCTCCATATTTGCTTCAATCCGTAGGCCGGAACCCGATCTCTGTATTATTAGTGCCTTATTTCTTTAAACAGGGTCTGATCTCCCTTTAAAGATCAGTGGCGACTCCGTTTTTCTTTATTTTTGTGTGTGCGTGTTTGAGTTAACGCCCCGGCAAGGTGGGTGCACGCGGGTCCACGGATCTCAGCATAATACGCTGCCGTTATGCTGCCGGATTTGTGACTTGACCCGTGTACGGAAAGCCCCGTCTTAGCCGTTATGCTGCCGAAATTACGAGAAAATACCCACACGCCAACTTTCCTAAAAGATATGAAGCCTAATGCGTTTTACCCCATGTGAATGCAGGAAATCTAAGCCCACGTTGCTTTTCAACACGATCCACATTTTCAAGGCCCGGAAAACCATTCCGAGGCCACCGTAGCGCTCACGGCGGGTGCTACAGCTTGGCGACTCCGCTGGGGACGGCGTTGCAGGTCTACATCGGCGCAAGGGGGTCAGAAACTGGAAGATCGGAGCTTCTTCCTCGCTGAACAGCGAGTTCTGGGCGGTTTCCCGTCATCCGGCAGCGAGTTTCTGAAGTTTCTGCCCAAATCGTGCAGAAACCTAAAAAGTTTTTAGGTCCAGAGGCGTCCAGCTCAAAAAACGGACAGAACTCGTGAAGACTTGCTGGATACCGCCTTGTGACTGTCAAGACACCTAATACGAGCCAAAAGGAACAACTTCCAGCAAGAATGAAGGTAATTAATGTTAAATCCGGCGTAAAAATCACTTCTTTTTCATAACCTGAGTGTTTTCTGGTCACACTTCCAGAAACGCTTCAAGCGAACTGGTCTTCCTTCCAGAGACTCTTCAAGCGAACTGGTCATTCTTCCAGACACTCTTCAAGCGAACTGATCATTCTTCCAGACACGCTTCAAGAGAACTGGTCCTTCTCCAGACACGCTTCAAGAGAACTGGTCCTTCTCCAGACACGCTTCAAGCGAACTGGTCACTTTTTCAGAAACGCCTCAGGCAAACCCAAATCTGTGGACCTCGAACATTCTCACGCGCAAAACTTAATATAAATAAAATCTGAAAAAAAAAACATACACAAAAGGACTCGAACTTGCAAGTATCCATCCAAAGGTTGGTTTTTTTTTAGTATCTGTTTACAAGTGCTAACCCATTTTCATTGATTGCTCAGGTTCTTCACCATATCTCGAAGGCAAAGCAAGTCAATCACTGATGTGACATAAAGCTTACGTGCCTAGAAGTCAATGGTTGACCCAAGACCATTGATGTGACATAAAGCTTACATGCCTAGAGTCAACTGTATGCTGACAAGACAATTGACATGACATAAAGGCGCTGAAATGACCATTGATGTGACATAAAGCTTACGTGCCTAGAAGTCAACGGTTGACCCAAGACCATTGATGTGACATAAAGCTTACATGCCTAGAAGTCAACTGTAGGCTGACAAGACAATCGACATGACATAAAGGCACTGACAAGACCAATACGGAAAAGGCACAGACATGGCATAAAGGTACAGCAACGTCCAGAGGCATCACGGCGACGCGACAGTAAGCTAGCAATGGCTTTTCAGGTTCGAAGATGATTAATCAACCTTTCTACCCTTGGTTCTGAAACTGGGGGGCATCATATCATGTTTTCATAATTTTACTTTGACTTCCTACTAAAAAAAAAAAAGTTAAAAAAAAAGAGCAAAAAAAAAAAGAGCAAAAAAAGAGTTAAAAAAAAAAGAGAGCAAAAAAAAAAAAGTTAAGAGAAAAAGCAAAAAAAAAAAAAAAGAGTGAAGAAATTATATATCTTAAAGTTCTAGTTGCCTTCAAGCTGAAGATCGCATACATGGAGCCGACAAATCATCTTTCAAAGAAAAATACTGCATTCTCATTTGAAAAATGGGATCGGATGATGCAACGAATGCAACGGATGGAGGACATGCTCTACAAAATATTAGAGCAACGTCAATCAATGGCAAAACAACAACATCAAGCTTCATCCTCTTCATCACGACGTCAGCAAATGGCGAGTTCGAGCTCACAATCCGTTCCAGCTCAAAGATTACGCGGCCTAGCGAATGTGCAAGGCCAAATAAAAGAGGTCAAGATACAGTTTCAAAGCCAACTCCAAGAGTTGCACAGAAAAATCGAGCGACAGCAAGAGGAGGACTTTCATTTGGTAAAAATTGAAGACTTATGCCCATTTCCAAATGCACAACTACCTGAAAATTTCAAAATGCCAACCCTCCCTACCTATGAAGGAAACTCATGCCCACATGCCCATATCAAAGCCTTTTGCAGTATTTTATACCCTTTGGTAAAAAAAGAGGAAATTTTGGTCATGCTATTCCAACATAGCTTGAGAGGAGACGCCCTTGAATGGTATACGTCGCTCGACTGCAAGCAAATTAAAACATGGGAACAACTCTCCGTAGCCTTCATAGACCGCTTTTCATATATGCTAAATACGGCTCCCAAAAGGGCCGATCTCGAAGCACTCAAGGAAGAAGAGGATGAAACGTTCTCAGAGTATGTGGCTAGATGGCGTGCCTTGGCGGCGAAGATGAAAAGCCCGTTGCCGTTGGATGAGCAAATCTCCACCATCATCAACTCAACGCACCCGAGCATCTCGGGCTACCTCATCTCTCACCCATATGTCAACTTCACTCAGCTCCTCCAAGCCGGAGACCAAGTGGAGGCGGGAATCAAACATGACACCATCTCTCCATGGCCACAACAAGAAAATGCAATTCATCTTGAACAGGCAAGCCAGACACCTCATATAGCGGACATTGGCATGGAAGTCAATTTTGTGAAGGGTAATGCCAAAACCTTCGACCCTTCTATTTTCATAACAAAAGCCCGACCCCATAACGCTCCTATCATTTTACAAGGCCGAAATGCCAACTCCGTTGTCCTTCAAAAAAGATGTGTTGAGCCCGTCATTTTAGTGGGAAAATCCGTCATGCCTACGCAAGAGAATCCTATGTTGCACAAACCTCCTATTGTCCAAAGAACATCCTCAAATACTTTTTCTACAAACCCGGAAGCTCATCCCAAGATAGCAAGCCAACCTACTTTGCCTCACTTCTCCCCAGAAAATATCTTCATCCCAGTTAGCCAACCGACATGCCCGCAGTCTAGAAATGCAGAAGAGAACCCCAAAGCTCCTTACACCTCTACTCCTAGCGTTCCTCTAAAGCAGTCATTGCCATCATCTTCTACACAATCATGCCCGGCCACGAAAGGTGAAATATTAATCTTATCAATAAAGCAGACAAGCACCTCAAAAGAGAAAACACTAGCCAAGGAGCACAAATCTCAAGAAATTCCTGCACAAGAAAAGCCAAATGGAAAAGACTATCTACAAGTCACAAATGAAGTTATCCCTTACACAGACAATCAAGCAGAGGCGTCTAAACAGCCTCAACAAACCGTCATCAACACAGGCAATGTCGACGAAGTCGAACAGCCAACAAGGTTAGCCCCGGAAGCCGCAGAATGCGCAGGGCACACAACCATCATCTATCAACCCACCGTCACAAATACATCTCCGTCAACACATCCACAAGGGATATTTCAAAATGGCTACCAGATGGTCTTTCCATCAAGCTTGGCAGGAAAAATGCCAACAACCGGTGAAGACAATATTTCACAATGGGCAAAAAGCGCACAAAAAATAAAAGACTGGGGGCATGTCAGAGAAGTATGGGGGCAACTTACCAAAGCCGCATGCCAGAGAAGCATTAAGTTCAAGATACAAAGAAAAAATTACAAACGAAGGTTGAAGAGGAAAAGGTGGAGAAAAATGCATCTACATCATCCCGAAGCATGGGGGCATGTGGTTCTAAAGAAAAATGACACAAATTACTTTTATATCATGTTCCGTCCTACAACAAACAAAGTTTGGGACCCGGGAGGCAAAGCTACATGAGGAAATGGTTCCACGGCGCCGCTCGCAAGGCTACCACGACAGCAAGCAAACCCCGAACGGCGACATCAAGCAACGGCGGCGGCGGCGGCGATGAAAAGAGGAAAAGAGCAACCGAAAGAGGGAAACCCCCTATCGGAGACCCTAAAATTTGGTAAAATTGCAGAAAGCTCCTCGCCATCTACAGGAATTGCGAAATCATCCGGATTCAAGACTAGTGCAAAACAAGCCAGCAAGTCCACAAAATTTTAAAAAGGACCACTCTCCCGGAAGAAACATCTTGAGTTCGTAGAAATTGCAAAGCGACTCAAAAAAAAAAAAAAAAAAAACAAAACAAAACAAAACAAAAAAAAAGAGAAAGAGAGAGAAAGAACGAAAGAAAAAGGGAGAAAGAACGAAAGAAAAAGAGCGAGAAAAAGTGTTCAGGTCAATGCCAAAAGGGATGTCAAGTACTTTGCCATTCATCGTCAAGACGCCTCTGACAAAGGGGGGCAGCTGTTGACACCCCACCGTTGGGCCCAAATATGGATAAATTGAAATGGATTACAAGTCCAAGCAAATTCAAGACACAAAAGGAAGTTCAAGCCAGCTAAGCGGGTCATTCCGCACTCAACCCACAGGAGCGAAGCTCCACCAAGCCTCGAAGAAGGCTTTTCAACAACCAGACCAGGCCCACAAAAGAGCGAAGCTCTTACAGGCCACCTCAACGGGCTCCACAATGCAGCCCAAGCCTCAGAAGCAGGCTTTCCTACAATTCTGGGCCCCTACAACGGCCCACCCAAAGCAAACGGGCTTAAGCCAAGCTCAAGTCCACCAAACTCAAGTATATGGACCAAGTCCAAGCCTTCAAAGGGGCCAAGGCCCACAACCTCAACCCAAGCTCAAGAATGTGGATCAAGTCCAACTCTTCAAGAAGCCCAAGCCCATGGACCAAGTCCATGACCTCAAGAGGGCCCAAAAGCCCACGATCCCAACACAAGTCCAAGCCCATGGACCAAGTCCATAACTCAAGAGAGCCCAAAGCCCACTCTTGCATCTATAAAAGGAGAGGCACCCCTCTCATTTGAGGACTGGAGGAGAGGCATCCCAAAGGGGAGGACGGGAGTCTGCAGCAACGCCCCGGCATCCCGGCTTTTCACGCTCTCCAAGCCACGCTCCCTCCTCCACGCCCCCTTTCCATCTCTCCCATTCTCTCAAATCTTTCATTTTACCCCCTTTCACGCCGTGTAAACCGCCTCGGGTTGGCAGATTTCTCCATATTTGCTTCAATCCGTAGGCCGGAACCCGATCTCTGTATTATTAGTGCCTTATTTCTTTAAACAGGGTCTGATCTCCCTTTAAAGATCAGTGGCGACTCCGTTTTTCTTTATTTTTGTGTGTGCGTGTTTGAGTTAACGCCCCGGCAAGGTGGGTGCACGCGGGTCCACGGATCTCAGCATAATACGCTGCCGTTATGCTGCCGGATTTGTGACTTGACCCGTGTACGGAAAGCCCCGTCTTAGCCGTTATGCTGCCGAAATTACGAGAAAATACCCACACGCCAACTTTCCTAAAAGATATGAAGCCTAATGCGTTTTACCCCATGTGAATGCAGGAAATCTAAGCCCACGTTGCTTTTCAACACGATCCACATTTTCAAGGCCCGGGAAACCATTCCGAGCCCACCGTAGCGCTCCCGGCGGGTGCTACAGGCACTTACACATAAGGACTTTTAAACATTCCAAAAATATACTCATGCATTTTGCTTAATATTTCATTTCTAACAATACTGTTAGGGATCGGTTAAAAAGACCGTTACACTCATATGAAATGATGAATATGCGTAACCCTTAATAAAACTAAGAGTTGATTTGCTCAAAATTAAAAATTTACATTCAAATAATAAATGATTCTAAAATTGTAAAAAGTAATAAAAATTCAGTTGAATATGATTTTTAACTATTAAATTATATTTAGGATCTGGACGTATTCTTCATTTCACTTGAGGGCTAACAGTAACTTAAATAAATATCAAATGACATATAAACAAAATTTTAGGCAAAATAGTACATGTTACAACGCAACAGTGTGTGATTCATGTATTCTAAGGCTACTATCTGACATGAATTTTTAGGTAAAGGATAGTGTTTTGGCTTGGAAAAATCATGCTCATTTGGAAAAAAATGCTTAATTAATTTCTCAAACAAAATTTTAAAGTATTTAATTCTTTAACCGGGTCCGAAAAGTATATCTTAGAAATATTTTGAATTTTGTTCCACACTTTGATTTTACATCTCTATGAGAAAATACTTTTAGAAGGATTTTGGGCCAAAGTGGGCTTGTTGGGAAGCTTTTGAAGGGTTTGGGCCTTTTGAAAGGTTTTGGGCCCAAATAGGCATGCTAAAGAGTTTCGGACCAAACTGGGCATTGTTGAAGGGTTTTGGGCCTTTCTGAGCCTGTTGAAGAGTTTTGGGTCTCAGTGAGCTTGTTGAGAGGTTTTTGGACCTGCTGAAGAATTTTGGACCCAAATGGGTTGGTTGAGAGGTTTTGGGCCTTTCTAGGCCGGTTGAAGAGTTTTGGGCCCAAGTGAACTTGTTGAAAAGGTTTTGGGTTCAACCGGGTCTTTTTAAAGGGTTTTGAGCCTAAATGGAGAGGTGCGG
The DNA here is from genome assembly GCA_030490835.1 of Annona cherimola. Taxonomy (NCBI): domain Eukaryota; kingdom Viridiplantae; phylum Streptophyta; class Magnoliopsida; order Magnoliales; family Annonaceae; genus Annona; species Annona cherimola. The sequence continues at coordinate 3,838,897 of CM059971.1, read as the reverse complement.
TAAAAACTATCCGCCTTGATTTTCATATGTAAGCCGTCTAGAGTGTTCAAATCACAATGGCTCCATAAACTCCCAATCTTAAGTAAAAAAGAGAATTTTCATAGTACTTTAATGTAAAATATCTTATTTACTATTCATCATTACTCCTATTATATTATATTATTTAATAATTTTTTACTCTCTGTACTACTTTTTAAAAAATTTTTAAGCATTTTCAAACACACCTTGGGACGCGGAACCAAAAGTTCTCGGGCAGATTTATATGGATGCCGAGTAAGAAGTGGCGTGGCCGATTCTGCGTTGGTAAAATAACAAAGCTTGACGTGAAGTTCAGCGTCAGACTCGTTCCGCGGCTATGCGATTTTAAGCTGCAGGAATAGCTGCAGGACTATTCATTTTTGTTCCACGCGTTCATTTTCACTGGCAATCTCAGCTCGCTCCGCGGCTCCAAGCAGCTCATCTGGCGGACTACTGCTCCGCGTGTTGCCTATATTTGGTGGAGACTTCCGCGGCGGTGTTGTCGTGGGCTTGGCTACCACGCTGCTTGTTCCCGCGGAACGCTACTGGCACGTCCTTTACTACCACATGTTGTCCATGTGAGCACGCCACTTCGAATGTGTCCATCATTAATAGGGGTGGGAATCGGGGCGCGTCGACCCGTGACCCGCCCCGCCCGACTCTGTTTTAATACCGGGGCGGGTCGGGATTTTTGATTGTTTAAAGGAATGCGGGGTCGGGGCAAAATTCGGTTTTAACAGGGTGGCGGGTCGGGTCGGGTCTACCTGCTGACCCGTTTTCTGATATTTTACATTAAAAGAAAAACTCGTTCAATGCTAATATTCGTGTTTTATTTAATTATTTATATTTACTTTGATTGATTAATAATAGATTCAAGCATATAGTAGTTAAATTTAATATAAATTTGTCTTTATACTTGATAGTTTTATAAATTTTTAAAAATTTCTTACTTGACCTGCAATTTTTTACCCGACTTGTTGACCCGATACCGACCCGAATTTTGTCCCGAGACCTTGTAGAAAAAAGTAAGAGTCAAACCGACCTTGTTCCGACCCGATATAAAATAAAAGTCAAACAACATTTTTGAACCTAAGATTCATTATGCGGAGCTTCCTTGCTCGTAGCCTCCCAGCACCGTCGGATTCGGCGCGGAAATCTCCTGCCGTTGGATCCGGCGCGCGCGTCGAGGAAGAGAGATTTGCGGGCAGGCCCTCTGTCGGAATGCCAGGACAGGGGCTTCCCTGCAAAATATCCTGCGCAGAGTCCAAAACACCGGCTCCAATCGTATGCACCCGGGTGCATTCAGCCTCAGTGCACCCGGGTGTACTGCACCTATTTTTTTTTATTTTTTTTTTAAAATTTTTTCATATAATGGTTAATATAGGTTTATTTAACATATGTATCAATTTTTACTATTTTTGGAGACTTTTAGATATTTTTTTAGATTTTTAAAAATTAATGGCATTTTCGGTAATTTTAAATTACGGAAAATGCCACTGATTTTTAAAAATCTAAAAAAAATATCTAAAAATCTCCAAAAATAGTAAAAATTGATACATATGTTAAATAAACTTATATTAACATCTTCATGAAAAAAATTTCAAAAAAAAATAAAAAAAAATAGGTGCAATGCACCCGGGTGCACTAAGGCTGAATGCACCCGGGTGCATACGATCGGGCTCCCCAAAACACACCGCGTCTAATATCCAAAAAAAACGAAAAACCGCCTCTCTTCACCAGCAGCCTGCCGCTGTAAGGTTCGTTCAGCTTCCTCTGTTTCCGCATCCGCTTTTCCTTTTGTTTTGATTTCCTAGTTTTTCTTCTTGCAAATTCCCTTTTTTAATCACTTCTCATGACCCTTCGTTTCTCCCTGTTGCCTTACGCTTGCTTATCTCATCACTGCTCTCTGGAGAATTTCCAACAGGTCAAGATTTCATTTCTCAAGTCCATTGATTGTTTTTGTCCCCCTTGCTATGCCTTTGTGCTGCTAAATTACTCGAGAAATCATGGTTTCCTATGCGTATGATATGGGTAATTTTCGTCTGGATTGGTTTTTCTGAAATATTGTGTCTGGATGCTTTCGAATGCTCACTCTGCATAATTGAAAGCCATCATTCAATGCGATAGAACGATTCTGCAACTTGGAATGGGAAATTTTGGGTGTTTTGGGGAACTCTTGGAAATTTGATCAACATATTCTTGTGAGGTCCTTATATCAGTTTTTTTTGCACGATCATTACTTTGGGCGACTTTGGTTGGTAATTCTTCATTTGCGAACGTCGACAATTTTCATGGGTGCAAAAGTTGTGGATAAGAAACTCCAAACAGGATTGTTATTGTTATTTTCTGTATCAAACTACTCGTTCATTGATCCCCTTAAGGCCCTAAATAGGCTACTGGCACTGTAAGCTATTCCTTGGAATTTAAATAGCTCTGTTGAATTTACTCGGAAGTTATGAATCACAGATACTTTGGATGTTGAATAAATGGCCAAATATAATCCGTAGCAACAGAATCTTGATATGGATGGATGAACTCTTCCTATGATGCAGTTTGTAGTTTTCTTGGTTCCTTTTCAGTTATCTTATCTTTCCACTATTGGAATTTGACTGGTTGTGATCGCTTGGAATAAACATGTTCTATCAAATTTGAGAAGTGAGAGATCCCTTTTCAAACAAGGATGTTTGTATTCAGGCTGTGGAGTTCAACGGGAATGAAAATGGGACAATAGTTGTCTTGATTTAGAAAAAAATAAAATAAAATAAAATAAGATGCAGTTATTAAGCCTTTGGAAAGTGCTCATGCAGATTTTTTGTTTTCGTTGAGTGGTTGTTGGTGAATTCTTCTTATACTAGGCTAACAAACATAAGTGTAACTTTTTACTTAATTTGTAAAATCATAATGTGGCTGCTATTCTTTCCGTCTTCAAAATCATTGCCGAAGGAGAAATTGTTCACCATGAGCTGATGCATTACTAATTTTGTTTTGATTTTTTAAAAGTTAATTTCAAATATATCTACTTCGTTTGCCTTGAACTACAAATATACCCTCGAAATTTGAAAATTTTCATACATACCTACTAAGTGTCCCATTTATTTCAAATATATCCAATATGATAGTTAATAACGTTTAATAATTTTAAAATCTCATACTAACCCCGATTGATCAACATCGATTGTCATTGCCACGATATCCAGATTGTCAAAACTCAATCTGCCTGGCTTCTCTTTCAAGTCAGATGTGTTTTCAATACATTGTCCAACTTTTGTCATAGCTTAAAGACTTCCATTGTCAAATTATAAGGGGCATTTTGGACATTTCCTATGATGGATATTGGTGATTTTTAGTCGTGCCGACAAAATGGGCACGGACGAAATTTCATCCACAGTTATGATGTGTTTAGGAAATAATAAAACTTTTGAATGAAAAAATTTTAATGTAAAAGTTTTTGAAATAATATAAAATAATATGATACGATAGGGGCAATTATGAGAAGTAAAGAGAATAAAGTTAAAACAGATATGTTAATTGTATGGATAGTTATGTAGAAATAGAAATAATTGAAAAGTAAGGTAGTTGTATGTGAAGATGTAAAGAAATAATTAAAAAATATGATAGTTGTAGGGAATGAATAGTTTTGATTTGAAACATTTATGTTTATCCAAACACATCCTTAGTAAGTATATTTGAAAATTTTTAAACTTAGTAGGTATATTTGAATTAAGGGCAAATGTAGGGGGGTATATTTAGAATTAACCTTTTTTATTTGTTTCATTATTGAATGCAATATTTCATGACTGGCACGAAATATAACTATTTTTTCTCTAAGGGGGCTTCATAAGATGTTTGATTAGCAATAGTGCCACTTAGCCTAATTGGTGCTTTTCAAATGCTTATGGTCTTTTTTTCCAATATCCACAAGTCTTTTTGTTGGTTCTTGTTTGTTTTTAAACTCAATAATCATTCTTGCTCCCAACAAGTCTCTAAATGCTAACTTTTGCTGTATTCAGTGGTTCATGGTTCAAATAATAATAATTAGATCCATATGGAAATGATATATCTCTAATGGATTAGAAAATTATATGGAGCTAATCAAAAGAAGAAATGGATAATTAAGGAAGGGATAATGCTCCTGTTGCTACAAGAAAACTAACATTTGGTGACGGACGACTTTTGGCAACGCGTAACATTTTTTTGAAAAAGTGATATAGTGATGGGATAGGTGTAACAATTAGGAGTAAAGAGAATACAAATATAATAATAGTGTAGTTGTAGGAAAAAATATAAAAAATAATTGAAATATTGAGGTCATAATGAAAAAATTAGGATAGGTAGTTAGTTTAAATTAAATCATATTAACTTATTTGTATGAAGGGATGAGAAATTTATTATAATTATTTTTTTAGGGTGCATTTGGGAAGTGATACAATTTTTGAATGAAATTTGTTTTGTATAAAAGTTGTCAAAATGAAAAAAAATAATGTGATAAAATAGAGGTATTGATACGGAGTAAATAAAATAAAGTTAAAATAAATAGATTAGTTGTATAGATAGTTGTGCAGAAATGATTGAAAAGTAAGATAATTGTATGAGATTATGTAAAGAAATGATTAAAAATATGACAGTTATAGAAAGTGATAAATTTTAAATTGAAAAGTTTTAACGTTACATTTTTCATGTATTGCCAAATAGACAAACTGATCCCAGTTCATTTGACATTGGAAAAACTCGCTAGTATTATGTTTCGTTTGCAGCCTGGAGGAAAGGCAAAGTTTCGGTGGTATTTCTATGTGTTCTTCAGAATAAAATGGATTGACTGCTCGTAAAATGTTCTTGGATTGGGCTCTTAATTACCTTTCTGTGGCCTTAATAACAGCAAATAATATTCAAAAGTTGGATCTAACAAACCAAAGACTGCTCATGAGTCATAGCATTGTCATCTCGGTTCACCAGAAAGATTAAATCTCTCTTTTCCTTCTTTGCAAATAGACCCCCATCTGCAACCATCTGAGTATGCAAGAGCTGATCCTCCGCTCCTTGTCCATAGCTCTCCTGTTCCCAGATTGTCTGACCATTCTACTATTCTTCATTTTCCTGAAATTCCTCTATCTACCCTTCCAAATGGAGTTCGTGTTGTCAACCAATCAAACCCAACATTGGCTGTGCAAACAGCCTCAGTTGTAGTTTGGATTGATGCCGACAGCCGCTTTGAGATACTTGAGATCAATGGCGCTATTCATTTCCTGAGCATATGATCTTTGAGGACACCCATCATCGATCTGCCCATGCACTCCAGAAGGAGATTGAGAACATGGGGGCGCGCCTCAATGCACAGACCTCCCTTGAACAGACAACATTTTATGTCACTGTCCTCCATGGTGATGTCCCTATTGCTGTAGACATCCTTGCTGACATTCTTCAAAATTCGCGATTCTCTGAAACTGCTATTAGGTGTGAGCGGGGTGTTATCCTCAGGGAGATGGAAGAAGTATGCCATTGCTATTTTTCCCTCATTCCACTTATCATGGAAGTAGTATTTTGATTCATTATAATGTCTTATTAATTTTCTTTTGATTATTTACATTCTGCTGCATTCCAAAATAATCCGTTGGGAACACAATTTTAGGGCGAGAAGAAGACATTTGATCAATCTCAAGGGTGGATTTATATCAATATATTTCTACAAATTATACTGGATCAAGAATGATGAGTCAGCTGAATATAAATTTTGTACTTTTTCATGGACAAAAATAAAATAATCTATTACATTTAGAAAAAGTATAGCAATCTATTACATTACAAAACATAAAGCAATCTAATGTGTGAAATCTCTATGCACTGTGTTGGTACTTTAATCTATTTACGGTATATGTAATAGAATTTTTTTTTTGTTAGGTCATATCTACTGCTGGATGGGGACTGTTAATCTAGTAAGTCGAAAGTTTAAACCGCTTTCTACAGATCTAATGACTGCAACCCAACTTGTCAGTAGAAATCCAACTGTCTTCACTGGTTCAGAGTTCACCTTTTACATTTTTCTATTCTTTATTCCGTAAAGTCTAGCTAATACTTGAGGATGATATTTTAGTTTTTCCTGTTACTTGAAATTAATTATCATTATCATATGCACTTTCCGACCTAAGGGGGTAGCTACATGGATTGTATCGTGTCGTTCCGTCTAATTTTAGGATGTATCCTTAGTAAGCCCACATATTTCCCTGTTTTTTCTAAAGTTATCTAATCGTTCTCTTTTCATCCTTACTTCTACTCTCTTATGGCCTTCTATGTGGATAAATTATCACGTCCTAAGTAACTTTCATGAGGTTACTATCTTTTTCTTATTGCTAGAAAATTGACATTGAACTTGGATACTTGTAGGTTTGAGTTGTGAACCATGACTTTCCAATTGCACTTCTTGCGGTAGCTTTCAACAGAGCTAGATGAGCTGATCCAAACTCCATTCCTGTGATGGTGTTGCAAAGCTTTTTGGGGTCTTGGAATAAAAGTGCTGGTGTGGGCAATTTTTCAAGGTGTGTTCTTTATTCTTTTTGTTGAGTCCCTACAGAGAAAAACAAAACCTGGCATTTGTTGAGCATATTTATTATGGTTTGGGCCTTTTACCTCTTGGCATGTAACATGTTCTATTCATCCATTCCTAGGCTGGTTCTTCTTTGGTTGATCTTTTTGCTTAGTCACTGTCTACATGGGCACAAGTTCATCCCAAACTTCTATATACTTTGCTGCTCCACATTTCATAGTTAAAGAATGTTATTCTACAAGAACATGAGGCAGAGTGCTGTTGTTTGGTTTTATCTCGAGGTTCTTTATGCTGCGACTATTACTGATATTACTAATTTCACAATTTTCAGTGCAGAGGTTGCTTGTAGAGTCAGCCCAGATGGCTTGGCTGAGAGTATACTTGCTTTCAACACAGACTATAGAAATACAGGATTGTTTGGACTCTTTGCCACTGGAATGACAACGTCTATGGAAATTTGCTTTTTTTATTAGAGCTGGATCTCTTTGCCCAAATGGTGCTCCGTAAGTCACTGTATGGACCATTTACTTTTGCCTGATAATGACTCATAAACTTTTGTCTAATGATTCTCATGCTGCTAATTGTATCTTAATTTTTTGCCTTAATTTTCTTGTGTTTCTAATGATCTCATAATTTGTTCTCTTATTATTGATGTGCATTTCGTTTCCATTGGGATCATTTTCCCCTGAACCAGACATTTTGCACACATCCTCATTTGTTGCATGATTTGTCACTGGTAATAATGGAAGAGTTTAGAAGGCTGGCACTGAGAATTTCAGAACCAGAAGTCATTAGTGCTCGAAATCATGGGTATGATCATACTGCCAATAATTTTGGAAAAGGAAGTAATTTTTCTTTGAATCCCTAGTCATTCATGACGATACAACCAGCTTCATTGAGATAGGAACATGAGAGAGACCCTTTTGATCCTTACAAGTTGATAAACTGGATTGAAGAAATGGCAGGGTGCTTTAGAAATTTTATGTTACGGTCGATTTCTAATTAAATTAAAAGGAAAATATTATGAGACATCAATTAGACTAGCTATGCTATATGGGGTAAAATGTTTAGTAGTTCAAAAACAACATATGCATAAAAATAAATGTAGCAAAATTGTGAATGTTAACGTGGATGAGTGATAAAATAAGAAAAGATAAAATTAAAAATAAAGTAATTTGAGACAATCTGAAGATAAAGCCAATGAGTAATAAAATGATGAAAAACAGATTAATGTGTTTTAAGTTTGTTAGATTTAGACTAAAAATGACACCAAATAGGAAAGTTGAGTTTGTTCAAACAAAAGATAATAAGAGAATGAGAGGAAAACCAAAAAAAGTGGATAGAATACTTGAGCAAGATAGGAAAATTTTAGAAATTACTGAAAACATAGTTATAATCATAAAGAATGATGCAACAAGATCCATGTATGCAGACCCCACTTAGGTGGGAAACAACCTATGACGATGATGAGGGCGAGGAAGAGTTTAACTTCTCTCTTAGATCTATTAGTGTAGTAACCGCAATTTGTAAAACTGCAACCATCAACATATAATATAAATATACACACACACACACACATATATTTTGGGCCAAGGAATTAATGAGATTGAATATAAATAAATGGCCTAAAATTATAAAATAAAATAAGAGGTAAATATTAAATAAGTAATGATAAGTTGAAATGCTATTATTGAATGGAAAAAATGGAAAAGTATCTTAATTAAATCGTGGTTAAATGGTCCTATTTAAATAATTTAATTGGTTTAAATTATTTAAATTAATGAATGACCATGATTTAATGATTTTAAACTTGTATTGTGAGTTCAAATCATAAAATTTAAAATCACATGATTTATGATATATATTTAATATAGGTATTTACAAATATATATATATATATATAAAGGGTAGCCATACGTGTGTATGTGTGAATTACCTTAAGTGGGGCCACAAAAGGCAGCCCTTTTCTCTCCCAGCAACGCACGAACAGAGAGAGAGAGAGCAGAAAACGGAAAGAGAGAAGAAGGGAAAAGAGGAGAAGAAGGGAGAAGAGGAGGAGAAGAGAAGGAAGGGAGGAGGAAGGGGAGGAGCCGGTTGTTCACCACCCACGCCGTCGCCGGTGCAAGCTGTTGCCGCCGTCAACCCATCATCGGCCAGAGGTAAGGAAGATGGGTTTTGTTGAGTTTTGAATTCTCATTCTAAGCATGCGAAAAAATGGAGGTTTGGTTAGATTTGTATAAATTTATATGTATGGAAATAGAATCATGAGAAAAGAGAGGAGATTTGGTTGCACGGTGAAAGGAGAAGGATAGGATTTTGAAATTTCTTCCAAAAATGGGTAGGAATAGTGGGGGTTTTCAGAGATTCATGTAGATCTTTATTTTGGGAGTAGAATAATGTAAATGAAATGTGAAAATTGAATCCTATCCATGAATCCAAAATTTCAAGACACTATATAGCATATTTAAATGATGTTGTGATGTATTATTTTCAAAATTACATATATAATCTTGGGTAGGAAAGGAAATTCAAAACTTTTCATTACATCTTGAGTATGGCGAAGCCTTAAAAACGTGGCTAAGGCATAGGGCTTTTATACTTATTGTGTATGAGATGATTTATAAATAATTTTGAATTCGTTTAGATGTGGAAATTAGGTGGAAAAAATGAGGGCAGGTGGGAATATATATTACGGGCGTATTGTTGCTTGTAAACATTAAATTTAGTAATTTAATATTATACGAACATGGATTTAGATCAAAATGTGCAAATCTTGAAACTAAAATCTAGATATATATGATAGATGAAACTGAGTTGTCAAGAAATTTGTATGGATATATAGTTTTGTTTTAACTAAATGTGTACGGGGTGGGTGAATTCTATATAAATTTGGTGTCAAATAAATATGAAAAAGAAAGAATGAGTAACAATTATATGACATGTATATGGATGGTTGAAGTTTATTTGAATTGCTTTAAAATATTAAACTTGTCAAACTAAAATCACGTGAAAATGAAAGGGAATAAAATCTCTCAGTTTTAAAGCTTGAAATCCTCTAATCTAACTGGCCAAAGGTGGGTTGTGTATGGGTGATGAATTTGGGTTTAAAGATGGCTCCTAAATAATTTAATTGTAATTTTAGAAGCATGATGTATGTTTATTGGTAATAAATGGGTGGTTAACCAAAGTTGTAATTATAAAAAAAAATGTATATGTATATATATATATATATATATATATATATATATATATATATATATAGGAATTTCAAGGAAGCCTACGAGGTTGGATATTAATTTTTGGGTATTTAATTATTGTATTTATATAATTATGATTAGTTTGATGATTAGATAATGAGATATTATATGTTAAGCTATAAGTGTTGAGATTTAAGTGAAATAACATAGTTAACAGGTTGTTTGACCATGAAAATAAATTATTAGATCAACTCATAAATTTGATGTAGAAAGGGAATAAATATGAAAAAAAATGAATGATGCATTTTAAGCAAGTAAGAGAGTTAGCTAAGAGTAAAATGAAATAAACTACAAAATTGAAAAAAACATGTTAGGTAAAATCTTATTATAGTTTAAAATATCAAGTTATTGAAGCTATTTTTTAATAGGTATTTAAGATTGAATAATTAAGTTTTTGAGGGAAGTGAAAATTAGGTTGAGAAACCTAATCAAAATAGGAAGCCTCATTATGTCTAAATATAGCTGAAAATGGTAATGAAAAACCTATCTTGATATTTTAGAAATATAAAAATATGATGGAATGAAATAAGTATGCAATCTATTTGGCTTTAAATTGTTAAAATTGGTTGTAAAGGCTATGTTAAGTTCAAACGGCCTTTATAATATGAAAAAATCATTTATATATCGTGTGAAAGGCTTGTTATTCCATATGTGTTAATTCAAGTATCAATTGCAAAGTTTATGCATATATGAGCTTATCTAGGTATATTTTCGAGTATAAAAGGATGAGAAGGCTTTAATAGCCTATAATATATAAAATTTCAGATATGATATACATTGAATTTATAAATTCTAAGTATTTAAGATTTAGAAGATTAAGATTAACTTAATTTTATGATGTCACTGGGTTGGATTTCATATTTGGAAGTCTAGAGTGGGAATAGGAGGTTTATTCAAGTGTAGGATAAAAATTATTTAAATGAGATTTTCAAGTGAAGAAGTACTTGAATTTCTTATTAAAGCCAATAAAAAACGAGCAAGTAGGAAAAAAGTAGACATGTAGATTGACATGCTTGATGATGGGAATGATATGTTTAGATAATATTTCCTATTAGTTATGCTAGGGAGTGATAAAGGAAAGATAGAGGAAAGTTAAAGAAAAAAGGTAAGTAAGCCCTTCAAGTTTTCATTTCAAATGAACGGTGTGGTAAGAAAATCTATTTTTACCCTTTTATTTCAAGAAAGGTTGTTTGCCAATGAGTTTATGTTATTTAAATGCTTCTTTAAATTGACAAGCATGGAAAAGGTAATTGGGGATGGCCATTGCACTATGCATATGTTTTAAAGGGAAAAAAATGTGCTTTAAAATATGTTTCTGTAACACCCCATCATTGGGATGTCATAGACGCGGTCTACTGTGTCGAAGCTGATAATACCGTGATTGATAAAATCTCCCAAGATGGAAATAGATAATAAAATGCAAAATCATAAAAATTTTAATTATTACATCTCAAGTTTGCGCGAAAATTGCGCTATAGACCCTCTAACTATGCGTATTGGCATTTTGGACCCCGATGTTTGCGTATTAGCATTTTAGACCCCAAAAAGTTTCGACCTTTGCATTTTACCCCCCGCGCCCTCACGACGTCAAAAAATCAGTGTCTGACCATTTGAAATGACGAAAATACCCATGACAAAAAAAGTAGAGGCCACGACACCATACCGGCCACCTAGAGGAAACTAGAGGTAAAGGTGGTGAGCGGCTTCGGCCACGACATCCTAAAACTGACGTGCCCATCCGCAGCCGAAGCATCAAGCAGTAGCGCGATGGTGATCAGCACAAATCAATTCAAAACCCAACCACCGATTAGTCATCCTCGACTCAATCTTTCACATTCCACCTCGTCCACTGATAGGAACCAACTCAAACAAGCAACGGAAAAAACAAAACGAAATAATAAATAGAATAAATCAAGATAGGGCAAGTTCTCACTGAAATTACCTGCAGTTCTGGAAGCACTCAGGAGCATCGTAAGCAAACGGCTCTCTGCCCAGGCTAGGCATCACGTTGGCTAGCCCGCAATCGCCCAGCCGCGGCTCGAACTCGTCATCCAACATAACATTCATGGGTTTCAGATTGTAATGCAGAATCCGCGGATTGCACTCGAAGTGAAGATATCTGAGCCCCTTGATCACCTCAACCGCAATCCGATGCCGAACATCCCACCCCAGCTGCAGCTGGTTCGCTCGAACGCGGTTCATAACATCTTGAAGGCTGCCAACGGGCATGTAGTTGTAGACCAGAGAGAAACGATCAGCTTCGCGGACGTAAGCCCTCAACCTCATCACATTCCTATGCTTCAGCTGAGCAAGCACTTCCAGCTCTCTCTGCATCCGTCTCTTCATCGACTTGCTCTGCGTCTCTGGAGAACCATGCTCGAATGGCTCCGGTCGTTGTTGAAGACGATGCGGTAGTATTTGCCGTGGGAGCTGGATCCCAGCAACTGATTTTCTCTAGAGAGAGCGGATTGGAGGGCTCGAGCGGTGATTTCTGAGGAGAAGATTACAAGGCCTTTGAGAATCGGCGTCCGCTTCATGAACTGCAGGAAGAAGCGGACTGCACTGGCTAGGAATATCGTAGCAATGAGGCCGCTGAGGCATCCGAAGAGGATTCCGAGCGTTATTCTCCGCAAGCGGGTCTTGAATTCGAGAATCGGATGCAGAGACTGTCGCGGAGGAGCGACAAACCTGTCGAGGCGGCATGAAGGAAGCCGATAGGATGCTTCTAGATATTCAAGCGATTCGAATAAGCAGAACAAAAAGATGATTCGAAGCAAAAAATCAGGTTCTTGGAAAGTAGAGATTTCCCACCCCCAGCCAGCCGGGGTTTGACATCGAGGATGTCGCTCTTAATCCTAGGCTACGGCCGGGGAAGATTCGACGAACCGTGAATTCGAGATTCATTTAGAAATTAAGTTGATTGAGAAACCTCCAGTATCCTCTAGGTGGCCGGTCCGGTGCCGTGGCCTCTGTTTTTTTGTCATGGGTATTTTCGTCATTTCAGACGGCCAAACGTTGATTTTTTGACGTCGTGAGGGCGCGAGGGGTAAAATGCAAAAGTCGAAACTTTTTGGGGTCTAAAATGCTAATACGCAAACATCGGGGTCCAAAATGCCAATACGCATAGTTAGAGGGTCTATGACGCAATTTTCCCCAAATTTGCTTATCATGGAGTTAGTGTATATATTCATTGTCTATAATCAAAACAAGTAAGCATTATAAGATAATTTTAATAAAAATCTAAATTTTTTTTGTATTTTGCTTTGCTAGATTTGCCTTTCTCCCGTGTTAATAGAGGCTCTAGTTTAGCATTATATCCCTGTATTTTCATTGAAACAAAACTATATGAGCTGAAAGCTCAGTAAGTAAAAATATATTTTTACTAAATTCATTTTGCAATCATTTTGATTTTTCAACAACAAACACAACATCTATATTATCTTTTCTGCATAACAAACTGTAGTTCATGAAAATTTTAAAACATCTTGATGCATGTTCATACATGTCAATTTTAAGTCATGCATTCACACTGTAGGTGTTGCCATGTACTTGTGCTCGCGTGCGACTGTGCTATACATTTGTGAACTAATTCATCTTCTTTGGTAGTTCTGAGGTCGCTACCCAGTTACTATCATACTACTTTTATTCCTTAGCGGCAAACCTAAATATGCATCATGCTTATGCATTATGATCAATGCACCACTTAGATTCATTGCTTAACGTGATTAGAAAACCTTAAAATAATCATGCTCATGTTTAAATAAACCAACTTGAAAGAAAATTCCAAACTTGGTGAATAATTACACTTCATAGCAAATCATAATATTTAACAGGTTAAATATATATATTTATGTCATGATTTGGTAAAAATTTACTTATTTCTAAGAATGCTTTAAACTCTTTTTTCAATCTCTTGAAGTTGCCTTAAGTCTTTCTTCCTAATTTCATCACAACATGTTTATCACCTTATTATTTTTTATAAATATTATTTAAAATTTCATTTATGACTCTCCAAAATATCTCATAATTTTATTTGGTCAAAATTATATATTTTTATTTATTTTGTGAATTCCTAGCTAATATAAGTCATTTTTGCAAATTATTTCATTCGAAAGGGGTTTTTTTGAAAATTTTCTAAAACTTTTCTTATGAAATTCCTTCACAAGTTATGAGGTTATTTGTAATAAACTTTTTTATAATATCTCCTACAAATTTTCTAGCAAGATTTGGGTTTTTCTATAACTTCTTAAAATAGGTACTTTTTTGCAAAATCAAAAATTCATGGGGGGTTTTCTGTAAAATTTTATTCAAAAGTCAACTACAGTTCTTCTTCTTCCTTCTCTTTGCTCCGTTTTCACCTCTCTCTATCAACATTCGGCAGTTGCGGAAACTACCCAAACAAACCTGAAATTTTCCTTTGGGCACATATCTAGGTTCCTTATTTAATATAGATTCGCTAAATATTTTTTTTTTGTAAATCTTGCGAATCTATAGAGTTTAGGAAAAAAGTAGATGAATTATAAAAACTTAAAATTCTTTTTGAATCTTCAACAATAAAGCATGAAAATTTTCACTTACCTAATTGGTGTACCCACATATGGATTTACTAGAACATATCTGAGAATCACATAAGTTTTCTTTCAAATCTCAACTTGACAGCGTTCGTTTCTATCTCATTGTCTTTGTGCATTCTCGCTGTGTGGAACTTCCGCACTTTTTAAAAGCGCGTTGCTGCTTGCCAATGCCTGCCTGCCCGCACGCCCGCTAACGCTCGCCATTAATGTTCATAAATTAAATTAAATTATATTATTCGATATTTACGGTTATTACAGTTTCATAACTTGATTTTCCCGTGCAGACCCTGTTATCATGTTAAGTTGGCAAAAACTCAACTCATACCATAAATACATATGGTACACGTGTGAATGGAATTCATACATGGAAAGTGAATGAAGGAGACTTTGTCAAGGTTAGAAAAGGACAGGTTGTCCGCCCTTGATGTAATCTAGTCAGTGCGCCCAGCGCCTTTTAGTAGAAAGGTTTTTATGGGTAGATGATCACTTGGTAAGTGTCATCACTCCATGAGAACGATGTCATTGAATGATGCATGTGTTATACTCATCTTATTATTGCACATGCATAACGAGAACTTGAGAATTTTGTGATTTCAGTTAATGAGTTTTGGAAATTATGTATTTCTAAATGCTTGCTTACTGAGTATTTTATATTCATTGTTTTCAACTAATCAACGAGTGCAGAAGATCCAGATTTGATTGAAGAGCCTTCACTGCTAGTTAAGCAGTGAAGGTATGATTTTTAATATTTTTAAAGAATTTGGAGCCATTGGGTTGTAATTATTATAATTGTGAGTATGTCTTATATTGAAATGTTTTATGTTGTTGTTGAACGTAGTAATTAGCTTCTCGTGTGAAATGTAATTGTATAAGGGATGTATTAGTTTGAATTGAAGTAAATGTGAGTGATTTAGTTAAAAATGTTGAATTTTTAATGACTATTAGGTTTTGTATTTGCCCAAATGTCTTAACTACAGACAGTATTTTGCTGGATTTTTGTTAATAAAATGGAACTAATTTAGGTTCTGAAAAGAAAAAAGAAAAAAAAATTCAGGTTTATTTACTGACAAATTAGGAAAAACTTCCATTCATATAAACATGAAACTTTAGGTTTCATTCACGAGCTTCACCACCTAAAAAGATCCGCGGAGTAAGGTATAACGCGGTGGCGCATCCATGGGTCGGGGTGCTACAGTTAAACTTTATTTATTTATGTTATTCCAATAGCCTGCTGTTGCATTAGATATTTCTGAATTTCTAGGATCTCTGGATCTTCATTAAATTTTTATCATAAAACTAACTGATATTTACAATCTTCTTCAAATCCTTTCTCATACAGATGAAATCTGCCCTTTTGCTTCATATTGACGGAACCAATGCCATTGCTGAAAATAATGGACGGCAGGTAAACAGGACAGTGGAAAGTAGATAGCATTACTTTTGATGATGTGATGCACAAAATAGAAGTGTTCAAGTGTTGTCTTGCTTTCTTAAGCAGTATGACATAACAGAAACTACTGTTACTTGTCTTCAGATGTTGACATATGGGCGGATAGTTCCATTGTTAGAGTTGTTTTTTTTTTTTTAAAGAGATAAGTTCTATTCTTAGAGTCGTTTGCACGAATAGATGCTGTTGATGCTGCAACAATCAAGGAAACAGCAGAGGCATTCATAATCAATAAGGTTAATTACTCAACGATGTTGTCTCATATTCATGACTTGTGAACACATGCCTAGTGAAGACTGAAATTCAATCAGTTTATTCTTATTTATTTAGCTAGAACAGTAAGTTTCATCTAAATCAAAAATGTGCATGGAATAGATTTTCTTAAAAATAAATATACTCATATGTACATTAGGACAATGCACATAAGTATTAAAATGCAATAATATTTTATAAAATCATTCATCTATGTAATAATGATATTTTAGATAGTTTAGTTGTTGAACATATTAATTTAAAATTAATATTTAGCCTTAAAACATTTTATTATGCTACTTGTACACATTTGTAAACAAGACTTATGTATAGTGATAGTAGACAAATGAAAGAGTTTCCATAATAATAAAAATAACAATAACGCTATAGATGAAGAGTAGATTTTCAACCAAACATCAAAATGCTAATAATAAAGAGTTAGGTATGAAAGTGATTTTATAGAACCAAAACACTAAATTTAACGGTAATCAACAACAATGGATTCATTATATACACGTGTGTATCTTATTTAGGATATATAGCAAGGGTTTTGATTCACAAAGTTGACTTACCTCGATAATTTCTACTCTACCCATTGCATTTAGAAATATTGTTTAACAAATAAATTAAGTTTTACCCGCATGTATCACCAAAACTTCCAAAGCTTCTTGCCAGAAATATGTCTTTTCGATCTTTCCATCACCTAGCACAGATTCAATTTTTTACTCAAATAAAACGGGCAACGTGGACAATAAATAACATGATTAAAAATCACACTCAAAAATAATACTTTATAATTTTACGTGGAAAACCCTTTTCGTGAAAGGGAAAAAAACACGGCATCCAAGCAAATCCTTGGCTATATAATAACGGACTACAATACAATGTCTTTTCTAATAAAAACTAGAGGATGTCATTATTATTACATGGATAAATTTCAACAAAACAGGTCAGATGTCAACAACATCCACTTGATTTTTCTCGTCTCAAGAAAACAGCAAGCCCAATATTAATATGGTCAATGATGACACCTGCTTCAAGGGAAAATAATGAGATGAATTAGAATGCTGGTAGATCTTCATACTTGCAAATTATGAGTCTCACGTCTTCTTTATTAGAGACTCAAGAGTGCATAAATTGTTGTTACCAAATCATAAATTTAGCCACATTTCTTCAAAACATTCTAATAGCTGCAAATAACAAAGAAATCTTTCTTTAAAAAGTTTTTCATATTCGGAATTCCAAAAATTTTTAAATTAAAAATCAGCAAATACAATGGATCGTAGACGGGTTAATCAGAGGCATGCATACCTTTTTTTTTCTTTTTTTTTTTTTTACAATGGGCCTCCCATGAAATGATTGCACAGTCGAAAACTGCAAAAACAAAGAGGATTTCAATGGATAAATGGCGGTTAATAGCATTTTTGAAAGCACTTCTCAACAAGCTGAACTTTAGATCTTGATTATAATTTAAGAGAGTACCTGATTGGAATTTGAAACTCATCACTGGTACAGATGATTCACTTAGATCTTTCGTTAATATATAGAGATCCAAGGGATTTGTAAAATCTTGGACCAACCATCATCTCCTTCCTTCTTGTATCTCTCGGACAATAGTGGACAATTTACTATCGTCAAGTGCTGGAGAAGTTGAAGATCTTTCAACCAAAGAGGCAGCGACCTCAATGCCTTGCAGTCTGAGATGGTCAAGAATTTGAGTGCCTTGAGTTGTACCAACCACTTAGGCAACAATTTCAATTCCTTCCACTCACCAATTGTAAGCCGCTCTAGTGACTTAAGTTGTCCCAACCAATGAGGCAATGATTTTAATTTCTCACAGTGGCTAATATCAAGTGTCTTCAATGATCGAAGCTGTTCCAATGACTGAGGAAGATTAGCCAAGCCTTCCATATTTGCAATTGTGAGATTCCACAGTTTCTTTAGTTGTACTAATGAATGAGGCAGTGACTCCAATTTTGCTAAGCCATTGATTTCAAAATACTCCAGTGACTCCAGCTGCCATAGTGAATCTGGCAAACAAGTAAGCTCTTCTGCACCGCAGATGGAGAGCGAATTGAGTTTTCTGAGTTGTCCAAATTCTTGAGGCAGTGACTCTAATTTTCTGAAGTCAAAGATTGTAAAATGCTCCAGTGACTCCAGCTGGCATAGTGAATCTGGCAAACAAGTAAGCTCTTCTCCACCTTCGATTATGAGCCACTTGAGTTTCTTGAGTTGTCCCAACTCTTGAGGCAGCGACTGTAAATTCTTCGAGCAATTGATATCAAGTTTTTCTAATGACGTCAGCTGTGCTAGTGAATTAGGTAGAAAAGTCAGCATCTCTACATTCCTGATTTCAAGTGACTTGAGTTTCTTGAATCGTTCCAACCCTTCAGGCAGTGATTCTAATTTCCTTAAGCCGCTAATATTAAGCTCCTCCAACAACTCAAGCTGTGCTAGTGAATTAGGTAAACAAGTCAATTCTTCTGCATTGCTGATTTTGAGCGACTTAAGTATTTTCAATTGTTCCAATCCCTCCGGCAATGATTGTAATTTCTTCGAATCAAGGACATGAAGGCGCTCTAATGACTCCAACTGTCCTAATGAATTTGGCAGATAAGTCAACAATTGTAAACCATTAAGCTTGAGCAACTGAAGTTTCTTGAGTTGTCCCAATCCCTCAGGCAATGACTCAATTTTGCAGCATCCATGAATTTTAAGATTCTCTAGCGACTGAAGTTGTGTTAACCCATCAGGCAGAGACTTCAATTCAAAGCAATCGTGAATTTGAAGTTCTCGTAAAACCAATAAGCGCTCCCATCCTTCATTTGGGAGAGTTTCGATCTTTTGAATGAGAAGTTCCTTAAGTTTTGGAAGATGCGGCAGACTACTTGAAAAAAATTCACTGCTGCTGTGTAAATTGATTTCTTCAAGGAGCGAAAAAGAAGAGGAGCACTCTGTCCATTTAAGTCTATGGCAGCCAGATATCTCTAGATTTGTTAGAGGAGCATTGGCAAGGTGATTAGGCAACCTCGTCAATTTTGGACAATTTTCAAGCTTCAACATGGAAAGACGTGGCATAATTATTATATCTCGATTTGGTTCTGACATCAACTCCCACTCCTCTAATTCACGCATGTTTGTGAGAATTAGTTGTTCCAGCTCTGGAAATACTGATTTTATTCCTCCTGCAAAAACATCAGTGCTATTATTCCCATAGTACAACTCATGACCCACCTTTTTCAAATCAATATTTCGCAAACTGAGATATTTGAGTGTAGGTAACTTCCCTAGCCAAGGAAGATTATTCTGTTCACACCGAATAACAAAACCTTGTATTTCCAACTTGGTTATCTTTGTGAAAGACAAATTCTCCAACCAACTCGGAAACTTTGAATTGCGCCTATTGCAATCTTGTTTCAATTCTTCGAGATTCTCATGAGGACGTAGGCCTTGAAGTACACCATCCATCCTCTCTATCTCTGCATCATCTCTTCCTGACGTCACTGCCTCTTCAAGTCTGTATGATGACATTTCCAGAACCAATCTCCGAAGGTTTGGCTTCTTCCATAATTCTGCTTTACTGGCTTCTTGTCTACTCGACACCTTCTCTAGGTTTTGTACTATTAAACTACCTTGGAGACAATTGAGTTGCTGCAGTTCATTAACCTCACATCCCTCTTCACCTCCCACAATGAATTTATTTAATGTTTCGAGGGAAGTCATTCTGCCCATCCCTTTCGGTAGATACTCAAGGCTATCGGTCCTCTTGATTTTAAGATGTCTCAATCCAACCATTCCACCCATACCTCTTGGTAATTTTTTAAGTTTATCACAATAATTGAGTTTCAAAGTATGCAAATTGCGGAGATAACAAACTGATTCTGGCAACTCAACCATTTTTAAACTAGATAAGTCTAGATATGCCAATTGCTTCAATTTTCCAAAGACATTTGGTAGCTCTCTCAATTCTGAATAAGTCAACTCTAGATATTTCAACTGCTTCATTTTGCTGATGACATTCGGCAACTCCATTATCCAAGAGGAAGACAAATCCAAACATCTCAAATGCTTTAGTTTACGAATAGTTCTCGGTAATTTCTTAATTTGTGAACCTCTAAAAACCAATGCCCTGAGAAATCTTGCTTGCCGAAACAAATTATCAAGGCTTGTATCAGTTCTATCAACATTACGTAGGAAAAGTGTTCGCAATGTTTTTGCTCCACTAGAAGAAATGAAATTGGTGTTGGGGTTATTTTCACTTAAAAGTAAAGATGCGTGACGAACAGTAGCAGGACATTGGTTTGACTTGTCGCCCACACAGACGTAAGTTTCATCCTTTGTGATGAGTTCTGCTAAATCATGAAGAAGGTCGTGCATTTTACAATGACTTCCATCACTTGTGGCTTCTTGAAACATAGACCGCGCCACTAAACCATTAAAATATTCTGCAGCAATGTCTTCCACTTTTCTCTTTCCGTCTGCATGAACAAAACCCTGTGCAATCCACAATTTAACCAACTCATCCTTAGCCATCACTGTATCCTTTTCGTATATAGAACAATATGCAAAACATTGTTTCCAAGCCGATGGAAGATTATAATAGCTGAGCCACAATGCAGGAAAAATTTCCTTTTTGGCGGCTTGTAGTGACCACATTGGACTGTCCAAAGTGTTTTGCCAATCTTCTGCTGACGTCATGCCATTCATGGCACTTCCCATGACCTTGATTGAAAGGGGCACTCCTTTGCACTTGCTGACAATTTTTCTTCCTATATCTTGTAAATCAGAACGGTCTTTATCATTTCTCCCAGCGAAAGCTTTGTCACTAAACAAGCTCCAAGAATCATCTTCTGACAAGCATTTCAACTCACGGATGCAGACAGCACCCACGGCGGTTGCTACTTCCCGTTTCCGTGTTGTAACTAAGATTCTACTTCCAGCAACTCCGCTTGTTAAACAAGCCCTTACTGGATTCCACTTTTCTTCTTCCTCATTCCAGACATCATCCAGAACAACCAAAAAGCGTTTCCTGTCTAGTTTGTCACGAAGCTCTTTTTGCAATGGGCTTAGGTCAAGGGCTATAGTGTTTACCTTTAGATCAGCCAAAATTGCTTTGATGACCTTGGTCGCATCAAAAATTTCAGTTACACAAGCCCATGAAATCAAATCAAAATGCACCTGCAAACTCTTGTCGTTGTAGATTTCCCTGGCAAGAGTGGTTTTGCCCTGCCCACCGATGCCAACAATAGCAGTCACACGAACCTGCCCATCCTCATTACTACTTCCGCTTACCAGCTCGTTTATGATTGCAACCTTGTCCTGCTCTCTGCCAATCATCTTTACTTCAATCTGCGAACCTGCGCGAGGCCTACTGCTTACACGTTGCCCCTGCTCATCAACTGAACTTATGCGGAAACCGTACCTGTTCTTCTCACTGTCAATATGAACCAGCCTGTTCCTAATTTCTGATATGTGTCGCGCAAGTTTATAACGGGACACTACATGATCCAAACCGGTGTAAGGTGAAAGCAAGCAATCACGTACCTGCTTATTTTCACCATCAATTAATAAATAGGTAGTGGCATCCTCATCTAACCAACCAAATTTATTTCGACATGTAAAAATAATCATAAAAAATATGAGCACTACCAAAAATATATATTACGTATTAATTCTTTTACTCAATATATGAGTGTGATCAGTCCATTCACCTAACATAATAATATTTTTTTTAAAAAAAATTGAAGAGCAATTAAATTCCGCACATAGATCCTTTGGATAGCTAGTTAAAGCTCTCCTTGCATTTAGAAAATCCTAATTAAATAATCACGGATCTGTTTTAGAAATTTGTCTTTGAACTTTTAGCTTAGACATTAATATTGGTCGTATAATAGAACTTTAATTGTATTTTATCAAAATTATTTTTTATTATTAATGTCGACAACTCTCATATATATTTAATTTTCTAAAAAAATTAAATTAAACAAATTTATAATTCCCTTAGAATTAAATTTAAACCAAGAATGTATATTTTACATTTAATTCACGAAGAATCAACTTTAAAAGATAATGTGAATTTATTTTTCTTATTCCATTAAACCACAAGGCTTCATCTATGTAATTTCATTGTATGCATTATTACTTATTTGAAATAATCGAAATAAATAATAATGTATGAACTAATAAAAAATAATCATGCAGAATTTCAAAACCACAAAACATAAATATTCGTTGGCTAGTTAGATTATTCTACAATAAAGATATTGAATTAATCAATACTTAAGCCAACCTATAAATGCATAGATCCAATTATGATATCAGTAAGTTTTTATATGGTCAACTTATGAGAAAAGACTCAAAAATTAAAGCACGTTAAACGGGAACCATAGATCATACTTTTCTATAATAATTCTGCATGAAATTAAAAAAACATGTAACTCCTTAATTTTTAAGATGTTGCTTATTGATTTAAAATTTAATCTATTTATTGCATTTAATATCATTTATTTATATAAGAAACTAAGTTTCATTCAAATAAAATATGTACACAGGTCCATAAAAAATGTACATGGGCCATTATTTGCTCAAAAAATGAATATATTTATTTGTAAATTATAAATTAAGAAAATATTTAGATCTATTCACATATATATTAAAATATAATAATGCAATATAAAATTATTTATCCACATAATAATGATTTTTAAGTGATTTAGAAGTTGAAAATACTACTTAAAAATTATTTTATTAATTAATTTTAGACATTTATAGATATAGCTCCTATACAATAATACTAACAAATGAGAAAGTTTCTATAATAATATAAATGATGATAAATATAATTGATAAAATGAATTTTTCATCAACCAGTAAGATTTTTAAATATATAAAAGGTTACATAATAGAAGAGTTTCATAAAAGTAAGTTTGATTTAAAAATACTAAAAAGCAAATAAATTGGTTACCAATTACGATATATGAACTAGTCGAATTTAACATAGAGAAAATCCAAATTGAAACATTTCAACTATGGAGCAAGCAGTTTAAACAACAAAATCAAACTCTTATAAAAGCTTACATTAAATCAATCAACAACGTACTCCAAAAAGATACACAAATAAGGACGCAGTATTGTTTACTAGGGTTTCCCACCGAATGTCTATGTTACATCAATTAACAAATAAGGACGCAGTATTGTCTTTTGATAAACCAAGTTATTTCAAAGAAAAAAAATAGTAACAAAAATATGAGTACTATCAAAAATATATACATCATATAATTAATTCTCTTACTCAAAACATTTGAGTATTATTTGTCCATTCACCTAACATATGAATTTACATTTCTAATTTTAAAAAAATTTCAAAAAAAATTTAAAGAATTGGATTTTGCACCTCATGCATTGAAATTGCATTAGATGCATTGAAATTGCATTAGATGCATTGAAACATTCCTCCTCTTCTTATTCTTGGTACTGATATCAACCACATATATAACTCATAGATTTAATACGACTCGGTCTTTACGAACTATAAAAATGATATGTTTTATAAAAAATTTGGCTAGACAATCAGAGGTAATTTGTTTCCATATAACTATTTCTGTATATAAAATAATTTTTCGATATCAATATATAAAATAATTTAATATAAGAATAATATTAGATATAGTCTAATTTATCAACTTACAACCAAAATTTATTTTCATTATCAACATATGATAAATAAAATTTTACTATTATCAACATATTACAAAATTTCACTTTTGTCAACATATGATAAAAAATTTCAATATTATCAACATATGATAAAAAAATATTTTTTATTAAAATTTTTTATTATCAACATATGATTAAATAAAATTTTATTTATAATATATGAAAAGTTTTCATCATTATTATCAACATATGATATGTGAGTCAAAAAATATTAACGTTGACAAGATTCAAACCAACTGACGAAGGCAGACATTTTTTTCTTCTTGGATACCGCTGTAGGAAAAATTAAGTACAAGTTTAACTGTAGATAAAAATTTTTAAAACCAAAGTTTTATCTACAACTATTCTAATTTTTAATTATTTTTCACATCTTCCAAAACAACTATCCCATTTTTAATTAATTTTGCAAAACTACAACTACTATATCTATTTAATTTTTATCCTTTTTGCTCTCTATTATTACTCCTATTATATTACATCATTTTCTCTTATTTTAAAAAATTTCTATAATAAAAACTTTTCATTCAAAAGTTTTATCACTTTCCAAAACCACACAATTAAATAAGGCTAGAGTTTCCTACATAATGCCCAAATTACAGAATCCTTGAATGCCAACATTATAAAAGAGAAATCATTCTATTAGCTCGGGCTAATTAAATCGGTTGCTTAGCCCACATAAAAAACTCATTCAAATATCTATTTTTTTCTTTTTTCTTCATGTACTTATTTATTTAAGTATATTCAATATATAAATCAAATTTTATTATTTTGGATGTGTATATATTTTTTTTGAGATTTTTTAACATAGAGATGTTTAAAAATCTCAACAAAAAAAAAACCTATATTCAAAAATACTAAAACTTGTTCTATATATCAAATACACTTAGATAAATAAGTAGATGAAAAAAAAGTAAAAAATAAAATAGGTGTTTTAAATTTTTTTTTAAGGTAAGCTCAGATTGACTAACATGATCATTCCTCTGGTGCAAAATCCTAAGGAAAATATGCTGCTCTAGAGAAAATGAGAGAGAGCACACCTATCCAGTTACCAATCTTCCTTCTATAATAGGAAGAAAGGGAATTTGAATTGAACTTATAACTTCTTAGGATAAGATAAAGTAATAGTAGATTAAGTTCATATCACATAAAAAGGAGAATAAGCTCTAAAACGAATGTTAAAGAAATCAATAATCAGTGAAGGTATCATCATTTGCTCCGAGCAATTTTAGAACAGGAGGTCACATCATCCAAAGCGGCGTAAGGCGAAAGGAAGGAAGCATGTACCTTGTTTCTGGAATCATCATCATCTCGCTCTGCTTCGTCTTCTCCTTCAAGGCCAGATACCACCCAATCGTCTAGCAAATCGTCGATGTCGTATGCGACGGCGCGGAGCCTCGACAGCCACAGATTTACAGTTTCATCTTCAGCTTGCCTCCTCTCAGCATCAGCAAGAAGGGCTTGGATGGATTGGAAGGTGTCTCTGAGCTTTTCCAGCTCATGCCTGGCGCCTGCGAACAGCGAGAGTTGCCGTTCGAGGACTTGGGTGAGCTTCTCCACAGCAATTGACAGTAGAGCATCAGCCATCGTTGCAACTTGTGATGATCTAGCAAGGGAGAAAATAACGTTTCTTGATCCTTCTTCTCGTATTCTATGAGCTGTGGGCAACAGGATCTGCCATTATTCCTTGCCAAGCGTAGCAGGACCGCGGGTAATATTCTAGCGTAGAAGAACCGCAAGTAATATTCGAGCTTAGAAGAACCGCAAGTAATATACTTTCTTTACAGTTTTTTTTTGCTTTTTTCGCGGGCCATACTTTTATTGATAGAGGGATGGCTTGATTCCAACTCATATGTTTTCTCCTGATTGGTTAATGAATTGCAAGTGGGGAAGAAGACCAGTGGAATTGTAGCAGTCAGAAGCAGCAAATTATTATTTATTAGTTATTTTCTTTTTTTATTTTTTTTTGTTGGTTTTTTAAGGTACGATGATATTAATTCCCTTCACCATATCAGCAGCGCCTAAAAGAGGATGCAAATAGTTTGGAATCAGAAGTGCAAGATAATTAATGTTCATAGAGAGCTGCAATCCTCTTAATCATCATGGGAAAAACTCATTTCTAATTTTTTTTTATTTTTTCTTGATAAATTTGTTTATCTAAATGTATTTAACATATAAATCAAGTTTTATCATTTTTGAATATGTATCTATAACTTTTTGAAATTTTTAAAGACAGAGATATTTTAAATACTAGAAATAATCTTGTTAGCTCGGGCCAAGCGAGACACACCTCAAAAATCTATTTAATATATGTTTTTTTTTTAATTTTTTTCTTTATAAATTTATTTATCTAGGCCACACAATTGCTTAGCTTAGACGTTCCAAATATACTATTTTGTTTTCAAAGTCGCAAATATACCCCCAACCTTTGTATGTAATATCAATAATATTCATACCAACAGATGCGGGTGTGTAACTTACCTCTCGTCTTGTTAATTTGATTGATAGAGGGATGGGTGGATTCCAACTCGGATATTTTTGTCTTGATCAGGCAATAAAAAGCATGTCGAGGAGAATACTGGTCAAGTGGTCAGCAGCCGTGAATTATCTTTTCTTTTTTTCTTTCCTACTTTTTTAAAGCATGATGATATTCCCCTCTCCATCTCAGCAGAGACTAAAAGTGGATGCAAATAGTTTGGTGTCAAGATTGCAAGATAGTCATACCCCTCCCAAAAAAAAATAATAAAATTGCAAGAGAATGGTGATAGAAAGCTTCAATCCTTAATTTGTAAAATTAGGAAGGCTTTTCTGTTACCTTATTATTTCTGGGCAAGGAAATTACAATCAATCAATCGCCAGTAAATTATACCTATTAAAATGAACTCATAAAATTTTCAGATTTTCTAATCGGTAGTACAGGTCGTGACCAGCACCAACTATAATCGGTGGAGGTTGTTGGGTAGCCTTTTATAAATGTAACATATTATTTGTGACTAATGAACAAAAACAAACGTGGCGTATAACATGCTAAGTTGGTTGGCATTCGATCTTTGTTTTTTTTTTTTTTTTTGGTCTATTTATCCATTAAGGTAACTTTGTTTGCGGCCATAGTGTTGACGGATGCAGAAGAGATGACGATCCACAAAAATCTATTCATTTTCTGGGATGAAGGTTATATTTATATGAAAAGAGAGTAATGATCCTGCCTGCCGGTTTCCTTGGCTCCCTTCAAAAAACTTATTTATAATATTTTTTTAATTTTTTCTTTATATGCTTGTTTATATAAGTGTATTTAACATATAAACCAATTGATGTTAATAGATGCTAGAGAACGATGTAATGGGATTTGATACACCTATAGTTTCAGGAAACCCACACAGGTACATTTGCAATTTCAATAAAAATGGTCATATACTTGCAATTTCCTCCCCACTATATGAATGCAAAAACCGCATATATCTATTTTAGCAGCAGTTCTCCCTCCATTTTCACTCGGCGCTGAATGAATGCAACCGCGTGCATGCAGCCTCAGTGCACCCACTATATTTATAAATTTTTAACTTGTTACTATTTTTGGAGATTTATAAATTTTTTATTTTTTAAAATCAATGACATTTTTCTAATTTATAAATTACAAAAATGTCACTGATTTTAAAAATGAGAAAAATATCTAAAAATGGTAAAAATTGATAAACATGTTAAATATACTTACATTAAGAGTTATATAAATTTTTTTTAAAAATATATATAAAAAATGAGTTTTTGCAACCAGATATACTGTACCATGATACTCTTTCATTTACCGCCTTTGTATTCATACAACCGCCATTGTTTAGTCGGAAGCTTCTAATCAAACTGAACTTATGCATGCGAGCGCCTTTAGCTATTACCGACCAAACAATTTTTGAATATATAGTTTATAGGGACAGGCATCTGGCTCCCTACCTTTGTATATTTTAAAATATGGTGATTTAATTGAAATTATTATTATTTATATTATTAGTTAGTCTAATGATCATAGATGGATGCCATCTATGACTTCACATAACACCCATATTTTTTTATTTTTTGAAAATTTTTAATAAAAAAATTAATTTAGAAATAATCATCTATAAATCGAGTTTTACCATTATTGAAATATGCATATATTTGTTTAAATACAGAGGTAGTGTGGTTATTTTAACCTCTGTAAAAATGATCATAATTCTCTTTGTTCAAAAATTCAAAATAAACTTAGTTTACGGATAATATACATTTATATTAACATTTTTATTTCAAAAATGATATGGGTTTTCAGATAGACCAGTCCCCTAAGATCATCCCCTGTTAATTAGGACCATTACATCCTCTAAGGAAATAGCTCATTATAGCGTGGGTCTTATGAAATAACGATGTAAAGTTTAAAATGTACTAATATCTGTGTACTTTAAGTTCCAAAACGTTGTGAGTATCAGGCATTAAGTGTAAAAGTTGCAGGTAAAAAATTGTATTATAGCTATGAAATATCAA
The DNA here is from genome assembly GCA_030490835.1 of Annona cherimola. Lineage (NCBI taxonomy): Eukaryota > Viridiplantae > Streptophyta > Magnoliopsida > Magnoliales > Annonaceae > Annona > Annona cherimola. The sequence goes on along the minus strand of CM059971.1, from coordinate 3,810,589 downwards.
GCTTTAACATCAATCATATCATTAATTTCATCAAATTGGTAGAATGGCTGTATGGAGATGGGAAAGCCATGTTTGAAGTCAAAAAATGGAAAAGGTATGGGCCCATCATCTTCGATCAGAGGAATCCACGCGAAGTTAAGTACAAGATGAAGAAGGAAGAGAGCAAGTTCAAGATCGGCAAGATCTGAGCCAGGACAAAGCCCTCTTCCTCCTCCAAACGGTATCAACTTCTTTCCTCCTCTTGTTTCACCTGCCTTATTCTTCCCATCACCCTTCGCAAAAATTCAATCAATTTAGGAAAAGAGGAAGGTTCTAGAAATTAATCATTTATATATCCGACTCAATGTCCAACATAAATTAATTAGCTTTTAGTTTAGTTTAAGAAGAAGATTAACACCTCTTTTTCAAGCAGATAGTTCGAGTAGAAACTGACCTGCCATCTCCAAGGGTTGAAATCTCCATGATTTTTAGACAAGTCCAAATTAAAAATAAAAAATAAAATTTCACACTTAATTAGTTGCTTAATTAGAAAAGCCATCAGCTTTTTATAGAGATGTTTCAACATGGGGCTTTGATAAGCTTTGCCAAATGCCAATCACTAATAATTATAAGGTTATGTGCGTCAACATGTTCTATATAAGTACCATTTCACATGATGCTCTATTGCAAACAGGCATCAACAATAGCTCCAAGAAAGTTGGTTTCGGCAACCCTTATTACCAACTAAAAGTCTTTGTTAACAAGGAAAATGTACGTGCAATGAGAAAATTTCTTATGATGATACTTTTATGTGCAAAATTTTTTTTTTTTTAACTTATGCTGACCTGGTCAGTTGCTTGGCGGACTCAAAACTTCGCTCGGACCGGTAAGGACTAGGGTCTCGGCTTCAGACAATGCATCATATGAAATGGGTTCATTGCCTTGCTGGACAATGGTTGTCCAAATCCGTTTCCGCTCTCCGCTCTCGAAGCTATTCATCTAATTTCATCACTAAGAGGTGCATCCCTCAGAAAGACTTCTCTTCTATCTATTTTCAATTACTGTTCTTTTCGACGTTCCAAAGGGCTTTCTTCCTTGGTATAGCGAGTCGAATCTGACTATACCAAGATATCTTGATTCCTGTCCTTCTCCGTCGAAGTCGAAACGGGGATGTGCCTGATCTTTCCAGAAGGGTTGCCTTCCTTTCTAGGTACGTGGGTCTTAGCTTGCCGTATCTAACTCAATCAGTGCGGTTCGTCCCCTCCCTCCAGCGCTGTAAGCTCTTCTAGATGACCTCGTATTCTGAATTCTACCTCCTAGTGCAAAATCAATGGGTGAGTATGGGCCTGCCTGGTGAATCCACACGATTCAGCCTATCAGGATCTGGTTTTTTTGTTGGTGCGGGAGTAGGTGCCTCTGGGTAGAGCGGTCAGCTGTTAACTGACTGGTCGTAGGTTCAAATCCTACTTGGGGAGAATTGATAGTTATCGCTTTTCTGACCTAGCGACCCACTGACTTCTTCTCTGACGCCTAGGGATCTCTTACCGCGTAGTGGGCTTGATCTGTTTATCTCTTACTAAGCCGACTCTCTTTCTCCACAATGACAGTCTCTTTGGTGAAGTTTGACTCTTTTCAAAGCTGAGGTGACTCGTCGCGCCCAGCCCGGGTACTTTTTGTCTACTAGCCGATCTGATACTACCAAAGCAACACCCCCACATTCAGACAAGTTCTGCACATTCTGCCTCTGCAGTTACGCTTGGTTCGCTTGCCATTGAAGGCCCTTCTTCCAAATAGCCCGAAAGCAGACAAAGAAGGCAAAGGGAGCAGCTCACCAAAAAGAAGCTATCAAGGCGTCCCCTAAGCCTACCCTTAGATATCACGAAGGCACTAAAAGAGCATTGAACCGAATCAGCGGCCATTGATTCATCAGATAGAGGGATCATTTGACTATTATTTGGTCAGTAGATCAAATAAATCCACCACCAAGGAAAGTGGGTACTTATTTTTCACCGTCATCTTGTTTAGTGCTCTAGTCTACGCATAGCCGTTGTGTCTTGTCATGTTTCTTTTGAATGAACATAAGAGCTCCGGAAAAAGAAATTTAAATAAATATCGAAACTCAATAAATATTTTAAAATATAAATAGATATGAGTGGTAAAAGAAAGGAAAAAGGAATTTTAAGTAGGGCCCGATGGTGGGTCACACAGAGAAACATTCTTCCTATGGTGGCCAGACAAGTTAAGCGGTTTGCTGAGCAAGGAAGAGTTCTTGAGTTCCTATGGTTTCACCGAGTCAGCAAGATGCGAGCTCACGGTGACTATTATCTTTTTTGTAGTGACGAATCTTGTATGCGTTCCTAAGAAAAGGAATTTGTCCATTTTTTGAGGTCAAAAAAGCGCCACTAAGGAGCTGGGTGAATACGAACCCGTTACTCTCCTCCCGAAAACGTGGTCACGTAACAGAATACGTTGAGACTTGCTAACTTTCATCCTCCGCATCATATCGTGATTATCTTCTCCCACTTGTTGCCTAATCATAGCCACCTCTTGGTTGGTAATTCTGGCGTAGCCACGGCAGCGAGATTGGCCTTCAGCAGCTATATGCGAAGAACCTTCAGCGGGGGTTCTTTATTTGGTTGGAGAGTAGGAGCTGGTGCATCAGTTCACTTTTGGCTTGAGAGTTGCAGTCGCGGCTAAAGCTCCGGCATACCCGTCATCAGATACCTACTCTGACCAGCCTTCTTTCGGACCCGGTCTTATTCCTTGATTCGTCGGTTAGGAGCTAGCTCATAATACTCAACATCTGAGTAGAATGACTCAGTGGTTGTGAATGGTCTGAGCCTTTGATTAGTTTGGTGCTGATTCTTATAGACCAAGGAGATACTTATTGTTTGATACATAATTGATTGTCCATCTAATTTTATAAACAAATCAATCGGATCGAAAATCATTACTTCTTGTTTTACGAGGTTTGGATAATTTAGTAGAATCGACTTCATCGAACATCTTTCTCATAAGTGGATGCTCCGCTTGGGTTGCTTTCATCTCCTTCTCTTGGTCCACGCCAATCGGTCTCATTCAGCTCTCGGCTCTCATATTCTACTGGGTTACCTTATTGTACTAGCATCTTCCCGGTTTTTTTTTTTTTACAAGGTTTTCACTTTTGTTTGAAGAGCACGGACGTTCGCGATTGAGTTTTGATCTGAAGAATGCTACTGATGGCTTTCCAGCACAACTGCTGTACAAGCTCGCAACAGAATTCTTCGGACCCGGGCTTCCTATCCCAAGGCTGATGAAACTCTATCTGGGTGGGGGTAAAAAAAAGTACTTAACTAGCTTTCTTTTCAAGAGGAGAAATTTCTATGACAATATTTATTACTGTATTACAGTGTAAAGATTATCTGCTGTCGATACTCTAGGGTCGAATGGAAGGGGAAGGAAAAACCCCGTTCGGGAGATCCAATCCCGAAACGAAACATAAATCGTTTGATGCCTTGAAGAAGAGGGCTCGGATTTTGAAAAGCACTTTGAAGTGGGTTGGCGATCCGTGCTGAGGAGGGAAAGGGATCTTTTTTCCCTATTGCAATAAGGAAATTATCTACTCCATCCGACTAGTTCCGGGTTCGAATCCCAGGGGAGGCGATCGAATCGATACCGGACTCCAGAGATGGTGGTGGGGAAGCCGCTTCTTGGACCGTACGAACTGTAAGGAATGATGCTTGCATAGGTGGGGGGCTGCCTCTACTTCTACATGTGGTGCTATCTTCGCTGGCGACGCTTCTTATTTATGGTGAGGTTGCCTCTACCCCGAACTGAAAAGGAGTCCCAACCCATAGGAAGCACTTCCCTGGGGTAAAAAAAAGGAAGCTGGGCATTTTGGTAATTTTACAGCGAGAGTATAATAACTTAAAAACGTGAGTATGTTTGGTTTTTTGATAAAATTTGTATTATATATATACAAAATCTCAATCTATTCCATTCATTTGCTAGATGAAATATTAAAATGTATGTGGACATAATTTCTCATCATTTGAAAATTTCTAAAAATTTTTTTGTACAAAAAATTATTTTTTAAAAAGATTTCATTATAATTAGTAAAGTTAGAAAATATAAATTTTATTAGAAGTTATTTCATATTATTTAAAGTTAATGTAATCATGGTACTCTCAAAAATTACAAGTTCTTTTATTTTTCTCGAATTTTTGAAAATTTATTAATATTTTATTATTTTCTGAATAAAATCGGATCTAACGGCATCTAACAGCATCTAACAGCATCTAATAGCATCTAACAGCATCTAACAGCATCTAACAGCATCTAATTTTTAAAATTAATAAGTTAATCATAATTTAACATCTGTAATATAATCCTAGGTCCCTTATAATGTCATTTAGACCATAAATTCAGAATTTGAAACTCATATTATATGATTTAATAAAATCATCATAATCTAACAGCGTCTAACAGCGTCTAACAACGTCTAACAGCATCTAACAGCGTCTAACAGCATCTAACAGCATCTAATTTTTGAAATTAATAAGTTAATCATAATTTAACACCTGTAATATGATCCTAGGCCCCTTATAAGGTCATTTAGACCTTAATTTCTAAATTTGAAACCCAGTTAATATGATTTAAAGAAATCCGACTTAATCTAACAGCGTCTAACGGCATCTAACGGCATCTAACAGCATCTAACAGCATCTAACGGAATCTAACAGCATCTAATAGCATCTAACGGAATCTAACAGCATCTAACAGCATCTAACAACATCTAATTTTTGAAATTAATAAGTTAATCCTAATTTAACACCTGTAATATGATCCTAGGCCCCTTATAAGGTCATTTAGATCTTAATTACGGAATTTGAAACCCAGTTAATATGATTTAAAGAAATCCAACTTAATCTAACAGCGTCTAACGGCATCTAACGGCATCTAACAGCATCTAACAGCATCTAACGGAATCTAACAGCATCTAACAGCATCTAATTTTTGAAATTAATAAGTTAATCCAAATTTAACACCTGTAATATGATTCTAGGCCCCTTATAAGGTTATTTAGACCTTAATTACGGAAATTGAAACCCATATAATATGATTTAAAGAAATCCAACTTAATCTAACAGCGTCTAACGACATCTAATGGCATCTAACAGCATCTAACAGCATCTAACGGCATCTAATGGCATCTAACAGCATCTAACAGCATCTAACGGCATCTAACAGCATCTAACAGCATCTAATTTTTGAAATTAATAAGTTAATCCTAATTTAACACCTGTAATATGATCCTAAGCCCCTTATAAGGTCATTTAGACCTTAATTTCTGAATTTGAAACCCAGTTAATATGATTTAAAGAAATCCAACTTAATCTAACAGCGTCTAACGACATCTAATGGCATCTAACAGCATCTAACAGCATCTAACGGCATCTAATGGCATCTAACAGCATCTAACAGCATCTAACGGCATCTAACAGCATCTAACAGCATCTAACAACATCTAATTTTTGAAATTAATAAGTTAATCCTAATTTAACACCTGTAATATGATCCTAGGCCCCTTATAAGGTCATTTAGACCTTAATTTCTGAATTTAAAACCCAGTTAATATGATTTTAAGAAATCCAACTTAATCTAACAGCGTCTAACGGCATCTAACGGCATCTAACAGCATATAACGGAATCTAACAGCATCTAACCGCATCTAACAGCATCTAACCGCATCTAACATTATCTAACAGCATCTAACAACATCTAATTTTTGAAATTAATAAGTTAATCATAATTTAACACCTCTAATATAATCTTAAGGCCCTTATAAGATCATATATGTCTTCAAAACCAAATTTGGAACCCAAATAAATATATTAAATTATAATTAAAAATATTAACTCCACTTGATTTAATGAAATAAAAATTTATATAAAGAAATAAAATAGTAAAAAATATTATATATATTTTGGATGCCCGCGGGACACATGATTATTTTTGTAAAAAAAAATATTCATTTGTTAAGGCTCGTAGGACATTTATATATTTTTAAAAAATAATACATTCATTTTTTGAAGCCCGCGGGACACATTTAAATTTTTATAAAACATTATATTCATTTTTGGACGCCCACGGGACACGTATACATTTTTATAAAAATAATATATTCATTTTTTGAGATCCGTGGGACATTTATATATTTTATAAAAACAATACATTCATTTTTTGAAGCCCGCGGGACACATTTAAATTTTTATAAAACATTATATTCATTTTTGGACGCCCACGGGAGACGTATATATTTTTATAAAAACAAAATATTCATTTTTCGAGAGCCGTGGGACGTTTATATATTTTATAAAAACAATACATTCATTTTTTGAAGCCCGCGGGACACATTTAAATTTTTTATAAAACATTATATTCATTTTTGGACGCCCACGGGACACGTATACATTTTTATAAAAATAAGATATTCATTTTTTGAGATCCGTGGGACATTTATATATTTTATAAAAATAATACATTCATTTTTTGAAGCCCGTGGGACACATTTAAATTTTTATAAAACATTATATTCATTTTTGGACGCCCACGGGAGACGTATATATTTTTATAAAAATAAAATATTCATTTTTCGAGAGCCGTGGGACGTTTATATATTTTATAAAAACAATACATTCATTTTTTGAAGCCCGCGGGACACATTTAAATTTTTTATAAAACATTATATTCATTTTTGGACGCCCACGGGACACGTATACATTTTTATAAAAATAAGATATTCATTTTTTGAGATCCGTGGGACATTTATATATTTTATAAAAACAATACATTCATTTTTTGAAGCCCGCGGGACACATTTAAATTTTTATAAAACATTATATTCATTTTTGGACGCCCACGGGAGATGTATATATTTTTATAAAAACAAAATATTCATTTTTCGAGAGCCGTGGGACGTTTATATATTTTATAAAAACATTACATTCATTTTTTGAAGCCCGCGGGACACATTTAAATTTTTTATAAAACATTATATTCATTTTTGGACGCCCACGGGACACGTATACATTTTTATAAAAATAAGATATTCATTTTTGAGATCCGTGAGACATTTATATATTTTATAAAAACAATACATTCATTTTTTGAAGCCCGCGGGACACATTTAAATTTTTATAAAACGTTATATTCATTTTTGGAGGCCCGCGGGACACGTATATATTTTTATAAAAACAAAATACTCATTTTTTGAGGCCCGTGGGACATTTATATATTTTTTAAAAATAATACATTCATTTTTGGAGGACCGTGGGATACATTTATATTTTTAAAAAATAAAATATTGATTTTTGGACCCCCGCGGGACAATTATATATTTTTATAAAAATAAAATATTCATTTTTTGAGGCCCGTGGGACATTTATATATTTTAAAAAATAAAATATTTATTTTTGGAGGCCCGTGGGACACATATTTATTTTTATAAAATAAAATATTCATTTTTGGACACCCGCGGGACACATATATATTTTTATAAAAACAAAATATTCATTTTTTGAGGCCCGTGGGACACATATATATTTTAAATTAACAAAACATTCACTTTTGGAGGCCCGCGGGACACATTTATATTTTTATAAAATAAAATATTCATTTTTGGACCCCCGCGGGACAATTATATATTTTTATAAAAATAAAATATTCATTTCTTGAGGCCCGTGGGACATTTATATATTTTAAAAAACAAAATATTCATTTTTAGAGGCCCGTGGGACACATATATATTTTTATAAAACAAAATATGCATTTTTGGACGCCCGCGGGACACATATATATTTTTATAAAAACAAAATATTCATTTTTGGAGGCCTGTGGGACACATATATATTTTAAATTAACAAAACATTCATTTTTGGAGGCCCGCAGGACACACATATATTTTTAGAAAACAAAATATTCATTTTTGAACTCCCGCGGGACACATATATATTTTTATAAAAATAAAATATTCATTTTTTGAGGCCCGTGGGACACATATATATTTTAAATTAACAAAACATTCATTTTTGGATGCCCGCGGGACACATATATATTTTTAGAAAACAAAATATTCATTTTTGGACGCCTGCGGGACACGTATATATTTTAGAAAAATAAAATATTCATTTTTGGACGCCCGTGGGACACGTATATATTTTAGAAAAACAAAATATTCATTTTTTTGATGCCCGCGGGACACTTATATATTTTTAGAAAATAAAACATTCATTTTTGGAGGTCCGCGGGACACATATATATTTTTAGAAAACAAAATATTCATTTTTTGGAGGCCCGCGGGACACATATATATTTTTAGAAAAGAAAATATTCATTTTTAGACGCCCGCGGGACACATATATATTTTTAGAAAATAAAATATTCATTTTTTGGAGGCCCACGGGACACATATATATTTTTAAAAAATAAAATATTCATTTTTGGATTCCCGTGGGACACATATATATATTTTAGAAAAAAAAATATTCATTTTTGGACGCCCGCGGGACACATATATATTTTAGAAAAATAAAATATTTATTTTTGGAGTCCCGCGGGACACATATATATATTTTAGAAAATAAAATTTTCATTTTTGGAAGCCTGCGGGACATATATATTTTTAGAAAATAAAATATTTATTTTTAGAGGCTCGCCGGACACACACATATATTTTAGAAAACAAAATATTCATTTTTTGGACGCCTGTGGGACACATATATTTTTGTAAAACAAAATATTCATTTTTGGAGGCGCGATGAAATAATCAATTTAACAAATAACTATGTTTAATAGAAATTTTATAACAAAATTTATTAAAATTATAAAATAATATATTACAGTTTATATTACAAATTTAGCGTATTAATATAATGATTGTGATTTATTGTTAGAAACAACTATTGTAGGTGCATTTTGAAAGAATTAAATAGTCTCAAAAATAATTTAAAAATATTTACTAGTTTATTAAATTAATTTGAGGCAAATTAATATGATAAAATTAATATAATACTTAGATATGATAAATTAAACATCTACAATAACTCACATTCACTTTGAAATATGGGCATAAAATAGGCCAATTTGTATTCACTAGTAAAATAAAATTATATATATTCAATGAAATTAAAATTGATTCAAAAAATAAAAAATATATTTATTATCCTATTAGTTTAACGTATAAAAATTATATTTTAACTAAGTAAATCAACATATATACACGTATATTTAACACGAAGAACAAAAACCACCTCAAGATATATTCATTAGTTTATTAAATTAACATAGGTACAGTCAGATAACATGAATAAAACAATATAACTCCATTAAATTATACAAATTATAAGCTTAAAATTAAATTAGAAATATTAATATCCAATTAAAATAATTATATTAAATCGATACATTGTAGATCAATTAACGGGTGCGCATGTGTATCAATTTTGTGTGCACTACCAAAGCACCAATTCGGTGCTCCACCATCCCAAATCGGAGAAGCAACCATGGCGCCCATCTGTTCGCCAACGCAGCCACAGATTCCGGCCACGGAACCAACTAAATCGTGACATACTTTCAGCGAAAAATAAAAAAATGCAGCAATAATTTTTCATTAAATTTTCGACACTAAAACAGCCAAGGAAATTTCGCTGCCTCCTTTTCAAATCTAAGATCACATCCAACATCATCTTGTCAATATTTTGCAGCCGACCATGGCAGAAAAACAGCATCCGCCCAGCGATGCTAAGTGCTGAACCACTTGCCAAGCATAGAATCCAGCAGCTTCCTCTCATCGATTGCAACTAGTGATAAGCTCATATTTGGCAGCTATATTCACTGATTGTCAATTAAATCTCACAGCCCTATTATGAAATTACAGAATACGTGTCACCGGAGACGTTTGGACGGCCATGAAGATTTTGAGCCCTAGCTGCGGTGGAAGGAAGGGAGAAAGGGGAAGAGAAGAAGCGCTCGTGCGACTGCGTGTACTCCATCCAAAATCGACACATCCTTACGAATATTTATGATGCCGAAACTAACCTCAGAAATCTCAACCGTCCATCCAAAATGAACGGTGGATAGCAAACTTCCCATGAGAAAATTCGAGGAACCGCTTCCTATGGGTTGGCTCTCACTGAAAAGTACGTTGCTGGCTTTGCTCGTCAATTCTTCGTTTATAAATGGAGTCACAACCCATAGGAAGCACTTCCTTGGAAAAAAAAGGAAGCTGGGCATTTTGGTAATTTTACAGCGAGAGTATATTTGTTTAAAAACGTGAGTATGCTTGGTTTTTTGATAAAATTTGTATTATATGTATACAAAATCTCAATCTATTCCATTCATTTGCTAGATCAAATATTAAAACGTATGTGGACATAATTTCTCATCATTTGACAATTTCTAAAAAAAATTTTGTACAAAAACATTTTTGTAAAAAAGATTTCATTATAATTGGTAAAGTTAGAAAATATAATTTTTATTAGAAGTTATTTTATATTATTTACAGTTAATGTAATCATGGTACTCTAAAAAATAACAAGTTCTTTTATTTTTCTCGAATTTTTGAAAATTTATTAATATTTTATTATTTTCTGAATATAATCGGATCTAACGGCATCTAACAACATCTAACAGCATCTAACAGCATCTAATTTTTAAAATTAATAAGTTAATTCTAATTTAACACCTGTAATATGATCCTAGGTTCCTTATAAGGTCATTTAGACCTTAAATTCAGAATTTGAAACCCATATTATATGATTTAATAAAATCATCATAATCTAACAGCGTCTAACGGCATCTAACAGCATTTAACGGCATCTAACAGCATCTAACGGCATCTAATAGCATCTAACAGCATCTAACAACATTTAATTTTTGAAATTAATAAGTTAATCGTAATTTAACACCTGTAATATGATCCTAGGCCTCTTATAAGGTCATTTAGACCTTAATTACAGAATTTGAAACCCGTATAATATGATTTAAAGAAATTCAACTTAATCTAACAGCGTCTAATCGCATTTAACGGCATCTAACAGCATCTAACGGTATCTAACAACATCTAATTTTTGAAATTAATAAATTAATCATAATTTAACACCTGTAATATGATCCTAGGCCCCGTATAAGGTCATTTAAACCTTAATTACGGAATTTGAAACCCATATAATATGATTTAAAGAAATCCAACTTAATCTAACAGCGTCTAACGACATCTAACGGCATCTAACAACATCTATAAAAATTTAGAAACATATTTGCTATAAAAATAGGTCATTTTGCATAGATATGAGACAAGTAATTAAATAGGCTAGAAATGATTAAATTAAAAGTGGGTTTCAAGGAATGCATGAATGGTATCTAATCTCCTTGATTTTGAAAGTTACTATAAGTTTTGATTTTTAAAATCATGAACGATATTTATAGCTTAAGAATTATATTTAAAACTTTTAGATATTTATTATTAAAATTAATAAACTTAAAATAATAATAAATGTTTATATGTATGTAATTTTTATTAATTAAATTAGTTCAATTAAATCTTTACTAAAATTAATTATAATTTATGTTTAAATAGTCTAAATAAATATATATGCCTCTTTGGGATAGATTTAATAAATAATTATTAATATTATATTATTTTTATTTACATTTAAATAAAAATATCTACACTATTTTAACCATCCACATAATTATTTCTATTTATAGTTTAATTAGCTAAAATTTTCCAATCTAAACCGTCTACATGATAAAGAGTATCTTAAAACATAGAAAATGACTCTTAAATCACCCAAATCGGACACGGGTAATATTAGATCTAAATAAAACAAAATCTTTCCATTAATAATCCGAATTTCTGTCCGTCGCAACAAACACTTACGGTGCATCACTGAATTTCTATCTGTCGCGACAGACACTCACGGTGCGTCACCCTCTACGTCTTCCCCGAACCGTATCAGCCGCCGCTGCGACCGTTCCTTCCTACCCACTTTTCGCCGGCCGTTGGATCTCTGATCAGAATCGGCCGATTACTCGCCGCCAGCATCCTAACTCCGATTCCCAACTCGCCGAACCAGATCTATTCTCCAATCTCATAAATCTGAAAAAAAAAATGTTGTTGCAGTATTCTTCTTCATTGCCAGTCAGTGCCACCAATCGCCGCTCAAACCTACCGAGCGTGAGGGTGGTGAAGAAAAATGGTAATTTCGGTTGAGCCTTGGGAGAAGAAAGGAGGCAACGAGAATCAGCGTCCTATCTTCTTGTCTTTGCTGATTGGGTTTGGCGGGATAAGGGTGTCGAGAACACTGCTGCGGGAGCATAAATCTTCTTCAAATCAGCAACAGATCTATCTTCTCTCGTGACTATCTCTAAATCCGTCGGAAAATTGATACCCACAAACAATGAAGAATCAGTCTTCATTGTCTCTCTCCTCGAGTGGAAAGAAAATGACATAACAGCTAGCAATTTTTTTGGGCAATTTAATGTTCATACCATCTCTGCTATCGGCCATTATCAAAAAGGGAGGAAGGAAGACGGAAGAGGGAGGGATGCACAAAGAGATGGGGAAGACAGAGACGATGTGCGAGTCTGTCACGCAAATTCGATGTTCCCCGGCGGTTTTTTCAGCTTCCGAAAATGCCCAAATGCATCTGAGTCGTTCAGCCTAAATTAACGGTGGAGATGTAGCTTCCTGTGAAAAAACGGGGGAAGCACTTCCTATGGGTTGGCTCTCTTATAAATGACATCGTTCCTCTCGTTTTTACTCGTCAACCTACCTTACGACACTCTCGGTGTCGTTGGTGAAGGCAGCACCATCCAACAAGAATCCTCCTTGTTAAGGCGTGCCAGAAAAAGAAAGCAACAATTTCTTCACTTATGATAATATTTTTCTACCATTACAAAATTTGGTTGCCTAGAAAAACAATAATGAAGTACTGGCAAGTAGCAACAAAATAAAATAGACGATATGCATATTAAACATGTTCCAATTAAGTCTGATTGAATGTAACACCTCACCCTCGGGCGTCATAAGATAGGATTTGTGGAGCCAAAATGGAGAATACTGTGATAAATAAAATCTCCTAAAATAAAAATAAATACCAAAATGCATAATCATATAAATTTTAACTAATACATTTCAAGTTTACTCCTCATGGAGTTATTATACATATTTGATATCTATCATCAATACAAGCAAGCATTATTAGAAAACTTCAACAATTCTAAACTTTTTTGTTCTTTGCTCTGCTAATTTCACCTTTTTTCCTATGTTGATGACAACTCTAATTTAGCATTATATTCCGATTTTTTTACATAAAATAAAACTATGTGAGCTAGAAACTTAGTAAGTAAACAACTTTTTTTTCAAATTCATTTTAATTTATTTTGCTTCTTTTTTCAAAAAAAATTAATATTTATGTTGTCTTTTGTGCACAACAAACTTTAATTAATGAAACGTTAAACACCTTTATGCTTGTGCAAGTGTATGTTTATTCTAAATTATGCATTCACGTTGTGGGCATTGTCATTTGCTTTGCTCGCATGCAGTTCTGTTACACATTCGTGAGCTAATTCATCTTTTTTTTATAGTCCTGATGTCGCTGCACAAGTACTATCATACTACTTTACTATTCGGCAGCAAGCCCAAGTATGCATCATGATCATTATTTTGCATCATGCCTACTTAGATTCATTATTTTGCATGATTAAAAATATTTTAAAATAATCATGCTCATGCTTAAATAATCCAACTTGAAAGAAAATTTCATTCTCAATAAATTATCATACTTCATAGCAAATCATAATATTCAACACAATATTTTTCAAAGTCATAATTTGGAACAAATTTAATTACCTATAAGTAAGCTTTAAAAGTCCTTTTTTCCAATCTTTTGAAGTAGTCTCAGTTCTCTCGTTCTAATTTTCATCACAACATGTTCATCATTTCACCTTATTATATATTTTTCATAAATATTATTTAAATTTTCATTTAGAACTTCTCCAAAATACGTTATAATTTTATTTTGTTAAAATTACATTTTTCTATTTATTCCGTGAATCCCTAGTTAATATAAGACATTTTTGCAAACTATTTCATTCTTAAGAGGGCTTTCCATATTTTCAGAAACTTCTTTTATAAAATTATTTCACAAGTTAGAGGCTATTTTGTAATACTTTTTTAAAAAAATTTCGTTTGTAAAATTTCTAACAAGATTTGGATTTTCTATAATTTCTTTAAAATAGATATCTTTTTGCAAAATCACAATTTCAGGAGGAGTTTTTTGTAGAACTTCTTTCAAAAGTCAAAATTACAATAGTTCTCTTCCTTCTCTATTTGCTTTGATTTCACCCCTTTGTCAAGTTTCGGCTGTCGCGGGAATTGCCTAAACGAGCTCCAATTTTTCCTCTATGCATATATTTAGGTTCTTTATTTAATATATATTTATCCAATACTTCTAATTTCAAGAATCTATAGAGTTTAAGAAAAAGTAGATGAATTATAAAAACTTGAAATTCTAATTAAGAGTGTGTTTGGTAATGACTAAAACTTTCGATAAAAAGTTTTGGAGAGTAACAGTTGTTAAATGATGTGATATGATAGAGTAATGATAAGTATTAAAGTGGATAAAGTTAAAATAGATAGGTTAGTTATGTGGATAGTTATGTAAAAATGATTAAAAAGTAGGGTAGTTATATAAGAAAGTGTGCAAAAATGATTGAAAAATATGATAGTTGTAGAGAGTGAAAAGTTTTAGATTGAAAAGTTTTAACTTGATATTTTTTATCGCTTGCCAAACACACTTTAAATCTTTAACAACAAAATATGAAAATATCCACTTATCTAATTAACATAGCCACAGAAGGATTTACTAAGACAGATCTAAAAGTATCGTAAAATTTCTTCTAAATCTCAACTCGACAGCTCCCTTTTTATCTCTCTATTTATGCGTGTTTTCTCCATGTAGAACTTCTGCACTCTTTTAAAGTGCGCATTGCTGCTCGCCAATGTTCGCCCGCTAATGTTCTCTATTATTACTCATAAAATTTTATTTTATTTTATTACATATATTTTCACGGTTATTACATTGTGCTTCAATTATGATGAAATTTGCTGCAAATGAGGGCCATTTAATCATGAAATTAGAATTTTTCTTACCATTTGTATATGAAATTATTTATTTTAAGGGTGTTCTAATTTTCATCCAAAGAGGATATGTGATAAGCATTAGTCTCATCTTAAAATAGTATAAAATTAACTTAATAAAATATTTTAATTTAAATATCAATTACTCAATTATGTTTTTAACATCTAAACTTAAGGGTGCAACCTAGGTCAAGTAAGTCCATTTGACACCAACATCTTCCTTGCATTCTCAAGAACTCCTACTTTATCTTAGTTTAGATCAAGTTGGTTGAAAGCAACCGTACTTTGTTTTCTTAAGGCCGAATAAGTTCCAATTTTAAATTTTTTTATAGCGGTCTTTATATTATATTTAAAAAATGTAATTCTATTATAAATTTTACTTAACAACCTGTAATCAATATGGTAATAGTATCGTATTAGAATATATTTATTAATATACAAAATAATAGATAAATTAAAAAAGTTTTTATATATTTGAAAATATGTTTTATATGCTTAAATACACAACATATTTTGTAAAAATATGATAAAAATATATTAGTAATTCAGATTAATCCATGATTTTTGGACCTTCACTCTATCCTAATTACACTAGGTATTTTTTTACGCAGAATATGCCCGATCCTATAGGTAGGAAAATATGAATATACCTTGCCTATTCTATGGTACCCAATAGGTTGACCCACGAATACTCAACTCAAGTTGCACTCTTATCTAAATAAAAATTTTATTTGGATACATAATTATATAAAATATGGATACATTGAAAGATATATGGACTAAACTATCCTAGAATGCTTCCCATGTAGCTAAATATGATAGATTATTAAGCTAGCCATCATATACATATTAGCAAATTGGACGTCATAATCTTACCCTTAGTTCTATCAATGCCCTGGGGAAATCACAAAGGAATTCGGCAATGACTGTGATTAGCATAGTTGTTGTTTTATATCCTCTTAATAGTAGATTGAGAACCAAGCTAAGTGTCTCCTCCTTTGAGAGATCCTTATGTGTTAGCAGAATATCCAATAAATCCATCCTTCTCTAGTCTTTGCTTTTTTTTCTTTTCTCTCAATTGTTGCAATGTTGTCTTTCTAATCGGTTTTATTTGCTGGCTTGCCAGTTAAACTTGAGACTTATGTCATGCTCCCATCTAATTAGAACTTAGCTTTTGCATTCATGTAACATGTTTATTTAGAACCGATTAAATGCGGAATCATGTTTTTTGAACTTATTAAATTCTATTAATTATACTGTACCGTCCCCTTCTCTAATAGGACAATAGGAAAAGGCCCGACGTTTTCTCAGGATCAGACGAGAGGAGAAGTGGTGCTAACTCCGGTTTAACCCCCAGGGTCAAATTTCCCATCATTACGAGTTAGTATCACAGGCATGATGTAGGCCAAGGACAAAATGGGGACTCGATGGCCGGAAGCATCATACCGTCCAAACCGCGTAGCAAGACAGTTTGGTTTTGACCCCCCTCCACCGAATAAGAGGGGAATAGTCTTCGTGTGGCCAACTCTGTTACGAACATTTCCCAAAAGAAGCTAAAGTATATATTCCTTCTGCTACTCGGCAAGGCAAAACCACTGCTAAGTACGACAAGTGGTGGGAGAAATACCAGAAAGCCTGTGGAGACATGTTCGAAGAGCACTTCGAGAAAGCAACTCAGAGAAAGCTGCAGCCTGCAAATGAACCAGCCTTGCCAGTACCAACCCAACCATCTATTCCTGTCCCCACGGATCGATCGCAATCGGAGGCTATAACATCATCAGCCCCGAAGCGGAAAAGAACTCCATCGGCGATAAAGGAATCGGCGGCAAAAAAGAGCAAGGCATCATCTGACAAAGGTAGAATAGTCAAAGAGCAATTGCTGGAATCATCAATTGGCCCACTTGATGTAGCTCAAAGAGAAAATGCCCCGGAAGAAGTGGTTCCTCTTCCTGTCTCAGAAATCCAGGATGAGAACGAGGAGAAGCCCATTCAATACTCTCGACGCAACTTCCAATTTTCGCGGGCGGAGGGTCGATGTAATTGAGTCGAAAGATGAACTCCGAAACCCCGAAGAATGCTGACCTTCCACTCGACGTAAATAAGATGCGATGGGTGTATCCAATTCAGACTGATAACCTAAATAACGTCGATTTCCATTTTGCTGGGAATGAAGGGCGACCAGGCATCTCTTCATCAAGACTATTCAGTACCACAAAGCGCTGCACCCTTCGTCCCGCTTACAGGACTTAGAGTCATGCAGTTGTCATAGAATACAGCCTTTCTTTGATGAATTACCAGCAGAGGCGGCAGCAAAGGCAATCGAGCGGCTGTTTAAGCAGGAGATTCAAAGATCCTCAATACCACGGCTAAAAGCAATTAAGAATTCTCAATGGGTCAAATTTTTGTACCAGCTAGCTGTACTGGTCGCTCAACACGCAGCGCTGGCTGCACCTACTACAGCGCACTCCACAAAAGGCGACTCTAAAGTCACCGTTCGCTTTCACAGAAGGACCAGGACTCAGCAGGCTCCAGCCTGTGCCCCAGCAAGCAACTAAAGAAAAGCCTAACGCGCTGAGCGTCGAGTTTTGTTAGGTGGTTTCCTCCCACGTGAAGTCCATGTGGGTGGACCCCACCCATTTCGGCATTATTGAAAAATGCCCACCTGCTCTCTTTATTTTGGTCTCCTGCTTTCGGCGCGAAAGAAAACGCGTGAGAGAGAGAGAGAGAGAATTCATTCGCATTATAAAACCTCCGTCGACATTACACAACGAGAGAGAGAAAAAAAAAAAAAGCGGCTTTCGGAGTCTCCGTCCAGCAGAGCAGCGGCAGCAGCAGCAGCAGCTCCGACGAAGGAGGATTTTATCCTCACATGCTCAAGGCTTCTACGACAGTTATCTCTTCCGGCCATCAAGAGAGAAAATTCTGCCGTTATCTCAGATTGGGTGAGATCCATCTTTGATTAATTTCTATATTGAAATCCATCCATATTGTGATGATGAAATCCTCTAGTTTTAACTAGAGAAGATATTGCTTTGTAATCCCATTATTTTATAGTGGAAGTTTTGCCTGGACTGGGTCCCGTGGTTTTTCCCCTTTATTAAAAAAGGGTTTTTCACGTAAAACTGTGGTGTGTTTTTCTGTGGGTTTGATTATTTATTATTTGTGATATTTATTGTCTGAGATTAATTATTCCTGTTTAATCTACACAAAAGGGGATAGCCTAAAATCCCAACAAGTGGTATCAGAGCCTGGTCTGTTTTTACATAATTTCTTGTGTGGATTAGATGGAAGAAACTTCATTCACAATGGTCAAACTCACATCATCAAATTACTCAATATGGAAAACAAGGATGGAAGATATTTTGTATTGCAAAGAACTTTATCTGCCTATTAAAGTGAAAGGAGTGAAGCCCGTGGATAAAACTCAAGATGATTGGGATGTGCTAAATAGAAAAGTTGTTGGGCATATCCGCCAATGGGTTGATCAGAGTGTTTTTCACCATGTTGCTAAGGAAACTGATGCATTCAAGTTATGGGAAACATTAGAAAGCCTATATGAACGCAAATCAGCTGTAAATAAGGCTTTTCTAATTAAAAGGCTTGTTAATATGAAGTATAAAGATGGACAAAAAGTTGCTGAGCATTTGAGCAATTTCCAAGAAGCTTTAAATGATTTATCCAGCATGAAAATTATATTTGCTGATGAAGTGCAGGCATTACTTTTGTTGAGTTCCTTGCCAGACAGTTGGGAAACCTTGGTAATTTCACTCAGTAACTCTGCTCCTAATGGTGTTGTATCAATGGATGTGGTGAAAGACAGCATGTTTAATGAAGAGGCAAGACGGAGAGAACAAGGTACATCCGTCAATTCTGAAGCACTAGTTACAGAAAACAGAGGGAGAAATCAGCACAGATATTCTCGCAATAATAATGATCGTGACAAGTCTAAATGGAATCGTGATAATTCAAGAAGGAGATCAAAGTCAAGAGGAGTCAAATGCTATCATTGTGGTAAGCCTGGACATGTAATTAGAGAATGCAGAAAGTTGAAAAGAGAGGAAGAATATAAAAAGAAAAATGAAGAAAAGAAAGATGACACAGAAAAAGCAGCAGTTGCATTCGAAGATGATGTTGTCATAGCTTGTGATGTTAATTGCTTTGCCAATGATGTGCCTACATGGGTAATAGATTCTGCAGCTTCTTCACACGTTACTCCATGTAAAGAGTTCTTCTCATCTTACACTAGCGGAGATTTTGGCTATGTAAGGATGGGAAATGATGGCAGATGCAAGATTCAAGGTATTGGTGATGTTTGGCTAGAGACAGACATGGGATGCAAACTGGTGTTGAAAAGTGTCAAGCATGTTCCAGAACTTCGATTCAATTTAATCTCTGCAGGACAGTTAGACAATGATGGATACTGTCATCAATTTGGTAGTAGTAAATGGAAACTGACGAAAGGTTCTCTTATTTTCGCTAAGGGAAATAAGACTGACACTCTTTACAGATCTTATATGAAGATTGCTAAGGGAGAAGTGAATGCGGTGGAGCATGAATCCTCCTCAGAGCTATGGCACAAGCGACTTGGCCACATGAGCGAGAAAGGTTTGAATATTCTTGCTAAAAAGCAATATTTGCCTAAAGGTTTACCTCTAAAATCATGCATTGATTGTTTAGTTGGAAAACAACATAGAGTTGCATTTCATAAATTCCCTCCACATAGAAAGCATGATATACTTGATCTGGTGCATACTGATGTGTGTTCTATGGGTGATAGAACTCTTGGTGGTGCTATATACTTTGTTACTTTCATTGATGATCATTCCAGGAAAGTATGGGCTTATGCAATAAAGGCCAAAGATGATGTTCTAAGTATCTTCAAGCACTTCCAAACTAGTGTTGAAAGAGAAACAGGAAAAAGATTAAAATGCGTTCGTGCCGACAATGGTGGTGAATACAGAGGACCGTTTGAAAGATACTGCAGTGAACGTGGTATCAGACTTGAGAAGACAGTTCC
The DNA here is from genome assembly GCA_030490835.1 of Annona cherimola. NCBI lineage: Eukaryota > Viridiplantae > Streptophyta > Magnoliopsida > Magnoliales > Annonaceae > Annona > Annona cherimola. The sequence goes on along the minus strand of CM059971.1, from coordinate 3,790,409 downwards.
CAAGACGCCTCAACAGAACGGTGTGGCAGAGAGAATGAATAGAAGTATTTGCGAAAGAGTCAGGTGTATGCTCTCTCATGCAAAATTATCAAAGTCCTTCTGGGATGAGGCAATGAGAACTGCGGTTGATTTGATTAATCTATCTCCTTCAGCTCCTTTGGATGGTGAGATTCCAGAAAAGGTATGGAGAGGAAAAGATATTTCTTATGAACACTTACGGGTATTTGGTTGCAGGGCATTTGTTCACATTGCTAAGGATGAAAGATCCAAGTTGGACAGTAAAACGAAACAGTGTATCTTCCTCGGCTATGCACATGAAGAATTTGGTTATAGATTATGGGATCTTATTGACAAGAAGATTATTAGAAGCAGGGATGTAATCTTCTTCGAAGATCAAACAATCGAAGACTTTGAGAAAACTGAAAAGGCAAAGTCTCCAGAAGAAGGCCCAGTTGATTTGAGGTCGTGTACTCCACCTGTTGCGCATACAGGAAATGGGGGAGATATACCAAATGCTACACCAGAGCAACCAGATGAGCAAGCTGCTCCACATCCGTTAGTTGATAATCAATTGAGAAGGTCTGTAAGACAACGTCGGCCATCAGAAAAGTATCCTCCTCATGAATATGTGATGCTTACTGATGAAGGTGAACCTCAAAGTTATCAGGAGGCAGTGTCCCATGAATGCAGTGAAGAATGGATGGACGCCATGCAAGAAGAGATGAATTCCTTGCATGAAAACCATACGTATGAATTAGTAAAGTTATCTGCAGGCAAAAGAGCACTCAAGAACAAGTGGGTTTTCAGATTGAAAACAGATGAAAATAGCTCACGGCCAAAATACAAGGCAAGATTGGTTGTGAAGGGATTTGGTCAAACAAAAGGTATTGACTTTCATGAGATCTTCTCACCCGTGGTGAAGATGAATTCGATTAGAGTTGTTCTAAGCTTGGCAGCTAGCTTGGATCTGGAGATTGAGCAGCTTGATGTAAAGACAGCATTTCTTCATGGTGATTTGGAGGAAGAGGTATATATGGAGCAACCTGAAGGTTACAAGGTCAAAGGAAAGGAGGATTTAGTGTGTAAATTAACAAAGAGCCTATATGGACTGAAGCAGACACCAAGACAGTGGTACACAAAATTTCAGTTCTTTATGAGACAGCACGGGTACAGTAAAAGTATGTCTGATCCATGTGTATTTATCAGAAAATTCTCCACTAATGATTTTATTATTCTTCTGTTATATGTGGATGATATGTTGATTGTTGGTCATGATACTAACAAAGTTCAGAGATTAAAACTGCAGTTGAATAAATCCTTTGCTATGAAGGATTTGGGACCGGCTAACAGAATACTTGGCATGAAAATTATTCGTGATAGGAAGAACAAAAGGCTTTGGCTATCACAAGAAAGCTATATTAAAAAGGTATTAGAAAGGTTCAACTTGAGCGAGGCGAAACCTGTTTGTACTCCACTTGCAGGTCATTTCAAATTAGGCTCTCATCAATATCCTACAAGTGAAGAAGAGAAGGAACAGATGAAAATAATTCCTTACTCATCTGCTGTCGGTAGCTTAATGTATGCAATGGTGTGCACAAGACCAGACATCTCCTTCGCAGTTGGTGTAGTGAGTCGGTTTCTTTCAAATCCAGGAAAAGAGCATTGGGAAGCAGTGAAGTGGATCCTCAGATATCTCAAAGGTACCTCCAAAGCTTGTTTATGTTTTGGTTCTGATAGACCTGAACTTAAAATTTACACAGATGCGGACTGGGCTGGTGATGTAGATACCAGAAAGTCCACTTCAGGTTACTTGGTAACATTTGCAGGGGGAGCAGTGTCATGGCAATCAAAATTGCAGAAGTGTGTTGCGTTGTCTACTACTGAGGCAGAGTACATTGCTATAACAGAAGCAAGCAAAGAACTTCTATGGATGAAGAAATTTCTCAAAGAATTGGGAATGACTCGGGAAAAGTACATCATATACTGTGACAGTCAGAGTGCTATTCATCTCAGCAAGAATCCTACTTTTCATTCAAGATCTAAGCATATTCAGGTGCGTTATTGTTGGATTCGTGATATCTTAGAGTTGAAGATGTTGCAACTTGAGAAAATTCACACAGATGACAACGGATCAGATATGATGACAAAAACTGTAACTAGCGAAAAGCTAAGGGTATGCAGAGAGATGGCAAGTTTGCTAGAGCCCTCCACGTAGTCGGAAGGGGGAGATTTGTTAGGTGGTTTCCTCCCACGTGAAGTCCATGTGGGTGGACCCCACCCATTTCGGCATTATTGAAAAATGCCCACCTGCTCTCTTTGTTTTGGTCTCCTGCTTTCGGCGCGAAAGAAAACGCGTGAGAGAGAGAGAGAGAGAGAGAATTCATTCGCATTATAAAACCTCCGTCGACATTACACAACGAGAGAGAGAAAAAAAAAAAGCGGCTTTCGGAGTCTCCGTCCAGCAGAGCAGCGGCAGCAGCAGCAGCAGCTCCGACGAAGGAGGATTTTATCCTCACATGCTCAAGGCTTCTACGGCAGTTATCTCTTCCGGCCATCAAGAGAGAAAATTCTGCCGTTATCTCAGATTGGGTGAGATCCATCTTTGATTAATTTCTATATTGAAATCCATCCATATTGTGATGATGAAATCCTCTAGTTTTAACTAGAGAAGATATTGCTTTGTAATCCCATTATTTTATAGTGGAAGTTTTGCCTGGACTGGGTCCCGTGGTTTTTCCCCTTTATTAAAGAAGGGGTTTTCCACGTAAAACTGTGGTGTGTTTTTCTGTGGGTTTGATTATTTATTATTTGTGATATTTATTGTCTGAGATTAATTATTCCTGTTTAATCTACACAAAAGGGGATAGCCTAAAATCCCAACAAGTTTATCAGCCCCCTTTAAGGGACTGATAGAGAGGATCGTTAGAGGTGAGTGAATTCTCACTTTTCACGGTGAAAGTATGAGTGTTAGATGGCATTTGATTCATAAGTGGGTCAAATGTACTCTATTCATGTCTATTAGTATCACGCGGTAGCTTTAAATCCAAGAGTGCAGCTTCAGAATCTCTCAGGTAATCCGGTATGTATATCGTGATTACTCAGGGGATATATTATCATTCTTTAATACAGGATGGTAGTCTAGTAGCCGGGCTGAATTTTGGAAGGTGTTGGTGGTTGTGAATTTCGCGGTACTTTGTCGAATTGACAACTCGACAGAGGTCAGCCACAATAAAGATATTTTGACCTTCTAACGGTTTACTACTGTCCCCTAATACAGGATTTTCCGGACTTGCGCCCAACTCGCCTTTCTAATCAACGTAGGGACGAGGCTTTCTAGACATTTAGCCAAACCTGGTCATAGCTAGTGGTAGAGCCCCGAAGTGAAAGGCTTGCTTACCGGGACTTCACTTATTCTCCTCTTCGCCCTATCTCAGGATTTGCACCTATAGGAAGCGGAAGAGTTCCCAGAAACTTCATGCTCCGACGTCTTGCGGTCGCCGAGGACGTACGCTGAACCAGATGAAATCGGTGCCTGCTAGTCGGGTCATATTTTTATGTTAAATACTATATAAAATTTAACATAAAAATATATATTTTGTTGCTAGTTATGATTTTGTAAGACCCCACTCTCGAGGAGCCACAGATAGGGTCTGCTGGGTCAAAGATGAGGATATCATAATAAATAAAATCTCCTAAGACGGAAATAGATTTTAAGATGCAAAACCATATAAATTTAGCAAGTACATCTTAAATCTATTCCTCATAAAGTCATTACACATATTTGATGTCCATCATTAGTAAAAATAAGCATTATAAGATAATTTTAATACAATTTAATTTTTTTTTGTCGTTTGCTCTACTAGTTTCACATTTTTCCCGATAAAGGTTCTAGTTTAACATTGTATCCCTATGCTTCCATTGAAAATAAAATTATATGACCTACAAGCTCAGTAAGTAAATAATTTTTTAAAATTTGTTTTGCAATCATTTTAAAACTTTTTAAACAAAAATAAAATCTATTATCTTTTATTCACAAAAAGCTCTAAATTTAAAAATATTAAACATCTTTATGCTTATGCATGCGTATATTCGTTGTAAATTGTGCATTCATGCTATGGGCTTTGTCATTTGCTTATGCTCAAGTGCAGTCATACTACACATTCATGAGCTAATTCATCTTTTTTCATAGTCCCGAGGTCATTTTTCAGGTACTACTATATTGCTTTACTGCCTTTGGCATCAAATGCGGCCATATTAAAATTTGACAATGAAAGATGGCTAAATGAGATAAAATTTGTAGTGAAAATGGCTGAAAATGTATGGCTATATTATGATCTACATATATAAGAATAAATCTAATATTCTTTTGTAGCGCCCTGATCTATAACATCTCTATACATTGAGCTTGTCATAGGATTTCATGTTAGGAATCTTTTAAAAGTGGTGAAGTTCATAATATAGCTTACGCTTATATACCAAATATTGAAATAAATGGATGAACAATGAAGAAAATGGTCTAATGTCGGGTCTAGGCCTTATTTAAAAAAAAACTGCTGCGTGTGTATATTTTTGATGCACATGCAGAGTGCCAGAATTTATAAAAGAGAGGAGGAAGAGGGAGCTTGATCAGAGCTGGAAAAGGAAAAAAGTGAGAGGAGAGAAGAAGGAGAAAGAAGAAGAATGAGAGAGGGGGAAAAGAAGGAGGAGAGGAAGGGAGGCAAGCAGGAGAGCTTGTTGCTAGAGGAAATAGGGGAGAAAGGTTTTGTTGGGTTTTTAAAAATTTTTGCCTAAATCATGCTAGAATTATAGGGGGTTTGCTAAAATATCAAAGATAAACATGTAAGTAAGTAAAATACATGGATTTAAGTAATAGATTTAGTGATTCGCGGATTCAAGAGTTGACATGGGTAATGTTTTGATTTACCCCCAAATATTAAGAGAAAATCATGGGGTTTTAATAAATTTGTGAATAAGATGATATTTGAAGCTAAATCATGAAAATAGAATATTAAAATCAAGCCTAAGCACTAAATAAAAAATTCAAGAGTGTTATAACTGAATTTTCTTGTTTTAAATTATGATATAATGGTTGTGAATGTTATTAAGATATATTATTTATAAATTAACCTAATTTGATGTAAAGAAGAAAAATTAAAATTTTCAACAACCCATGGCTACCCCAAAAACATGGCTTAAATATAAGGCTTTTGAGTATTTGGCCTAAAAACTATTTATGGTTAAATTTTGAGTTATTTGAAAAATTAAAAATACCATAAAAATTTTTAGAAGTATATACTAGGTCGTAGATATGATATGGGTATTGGGTTTTTATGCAAATTATTAAATTTTGTCCTTTGCTCTGCTAGTTTTAACTTTTTCCCTATATTGACAGTGACTCTAATTTAGCATTGTATTCCTTTTTTCTACTGAAAATAAAATTATGTGAGCTAGAAGCTCAGTAACTAAATAACTTTTTTTCAAATTCATTTTTAAATTTATTTTGCTTCTTTTTTAAAAAATAAATAACATCTATGTTGTCTTTTGAGTACAACAAACTTTAATTAATAAAAAATTAAACATTTTTTTGCTTGTGCAAGCGTATGTTTACTCTAAATTATGAATTCATGTTGTAGGCATTGTCATCTCCTTGTGCTCGCATGCAGTCCTGTTACACATTATTAAGCTAATTCATCATTTTTTGTAGTCCTAATGTCGTTGCCCAAGTAGTATTATATTGCTTTACTAATTGGCAGCAGGCCCAAGTATGCATCATGCTCAAGCATTATGATTAATGCACTACTCATATTCATTGTTTCGCATGATTAAAAATATTTTAAAATAATCATGCTCATGTTTAAATAAGCCAACTTGAAAGAAAATTCCAAACTCAATAAATAATCATACTTCATAGCAAATCATAATATTCAGCACAATATTTTTCAAAGTCATAATTTGCAACAAATTTAATTACCTGTAAGTAAGCTTCAAAAGTCCTTTTTCCAATCTTTTGAAGTAGCCTTAGTTCTCTCTTCCTAATTTTCATCATGACATGTTTATCATTTCACCATATAATATATTTTTCATAAATATTATTTAAAATTTCATTTATGACTTCTCCAAAATAATTTATAATTTTATTTTGTTAAAATTACATTTTTTTTTATTCCGTGAATCCCTAGTTAATATAAGTAAGACATTTTTTCAAACTATTTTATTATTAAGAGGGCTTTCCATAATTTCATAAACTTCTTTTATGAAATTATTTCACAAGTTAGAGGGTATTTTGTAATACTTTTTTTAAAAAAAATTCTTTTGTAAAATTTCTAGCAAGATTTGGATTTTTCTATAACTTCTTTAAAATAGATACCTTTTTGCAAAATCACAAATTCAGGAGAAGTTTTTCGTAGAACTTCCTTCAAAAGTCAAAATTATAATAGTTTTCTTCCTTCGTTATCTGCTCTGATTTCACCCCTTTATCAAGTTTCGGTTGTTGTGGGAACTGCCTAAACGAGCTCCAATTTTTCTTCTGTGCATATATTTAGGTTCCTTATTTAATATATATTCATCAAATACTTCTAATTTTATGAATCTATAGAGTTTAAGAAAAAAAAGATGAATTATAAAAACTTGAAATTCTACTTAAATGTTTAACAACAAAGTATGAAAATATCCACTTACCTAATTAGTAGCCACAGAATGATTTACTAGGACAGATCTGAAAATATTGTAAGATTTCTTCTAAATCTCAACTCGCAGCTCCCTTTTTATCTCTCTATTTATTTGCATTTTTGCTGTGTAAAACTTTGGCACCCTTTTAAAAGCGCATCACTGCTTGCCAATGCCCGCTCGCCAATGTTCTCCTTTAATACTCATAAATTTTTATTTTCTTTTATTACATCTATTTTTATGGTTATTACATTATGCTACAATTATGATGAAATTCACTGCAAATGAGGCCCACTTAATCATGATGGACTCCTGACATTTCTCAACCTGCGATACAGGGGCATTGACGTCGATCCCGTGTGCCTTTTCTGTAGAGCGGGTCTTGAGGATAACAACCATTTATTCTCTGAGTGTGATTTGACCAAGGGAATTTGTTTGAAGGCCGCCAGACATACCTCTCCGCTTGCCACTGTTCAGGAGATTATCACTTCCTTAGTGTTGCGCCACAGGCCAAAACACCTTGCTTTCTTCATCCTTTGCTGTTGGAGAATCTAGTTCTTGCGAAATACACTAAGGGCTAAGGGGACCCAACCGAACTTCTCCAAAACCTTTGATTGGTGCAAGGAATATATGGAGCAACACCGCAGGGCTGCACCCCTCATCCTTGGGGGCGCAGTTGATCGACCACTTGTCCCCAGATGGGCCAAACCACCTGATGGATCTCTCAAAATGAATGTTGATGCCTGGATTATTGATCGGACTTTGTCAATGGGCTTTGCGGTGGTTATCTGGGATTCCAGGGGCTCCTTCATCGCGGCTAAAGGTTGGCAACAATGCGGCTCGATGGAGCCTCTACTCCTGGAGGCACATGCCTGTCTCTTAGGAGTCAGATGGGGTCTCAAGCTCAACCTTGCAAATTCCAAATTGAATCGGATTCCCTCCTCCTTGTCCACTTCCTATCTATGGAGGGCCCCATCTCCTCCCTGGCTGGTGATCGATGAGATCAAGGCTATCCTCCAATCTTCCAATATCGTTTCAGTGCACCATGTTCTTAGGTAAGGGAATACTGTAGCACATGCTTTGGCTAATTTTGTTTCTATTTCTGTTATGAATCATCAGGTGTGGTGAGACAACCCCCCTCATGTTATACACGAGAAAATCTGTATAGATAATTTTTTAGTAATGAATTGCTCGGATCACCTTATCCAATCTCCCTTCCGGATTGCTAGGGAGCGGGGATAGGGTGGTTCATTCTCATCAAAAAAAATTCTTCCAAACAGGATTGTGAAAAGCATTAGTCTCGTCTTAAAATGGTATAAAATTTACTTAATAAAATAGTTTAATTTAAATATCAATTACACAATTGTGTTTTTAACTTAAGTTAAGGGTGCAACCTTGGTCAACTAAGTCCGTTTGATACTAATCTCTTCCTTGCCTTCTTAAGAACTCCTACTTTGTCTTAGTTTAGATGGTTGAAAGCAACTGTACTTTGTTTTCTTAAGGCCGAATAAGTTCCAATTTTAATTTTTTTATAACGGTCTTTATATTATATTTAAAAAATACAATTCTATCATAAATTTTACTTAACAACCTATAATCAATATGGTAACAATATCATATTAGAATATATTCATTAAATATACAAAATAATAGATAAATTAAACAAGTTTTTATGTATTTGAAAATATGTTTTATATGCTTAAATACACAACATATTTTGTAAAAAATATGATAAAAATATATTAGTAATTCAAGTTGGTCTATGATTTCTAGACCTTCACTCTATCCTAATTAAACTAGGTATTTTTTTATGCAGAATATAGCTTATCCTATAGGTAGGAAAATATGAATCTACCTTGCCCGTTTTATGGTATCCAATAGGTTGACCCATGAATACTCTAATTAAGTTGCACTCTTATCTAAATAATAATTTTATTTGGATAAATAATTATATAAAATATAGATACGCTGAAAGATATAGGGGCTAAACTATCCTAGAATGCTTCTCATGTACCTAAACATGATATATTATTAAGCTAGCCATCATATATATATTAGCAAATTGGACATCATAATCTTACATTTAGTTCTCTCAATGTCCTAGAGCAATGATTGTGATTAGCATAGTTGTTGTTTCATATCCTCTTAATAGTAGATAGAGAACCAAGCTAAGTATCTCCTCATTTGAAAGATCCTTTTGTGTTACCAGAATATCCAAGAAATTCATCCTTCTCTCGTCTTTGTTTTCTTTCTTTTCTCTCCATTGTTGCAATATTGTCTTTGTAATCACTTTTATCTGCTGGCTTGCCCGTTAAACTTGAGACTTATGTCAGGCTACCATCTAATTAGAACTTAGCTTTTGCATTTGTGTAACATGTTCATTTAGCACCGAATTAAATGCTGAATCATATCTTTTGAACTTACTAAATACTACTAATTATTCTACAACCCAAATACTATATAAATTTTAACATAAAAATATATATTTTCTTGGTAGTTATGACTTTGTAACACCCCATCCTCCAAGAGCCACAGATAGGGTCTGCTGGGTGAAAGATGAGGATATGATAATAAATAAAATCTCTCAAGATGGAAATAGATTCTAAGATGCAAAACCATATAAATTTAACTAGTACATCTTAAGTCTATTTCTCATAAAGTCATTACACATATTTGATGTTCATCACTAGTACGAATAAGCATTATAAGATAATTTTAATAAAATCTAAACTTTTTTGTTCTTTGCTCTATTAGTTTTACCTTTTTCCCATGTTGATAAAGGCGCTAGTTTAACATTGTATCCCTGTGCTTCTATTGAAAATAAAACTATTTGAGTTAGAAGCTCAGTAAGTAAATAATTTTTTAAAATTTATTTTGCAAGCATTCTAAAACTTTTTAAACAAAAATAAAATCTATTATCTTTTACTCACAAGAAACTCTAAATTTTAAAATATTAAACATCTTTATTCTTATGCATGCATATATTCGTTGTAAATCGTGCATTTATGCTATAAGCTTTGTCATTTGCTTATGCTTACGTGCAGTCATACTACATATTCATGAGCTACTTCATCTTTTTTAATATCCTGAGGTCGTTATCTAGGTACTACCATATTACTTTATTGTTTTGCAGCAAACCCAATATGCAATTATGCATCATGCTTATGCATTATGATCAGTGCTACTTAGATTCACTACTTAACATGATTAAGAATATTTTGAGATACTCGTACCCATATTTGAATAAATCAACTTGAAAAAAATTTTAATTTATCAAGTGATGTACTTCATAGCAAAGAATGTTGTCCAACACAATATTTTCAAAGTTGTGCTTTAGTAAAAATTTACTTACCTTTGAGTAGACTTTAAAACTTCTCTTTTTTCCCTTCAATTTTCCTTCTTCTTCTTCGTCTGCCTCTATCTCCTGCTCAATTTCTCTCACTTTAAATGACAGCAGCCCAACTCTCCTATTCCTCCTTTTATATTAATAGAATCAGTAAATAGTTGGCCATAAATTCCATCTACAATCTCACATTCCATTAATGAAACTCGTCATCATTTTCTTCTTTCCTATTCTTTTCAACAAAAGGGGCTCTGCCATTGATGGCTGTTACAGACTTATCAATAGAGGAAATATGTACATAAAAATGGTAAGGTGAATTGAGTAAATTGTAATAAATTATATGAGTGATATTGTAAAAAGAAATTATAAAAATTATATGATAACCCCAATTCTATATCAAATTTTATTTTTCAGGAACATTACTGGTTGCGAAATAAGATGTTCTTCAAGAGCTGTTCATGAGCAACGCTAACTATATTGACAAAAAAAATATAGCTCACATGATTCTATAGAAGTCTTTTTCCCTTTATCTCATATCAAATCGGTTTTCAGGCCAAATTTTATCACCAACATCAACTGAGTAATGTGAGGAACTTTTTAGGCTATATATAGCTCAAAGGAGCAAAGGGCATTTGTATGCCAACTAAATTTGATAGATCCAAAACAGACAATATATATTTATAATGAATTAATATAGGAGCATTACAATTTAAATCAATTAATAGAAATTTAGACATGTAACCCGACCTAATTTGTAATGCACATATATATGGTACAACTAATACCATTCATGCCTTTTTGAGGCAAATGACAATTTTAATTATTAAAGGATAAACTCTCCTCATACCCACAATATTTGGCCATTAATAAGATTTCTTTTTTGTACTCATACAGAAACAAGGCTAAATTAAAAATTTTGAAAAATATCATATCAAATAAACCAATATAAATATAGAAATTCGTCCATCTATATATTCATGACAAATTATATAAAAGGCATGATTATAAACGGTTTTTTGACACATATGAATTGCCTTAGCACAAGGTGTCCCATGGAGAATCATGGGGAATGAAACTAATCATTTCATGAAAGTAGTAAAGCTATGAAGGATTCGAGCTGTCTCGCCATCTTCGGGACCAAAACTCAGAATCTGTTTCACTATCACAATGAATGTAAAATTGTGTCACATAAAATTTTAATTAATCCGCATCATAAATATACACAATTCAAGGTTAAACTCCAAATATGATAAAAAAAAATATACTCCTATTAATTCATATAACCACACATTTGTAAAAGAGTAATAATTTCATACTTATAGTAAGCATGAAGGACCCGTATATACACACATCCCCCTTTTCTTCCCATATCCTTGTATTAATTATTAAATGATTTAGAATTGAAAATCATAAAATAAAAAAGTGTTGTATGGAGGCTTCATACAGGACCATTGTATTTATTTATTACCTTTTAAAATTGCAAGAAAATGTGTGGTTATTTTGACTACAATTTATTATTTAGTTATAAATATTTGGTTGCTTTTGAATGGTAAAATATAGTTGAGTATCACCGTTTTTAAATCTAACATGGCCAAAAATAAGATTGAGTGTAGCTATTAAAATTTGGCTGCATATAATAATACATTTTTAGCTGAAATTAGTATAGTACTTAGCTGCCTTTGGTATCAAATGCAGCCATATTAAAATTTGACAATGAAAGATGGCTAGATAAGATAAAATTTTGCAGTGAAAATGGCTGAAAATGTGTGGTTATATTATGATCTATGTATATAAGTATAAATGTAATATCCTTTTGTAGCGCACATATAAGCATGAAACTTTAGGTTTCATTCACGAACTTCACCGCCTAAAAAAATCCGTGGAGTAAGGTACCACGCGGTGGCGCATCCATGGGTCGGGGTTCTATAGTTAAACTTTATTTATTTATGTTATTCCAATAGCCTGTTGTTGCATTAGATATTTCTGAATTTCTAGGATCTCTAGATCTTCATTAAATTTTTATCATGAAACTCACTAATATTTACGATCTTCTTCAAATCCTTTCTCATATAGATGAAATCTGCCCTTTTGCTTCATACTGACGGAACCAATGCCATTGCTGAAAATAATGGACGGCAGGTAAACAGGACAGTGGAAAGTAGATAGCATTACTTTTGATGATGTGATGCACAAAATAGAAGAGTTCAAGTATGGTCTTGCTCTCTTAAGCAGTATGACATAACACAGACTACTGTTACTTGTCTTCAGATGTTGGCATATGGGCGGATAGTTCCATTGTTAGAGGTTTTTATTTTTATTTTTTTAAAGTTCCATTCTTAGAGTTGTTTTCACGAATAGAAGCCGTTGATGCTGCAACAATCAAGGAAACAGCACAGGCATTCATAATCAATAAGGTTAATTACTCAACGATGTTGTCTCATATTCTTTTCATGAATTGCAGACACATGCCTAGTGAAGACTGAAATTCACCTTGATCACCATTATCTGTCAACCAGAGAATGTGCATCTGTTATGAGTTGTGACTTAATTGGAGGCCTTGATAATTTTACTCCTCGCTGCCCCCGCATTTTGATATGGTGTAAAATTCAGAATGCCCTCACAGTTCTTCCCCCCTCTTTGGAAACATTGACTAGGAGAATTATCTCCAGCAGGTTTCAAATATTTTATGGATCCCATCAGTTGAACAGAACGATAGATAAGAAAATAAAGGTTCATGCCATCAAACACAATTTTGTATTTCAGAGAGTTGTAATTGCTGCAATGGGACAGATTCATCAGTTGCCTTCTTACGACTTGTTTTGTTCTCAAATGCATTAGCAATAAGGGTGGACACAACCTGCCGGTGAAGGTGCTGAATTGTATGATTATGATTTTTCTATTGAGCTCTTTAACACTAAAGTACGGATTCATTAGTCTTACTTTTTTAACTTTCGAAGTCAGTGCAATTATGACAGTTCATAGCATGTAAGTCAATATTTAACAAATTATCTAAAATTTATCATAAGTTTGTTATGGCAGTTGAGTTTTGCTTTTCTGAAGCTATGACTATTGATAATATGTTTGCAGAATGAGTATGTGTTGGGTTCGAGAGTGGGCTGTCAAGGTTTTGATGAGCCCCATTTGGTTTAGAAGGTGTAGTTTTTTAATTTTTTTTTGAATTTTTATAACAAATTTTATAATTTTTTGATATGTGTATATACTTTTTTATATTCAAAAGCCAACATTTTTAGGGATGAAAAATACTTAAATACCCCCAAATTTTTAATTTTTGGAAAAAAGTACACATACAAAAATGATAAAACTTTGTGCATAAGTTAAACAATAGAAACTAAATGCACCAAGGTGTATTTAACACATTTTTTAATTTTTTAAAATTAGTTTGTATCTGGATGCACAGTATTATAGCCCTAAATTAAATATATTTATAAAAAATTATTTTTATTAAAAAATTAAAAGAACTTAAGAAAAATACACTTGTACTCTTTTGACCCGAAGTAATAGGATGATAACCCTTGAAAGAATTGCCCATGAAAAGTCACTAGCAACTCATAAATTGATATGTGAGAATACAATCTTCAATCCATTCGTTGCTTAATTATGGGTATCATATTGATCAGTGCTTATCTTTTACTTGGCAATCGAACATTTTATTTTGATGGAGGATATGACATGCAGAGCTTTATTAATTAATTACTTAGATCATTAGGGGCGTTCTTTGCAAATGATTAATTAAGCTGGATCATAACCAAACAACTCACATTATTCAAGAAGACATTAATTATATTCTCGGCGCAATCCAAGCTCTGCAAAGCAAAGCCAGTCCACTTCCCCAAAAAAAAGAACGCAAAGCCAGCTAATGGTGACAGAGAAAAGGGCATTTATGCAACATTATATGAATTTTGAAGGATTAGGGTAGCCTTATTCTCATGTTAGACATCTACTAATTAATCACAACATTAATTAATTAATTCCATTGACTATCATCTTACTGATAAAATTCCATTTACAACTAATTGGTTGCAGAAGTACTTCCAAGCTTAAGATCATGTTAAACTAGGTGACTTGGATTGTCAATTAGCTAGTGGACGTGCCTTACATATATATATGTTTCCAAATAGGGATTCGGAAATGTTGATGATTGAGGAAAATTCAATCAGTTTATCAATATTTATTTAGCTAGAACACTAAGTTGCATCTAAATCAAGAATGTGCATGGGGTAAATTTTCTTAAAATAAATATACTCATATGTAAATTAGGACAATGAACATAAGCATTAAAATGCAATAATATTTTATAAAATCATTCATCCATGTCATAATAATATTTTAGATATTTTACATGCTGAAAATATTAGTTTAAAATTAATATTTAGCCTCAAACATTTTGTTATGCTAGTTGTAAACATTCGTAAACAAGACTTATGTATAGTGATAGTAGATAAATGAAAGAGTTTTCATAATAATAAAAATAACGCTATAGATGAAGAGTAGATTTTCAACCAAACATCAAGATGCTAATAATAGAAAGAGTGTTACGTATAAAAGTGATTTTATAGAGGCAAAACCCTCTAAATTTAATGGTAATTAACAACAATGAATTCATTATATACATATGTGTGCATCTTATTTAGGATACATAGCAAGGGTTTTGATTCACAAAATTGACTTACCTCGATGATTTCTACCCCACCCATTACATTTAGAAATATTGTTTAACAAATAAATTACGTTTTACCCGCATGTATCACCAAAGCTTCCAAAGCTTCTTGCCAAAAATATGTCTTTTCGATCTTTCCATCACCTAGCACAGATTTAATTTTTTACTCAAATAAAAAGGGCAACGTGGACAATAAATAACATGATCAAAAATCGAACAAAAAAATAATACCTTATAATTTTACGTGGAAAACCCTTTTAGTGAAAGGGAAAAAACCACGGCATCCTAGCAAATCCTTCGCTATATAATAATGGACTACAATGCAATGTCTTTTCTAATGAAAACCAGAGGATGTCATTATTATTACATGGATAAATTTCAACAAAACAGGTCAGATGTCAACAAGCACCGCAGAAAGAAATAAAAAAACAAAACAAAATCAATTTTCAGAAATTAGTTACAAAATGAACTACACACACTTAGAAAAACCCTTCACGTAAGCCCAATAGCGCATGAAGCGATTTTCACATGGGAGAGGAAAAATCCAACATCGCCTTCTTTAAAAATTCCTTACAAGAAATATAATAGGTTTGATACTTCACCATCCACTTGATTTTTCTTGTCTCAAGAAAACAGCAACCCCAATATTAATATGGTCAATGATGACACCTACTTCAAAGGAAAAGAACGAGATGAATTAGAATGGCATAAATTGTTGTTAGAAAATCATAAATTTAGCCACATTTCTTCAAAACATTCTAATAGCTGCAAATAACAAAGAAATCTTTCTTTAAAATATTTTTCCATAATCGGAATTCCCAAAATTAAAAAAAATGAATCTAGAAATTAAAAATCATCAAATGCAAAGGATCTTAATGCGGGTTAGTCAGAGGCATGCATACCTTTTTTACCCTTTTTTTACAATAGGCCACCCATGAAATGATTGCACAGTCGAAAACTGCAAAAACAAAGAGGATTTCAGTGGATAAACGGCAGTTAATAGCAATTTTGAAAGCGCTTCTCAGCAAGCTGAACTTTAGATCTTGATTACAATTTAAGAGGGTACCTGATTGGAATTTGAAACATATCACTGGTACAGATGATTCACTTAGATCCATTGGCCATCTATATAGATTGAAGGGATTTGTAAAATCTTGGACCAGCCATCACTTCCTTCCTTCTTGTATCTCTCAGACAATAGTGAACAATTATCGATAGACAATTGTTGGAGAAGTGGAAGATCTTTCAACTAACGAGGTAGCGACCTCAAAGCCGTGCAGTTTGAGATGGCCAAGTCTTCAAGTGCCTTGAGTTGTACCAACCACCGAGGCAATGATTTCAATTCTTTCCACCCACCAATTGTAAGCCTCTTTAGTGACTTGAATTGCACTAGTGTATCAGGTAGACAAGTCAACGCTTGCAGATGATCAATTTTTAGTGACACAAGTTGTCCCAACCGATGGGGCAATGATTTTAATTTCCTGCATTGGCTGATATTAAGTGTCTTCAATGATTGAAGCTGTTCCAGTGACTGAGGAAGATTAGCCAAGCCTTCCATATTTTCAATTATGAGATTCTCGAGTTTCTTTAGTTGTACTAATGAATGAGGCAGTGACTCCAATTTTGCTAAGCCATTGATTTGGAAATACTCTAGTGACTCCAGTTGCCATAGTGAATCTGGCAAACAAGTAAGCTCTTCTGCACCTATGATTGTGAGCCACTTGAGTGTCTTGAGTTGTCCCAACTCTTGAGGCAGTGACTGTAAATTCTTTGAGCAATTGATATAAAGGTTCTCTAATGACTTCAACTGTCCCAATGAACAGGGCAGACAAATCAGCATTTCTACGTTCTTGATTTTAAGTGACTTGAGTTTCTTGAATCGTTCCAACCCTTTAGGCAGTGATTCTAATTTCTTTAAGCCTCCAATATGAAGCTCCTCTAACAACTCAAGTTGTGCCAAGGAATTAGGTAAACAAGTCAATGCTTCTACATTGCCGATGTTGAGCCACTTAAGTATTTTAAATTGTCCCAATCCTTCAGGTAATGATTGTAATTTCTCCAAACCAAAGATAAAAAGGTTCTCCAATGACTCCAACTGCCCCAATGAATCTGGTAATGATTGTAATTTCTCCAAACCAAACATCAAGATGCTAATAATAGAGAGAGTGTTATGTATAAAAGTGATTTTATAGAAGCAAAACCCTCTAAATTTAATGGTAATTAACAACAATGGATTCATTATATACATATGTGTGCATCTTATTTAGGATATATAGCAAGGGTTTTGATTCACAAAATTGACTTACCTCGATGATTTCTACCCCACCCATTACATTTAGAAATATTGTTTAACAAATAAATTACGTTTTACCCGCATGTATCACCAAAGTTTCCAAAGCTTCTTGCCACAAATATGTCTTTTCGATCTTTCCATCACCTAGCACCGATTTAATTTTTTACTCAAATAAAAAGGGCAACGTGGACAATAAATAACATGATCAAAAATCGAACTCAAAAAATAATACCTTATAATAAAAAGGGAAAAAAACCACGACATCCTAACAAATCCTTCGCTATATAATAACGGACTACAATGCAATGTCTTTTCTAATGAAAACCAGAGGATGTCATTATTATTACATGGATAAATTTCAACAAAACAGGTCAGATGTCAACAAGCATCGCAGAAAGAAATAAAAACCCAAAACAAAATCAATTTTCAGAAATTAGTTACAAAATGAACTACACACACTTGGAAAAACCCTTCACGTAAGCCCAATAGCGCATGAAGCGATTTTCACATGGGAGAGGAAAAATCCAACATCGCCTTCTTTAAAAATTCCTTACAAGAAATATAATAGGTTTGATACTTCACCATTCACTTGATTTTTCTTGTCTCAAGAAAACAACAACCCCAATATTAATATGGTCAATGATGACACCCACTTCAAAGGAAAAGAACGAGATGAATTAGAATGTCGGTAGATCTTCATACTAGCAAATGATGAGTCAAGAGTGCATAAGTGTTGTTAGTAAATCATAAATTACATTCCTTCAAAACATTCTAATAGCTACAAATAACAAAGAAACCTTTCTTTAAAAAGGTTTTCCATAATCGGAATTCCCAAAAAAATTTTAAAAAATGAATCTAGAAATTAAAAATTAGCAAACACAAAGGATCATAGTACGGGTTAATCAGAGGCATGCATACCTTTTTTACCCTTTTTTTTACAATGGGCCTCCCATGAAATGATTGCACAGTCAAAAACTGCAACAACAAAGAGGATTTCAGTGGATAAACAGCAGTTAATAGCATTTTTGAAAGCGCTTCTCAGCAAGCTGAACTTTAGATCTTGATTACAATTTAAGAGAGTACCTGATTGGAATTTGAAACTCATCACTGGTACAGATGATTCACTTAGATCTTTCGTTAATATATAGAGATCAAAGGGATTTGTAAAATCTTGGACCAGCCATCATCTCTTTCCTTCTTGTACCTCTTGGACAATAGTGGACAATTTTTTATCTCCAAGATTCGGAGAAGTGGAAGATCTTTCAACCAATGAGGTAGCGACCTCAAAGCCGGGCAGTGTGAGATGGCCAAGTATTCAAGTGCCTTGAGTTGTACCAACCACCGAGGCAACGATTTCAATTCCTTCCACCCACAAATTGTAAGAAACTTTAGTGACTTAAGTTGTCCCAACTGATGGGGCAATGATTTTAATTTCCCGCATTGGCTAATACGAAGTGTCTTCAATGATTGAAGCTGTTCCAATGACTGAGGAAGATTAGCCAAGCCTTCCATATTTTTAATTTTGAGATTCCGGAGTTTCTTTAGTTGTCCTAATGAATGAGGCAGTGACTCCAATTTTGCTGAGCTATTGATTTCAAAATACTCCAGTGACTCCAGCTGCCATAGTGAATCTGGCAAACAAGTAAGCTCTTCTGCACCTTTGATTTTGAGCGACTTGAGTTTCTTGAGTTGTCCCAACTCTTGAGGCAATGACTGTAAATTCTTCGGGCAATTGATATAAAGTTGCTCTAATGACTTCAACTGTCCTAGTGAATTAGGCAGACAAGTCAGCATTTCTACATCCCTGATTTCAAGTGACTTGAGTTTCTTGAATCGTTCCAACCCTTCAGGCAGTGATTCTAATTTCCTTAAGCCGCTAATATCAAGCTCCTCTAACAACTCTAGTTGTGCTAGTGAATTAGGTAAACAAGTCAATTCTTCTGCATTGCTGATTTTGAGCGACTTAAGTATTTTCAATTGTTCCAATCCCTCCGGCAATGATTGTAATTTCTTCAAATCAAGGACATGAAGGCGCTCTAATGACTCCAACTGTCCTAATGAATTTGGCAGATAAGTCAATAATTGTAAACCATTAAGCTTGAGCGACTGAAGTTTCTTGAGTTGTCCCAATCCTTCAGGCAATGACTCAATTTTGCAGCATCCGTTAATTTCAAGATTCTCCAGTGACTGAAGTTGTGTTAACCCATCAGGCAGAGACTTCAATTCAAAGCAATTGTGAATTTGAAGTTGTTGTAAAACCAATAGGCGCTCCCATCCTTCATTTGGGAGAGTTTCGGTTTCTTGAATGAGAAGTTCCTTAAGTTTTGGAAGATGCGGCAGACCACTTGCAAAAAATTCACTGCTGCTGTATAAATTGATTTCTTCAAGGAGCGAAAAAGAAGATGAGCACTCTGTCCATTTAAGTCTCCGGCAGCCAGAAATCTGTAGATTTGTTAGAGGAGCATTGGCAAGGTGATTAGGCAACCCCGTCAATTTCGGACAATTTCCAAGCTTCAAGATAGAAAGACGTGGCATAATTATTACATCTCGATTAGGTTCTGACATCAACTCCCACTCCTCTAATTCAGGCATGTCACAGAAAATTAGTTGTTCCAGCTCTGGAAATACTGATTTTATTCCTCCTGCAAAAACATCAGTGCTATTATTCCCATAGTACAACTCATGACCCACCTTTTTCAAATCAATATCTACCAAACTGAGATATTTGAGTGCAGGTAACTTCCCTAGCCCAGGCAGATTATTCTGTTCACACCGAATAACAAAACCTTGTATTACCAAGTAGGTTAACTTAGTGAAAGACAAATCCTCCAACCAACTCGGAAACTTTGAATTGCACCTATTGCAATATAGTTCCAATTCTTCGAGATTCTCATGAGGACGTAGGCCTTGAAGTACACCATCCATCCTCTCTATCTCTGCATCATCTCTTCCTGAGGTCGCTGCCGCTTCAACCCTATATGATGACATTTCCAAAACCAATCTCCGAAGGTTTGGCTTGTTCCGTAATTCTGCTTTACAGGCTTCTTCAGTACTCGACACCTTCTCTAGGTTTTGTACTACTAAACTTCCTTGGATACAGTTGAGTTGTTGCAGTTCATTAACCTCACATCCCCCATCACCTCCCACAATGAATTTACTTAATGTTTTGAGGGAAGTCATTCTGCCCATCCCTTCCGGTAGATACTCAAGGCTATCGGTCCTCTTGATTTCAAGATGTCTCAATCCAACCATTCCACCCATAGCCTTTGGTAATTTTTTCAGTTTATAACAATAATTGAGTTTCAAAGTATGCAAATTGTGGAGATAACACACTGATTCTGGCAACTCAACCATTTCTAAAGCAGATAAGTCCAGATATGCCAACTGCTTCAATTTTCCAAAGACATTCGGTAGCTCTCGCAATTCTGAATAATTCAAGTCCAGATATTTCAAGTGCTTCATTTTGCTGATGATATTCGGCAACTCCATTATCCGAGAGGAAGACAAATCCAAATATCTCAAATGCTTTAGTTTCCAAATAGTTCTTGGCAAGTTCTTAATTTGTGGATTTCTAAAAACCAATGTCCTGAGAAATCTTGCTTGCCGGAACAAATTATCAAGGCTTGTATCAGTTTTATCAACATTATGTAGGAAAAGTGTTCGCAATGTTTTTGCTCCACCAGAAGAAATGAAATTGATGTTAGGGTTATTTTCACTTAAAAGTAAAGATGCGTGACGAACAGTAGCAGGACATTGGTTTGACTTGTCACCCACACAGACGTAAGTTTCATCCTCTGTGATGAGTCCTGCTAAATCATGAAGAAGGTCGTGCATCGTACAACTATTTCCATCACCTTTGTCTTCTTGAAACATAGACCGCGCCACTAAACCATCAAAATATTCTGCAGCAATGTCTTCCACTTTTCTATCTCCCTGTGCATGAACAAAACCCTGTGCAACCCACAATTTAACCAACTCATCCTTAGCCATCTCTTCATCCTTTTCGTATATAGAACAATATGCAAAACATTGCTTTAGTGGTTTTGGAAGACTATAATAGCTGAGCCACAATGCAGGTAAAATTTTATTTTCGGCTTCTGGTAGTGACCACATTGCACTCTTCAAAATGTTTTCCCAATCTTCCGCTGACGTCTTGCCTTTCATGGCACTTCCCGTTACCTTGATTGAAAGGGGCACTCCTTTGCACTTGCTTACTATTTTTCTTCCTATATCTTGTAAATCAGAACGGTTTTTATCATTTCCCTCAGCGAAAGCTTCGCTACTAAACAATCTCCAAGCTTCATCTTTTAACAAGCCTTGCAACTCACGGATGTAGACAACATCCATTGTGTCTGCTACCTTCCGACTCCGTGTCGTAATTAAGATTCTACTTCCAACAACTCCACTTGTTAAAGAAGCCCTTACTGGATTCCACTTTTCTTCATCCTCATTCCAGACATCATCCAGAACAACCAAAAAGCGTTTCCCCTTTAGTTTGTCACAGAGCTCTGTTTGCCATCGGCTTAGATCATGGGCAGTAGTGTCTACCTTTAGATCATCCAAAAGTGCTTTGATGACCTTGGTCGCATCAAAAATTTCAGTTACACAAACCCATGAAAACAAATCAAAATGCACCCGCACACTCTTGTCATTGTAGATTTCCCTAGCAAGAGTGGTTTTGCCTTGCCCCCCGATGCCAACAATAGCAGCCACATGAACCTGCCCATCCTCATTACTACTGCCGCTTACCAGCATGTTTCTGATTTCATCCTTGTCCTTGTCTCTGCCAATCATCTTTACTTCAATCTTCGAACCTGTGGTAGGCCTACTGCTTACAAGCTGCCCCTGCCCATCACCTGAACGGCTACTGAAATTGAACTGCTTTTTATCTCTGTAAATCTGATCCAACCTCTCCCTAACTTCTGATATGCGTCGCGCAATCTTATAACGGGACGCTACATGATCCAAACCGGTGCAAGGTGAAAGTAAGCAATCATGTACCTGCTTATTTTCACCATCAATTAATAAACAAGTATGTGGCATCCTCATCTGACCAACCAAGTTTATTTCGACATGTAAAAATAATCATAAAAAATATGAGCGCTACCAAAATATATATTATGTATTAATGTTTTACACAAGATATGTGTTATCGGTCCATTCACCTAACATAAGAATATTTTTTAAAAAAAAATTAAGAGCAATTAAATTAAGCATATAGATTCCTTGGATAGCCAGTTAAGAAGTGAGGTAATGGAAAGCTCTCCTTGCATTTAGAAAATCCTACTTAAATAATCATGAATCTGTTTTAGAAATTTGTCTTTGAACTTTTAGCTTAGACATTAATATTGGTCGTATAATAGAACTTTAATTGTATTTTATCGAAATTATTTTTTATTATTAATGTCGACAACTCCTATATATATTTAATTTACTAAAAAATTAAATTAAACAATTTTATAATTCCCTTAGAATTAAATTTAAACCAAAAAATATATTTTAAATCAACTTTAAAATATAATGTTATGAATTTATTTTTCTTATTCCATTAAACCACAAGGCTTCATCTATGTGATTTCATTGTTTACGTTATTACTTATTTGAACTAATCAAAATAAATAATAATGTATGAACTAATAAAAAATAATTATGCAGAATTTTGGAACCACAAAACACAAATATTGGTTGGCTAGTTAGCTTATTCCACAACAAAGATATTGAATTAACTAATACTTAAGCCAACCTATATATGCATAGATCCAATTATGATATAAATAAATTTTATATGGTCAACGTATGAGAAAAGACTCAAAAATTGAAGCACGTTAAACAGGAACCATTGATCATATTTTTCTATCATAATTTTGTATCAAATTAAAAAAAAACATGAAACCGCTTAATTTTTAAGGTGTTGCTTATGATTTAAAATTTAATCTATTCATTGTATTTAATACCATTTATTTATATAAAAATCAAGTTTCATTCAAATAAATATGTACATGGGCCATTATTTGCTCAAAAAATGAATATATTTATGCGTAAATTATAAATTAGAAAAAATATTTAGATTCATTCATATATGTATTAAAATGTAATAATACTATATAAAATCATTTATCCACATAATAATAATGTTTTAGATGGTTTAAAAGTTGAAAATACTACTAAAAAATTATTTTATTATATTAATTTTACACATTTAATGTAACTCATATACATTAATACTAACAAATGAGAGAGTTTCTACAATAATATAAATGATGATAAATATAATTAATAAAATAAATTTTTCATCAACAAGATTTTTAAAGATATAAAAGGTTACATAGAAGAAGGGTTTCATAAAAGCAAGTTTGATTAAAAAAAATACTAAAAATAAATACTAAAAATAAATACTAAAAATTTTTCCCACCGAACGTCTACGCTACATCAATTAACGAATAAGGACGCAGTATTGTCTTTTAACAAACCAAGTTTATTTAGAAGAAAAAATAATAACAAAAATATGACTACTATCAAAAATATATACATCATATAATTAACTCTTTTACTCCAAACATTTGAGCATTATTAATCCATTCACCTAACATATGAATTTACTTTTCCAATTTTAAGAACAATTAAAATCTACACATAGCTACTATGGTCAGCCAATTAATACGTAAGGTTGTGGGAAAGCTCCCTGCATTTATAAAGTCCTAATTGAATTACCATGAGTCCACTTCTACAATTGCCTTTGAATCTCCAGCCTAAACACTAACTTCTTGTCGTGTAATAGAACTTTAATTGTACTTTATTGAAGTTATTTTTTATTATCAGTGTCGATACCTCCAATGTGTATTTAATTTACTAAGAATTAAATTTGGACAATTTTATAATTCACTCGGAATTAAATTTAAATCAAAATATATATTTTTAATTTAATTCATCGATAATTAAATATATAAGAATTAACTTTAAAATATAACGTTGTGAATTTATTTTTCTTATTCCAGTAAACCACAAAGGCTTAATCTATATAGTTTCATTATTTATATTATTATTTATCGAACCAATCCAAATAAATAATTTATATGAATTAATAAAAATAATCATTCAGAATTTCAAAACCACAAAACATACCTTTTTTTGGTTAATTAGTTAGGTTGTTCTACGACAAAGATATGGAATTAATCAATACTTAAGCCCATGTATGCATAGATACAATTAAGATGCGAACAATTTGTTATATGGTCAACTTATGAGGGAAGTCTTAGAAATTGAAGCACATTGAATAGGAACCATTGATCATACTTTTCCATATTAGTTTCATAAGTCATATTAATCCTCACAAATAAAAAAATACAAAAGCAAATAGGTTAGTTACCAATAATGATATATTAACTAGCGAATTTAATGTAGGATTTGAACTATGGACTAAGAAGTTTGTACAAAACTAAACTCCTATAAAAGCTAAAAGCCGAAGTTATAATAGAAACAGAGGACATTAATACAAATCAAACTTCCAAAAAGGGCCCCCATAGTATGCTCAAGGGAGCATGCAACGCTGCATGTTCCCGGGAGCATACACCTATTTTTAAATTTTTTTTAAAATTTTTTTACAATATCGTTAATCTATGTGTATTTAATATGTGTATAAATTTTTAACATTTTTAGAGTATTTTAGATATTTATTTTTTATTTTTGAAAATCATTAGCATTTTAAGTAATTTTAAAATACTAAAATGCCACTAATTTTTAAAAATCTGAAATAAATATCTAAAAATATCCAAAAATGATAAAAATTGATATATATGTTAAATAAACTTAGGTTAACAAGTTCATGAAAAAATTTTGAAATTTTTTTTTAAAAAAATAGGTATATGTGCCCGGGAGCATTGAGGCTCAATGCTCTCGGGAACAGAGGATCAGATCTGATGTTTCAATGCATAAAATCCACTTTTTAAATTTTTTTGTGAAAATGTTTTTATAAAACCATTAATTTAGCCATATTTAAAGTATATATTAAGTTTTACCATTTTTAAAAATCTATATATTTTTTATTTTTTAGAAATAAGGATATTTTAGTCATTTAAAAATGACTACAAAAACTCCATTTTTTAAAAATAAAAAACATACGTACACATCACAAAAATGTTAAAACTTCATTTATAAATTAAATACCCCTAGAATAATAATTTTATAAAAAAATTTCAAAAAAATTCAAAAAAAATTAAAAAAAATAAATTTTACACCTGCATTACATTGAAACATTTCGCCTCTTCTTATGCTTGGCATTAATATCAACCCCATACATAACTCACAGATTTAATAGTACTCGCTTTTTACGTACTATAAAAAAATTATATATTTTAATAAAAAAAAGGCTAGACAAACAGAGGTAATTTGTTTCCATATAATTATTTCTGTTTATAAAATAATATTTCGATATCAATATATAAACTACTTTTAATATAAGAATAATATTAGATATAGGCAGACATTTTTTGGCTTAGATATGGCTGTAGGAAAAAGCAAAATGATCTTGTCCAAAAAACATATTTTTTCGTTTTATTGAAATTTATTTTATAAACATGTTAATCTGCTTGTATTTAATCTATAAATCAAATTTTTACCAATTTTAGACATATGTATATATTTATTTTAGATTTCTAAAAAAGGGGTATTTAAGTCATATTAAATAATTTAAAATGACTTAAATGCCCATATTTTTAAAAATCCAATATATATATATATATATATGCATATCAAAAAATGGTAAAGTTTAATTTATAGACTAAATACAAATAGATTAATATGTTTATGAAAAAGTTTAAGAAAATAAAAAAAATTATGTTTTTGGACAAGTCTGAAATCCAGTCTAAAAAGATCCATACCATATTATATCATTTTCTTCTATTAAAAACTTTATATGCTAAAAGTTTTTTATCCAAAAATTTTATCACTTTCCAAACACACACGATTAAATAAGTCTAGAGTTTCCTTCATAATGCCCACATTATAGAATTCCGAAATGTCCACATTACAAAAGAGAAATGACCCTAGTAGCCCGGGCTAAGCAAATGACTCACTTAACTCATCTTAAAAAACTTTAAAACACCTATTTTTTGCTTTTTCTTGATATACTTGTTCATCTAAGTGTATTTAACATATAAACTAAGTTTTACTATTTTTAGATATGTGTATATATTTTTTGAGATTTTTAAACATCTATAAAAATTTCAAAAAAATATATACACATATCCAAAAATGGTAAAACTTAGTTTATATGTTAAATATACTTACATAAACAAGTATATGAAGAAAAATAAAAAATAGGTGTTTTAAATGAGTTTTTGGAGATGAACTAAGTTTTTAAAGTGGACTAAGTGAGCCATTTGCTTAGCTAAATTAATAGGATAATTCCTCCGTTACAAAATCCCAAGGAAAATATGTGCTCTAGAGAAACGAGAAAGAGCAAAAGACCACACGTATCCAGTTACCACTCTTCCTTATATAATAGGAAGGGAATTTGAATTGAACTCATAACTTCTTGGGATAAGATAAAATAATAGTAGATTAAGTTCATAGCACATAATAAGGAGAATAAGCTCTAAAACGAATGTTAAAGAAATCAATAATTAGTGAAGGAATCATCATTTGCTCCGTGCAATTTTATACCAGGAGGTTAATTCATCCAAAGCGGTGTAAGGCGAAAGGAAGCAAGCATGTACCTTGTTTCTGGCATCATCATCATCACGCTTTGCTTCGTATTCTCCTTCAAGCCCGGATACCACCCAATCGTCTAGCAAATCGTCGATGTCGTATGCGACGGCGCGGAGCCTTGACAGCCACAGATTCACACTTTCCTCAGTAGCTTGCCTAGTCTCAGCATCAGCAAGAAGGGCTCGGATAGATTGGAAGGTGTCTCTGAGCTTTTCAAGCTCACGGGCGGCGCCTGCGAACAGTGAGAGCTGCCGTCCGAGGACTTGGTTGAGCTTCTCCAGAGCAATCGATAGCAGAGCATCAGCCATGGTTGCAAGCGATGATCGGTGAGAGAGAGGGGAAGAGGATTTCCTTCTGTCTCGTCTGCTGCTCTAGATCTAGTCAACGTTTCCCTTCTTCCGCAAGCTTTACTCTCTGGAGTCTGGTAGGCCCAGCCAAATGCCAACCACCCATTATTACAAGTTTATCTGAAACCTAAAGAGTCCTCAACATGTTGGATATAAGCACCTTTTCATATAATGTTCCATTCACATCAAAAACCACTCCAAGAAAGTTTGCTTCGGGCAACAAAAATGTATGTGTAAAGAGAAAATTTCTTATGATTAAAAATTTTAATAGCAATGAATTTTTTTCTTACTTATGATGAGGAAAATTTTGTTTGCTTAAGATAATGTTTTACAACCACTATAAAGTTTGACTGTCCAGTGAAACAATAATGAAGTATTAGCTATCAAATTTCTTCTTAGTAACTACCATAGGGCATATGCAACCGACTGTTAACAACTAAATTTTGCTTTTTATATTAGTTGCTGAAAGCTAAAATTTTTGTAGTGAACGATTCTGTTAAATGCCAAGAGTACATTTTGTTGTGGCTAGTGAATGAAGAGGTCAAAAACGGCTCAAATTCAGCACTCGACTAAACTTAAGATAACCAAATTAGGCGGCAAATGCATAATACTCTTAATAATAATGCTACAAGAAAATGGAACATATATACTGAGAAATATTAAAGTATAACTTTATTGCATCAAAATCATGATGCAGTTGCCTAAAAATGAGCATCATATGGGCATAAAATTATAATCTAGTACACCCACTATGTTTAGAATTATGTATTCTATTACCATACTAATTTTCATCTCAATTGGATATATGCGATGACCCCATTTTAAATTTGTTACAATTCAACGCAATAAAATAGTATGATGTAAACTACAACTTTAAAGTAATTTTTTCAATATCTAAATCATTTGCTATAAAATTTATATATGGATAAATGATTGTATAAAATATCAATACATTTAAGCATGTTGAGCCCATTTTTAGCCAAATGCACCGTTAATTATGGTGCAATTTTACTACACAAGAATATATCTCATATATATATATATATAAAGAGAAAGAAATATTTAGGTGCAGCTTTACTGCATCAAAATTATGGTGCAGCTACCTCAAAAATGGGCCCTGCATGGTCATAAAATTATAATATACTCTGTCTATTGTATTTAGAATTATATATTCAGTCATCATACTAATTTTTGTCCCAATTGGATATGCGTATGGGTGCCATCTGAAAATGGTATAAATTCAATCTAATAAAATGATTTAATGTAAATAATAATTTTAAAATTATTTTTGAACATGTATACCATTTGCTATAAATTTTATATGTGGATAAATAATTGTATAAAATGTGAATACATTTAAATACATGTAGGCCCATTTTGGACCAAATGCATCATTAATTGCAGTGCAGACAAATGCATAGGATATATATATATATATGATGATGATGAGTAATTCTATTAGTCTGAGCTAAATAAATGTTCTGCTTAGCCCACCTCAAAAAACTCATTTATAATAACTTTGTTTTTGTTTCTTTCTTCATACAATTATTTATCTAAATGTATTTAACATATAAACTAAGTTTTACCTCTTTGTATATGTATTTTTTTTGAAAATTTTAAACATCTAAGTGTATATTTGTATTTAAAATATTCCTATATTTAAAATTATAAAAAATATTTACACATATCCAAAAATTGGTGAAACTTAGTTTATATTTTAAATACACTTAGATAAACAATTGCATGAAGAAAGAAGCAAAAAAAAGTTATTGTAAATGAGTTTTTTGAGGTGGACTAAACGAAACATTTACTTAGTCAGGGCTAACAAGATAATATATATAAAACCTGTTCTGGTATAGCACAATTGCATCAAAACAGCATTATATTTGCCCAAAAATGGGCCCCACATATTAGATTGCGACAAAACTTTATATAATCATTTATCTATATATAAATTTTATAGTTAATGGTTTACATTTTGAAAAATAACTTTAAAGTTATTATTTACATCAAAATATTTTATTACATGAAGTTTTTACTATTTTCAGATGAGGTCCATATACATATCCAATTAGTATGGTAATAGAATATATCATTCTAAATATAATGGTAAAGTATATTATAATTTTATAACCATGTGGGACCCTTTTTACGCAACTACATCATAATTACAGTGCAGTTGCACTATACTTGAATATAACTCTATCTCTCTATGCCTACTTTTGAAGCCAAAATTTTAATTTTACTGTGCTTATTATCAAATACTACCAAGGATTTAAGTACATTTTATGCAAAATCCTATGCTAGTTGAGGAGAAAATTTATTGCTATTGTAATCAAATTTTAGTAGCTATATTAAATGTTAATTTTGTCAATTTTGGTTGCATTTAAAGGGATATGTTTAACAAAATGATTCCTTTACAAATCTTAGTTAACAACTTGTAATCAATATGCTAATAATATAATATTAAAATATATTTATTAAATTTATTAAATAATCAATAAATTAAACAAGTTTTGATATGCTTAAATATGCAACAAATTTCGTAAAAGATATGATAAATATATATTACCAATTCAGGTCTGTAGATTTATTTTGCCGAGTTTTAAAGTAAGGTGAAAATTATAGAAAATGTGGTATTTGGTGGGAGTAGAAAATGGAATATTTGAAAATTGTGTGATTGATATAAGATGATAGGAGTAAAATTAGAATAAATTAATGAAGTGTCTCGAAATCCATGCCCCCACGATTTCCCTCCCACGATTTCCACCCATTGTTATCAAGCGTCCTCATACTCACATGTATAGCCACTGACCCTTGTGGACAGTGGTCGCACCAAGTTCAGCCAATTGGCTGACCATCCCTGATTTTTAGGATCCACTCGTTCGGAAATTGGAAGAGACGAAGAAAATTAACCGATCGTCCGTAGTGGTTTCTTTGAAAATTGAGTACGTCTTTGCAACGAACAAGAAAATCGATGTCACCCCTCTCTTGAATTTGGGTGGAATTATATTCTTTTTAAGCAAGTGACAACCAACTATGAGTTTTTTTTTCTTTGTGTGTGGGTATTTCTTAAAATAGCTGAAGAGGTGTTTATGAGCTTAACATCGAGATCTACTTGTATACAACATACCCTTTACCATTTCTTACATTTATTAAAATTTAACAACTTAATTAATTATATGATTCGCTGACAACCTTTGAGCACTTTTGGAAAATTTAGACACATTTGATGGGATTCGAATCTTGATATCTGACTTTAAGTAGTAGTCGACTACATTGATAGTTGGGAGTTTTTCATGTTCATGTCAATGGTATTATTGTGTTAGAGCCCGCAATCATACTTAGTTTGAATTTACCCTGCACAAAAACATTGTTAAAATGGGTTCTCCTTTTATGATGGTGAAATAGTGGATGGTCACTAATATCATTCATGGCTAAAAAGATTATATATAGTAAAAAGATTTCTAATGTCCATTATGATTTAATTGAGCTTTCAGTAATAATGGCATTAAAGCTTGGCATGGAGTCCTACCTAGAGTTCAGATGAAAACGATTTATAGTTATTGAAGTCATTCCATTAAAGTTGGAGGGCTAACTTAAAGGCCACATTAAAATTATTAATAGATGGGTGAACCATCTCAACACAATCGGGAAAAAAGGTTGCTATATATATATATAGCGGTACATTTGCTCAAAAATAGGTTCCACACTTATTAGAATGCAATGAAACTTTATACAATCATTTATCTATATATAAATTTTATAGCAAATAGTTTACATATTGAAAAAACCACTTTAAAGATGTTGTTTACATTAAACTATTTTATTACATTGAATTTGTACTATTTTCAGATGAGATCCATATACATGTCTGATTGGGATTAAAATTAGTATAGTAATAAAATACGTGATTCTAAATATAATGGGTGTAGTAGATTATAATTTGATTATCATGTGAGGCCCATTTCAGCGGTGCTGCACCTGAATATTTTCCACATATATATATATATATGAGATCCGACCATGTACTGACGGCTGCACCATATTACTATGCAGTCAACTTATTTATATGGATCAATTTTTATTTCTTAATTGCATTTATGTTGTTTATATCCATCACAAGATTTATCAATAAAACAAAATATATTGTCTATGTAATTTATACCTTTCAAGAATGAATATGATTATTTTTCAATTTAACAGAATTAATTGTAATTCAAAATTTACATTTATGTTTTTTCTTAATGTTGATACATATATTTATTAAGGTCAAGTTGCAAATGAAAATATTTAAAAAAATTTACAAATACTTTGCTATGACAATTCTATTTTACTCCTCTAAATAGTAAAGTATTGATGTATTAAACTTTTAAATTTATTATGGATCTTAATTTATATTGATTGGTATATAAATTCTTAAATATTGACCCGCTTTTTTACCAGACCCGTTGTCCTTATATCAATCTGAAATCAACATGAAATTTATCTTAAAACTTATAAAGAAATGTAAGGGTTGAACGGAACTTATACTGATGTGGTATAAAAATATGGGATAACAATCGTACAACCCCAAAATAAAAATAAAAATATGGGGTAACTGTTGGACAAACCGAACTGGCCCCGGTTCTCACTAATACCATGCAGTAAACTTTTTATGAAACCTCGACCATTATTTTATACCAATAAAAAATATGTCTTATATAAGTAATTGAAAAAAACGATTCAAGGGTGCGGTCCATTTGGTTTTTTTATCAAAGGTAGTAGCAATTGTACGCATATCTGGTCTTCAAAATATACAAAAATGCACACCAATTGTAAGAAAAAAATTTTTTTGTCAAAGTTATAGTCGTCGTAGAAACAACCCAAAAATATCTCTTATACTTATGAATTTTCATCTATGTCATTGGTGATTCATCAAAGGAGCAATGAAATGATGATTATGTTCATTCATAATTATAACTTTATAGTAAAAAATTTATATCATAATAAATCTTTAATAATACTAAAATTATAAAATAATATTTATTTGAATATAAATCTTTAATTTTGAGCAAAGCAACTTTAAATTATATTAAAGCTTGAGCATACTCATCATTTTACTTAGGAGGTTAATAACCCATTTAATGGATTCCTAACAACATGGTTTGTGCAAAGTTAGGATGAAACTTCGTGCTTAAAGAGAGATAATTAAAATTTAAAATTTAGTCAACTTTCAGTGTCGATATATATAGTCAGTTTTTTTTGTTTAGTTCTATGTAATTTATAAAGTAAATTCGGGCAGGTTGGACTGATTAAGTATACAGTAGATGTTTATATTTACAGCTCATCTACGCTCAACAGATATTTAAGGTAAGATGTGTTTTGAATTTTTTTTCAGTGCATATTTAATTTACTTGATCGAACTCTTAATCCTCCGTAACCTTTTGCAATCTTTCGCCTTCCTTTTTCGGCTTTAGACGACTTTGCATAGTTGCACGCATATGTATAGTCATCCCTTCCAGCCATGAACAACGGTTCATGTCAACTAGTTACATCAGCAAGTGGCCCTAAAAATTGGTTTTTTTTCATTGTATAATTGGTTCTGAGGAGTTATCTACAAACAAAGTTCAAAGGTGAGGGTGTTTTTTTTTTTTTTTTTTTTTTCAAATTACTGGAGAGCGACCCCCTAACTACAAGTCACCCCGTAGCATTGGATGGGAGGGCGGACGGGTAGATTCCAATTTAACCTTTCTGTCATTACAGAGTTTTTCATTAATACGATTTGGAAGGAAGTCCCACGAGTGGAAAGCAAAAAGCAAGTTGTGCTAGTTCATGGGCTGTCCTTAATACATGTGAAAACCGGTTCTATTTAAACTAAGTACAATGGCTCTTAAGTTCAAACGTGTGGTGGTTTACTTGCGAATAAAGTTGGAATGGAACATTTGCAAAATCAAAAGTTATGGGTGTAATTATAAATTTTGAAAATTTTGGAGGTAGTTTGCAAATATTCTAATTTTATATGAATTATAATTTAATTTCATAAATTCTAAAAAATTTTAGTTTTATATTATCTGGCTCAAAAATTATAGTTTTTATGTTTTATTTTATTCGTTTTTAAATCATATTCTTATTTTATTTTAATTGGTTTATAAAATTTTAGATCAAGATTTTTTTAAACTAAAGAAATCTTATATGGTAGATTTTCTATTTAAATTTTTACCATTAAATTTTAAATTTTACAAAGATAACTTGAATTTTTTACGTTATTTTATAATGAGAAAATTTAAATTATGCATTTATTATATAGTTGCTTCTATTAACCTTAGAAAATTGAATAAGGGTAAGTACAAAATTTTTATTTTTACATAAGAGTAAGAAATCAGTTAAAACAAGCTCCTATTTAAATAACAAAATGCTACCAACTTACTATTATTTGTTATAATTATGGTAAATTATTTTTTTCTTATATTTAAATGTACTAAAATATGAGTTCCACTTCATCGGCTCATTTATAAATGTGTACAATCCATGTGGATATTAACGTTTATTCTTTTATACGGGGCTTTTCCCAAATATACCAATTGTGTTTGACCATAATCTCAAATATACCTACTATGTTTCAAAAATCTTAGATATACCCATTACGTTCGCACAAAATCCTGGATGTACCTACTCTGTCACTAACGTGAGAAAACAATGTTATAAAATAAGTGAAATTACTCACATACCCATATGTCAGGGTTGAACTGACTCGTGTATCATTGCACCTTCTATGTTCAAGAGAAGCGGGGTAAGCTCGTCTCATCCTCATGCAAGTGATGCATTAATTTCATCCTCATGCTTGACGTCTGTTTGGCATTCGCCTCAGAATTCTGGTACTGACTCAATTAGACCCAGTGTAGTGAAAGATGTAGCAGAGCAGCCAGTCTTACCAGTCCAACTGAAGGCTGGACCTCTGCTCCGATCCTATGAACCACTAATTTTCCAATTGATATGTATTTTATCTAATTGATGTACTACATGGGCAGATTCAGGTCTGTGTTTCAAAGCACTAGAGCTGTACTTGGAGACCAACATTTTATTAACTTCTTCATATTTATATTTTTCTGTCATTAAAGTTCCTGCGTAGAATTATTTTGATTACCCTGGCCAGTCTGGTCTGACGAACGGCTACTTTTTTATTTTCGTACCTTGTTTTGTATCAGTGTATTAAATGGGCAGACTCAGGATGTAGCTTAGATATCAGGGAAGCACACTCTTTTTTTTTCTTTTTTTTTTCCTTTCTCTGATTGCATTGCAACTTCCCATTACAAGGAGACCACTCCCACAGGACTTTGAAGGCAGGACCTCATACTCATGTGCTCAATGTGATACCACTGGGCTGAGCCTTGGTTAACAGGGAAACATACTCTTAAGTTAAGATCTGTTGTTATATTCTCCATACTCATTATTTAGCGTTATTTAGTTTTTTACAAAAGGGGTCCTCAACCCGTTCAATTGCCAGTCCAAGTTTTATAACATTGATTAAACCCTATGGATGTAGCAGAAGGGCACACTTTATAGTTAATTTGATCTTTTTTCCATGATTGCTTGTATCAAATTCCAGATTATGCTAGCTATGCATGTTATATTATAAGAATCATGTAACTTATCTTTCTCTGTCCTGTTATGAAAGATATAATGTATTATTCTATTCTAATATATATATATATATAAGTATTTTTCATAATTTATACGTGAATGTACACAGCCCATGCACATATGTAATTTGAATAAAACTTGGACTCTTTCCTAAAGAAATGACATTAAATATGATAAATAAAATAGATTTACAATCGAATCTCAATATATTAAAAATAAAAAAGAGTTACATGAAAATACTTCCATGAAAACCTGGAAAGAAAATACCATTCCGTTGTCGTGACGTTATTATAAGCTAATCTCTCTCGGCGTAAAAAGGGAAGTAGTTTCGTTGTCCAAAGAACAGGCAACAAAATCTCTCAACTTTTGTTACCGAAAATGAAATTTCTAGAAGCGAGATCTTTCCACAATGCATTCAAAGACAAATCAAAAGAAATCATTATTATTTTTTCTTGACAGAAGCCGAAAATGGAATTTCTAGAAGCGATATCTTTCCACAATGCATTCAATGACAAATCAAACGAAATCATAATTATTTTTTCTTGAAAGAAGCCGAAAATCGAATTTCTAGAAGCGATATCTTTCCGCAATGCATTCAAAGACAAATCAAAAGAAATCATTATTATTTTTTCTTGAAAGAAGTGATTCCATTTAGATCAAATTATAAAAATACAAAGTCCATGTATATGTACACACACATTTTAAGAGAAAGAACATTTTGCAACATGTTTTTAACTATGCTTGATACTTTTTTATTGCAATATATGCTAATTGTTGATATAAATAATTATTGTAACTGAAAAAAAAAAGTTTTTTGAAATTACAATATAATAGATGCTATTCAAAAAGCAACTTCTTTGTAACCAAATTTATCACTTTTCATATCATTTTTTCTAATTTTAAAAATCTTTTCATAAAAATTTTATCACTTTTCAAAAAAGTATTCCAATAAGGAGCTTTTTTTTTTATGAAAGAGGGCACACATCCCTATCCCGCTCCCCTTGCAATGTGGAAGGGGGCCGGGATTAGGAAATCCTGGAATTCATTCCCAAAAAAAATTGTATGTACAAATTCTTCCTAATATTTCTTGGGGTGGGCGACCTCACCAAAAATGATGATCCAAAGCAGAAAAGGACGTTAGAACAGCTAATGCATGGGAAACCGTGTTTCCTTGCATGAGAACGTGATGAACTTATATGTGGGTAGCCCTTAAAAGCAAAACCTTAATTTCGTCAATGATAACCTCTGCCAGTGCATAAATCGGTCCTTCGATAGTCAAAAAATTGTTTTGATCAGTATACTCGTAAGCGCCCATAAGGAGCTTTGATTTGAGGACAAAGATGCTTTGTTGTCAACAACTGATGCAATTTTCAAATGCGCGAGGTAGCTGGTATTTTTTTTTTCTTTTCCGATCAAAGCGGCATGTATACCGCCGGCAATTAAGTCTAGGGAAATATTTGATCAGCAAAATATCGAAACAGAGAAGGTGAATTTGGCTAAAATTCAAACGTAGTAGATTTGATAAGCCAAAGTCCAAACTTACAAGGTTAGATACGCAAAAATTTTGCTAATATACAAAAAAATCAAATGAATTGAAAACTTTTATAAGTAATCATTGTAGAAATATAGGAATCTGATTTTAGAAATATAATTATAAATAATTTCATACATTTACACTTGGCTTATATAGAAATCCAAATTATATGATTTTTTTATGTCTTGCAAATACAAATGAAGTACAATATAGATGGACTCGGTTTCTATAAAACCTCTCTTCAATGTAACTTTCTTCATTTTTTTTATTTTAAACCCTTTTATTTTTAATATCTTGATAGTTTATGGAAAATATGCTCTACTCATTATATTTAAAATCTCTTATATTGTTATGAAAACTCTCTCATTTCTTTAGCACCATTATATTGGATCTCATTTACAAATGTGTGAAATTAATATAATAAAATGATTTAATAATAAAAATTATTTTTAAAATAATATTTTCAACATCTAAACTATCTAAAATAACACTACTATGTGAATAAATGTTTTTAGAAAATTTTCTTACATTTTAATATATATGAATGAATCTAAACATTTTTCCTAATTTACATATGAAATATAGCTTTTTTTTTAGTAGATGGATCCATGTGCATTTTTAATTGGAATGAAACTTGATATCCTAATTAAATAAGCAGTGTTAAGAATAATGAATAAATTGAATTTTATATCAATCATCAACATTTAAAAAAGAAGGATAACACGGTTAGGAGCTCTATTATGTAGCAAAAATAACAACGTAAAAATACCTAAATATTTGTTTAAGGATTACAACTACGCCTTCCTAGCTAAATGGTGTATTTTTTAAAGTTTTTTTTAAGGAAAATATTTTTCAAAATATTTAATTCATAGCCCAAGTTTTGCAATTTTGAGGTATATATAGGTTTTTTGATTTCCTAAAGTCAACAATTTGCGATGTATTTAAGTCATTTCCATTCCCTCAAAATTCTTAATTTTTTGAAACCAAAAAATAAAAGATACACATCCAAAATTTTCCAAAACTTGTCATGTGAGTTGAATAAACTGGGGAAACTAATTTGATGAAAAAACCTTAAGAAACTTTTTATAAAAAAATATGCCCTTTGGGTGGGTGTATTTATTTTTAAGTTTCCTTTGCAAATCTTTTAAATTGTAAATGAAGACATCCATGTTATTGTGATTATGCCATGGAAATGCATTTTCGCTTTTTTCTTATATCAATTTTCTTGTTAGCTTGATGTTAAAATACTATTATCTTTAAATTATTTTTTTAATTAGGAGATGGGCATCATAGCTATGCACATAAAACTCAGTGCAACTGGAGGGAACAAAATGAAGACACCTGGCCCAGGTGCTCAATCTGCCCTCATGGCCTTTGCTCCATAAGGAATGAAGATTGCTCGCATTGATAATTCTTCTAAACCTTTGTTTTGACACTAATAGTTTTTTCTTTACCTCACATGGAAGAATACAAGATCTTATAGACATTAGAGGTTTTTTTTTTTGGTTTTTTAAATGACATATTTCATTCTAAATACGGGTGAGTTATTTTGTTGTAGTATGTGATTCTGCTAATTAATACGAAGGTTTTCTTATTATTTTTTTTGGGGTGGTATCTTTTGTCGAATCACTTGCATTATTGGTACAACTAGATAATCGTTTTCTAAAAGTAATTTTTATCCCAAGCCATTTACTCTGAGGATTTCCTTTCTGGATAAAATAGCTACATTATGGGTGGCTATGTTTTATGCCATTTGTTGTCTGTGGCTCCCGTGTTAAGGAGTCCTTAATTTCTATATTGGAGGAATCATTACTTAGTAGATATTGAATTGCATGGCATTTCATTTCAGATAATCATTTTTATTATTTGACTTATTTTCAGAGGATGCGACACCAATCCCCCATGACAGCACTCGCAGGAAGGTTGGGAGAAGAGGAAGAGACTTTAGTCTGTCGACCACCAATTGGTTCTGTCTGTCTCTCTCTCTTTTTGATTATTCCTACATATAACCACTATGTTTGACTTTAATCCCTAATATGCTCATTACGTTTCTAAAATTCTAAATATACCTACTGTATTTATATTTAATCACAAAAATGCACATTTAGTAAGCTAATGCCGTTAGAGAATATATGTAATTACTACTATGCTCCTCAAATTTAGGACACAATTGGAAAAATTGCATGCTATAACATACTAATGAAGAAGAAGAAGAAGAAAGGATGTATTATATAAAAAGGAAGACTTCGGACAAAAGAATAAAACATCTATTCACTTTGGCTAACAGGGGTTCTTGGAACTCCTGGTAATAAGGCATATTTTTACATATTTTTATTTTGATAAAAAAAATATGGACCAAATATATTTAATTTGCAAACAAAAATTTTATAATTTTTAATTGTATGCATTTTTTGAATTTCCAAATCAATTATCTTGAAAATAAAAATTATTTCGATACTAATATTTTGATGAGATACATGCTTGTTGCGATGATTTTTTTGAGAATCGGCATCAAATTATTTCTTTTGAATTGAATTCTTATAAAGTTTGTTAAATTATGAAGGAAATCATAGGGGAAAAGAAAATCAAGTGAAAACTGCAAAAAGGATGAAATTAACAATACAAGTCTTGGGCCAATAGAAGGATCTATTTTCGAAAGTTAGGGAATCAGTCGGGGGTGCGAAATTCGCATGCGGATTCAACACTTATGGGAGGTACGTTTGCTGCAGATTCAGAATCCGCATGCGGATTTTCGCATAAGAGAGATGCAGATGGTAGTACTTTTGCTGCACAGTTAGAATCTGCATGCGGATTCTGAATCCGCATACGGATTTTCGGAGAAGATGATCCGCGCAGATGGGAGACCTTTTGCTGCGCAGTTATAATCCGCATGCGGATTCAGGATCCGCATGCGGATTTTCGGAGAAGACGATCAGCGCAAAATCCGTCGAAGCAGAACTTCGGAATTCATTCACATAACTTCGAAATCGACGGCTTCCGTCGATGCAGAACTTCGGAATCGATTACAAAACTTCGGGGGGTGCCGCGATTTAGGGATTGAGGAGGGACGAGGGACGCCAGAGAGGAGGAGGCGGGATTTCTGTTATTCTTTTTTGCTGCCGAGCGGGAAAATTTTGCAGGCATTCCGGCTACGCGATTTAGGACTGGCGATTTAGGTTACGAGGGATTGAGGAGGGAAGCTTGCGAGGAAGAGGAGTCTCCGAGCGGGATTTTGATTTCGGTTTTTGCCTCCGAGCGGGAAAGCACCCATCCGCGTGTATTTTGAGTCTCCGCCTCCTTCGCAACACGCATTAAACGAACAGACGGCACGGATTTTCTCCGCCGAAATCAACGGCCGGATGAGCCGTCTGCACGGTAGTTTCCGTGCAGACGGAATGTACACGATTAATTCCCATATATATATATATATATAATGTGATTTTTTGCGCCTGGGCGAAGTCCCAATCTATGCGTCCGCTCCTCGCCCCACGCCTGCGCGCCGTTGGATCGTGCGAGTTTGTGCTCC
Organism: Annona cherimola; assembly: GCA_030490835.1. Taxonomy (NCBI): domain Eukaryota; kingdom Viridiplantae; phylum Streptophyta; class Magnoliopsida; order Magnoliales; family Annonaceae; genus Annona; species Annona cherimola. The sequence continues at coordinate 3,750,694 of CM059971.1, read as the reverse complement.
ACCGCACGATCGAAATTTTACATTTCGGTCCACGCCCAAATCCTACTTCTGCCCGGCGCCTCTCGCCTTCTCGCCCGAATTATAAGACTCTTGAAATCCCGCCCAAATCGCATCTTCAGCCCCACGCGCTTAATGGGATGCTCTCTCTCTCTCTCTCTCTCTCATAGCGTGCCTCTGCCTCTACTTATCTCCTCTCCGGTCCTCTCTCCTCTCCTCTCCGATCCCCGTTCTCTCCGCTCCGGTCTCTCCGATCTCTCACAATAAGAGCAATAACAGCAATAATGCCCAGGACAATAAGAGCAGCAGCACAAATGGCAATGAGTGTAGATATGCTGAGGATTATCTTTTTGTGCCGGAAGTTGGTTGAGAAGGGACCAGCCCCAGAGCTATCAGAGGAGTTTGGATTTAGGACAATGGGCTTGGGAAAAACAATACGACAGGAGCAGTTGACAACAGCCCCACAAAGGGAAGGGTTGTCTGAGACAAATGAGGGGGAAATAGTGTCGAAGAAGCCACCCACATGAAACTCACCTTGGAGATGGTTATGGGTAGGGGTGGGAATCGGGGTAGGGGTGGGAATCGGGGCGGGTCAACCCGTGACCCGCCCCGATCCTATTTCATACCGGGGCGGGGCAGGTCAAGGGTTTAATATTTTCTAAAAAATGTGGGTCGGGGCGGACCTATACCCGCTGACCCGCACCCTAATAATATATAATTTTTGTAAACCTAAACCTACCCCGAACTCCTGTCTTCTGCAGTCCACAGAGCGCAGTCGCCGCTGATTGCTAAGAGGCCAACGCCCGCGTCCAGATCCGGATCTGCCATCCGCGAACGCACTCCCTGTCTCTGCCATCCGCGAACGCACTCCCTGTCTCTGCCTTCCTCCTCCTCTCTCAAGTGTCACAGAGCAGCAGACTTGCAGGCAGCAGAACGCCTTCAGCCGTTCAGCGGTTCAGAGGCATCAGCCCTTCAGGCCTTCACCCGTTTACAGTCGACGCCCTTCGACTCCATCAGCTAAACTCCAAGTCTCCAGGTCACCGTCATCTCCTGCGTCGTCAGCTTCAAGTCTCCGAGCATCATCTCCGGTGCCGATTTTCTCTCCGTTTTCGAGCATCATTTCCGGCGTCAATTTCCTTTCCGTCTCCGAGCATCATTTCTGGCCCGATTTTCTCTCCTTTCCGGTGCCGATTTCCTCTCCACAAGATCCGGAACTGTAGACCTTCTAATCTCCCGGTGCATCTTAAGTTGCTGCCAAAGCCATCGAGATTTATTTGTGGTCCTCCCTCTCGCGATTGCTTTTGAACCATCTCAATCAACCAGTCTTCTTTTTTTATCTCACCGTCTGTTTCTCTCTTTCTTCTCCTCAAAATGGTTAAATAAATGGCTGATAGCGATAGACGTGTACATCTATAGCTGCTCTATGCAGCACGAGCAATTCATTTTGATTCTTTGCCAGACTGCGATGGCTCATACGCATGTGGTCAGCAATTGTTGAATCAGCAATAGTAGCGGCTAGTGGAAAAGAAAAGCCATTGTGTTTCCTTAACGAGTTCTAATGTTTTTCTTCTACCTCCCTAATGTTCTTTTACAAATGATTTGATATTTTGATTATTTAATTTTTTAATTTTTTTTTGCAATAATCTTGTTTATTTCAGTTTTACCCTGTCATATAATAATTATTTACCCACTTTTTGAAATATTCACTCACCCGTACTTTCTTGCTTTAACCACATTAACAAAAGCCAAAGCCATTGTTATTTAATTATGGTCGAAAGTGTTATTGGTTGTTATTTTGTTTTATTTATTGAATTACATAGGTGTTATTCAGATCATGCATTCTAGAAGCTTTCATTACAACACAAAAGTATTATCAACATTCTTTATACTTTTCAGGTAAAATTGCTCTCCTACTACCTACTTAAACAACTATCATTTTAATTCTAAATGTGACATTATTATTATTTTTGTTGAAGGTAAACAACAAAAGACATGAAATGAGTTCAAACAATTAGCAGTTCAATATTCAAATTGGGAACAAAATTTTGAATGAGGTATGTTTCATTAACCTGTTCTTATATAGGTGAATAAATATTCATATTTTATTTAAGTATTTATGTTTTACTTTGATTGATTAGTAATAGATTGAAGCATATAATAGTTAAATTTAATATAGATTGTCTTTATACTTGATATATTCATAAATTCTTAAAAATTTCTTACTTGACCCGTAGTTTTAACCCGACCTGTTCCCGATCCAAATTTTGTCCCGAGACCTAGTAAAAAAAATAAAAGTCAAACCGACCTTGTTCCGACCCAGATAAAAATAAGGGTCAAACCAAATTTTTGAAAAGTAGGGTCAGGGTTGGGCACTCCTTGACCCGTCCCGACCCGCCCCGATTCCCACCTCTAGTTGTGGGAGATGTCAAAGGAGGCAAGGTGGAGGAGATTCGAGAGCTGCTTGGGAAGAGAGCCAGACAGGATATTATGATTGAAATCTACAATTTGAAGGCTTGAGAGATTGGCTATGGTTGGACGGATTGGGCCCTGTCGGTTGTTATGACATAGAATCCTAGAGCAACAAAACCGAAAGAGAATATGTATCTGATGTATCTGTCAATGGCCAACAGCACCTACAACCTTCAGATTCCCAATGCTCCCTAGAATGGCACCCACCAAGAATTGCCGGACATATTCAGGAGTTGCAAGTTACATAAAACTCCAATGTCTGATGAGATCTTTCCAGACAATAGATTGTCTGACAAATCCAAGACCCGAAGATTCTGGAACAAGGCTACTGACGATCCATTAGAAGGATTCTCAATGATCCCAGATAAATTGTTGTGTGAAAGAGAAATTCTTTTCAACCCCAATTGGAAAAGCCATGCTGGAAGATTACCACCCAACGCATTCCGGGTAAAATCCACCATAGATAGACTTCTGCAATTGACCAGTGACTCTAGCAAGTTCCCTGTCAACCTGTTTCTTGAAAAATTTAGGTTCTTCAACAAAATCAGGTGTCCCAATGAATCAGGAATGTTGCTTGTAAGGCCATTTCCCGACAGATCCAAAGACATGAGATTTAGCATATCTCCAATCCACAAAAGAACTTCTCCAGAGAATGAATTTGAATACAAGCTCAAAGAACTGCACATTGCCAGCTTCTGCATAGAATCTGGAAGGGTCCCAAATAGAGAATTCTCACTGAAATCTATAGATTTCAAGAGCACGCAGCCCCCTAAATCATCTATTAATGGCCCAGAAAACTTGTTCTTACTCACGTTGAAGGTTCTCAGATTGTACAACTTTTCAATGCTGCTTGGAGTCTATGTATTGCACTTGGGAAACTGTTTCAATGCAGCACTAAATGCACGCTACTGCATTGAGTTAACTCTCTTGCGCTTGCACCCTTACTTTTCAAGTATTTGCTGTGCCGATTTGATGCACCCACCACCTCCCTCCATCTCAAGCACAACATATACATTGCTTGGCTAATACAATCCCATTGCTTCAAAACTTTCCCTTCTGTCTCAATCATCGTATCTTAACTTAATCTTATATTAACTTAATCTGTTCTCTTCCATTCCATAGTTAAAGGCAGTAGCAGAAGTCAATAGGCAGCAATAAGTCAATCTTCATGCAGTAGTAAGTGCTAGCCTGGTAGACTTTCCCTTTCTACTGCAGGTTGGAATCCGATGGTAGAGATCGTAGGATGTAGTATGCCTAGCTGGCTGGGGTAGGGAGATTAGGATGGAGAGAGGAGATTGGGAGGCAAGGAAGGACAACAACAGCCACCACTTCTCCTGCTCTTCTCCACTCATCTACTGGCTTCGCCCTTGACATGATGCTCTTCCGCAGCACAGCTGTACAATTTTCAGCAATTGTGTTTCAGGTCCAAGACTTCCACAACAACTCCTGCTTTCACCCGAGGCAAAGCAGCGCCCACCACTGCTAGCCATTCTCTCGAAGATCCCTGCTTTTGGCGCCTACCCTGCTCTCGTAGATCCATTTTTTTTGTTGTACTGTGAATAATTCCCAGTGTAAATATGTGAATAATTCCTAATGTAACTCATTGTAATCTAATGATTTTGTATTGTGAATGTGAATTCGAGAGAATCTTTTTGAATTTGAGAGAATTGAATGTGAATTCGAGAGAAGCTTTTTGAATTTGAGAGAATCTTAATGAAATGAAATTCGTGTTTGAATAATTCTCTATCATTCATTCCTTTTGGCTATTCTCAAAAAATTCAACATCCATTAGAGCCGTCGCACCGTCGCCGGAGAGGAGAGGAGAGAGGACCGGAGAGGAGACAGGCAGAGGCGGAGGCATGCTGTGAAAGAGAGAGGACCGGTGCTGTGAGAGGGAGAGGATCCCGTTGAGCACGCAGGGCTGAAGATGCGATTTGGGCGGGATTTCAAGAGTTTTACAATTTGAGCAAGAGGGCGAGAGGCGCTGGGCAGAAGTGAGATTTAGGCGGGGACAGAAATGTAAAATTTGGATCGTGCGGTGGAGCGTAAACCCGCCCGATCCAACAGCGCGCAGGCGAGGGGCGAGGAGTGGACGCACAAATCGGGACTTCGCCCAGGCTCAAAAAATTACATTCCATATATATATATATATATATATTCGTATTTAATATCATTTATATTGTAACTGAAATCCTATCATTTGTTGAATATCATTATATATAGACTTTATTTACGAAGATGTGAAATCGGCTTAATAATAATAAATGAGGCTCATTTACATATTTAATTTGGATAAAATTAGGTCTTATAGCAAAAGAAATAATGGGAATATAATGGAGGGGAGTAGATATCCCATCAATCATGAATTTGTAAAAACCTGAGGCATTACATGATGAAACAGCTTCTATGCACAGTTACATGGAATGGAGGCTGTATGTATTCTATTTTTTAAAAATTTGTACGTTTGTGCATGTGATGTTATCAGCACCGGGACCAACTCCACTCAGATTAAGAAACACGAAAGGAGATATGCAAAGTAACCAAAGAACTGATTGAACATGATATCATTATTCCTTAATTTCCCTTAAGATGCAAATTAACCAGAGTTGGACTTTATAAACATGATCATGTTATTCCTTAAACCAGGTTGGTTGTTACTGCAAATCGAACGCGATTTCAAACCATCTTTAGAAAATGTCCCATCAATTTCCAGGAATTTCACGACAAAGGAAACTTTGTCATACTACATTAAGGGTGTGTTTGGGAAGTTGTAAAACTTTTGATGAAAAGTTTTGTATGTAAAAGTTGTCAAATCAGTAGAAAATAATGTGATAGTATAGGGGTAATGATGAGGAATAAAGAGAATAAATTTAAAATAAATAGGTTAGTTGTATTGGTAGTTGTGTAGAAATGATTGAAAAGTAGGGTTGTTGTATAGAAATATGTGTAAAAAATAATTTAAAAAAGAGTAATTATGGAGAGTGAAAAGTTTTAGATTGAAAAATTTTAATTTGACAACTTTTTCAAGTTGCCAAACACACCCTAAATCGATTTTAGAGATTAAATACTTGATTCAAGTGGGATTTAATTTTAAAATAAATAATTTTGTAAAAAAAGTTTATGTGATAAATGGAGCTACAAGAGCAGATCTAGCAATTAATGTGGGTTAAATGCAAAATTGACTTGGTTACCCACGTGAAAAAATGGAGACCAGACAATATAATATGCCAACTTCATCCTTCATTCCGAAAGGTTCTTTAATAGGAAAAATTGGAAATTTATAAAGTACAATAAAACTCATTTGATATTATCAAAACTATGTATTCAAAAACTTAAAAGATGGATATGACATGAAACCTATGACAGCAACCTCCTCATCCACAATATTTTTTTTTTCCCGTAACCTAATATTTAGATAATTTTTAATGGGATAATCCCATAACACCACTTGTATTGCGGGCGCAATATGTATGACTAAAAACGTATTTTCTTTTATCTTATTATTTTTAACTTTTTTCTGAATTTGTGTGCTCTAACTAGATCTTCCATCAAATAAAATTTGTTAAAAATTTTAATTTACTTGGTATTTTTATTTTTAAAAAACTAAAATAAATGTTAAACAAAATAAAAAAGTGGCCGAATTTTACAGGGTGTAAGGTTTGAATAGAGGCACACATTTATTAAAAATAGAAAAATTTTGAGCCGCCCATAGGGGCTGTCATATGCTATCTTTGGCACAATTTTAATATGGAGCAAATTGCAAGTGTAACTACTGATTTTACTCCCAATGACACTTATACATAAGGACTTTTAAACATTAGAAATATACTCACGCATTTTGCTTAATATTTCATTTCTAACAATACTGCTAGGGATCCATTAAAAAGATCGTTGGACTCATATGAAATGATGAATATGCGTAAGCCTTAATAAAACTAAGAGTTGATTTTCTCAAAATTAAAAATTCACATTCAAATAACAAATGATTCTACAATTGTAAAAAGTAATAAAACTTCAGTCAAATATAATTTTTAAGTATTAAATTATATTTAGGATATGGACATATTCTTCATTTCACTTGAGGGCTAACGGTCACTTAAATGAATATCTAATGACATATAAATCAAAATTTAGGCAAAATAGTACATGTTACAACGCAACAGTGTGTGATTCATGTATTCTAAGGCTACTATTTCACACGAATTTTTAGGCAAAGGATGGTGTTTCAGCCTGGACAAATCATGCTCGTTTGGAAATAATTGCTTAATTAATTCCCCTAATAAAAATTTAAAGCATTTAATCCTTTAACTAAGTCTGAAAAGTATATCATAGAAATATTTTACACTGTGTTCCACACTTTGATTTTACATCTCTATGAGAAAATCCTTTTGGAAGGGTTTTGGGCCCAAATGGGTTGGTTGAGAGTTTTAGCCCCAAGTGGGCTTGTTGGGAAGCTTTTGAAGCTTTTGGGCCTTTTTGAAGGGGTTTGGGCCCAAATAGGCATGCTAAAGAGTTTCGGACCAAACTGGGCACTGTTGAAGGGTTTTGAGCCTTTTTGGGCCTGCTGAAGAGTTTTGGGCCAAAATGGAGAGGCGCGGGTAAAAATTATCCTCCTTGATTTTCATATGTGAGCCGTGTAGAATTTACACGTGTTTAAATTATAATGGCTCCATAAACTCCCAATCTTGAGTAAAGAAGAGAATTTTCATAGTATTTTAATGCAACACAACTCCTCTATCTTTTTGGATTTGTATGTCCATAGGTTGCTTTCATTTAGTGAGCTCGGCGGATCATACGTAGACTTCGAGTGAGGGCAAAGTGTCGCAGTAGGTCCACTAAGAAAAATTTATCTTGCTAAAGCAAGAATAGGACCTAGATAGATTCATTACGATTTGATTGCTCAAATCATGAAAACCAAGCGGGGTTTGATGACTCCGTTCTGTCAGCGCAGCAAATTGGCACAATGGCTTTATAATGTTCAAAATTGATTTCCTCTTTTTTATAATAATAATAAAAATGATAATTTTTTTTAAGAGGGGAAAATTACTCAATCCCGTGTATCTATTCAACCTACCACTTGAGGAATTTCTACTTAGGGAGAAATATATATGTATATATGTGTGTATGTATATATATTTTTATGATAATAATAATAATAATGATAAAAAATTTTGGAAGTGGAGAAAAATAACCAACTCTCTATATCTATTCAACCCACTACTTAGGGAATATTTACTTGAGGAGAAGTGTATATGCATATATATATTTTTAAATAATAATAGTAATGATAAAAAATATTTTTTTTTGAAAGAGGAGAAAAATACTTAACCCCATGTGTCAATTCAACCCGCCAATCGGGGAGCATCCACGTGAGTAAAAAGTATATATATGTATTTATTTAAAATAATAATGATAATAATATATATGCATATATTTTTTTAAGAGGAGAAAAAATACTTAATCCCATCTGCCGATTCAACCCACCAATCAGGGAGTGTCCTCACGAGGTAAAGTAATTTTTTATAATAATAATAATAATAATAATAATAAATATTTTAGAAAATACTATATATATTTTTGAAAACCCTTTAAGATATATATATATTTTAGGAAATAATATATGTTTTTGAAGGCCTTTCATATATATATATATATTAGAAAATAATATATATTTTTAAAGGCCTTTAAAATATATATGCATGTATATATATAAAAATTATTGTGCTCAGAGGAAGTTAAGAAAATGCCGAGGACTTACTTTCTCTGTTGGAAGGGGCTGTGTCGTTGTATGTTGTCCATGTGAGCACGCCACTTCGAATTTGGGATCATTATCCATGTTTAGGCATGCAGCCATTAAATCTCCTGCTCCCGGGAGCTTCCTTGCTCCCGGCCTCCCAGCACCGTCGAAGTAGGCGAGGAGGAGAGATTTGCGGGCAGGCCCTCTCTCAGAATGCCAGGACAAGGGCTTCCCTGCAAAATATCCTGCGCAGAGTCTCCTGCTTTTGGTGATTTCAATTTCCAACCAATGTTGTCAGAACCGAATTGGTGATTGAACGGGAAAATGAATTGGTCTGGTTCAAACCAATGACGTCAGCATGACATATTTATGATGTCATAAATATTAAACTAATTTTAAATTTTAAATAAATATATTGATAAAATTATATTTTTATAAATCCTAAATATATATATTAAATCATGTCCCGATCTGCGGAAAAAATTAATAGCAAGATTTAAAAAATCTTTAAACATGCGTTTCTTAGTATACCTAACCTATTAGCTAGTATTCCATATTTGGCATGTAGTAGACCTTATGTAATGTAAACAATAGATATCCGAGCATTGATTCTTTCCAACCTGTCAAAAAATATATATTTTTATTTTTTTGAAAAATATTTTTATAAACATGTCAATCTAGTTATATTTAATCTATAAACCAAGTTTTACCATTTTTGGATATATATATATTTATTTTGGATTTTTAAATACATACCCATGTATTTAAAAATCCAAAATAAATATACGTATATATTCAAAAATAGTAAAACTTGATTTATACTTTATAAATTAATATAACTATATTAACATGTTTATAAAAATATTTTTTAAAAAAAAACAAAAAAAATATTTTTTTGACGGGTCTCGGTAAAGATCGTTCAGGTAGATATTCCCCTTCATATTCGCCTAGACCAGAATGCACTAGTGTAGTCGCCGAAAATGGAGATGGCACAGCTCTGATGGACGTCGCTGCTGTGCTTGTCGCCGGAAATGGAAAGGACGTGTTGCTCATCGCCAGAAATGGAGGGATTGTGGCTCTATTGGTTGCCGAATGCCGATCAGACGTTGCTGCTCTGTTGGTTTCCGAAAATGGAAAGGAGGTCGCGCGCTCGTCGCCGGAAATGGAGAGGTCGCTGCTTTGCTGTCGCCGAATGTCTATCGGACGAGATGAAGACGCCTAGACGTTGTGAGCTAGGGTAGCACCGCAGCAGGAGGTCACTGATTGGGGCTTCTCTTGTCAATTTGGGGCTTCTCATGGTCGATCGGAAGTCCCTGCACTGCTGATCGCCGAAAATGGAAAGGAAGTCGTTGCTCGTCGCCGGAAATGGAGAGATCGCGGCTCCACTGGTCGCCGAACGCAAATCGGACGTCGCTGCTCTGCCAGTTGCCGGAAATGGAAAGGAGGACGCTGCTTGTCGCCGGAAATCGACAGGTCGCTGCTTTGTTGTCGCCGAATGCCGATCGGAAGAGATGAAGACGCCGGGGGCAGCACCGCAGCAGAAAGTTGCCGTTGGGACTTCTCGTGGTCGTCGACGACGAACTGACGACAGACGATTTTTTTTTTTTATATATTTGCAGAATCGACGAACCGGTCGCATACGGTCAAACCGCATTGTCCGGTTCGACCGCCGGTTTTACGGTTCGAGCGATTTAATACAATTAAACCGAACCGTAGGTAAATGAACCGGACATAGGACCAGTTCCCAGTTAGACCGGTCGGACCGGCTGGTCCGGTTCGGTTCTAACAACACTGTTTCCAACCCGCGCATTTCGCGCGCAGCTCCTCCTCTCACCTCTCTTACCGTCGTCCCGAGCTTCCGCGTCTCCTCTCGCCCATCGTCGCACTCCTATGTACAAACGGATGCTGTAAACGGCGTATTTTAAAAATAAATTTCAAAAAAACCTTTTGCAAAATTTGTTCAGTCGACGACTTCACCAATCGCATTGTATGAAAGCTATGATATATCAAGCTATTTCATCAATCACATCATTAATTTAATCAAATTGGTAAGAGTGGTTGTATGGAGATGGGAAAGCCATGCTTGCAGTCAAGAAATGGAAAAGACATGGGCCCATCATCTTCAATGAGAGGAATCCACGAGAAGTTAAGCACAATATAATGAAGGAAAAGAACACTTTCAAGCTTGGTAAGATCTGAGCCAGGACAAAGCCTTCGCCTTCCCCCAAACGGTGTCAACTTCTTTCCTCCTATCCTTTCTTCGCTTGTCTTATTCTTCCCATTATCCTTCACACGAATTCAATCAGTTTAGAAAAAAAGAGTTTTTATAAATTTAAGGGGTTGTTTGGTTTGGACTAAAACTTTTTAATGTGTTTTAACCGGACTCCAGTCTTATGCTCACGGGAGCATATAGTGCTGCATGCTTACGGGCGCATAAACATATTTTTTATTTTTTTGAGAATTTTTTTATAAAATTGTTAGCCAAAGTGTATTTAATCTATGTGTAAATTTTTTCTAATTTTGAAGTATTTTAGATATTTATTTTTAATTTTTAAAAATCAGTGTTATCTGAAATGCAACTGATTTTCAAAAATAAAAAATAAATATCTCAAATACTCCACAAATGGTAAAAATTGATACATACGTTAAATATACTTTAGCTAAAAAGTTTATGAAAAAACTTAAAAAAAATGTATATGCGCCTGGGAGTATAGGATTGAAGTCCATTTTAACCTACCAATTTTGATGCATTAAATGTTTTGGTGGTCCATCATATGCAACTGCAGCTGTGGAGTTGGTACGAGACTGCCATATTTTCATATGTACAGCACCACTGAGGACGCTAATTTCCTGCGTCCCACTACTTCCAATGTCGCACATAAGATGATGCTAGCAACAGTTAAATAACTTCAATTGCGATGAATTATCAACTCAAGAAGCAAGGCAACTGACAGGGACGAGAGTGGAGTTTGGTCGACTTCTTCTCATGTACTAACATTTTCTCACGGTCGAATTGCTAACGGTACGGTCAGCAAGCTTCTGCTGGATTGAAAGACCCTTAAGGCACATCGACATGACAAGTTTTACATTCATCGTCGACTTTTCAAATAGACCCTAATTATTGAGAAATAATCTTGTTAGTTTGAGTTAAACAAATGTCTCGCTTAGCTTATCTCAAAAATTCATTTTCAATTTTTTGTTTTTGCTTTTTTCTTCCTATATTTTTTATCTAAGTATATTTAATATATAAACTAAGTTTTACCATTTTTGATATTGTGTGTATATATTTTTTTAGATTTTTAATCATCTATATGCATAAATGTATTTAAAATACCACCGTCTTTAAAAATTTTTTAGAAAATATATATAACCATATCCAAAAATCATAAAACTTGTTGTGTATATTAAATACATTTTAATAAATATGCGTATAAATAAAAAAGCACAAAAACATGTTGTAAATATATTTTTTGAGGTGAGCTAAGTGAAATTTTGCTTACCCGAGCTAATAGAATCACTTCTCATATATATATTTGAGTCATTATCCAGCACAAATTAATTAGCTTTTATTTTAGATTAAGAAGAAGATTAATGCTTCTTTTGCAAGCAGACTCTCACGTAACATATAGTTTAGCTAAAAACTAACCTGCCATCTCCAAGGATTGAAGTGTAAAGGGTTTTAGTAATTTGAAGGATCAAGGTGAACTTCGCAGAAGACAGGAAGAACCTTCCACCCAGCTGGAATCTCTATGCCTTTTACACAAATCCAAATCACGTTAAAGAAAAAAGACAAATTTTGGCATTTAGTTAGCTACTTAATTAAAAAACCCATCAATTTTTGTACAATAAAGTTTATACGTTGGGGCTTTGGTAGGCATAGCCAAATGCCAATCACCGATAATTATAAGGTTATATGAAAGCTAAAGAGGCATCAAAATGTTGTATATAAGCACCTTTTCATATGATGTTCCATTGCTAATAGACATTAACAACCTCTCTAAGAAAGTTAGTTTTGGGTAACAAGATGTAAATGTAAGGAGAAATTTTCTTATGATTAAAAAGTTTAAGAGCAATGAAATTTTTCTTACTAATTTAAGAATGACGAAATTTTTCTTACTTATGATAAGAAAAATTTTCTTTGCTTATGATAATATTTTACAACCACCACAAAATTTGATTGCCTAGTAAAAGAATAATGAAGTACTAGCAACTAAATTTCTTCTTAGTAATTGCTATGTGACATATGCTACTAACTATTAACAACTAAAACTTATAAGAAAAAGTTAGTTGGTAAAAGCTAAAATTTTTGTAGTGAAGAATTTTGATAAATGACAAAAGTACATTTTGTTATAGCTAGTGAATCAAAAGGTCAAAAACTAGGTAAATTAAGCACTCGACTAAATTTAAGATAACCAAATTAGGCAGCAAATGCATAATATTCTTAGTAATAACACTACAAGAAAGTGAAACATATACGCCCACTTATGTGAAGCCAAAATTTTAATTTTACATTGCTTATGATCAAATGCTACCAAAGGTTTAGCTCCATTTTATGCCAAATCCTACTCTAATTGCAGTGAAAGTGTATTGCTATTGCAATCAAATTTTAATAGCTACATTAAATGTTAATTTTGATTGCATTCACGGGGATACATTTAACGAAATGATATTACTAAAAAGGAACCAATTATTTAAAGGTAAATAATCAATTGTAGCCGACATATATCTAATACAACCAAATATATATTATATACAGCTAAAAAATTGGCAACATTAAATGAAGTTTATCATAGTAAAAGCAGATGGAAATGGCCAATACACGCAATAGGCCATCTACGGTTAGGAGCTGACTACTCAAAATTGAGACCAAAATAAAAAGAACTATTTCATGCCAAAATTGATTAGAATTTGATGATATTAAGACTAATATGGTAATATGTTTTCAAAATGGTTTAAGAATACTAGTTAAAGCATCAGTTATATTGCCATGATAAAAAAAATGTTACATCACATTTGTTTGTGAAAAACCAATATATGTTTGCTGTTGACTAAACGCACCTGAATGCATCTCACTTATTTTTTTTATTTGTTTTTGAAATTTTTTATACAACTGTTAATTTGTATGTATTTATCATGTTTATAAATTTTACCATTTTTAAAAATTTCTAGATTTTTTATTTTTTAAAATCAGTGGTATTCTTGTAATTTATATTTTAAAAAATAAAAATATCTAAAAAGTCTTCAAAAATGGTAAAAATTAATACACATGTTAAATATACATAGATTAAAAATCATATAAAAATTTTCAAAACAATTAGAAAAATGGGTTCTGCACTCGAGTGCACTACATCAGAACTCATATATGTTATTGGCTGTTTTCGAAAGAATATTAATTGCCGAAAACGTAGTTGTGATATGGGGGAACTCACCTTTGTACTGTACGTGTTTTATAGCTTTTCTGTGGACAAACTTCACTATATTTCTACAGCGGAGCGCTTCATGAATGAGATCCTGAGTGAAATTCATGCACTTGTAGTCATCCCATCCCAATTGTCCCCCCACTTTCTCCCTTCTCACCTTCTCATGCTCTTCCTTTTAATGACAAAATGCATACATACAATGATAAATAAATGACACTAAACACAAGAAATGAAACCGATTTTCCATTAATCAGTAAGGCGATAAAAATGAATACAATTACATGAAACTAGACTCTCTGTGTATATATAAGAAGTGTTCCAATAAAGTCATATTGCGCTACAATTATGATGCTATCTGCTACAAGAGTGGCTCATTCAATCATGAAATTAGTATCCATTTTACTATTGTATTTGAAATTATTTATTTTAAGGGCATTTTACTTTTCATTCGAATAGGATATGTAATGTGTATTGGCTTTATTTGAAAATAGTATAAAATTAACTTGTTAAAATAGTTTGATTTAAATTTTGATTTCACAATTGTTTTTCTAATATATATACCTAGGTGTGCAACTTAGGTTAGGTAAGTTTAGCTTGATTCTATCATTACTTTTTTCAGAAACTCTTATCTTACCTTTTTTTAAGTGGGGTTGATTCAGAATTACTCTACTCTATTTTCTTAAGGTCAAATCACTTCCAATTTAATTTTTTAAAATGGTCTTCATTTTGTATTTGAACAATATAATTCTAATACAACCTTACTTAACAACATGTAATCAATATGGTAATAGTATAATATCAGAATATGTGTATTAAATATTCTAAAAAATGGATAAATCAAACAAGTTTTTATATGCTTAAATATACAAATATTTAGTAAAAGACATGATAAATATATATTAGCAATTTAGGTTGGTTTAGGGTTTCCGAACCTTTACTCTATCATAATTGAACTAAATCTTTTTTACTTCGAACGTACCCTATCCTATAGGTAAGAAGATATAAACCTATCTTACCCATTTTATGGTGCTTAATGGGTCGACCCACAGTTACTCTATCCTAGTTATGTTCTTATCTAAGCAATAATTTTATCTGAATAAATATCATATAAAGTATTAATACATTCAAAAACATATGAGACTTTTCTTTTCTTTTCATAAAAAGAATACATATAGGCCTTTTCTCATGTAGCTAAACATGATAGATTATTAAGCTAACCATCATATATATCTTAGCAAATTAGGCATGGTAATCTTACCCGTAGTTCTCTCAATGCCTTGGGGCAATTACAAAGGAATTTGGCCATGATGGTGATTAGCATAGCTGTCGTTTCGTATCTTCCGAGTAGTAGATCAAGAACCAAGCTAAGTATTTCTTCTTCCCACAGATCCTTTTGAGTTAACAAAATATCTAAGAAATCCATCCTTCTCTTGTCTTTGCATATTTTCTTTTCTCTCCTCTGTTGTAATATTGTCTTTGTAATCGCTTTCATTTGTTGTCTTGCCTGTTAAACTAGGGACTTATGTTAGGCAACCATCTAATTAGATCCTAGCTTTTGGATTTGTGCAACACATTTAACATTGTTGAAAATTGAAAAATATCACATCTAATAAACTACTACGTATATAGAAATTTGTCCACCTATATATTCATGAAAAATTAAATAAAGACATGATAAAAGGTTTTTTGACACTTACATGAATCGCCTTGGCATAAGGTGTCCTACAGATATTAATAGGGAATGAAACTAATCCTTTCATGAAAGTAGTAAAGCTACGAAGGATTTGAGCTGTCTCATCATCTTCTGGGCTCAAACTAAGAATTTGTTTCACTATCACACTGAACGTAAATTGTGACACATAAAATTTTAATTAATGCTTGTCATAAATATATACAATTCCAAAGGGTTAAATTCCAAATACGATCACAAAATTTTCCCTTGTTAATTCATATAACCACACATTTGTAAAAGAGTAATAATTTAGTACTTACAATAAGCTTGAAGACTCCATATATATACACATCCGCTTTTCCCAAATCATTTTATTAATTATTAAATGGTTTAGAATTGAAAATCATAGAATAAAAAATTTTGAATGAAAAGATTCTTGCAGGACCACTGCATTTGATCATTACCTTTTAAAAATGGCTGAAAATGTGAGGTTATTTCGGCGACAATTTATTATTTAGTTATAAATATTTCTTCACTTTTGAATGGTAACATATGGTTAAGTGTGACTGATTTTTAAATTGAACACAGCAAAAAATAATATTTAATGTATTACGACGATTTGGCTGTATATAATAATATATCTTTGGTTGAAACTAATATAGTACTGCACTGCATTTGATATTTGACAGCAAAAAGATAGCAATAGATACATAAAATTTTGTAATGAAAATGGCTGACACTCTGTTGCTATATTATGACCTATGTATATGAGTACAAATGTAATTTCTACTCATATTTCAATTAACCCTTATTCTTGGTCAAATGAGGAGATGTATCAACATGCTTTGCAGGTTTCATTGCAGAAAATGAGAGTTTTGTTGCTTGTCCAGGTGCTCATGATCCGAATTGCACTGTTTTCAATATCAGAGACGAAGAAGCTGTTGCGAGCTTTGATGGTGGCAAAGAGGGTGAGTGCGGCAGCTCGAAGTCGCTTGTGGTGATCACCAGTAGTCACAAGCATCCCCAAGTATGCCTGGGATGTTAGCAGGATAGCTGCTCTCAAACAATTGATACTCGTTGTGGAGAATGAATGAGTTGAAATCTGGGTCGCATGAGACTGTTGTTCGGTGCCCGAAAAGATGGGATTGAAAAATCTTCCCATATCTTCAATTGTATGCATGTATTCAGTAACAATTAGACATTTGGCATTGATTACTGGTACAGATAAGAGAGGCATTTACAGGGTAAGTCTTACTTCTTTTAACCAAATTTGTTGATGTGTTTCTATTTCTAGTGACAAACACCGTTACCCTAAACTCATCTCTAAGCGTAGAATTGGAACAATTTTAGCCAAGAGGCTAGTTTTGCCTTGCATGTTTCACATAGTGTTTGCTTGCTTACACAAAGCACCATGGATTTGGTCAACTTTTCATAGGCTATTTGGCTAGACTTATAATTTCCACACAAAATTTTTGAGTAAAAGCCATAAAAAGCTCCTTAACAAGAAACGCCTATTTAGAGCTTTTCGGCCAATGCACGACTTTGCGTTAATTGTACCATTAGGCCAGATAGACCCTTGGGTTTGACATTGTTTGGCCTATTTGGGTGCCATTAATGTCCATAATAAGTGCTCACATTTTGAGCTTTTTTAGCTGTTTGGCCGAGATTACCTATTAGGCTCGAATATTTTGTATATAAAAACCAAACGTGTTATTGAATCCACAGTATAAAGGTTATGAATGTGTTTGAATGTAATATAAGTTATTATGATGTATATAAATATTTATTAAAAAAACTAAGTAATTTGCACATATATATATATATCTACATAATCTGACCGAAATTGTAGATATAATTATGTAGTTTCACAAATTGCATATTACTCTTATACAATTTTACTAAAATAGCGTGTAATCCCATGGACCTCTTTTTTATCAACAACTGTTAAAATGTGTATTAGTAAATTGGATAATGATGGAAATAACCCTGTTCAAAACTATATTAACTCACTTGTGCTCCTTCTTAGAAAATCACTTTTTTTACATGATCTCTTCTCTGAATACGCTACCTACATAATTGAGCATTTCATAGTGATGAAATTTTAATATAGATCTAAACAGGGTTATTTCCATCATTATTTAATTTTCTAATACACATTTTAATGATTGTTGATGGAAAATAGGTCACATTAGAGTTTTATGCAATTTCGGTAAAATTATGTAGGAGTAATAAGTAATTTATGAAACTACATGAATATATCTGTAATTTTAGTCAAACTATATGAGTAAATTACTCTTAAAACTCACCAAAAAAGTAATAGATAAGCTAAGAAACATAACTTATGCTTAACGCATGAACTTTTCGGCTCGGGCAAATAGACCCTAAAGATTCACTTATTAGCTTTTCTTAAGTAAGAATTACACTCTGTGAATTAAGCCTTATTGTCTTAGGATTTTAATTAGTAAAATTTATCTTAATTTCCATCCAAGCTTTCCTTTTCTAACACATTTACTGTTTTTTTATAAAGAAAATATTTATCATATTGTACTCATTTATCCCACTTTACTGTTCTTAACTTCCTCATTATTTCTCATATTATACTCCTCGAAAAGGTAATTTTTTTCCACTCATAACTAAACGGGGCTGCACATGAATTATGGATATGGTTACTAGAATTTGGCTACAAATAGTTATATACATCAGACACAATAACATAGTACTTAGCCACATCTAACATCAAACGCAACAAAGTTGAAATTTGGTTACAAAAAGGTGGCCTTATGTAAGAAATTTTTCAATAGTATATACGATTTCATATACACTTACTGTATGGGTAAATTGCAAATATACTTACTTAATTTGACCATAATTACAAATATACCCACATAATTCCAGAAATCATAAATAACCTCCACTTAGTCTGACTATGATTGTAAATATACACACATTGTTAATGCTTTCTGGTGTCGTTACTGCACTGTTATAGCATGAGTATATCTGTAAAAACTAAGTATTCTTATTTAATTTTTAAAATTGCAAATATGCTCATATCGTTTACATTTCTTTGCGAATATATCCATGCTATAATAGTTCAATAACGGCGTCATAACGGTGTGAGTGTACTTGCAATTATGGTAAAACTAAGCAGAAGTTATATGTAATTTGAAAAACTATATGAATATATTTTGTAATTATGGTAAATCTTAATGAGTATGTTTGCAAATCACCCCTAACGACAACAATATCTTACTTTTCCCAATTGGTTACAAATAGTTGTTAGAATTTAGCTGCAAATAGTTATAAAACATCAGTCACAATGACATAGTAGTTAGCCACATCTGGTATCAAATGCAACAAAGTTTAAATATGGTTACAAGAGGTAGCCTTATGTAAGATTTTTTCATAGTATATACGATTTCATATAACTTACTACAATAATATCTTATTTTTCCAAGTCGTATTTTATTTCTAATTACAAATTCCAACTGCCTAATATGCATGAAAAGAAAAATGAACTTTTAACACATGTTTGGAATCATTTTGTTGAGTGAAATTTGGATGAGCGGGACAAATGAGGATAGGTTGTGCATTCATAAATGAAAAATTATATTTTGAAAGAAAAAGTAGTAATAGAAATGTAAAAATAAGATTTTAATTTATTGAAAATGAGAAGTTTTATAAAAAAACGAGAAAAATGATATTGAAATTGATAAAAGTTGCTTTTGTAACAAGAAGTTTTATCTCATTCTATCTATCGGGATGGTCTCTCAAACTCCTTGACTTTTTTTTATTAGTGTGTATTTACATCACATCTCAACTCATATTACAATTAAGCCAAAAGACAATTCTTATAATTTTTTTTTTCTGAAGGAGAAAATAACCTCTCAATTATCGATAAAGAAAACCATTGGTCTCAACTTAAATCTCATCCGTTGGTATTCATCTCATGTACTTAGCAACGTCAGCGCCTTATTCAACCCATTGTGGTCAACCGAGAATTGTTCGGTTGGTGAAAACACCTTGACTTGGTTACACTAACATTTATGTATATGGTGTAACTACATATGTATTTTATTTCGAAAGATACAACATTATTATTAAATATCACTATAACAAAATGTATTATTTATGACCACTTTTTCAGTACTAAATACAGCTCGAGTCCCACATTAATTGCAGCCGACGGTTTTGAGTTCAATATTATTTTTTATTGTAATATAATTGACATAAAAAATGATTACATTTAACTAAATGTCATCACTCAAAAGCAACAAATATTATAATTTTTTAAAAATAAACAAATATTTATGGTTAAATTGTTTGTTATAGCCAAATACATATAATGTAATCAAATATATTCTATACAAAGGGGTACCCACATCCTCAACTTTGGACATCTAAGGGGCAACATATACAACTAAAAAAGTAGTCACAAAACAGAACTCAGAAATTTTGTAAATACACCTATAAAGTTTGACTACTATTGCATCCATATCTCTAAGTTTACCGATATTGTAAATATATCCACCAAGTTTACATGAAATTGCTAGCATGTCCCTTTTATTCAGATGCCATTAGAATTTTTTGTAAAATGATAATAATACTCTTTAAACTAAGTGATACAATTACCATTTTTAACTATTATAGACATACTTGCTATTTCATCATTATATATATTTTTACATATATTACTATTCTAGTTTTTTTTGCAAACAAGCTTATAACATTTGCAAAAATCGTAAGTGTATCACTTGGCTTAGAGATATTATCGTCATTTTACAAAAAAATTTAACAGTATTGTAACAAAAGGATACGCTTGCAATTTCATAAAAAATTTAGGAAATATTTATAATATTAGCAAACTTAAAGATACGGATGCAATATTGGTCAAAAGTTGTTGGCATATTTGTAAAAATGCCACAAAACTTGTTGTAAAGCCTAACTTTTAGCAATGGTAGTATAAAGACTTTAGATAAAATCTTTTTGACTAAAAAAGCTCTTACTCATAGTGATTATCGCAAGTTAAGAAAAAAATTTAGCCCACTTATGGGGTGTGGTTTTTGTGTCTTACACCTTTATATTGTGTAAGATTTTTAATGCACTTCGGTACACTTAGCCCAGTGCATTTAGGTATATTTCACCCATTTTCTTTTTTTTTGAATTTTTTTATGCAATTATTAATCTAAATGTATTTAACATGTATATCAAGTTTTATTAATTTTGAAAATTTGTAAATTTGTAGATATTTTTTAAATTTTTTAAAATCAGTGAAATTTTCATAAATTTTTTTAAAAATATATAGAAAAAGGGTATTTGCCCTTGGGTGTAGTAGACCGCAACTCTTATATTATCACAAAAAGATTTATATATAAGGAAAATACTTATTATATGACTAGGGATGATCTATGTAATGATCGTAGTTATATATTTTTTTCTCTTCTTTCCTTTCATTCTTAACTCCTCTAAATTCTTTTCTTTAGATTCCTAAATACAGGGGACATTTGGGGTATAGGAAATGGGAGCCAGGCCATATGTCCTTGAGAGCATTGAGTTCCTGAGTGCATACACTTATTTTTTATTTTTTCTGAAATTTTTTTATGAAACTATTAATCTAATTGTATTTAATATATACATTAAGTTTTACCATTTTTGGAGTATTTTAGATATTTCTTTTTTATTTTTGAAAATGAGTGACATTTTAGTAATATTAAATTATCTAAAATGCCACCGATTTTTAAAAATAAAAAATAAATATCTAAAATACTCCAAAAATGATAAAAATTTACGCACATATTAAATACAACTAAAGTAACAATCTTGTAAAAAAAATTTTAAAAAAAATAAAAAAATGGGAGTATACACTTAGGAGCATCGAGAGCTCAACGCTCCTAGGAGCATAGGATCAGTTCCCATGGAAAATGTGAATGAGAAAATGTGGGGTGCACAAATTTCAAGGCACTTCATTAATCATCTAATAATTAGATTTTTGCACTTTTACCTCTATATTCCAATCATTTATCCTATCAATTGTCTTTCAATAAACCTATTTATTTTAATTTTACAATAATTTCACATCGATCACATAATTTTTAAAATATTTCACCAAATATTACATTTACCACCGCTTTCACTCTCCCAAATGTCGCCCGTGGCTTTTGATCTCCCCTACCACTCCGGGAAATGAATCAATGTGTCTTTGGGCACTGAAATTTCAATGCGCCCCAACCAGCCTCTTGTCCAGCTGTCGCGCGGCACCTCTCAGTCGTCGGAACTTTTACGGAGCCCACATATTTACAATCTCGCCTCCTGTATGAATGAGATCCTAAGGAAAGAGGAGAGAGATTAGTCGGATGGGGGGTCTGCCCGAGAGCCTGACAGATCCGAAGAAGAAGAGATAGTTGCTGGCGGCTGGAAGTGTGCGATGGCGATGAGATGGCGGCACCAAAGAGTAGATCAGCGGCATGAACGAATGCTGATGGAGAGAGGCTTGGGCGGTAACAGCTAGCCAAACGACATCAAAGTGTCTTGCGATGACAATGATGGAGAATGGTTGGGCGGCATATCTGGCAAAATCTTGTGTAACAATGGGGATCTGTCGTTCGCCAGTGATGGAAGAGATGACCAACAGGGCTGTACGAATCTGGCGAGTCAGTGCATAGGCAGACGGCAACATCTACCTGCAGTGGAGAAGAAGAAACCACCGGGCATCGGCTAAGCGATTGACATAAATGAAAGAAAAGCCTGCCTCAGCTCAATTCCAAAAATCGAAATCTTCATTCCTTCGCAATGTGACATTTTTCATTTTACAGGGGCAATTTCAGATTCATATTTGCATTTCTTTAGACCATTTTATTCATTTGTATCAAATTCGGAGAGGCACGTGAAGACCTAATTTCACTACTACATCTTCTCCTTTGTCTTTCTTTCTTGTTCTCAGATAAAGTATAACGTATAATATCATATGCAATTAGTATGTTATCTGTGATAGGTTTTTCTGGAACAAAAGCATAATCCCACGAAAGTATATTTTCAATATATATTTACAAGTACTTTTGACAAAATTTTATAAAGGGTAATTTGCATATATATATATATATATATATATATATATATATATATATATATATGAATACCAATCTTTTACAACCGGTCGGAAATCACCGGTCAAACAATATATTTTTTTGTTTTTTTTTTGAAAAATATTTTTATAAACATGTTAATCTAATTATATTTAATCTATAAATCAAGTTTTACCATTTTTGGATGTGTATATATATTTATTTTTTTATTTTTAAATACAGGGGTATTTAAGTCATTTTAAGAATATTTAAAATGACTTAAATACCCCTGTATTTAAAAATCTAAAATAAATATATATACATATCTAAAAATGATAAATTTTAGTTTATAAATTAAATATAACTAGATTAACATATTTATAAAAATATTTTTCAAAAAAAAATTTTAAAAAAAATATTTTTTGACCGGTCGGAAATCACCGGATTTCCGACCGGTCGTAAAAGATCATTCGGCTATATATATGTATATATGTATCAGATACTTGAAAGTTGTTATTTACATCAAACTATTTTATTACGTTGGATTTGTACCATTTTTAGATGGGGCCCATATACATATCTGATTGGGATGAAAATTGGTGCGGTAGTAGAATACATTATTCTAAATACAATGGGTGGAGTAGATCATGATTTCATGATCATGTGGGCCCCATTTTGGGGCCACTGTACCGCTGTTCCGGTGCAGCGTCACTGCACCGGAACAACTCTTTTTCTATATATATATATCCACATAGTTTGACGTAATTGTAGATATACTCACATAGTTTCACGAATTGCATATTACCCCAACATAGTTTCACCAGAATTACGTATTACCCTAAGCCATTAACTGCTATTAATATCTACCATTATATTTTCTAAAAATGATGAAAATATCATCATCCATAGTTTCACGAATTGCATATCACCTCCATATAGTTTCACCAAAATTGCATATTATCCCTATGAAGATGAGGAAATTTTCATCATTTTCGAAAATATAACAGCAGATATGAATTCGTGAAACTACATAATGAAACTATGTTGGGATAATATGCAATTCGTGAAACTACGTGGGTATATCTGCAATATCGGTGAAACTATGTGGGTATATATACGAATTACCCTTTATAAATAACGTTGCATAGTCTAATAGGCGATTACTTGATTTGCACACTCTAGTTAGGTGATGATGTCACAACGAAAATGTTGCACATTTCAAAAATATCGTGAAAATATCTCCAAGATATTGTAGTACTTGCTCTTCTTGCGGCACCTAAGCACCTTAACCACGTTAATGGAACTTGACTCTTTAGTTGACCTATTTAATGGCTCAAACCTGTTCAATTCAATACTGGATTAGATAAAAGTAGGGAATTATGGTCTAAATTATTAAAAAATTACAAATGATTGATAATTCTGCAATTTTATTCAAGTTTTCCCCTCAAAAGGAAAGAAAAAATAGATTAAAAAGTCGAGAATAAAACTCTGTGCTAAATACAAATAAGAAAAACTTTGTGCTAAATAATTTAATATTTATTAACGAAGAATGAGATGTTAAAAATCCATAATGTAATTATTAGTCATTATTTTAAATATAAAATTTGAATGCATGACAATGAACGCAAGATGGATATGAGGAATGAATTATCTATGGGCAAATCTTTTCAAACTATACAAGATCTTTGAATTGAATCTATATATTCTAAGAAAAATTTCTAATTCCCAATATAACTTTTTCAATTTCCAACACAATTTTACCTATTCTCAATACAACTTTATTCATTCATAATACGCATCATTATATTTTCATCTTAGATACAAATTTGTTCAAAAAATCTTGTATCATTAAAGTGTTTCAAATGATACAAGATTTTTGGATTAAATCTATATCTAGGATGAGAATGTAATGATGTATATTGAGAACGAGTAAAGTTGTATTGAGAATGGATAAAATTGTATTAAAAATTGAAAAACTGTCTTAATAATTGAAAATTTGTCTTAGAAATAGTGATACAGATTCAATTCAAGAATTTTAAATTGTTTAGAACACACAAGGAATTTTTCCACAAAAGACTGGAGGTAAACTTTTTATCTACAACATTTTCACCTTCTACTACTAGTTTATTTTCTAATCATTTTTTTACTTTTTTTCTATACAATTATTCCATTTTAAATCATTTCTCTACAACAACACATATAATTATTCTATCTATTTTAACTATATTTTCTTTTCTCTTCATCATTATTCTTATTATATCACATAACATAACTTCTTCATCATTTTAAAATGTTTTATACTGAAATATTATACTGAAAACTTTTTATTTAAAAAGTTTTAAACCATATCAACATACATACACATGTATTAAGCATGCACACAAGTGTGACGTAGTTTACCATAAAGGTGCAAATAGAGTTGGTCTCAACCCAAACCTAACTAACCTAACCAGATTTATAATAAGGGTTGAGTTAGGCATTAAAAAAAAGTTACATAATTCAATTTATTTTAACCCAATCTCAAAAATGAATTGGTTTAAGTTCAATGTTTATCAAGCTGGCCTGACTTGATTTCATTTGTTAGTACAAATATAATAGATTATTTAAAAATAGTCATACAAAATCAATCACATTTAATAATTATTTAAAATTAGCATATAGAATCATATGAAGATCAATCACATTTAATAATTACTTAAAAATTAGCATATAGAATCATATGATACAAAGACATTAAATAGACAATAATACTTATAAAAATGATTTATTCTATGGACATTAAATAGACATTAATACTTATAAATATGATTACCTAACAATTATGTTATAGTGTAAGTCATAAATTGGAAGAAATTTCCATAAAAGGATTAATTTATATTCTAAAATTAAATTTAATTAAGTAAATTTTTTTAAATATTATATATTTAATAACCCAATTTGTAACCCAAGCTGAACCGATTTATATGGATTTAGTTTAGAGTTGGATCGAAGTTTTAAAAATAATGTTGAATACAAGATCAAGCTAACATTTTATAAATAAAATTAGGGTGAAAATCTCAACCCCAAACTCAACCAGATTTATACCTCCAGTTTTGCCTCACCTTTATGGCTAGATTAATCACTAGCCCAATGTAAGCCCAAGCGAGCAGCCCGAATGCTAACCTCCAATGAGGCCTCTTGAATCCCCAAAAACTCTCCGCCAAAGCACACCGTGTCTGGTATCCAAAAACAAAAAAAAAAAACAAAAAAAAAAAAAAACAAAACACAAAAAACGGCTCTCTTGACCTGCAGCCTGCCGCTGAAAGGTTCGTTCAGCTTCCTCTGTTTCCGCATCCGCTTTTCCTTTTGTTTTGATTTCCTAGTTTTTCTTCTTGCAAATTTCCTTTTTTAATCACTTCTCATAACCCTTCGTTTCTTCATGTTGCCTTACCCATACTCATCTCATCACTGCTCTCTGGAGAATTTCCAACAGGTCAAGATTTCATTTCTCAAGTCCATTGATTGTTTTTGTCCTCCTTGCTATGCCTTTTTGCTGCTGAATTACTCGAGAAATCATGGTTTCCTATGCGTATGATATGGGTGATTTTCGTCTGGATTTGTTTTTCTGAAATATTGTGTCTGGATGGTTTTGAATGCTCACTCTTCATAATTGAAAGCCATCATTGAATGCTCACTCTTCATAATTCAATTTGGGTGTTTTGGGGAACTCTTGGAAATTTGACCAACATATTCTTGTGAGGTCCTTCTATCAGCTTTTTTGCACGAGCATTACTTGGGCGACTTTGGTTGGTAATTCTTCATTTGCGAACATCGACGATTTTCATGGGTGCAAAAGTTTTGGATAAGAAACTCCAAACAGGATAGTTATTGTTATTTTCTGTATAAAGCTACTCGTTCATTGATCCCCTTAAGGTCCTAAACAGGCTACTGGCACTGTAAGCTATTCCTTGGAATTTAAATAGCTCTGTTGAATTTACTCGGAAGTTATGAATCACAGATACGTTGGATGTTGAATAAATGGCCAAATATAATCTGTAGCAACAGATTCTTGATGTGGATGGATGAAATCTTTCTATGACGCAGTTTGTAGTTTTCTTGGTTCCTTTTCAGTTATCTTATCTTTCCACTATTGGAACTTGATTGGTTTTGATCGTTTGGAATAAACATGTTCTATCAAATTTGAGAAGTGAGAGATCCCCTTTCAAACAAGGATGTTTGTATTCAGGCTTTGGAATTCAGAGGGAATGAAAATGGTACAATAGTTGTCTTGATTTAGAAAAAAATAAAATAAAATAAAATGCAGTGGTTAGGCTTTTGGAAAGTGTTCATGCAGGTTTTCGGTTTTCCTTGAGTAGTTGTTGGCGAATTCTTCTTATCCTCTCTACTAGGCTAACAAACATAAGTGCAACTTTTTACTTAATTTGTAAAATCATAATGTGGCTGCTATTCTTTCTGTCTTCAAAATCATTGCCGAAGGAGAAATTATTCACCATGAGCTGATGCATTACTAATTTTATTTTGATTTTTTTAAAGTTAATTTCAAATATATTCACTTCGTTTGCCTTGAACTACAATTATACCCTTGAAATTTGAAAATTTTCATACATACCCACTAAGTGTCCCATTTTATTTCAAATATATCCAATATGACAGTTGATAATGTTTAATAATTTTAAAATCTTATACTAACCTAGGTTGATCAACATCGATTGTCATTGCCACTGTATCTAGATTGTCAAAACTCAATCTGCCTGGCTTCTCTTTCAAGTCGGATATGTTTTCAATACACTGTCCAACTTTCGTCATAGCTGATATGTTTTCAATACACTGTCCAACTTTTGTCATAGCTGAAAGACTACCATTATCAATTTATAAGGGGCATTTTGGACATTTCCTATGACAGCGATTGGTGATTTTTAGTTGTGCCGACGAAATTTCATCTATACTTATGGTGTGTTTAGGAAATAGTAAAACTTTTGAATGAAAAAAATTTTTGGGGTAACAGTTTTTGAAATAATACAAAATAACATGATACGATAGGGGCAATGATGAGAAGTAAAAAGTATAAAGTTAAAATAGATATGTTAGTTGTATGGATAGTTATGTAGAAATAATTGAAAAGTATGGTAGTTGTATGTGAAGATGTAAAAAAATAATTAAAAAATAGGATAGTTGTAGAGAATGAGAAGTTTTAATTTGAAAACATTTATGTTTATCCAAACACATCCTTAGTGAGTATATTTGAAAATGTTTAAACTTAGTGGGTTTATTTGAATTGAGGGCAAATGTAGGGGGTATATTTAGAATTAATTTTTTTATTTGTTTCATTACTGAATGCAATAATTCATGACTGGCCCAAAATATAACTATTTTTTCTCTAAGGGAGCTCCATAAGATGTTTGATTAGCAATAGTGCCACTTAGCCTAATTGGTGCTTTTCAAATGCTTATGGTCCTTTTTTCCAATTTCCACAAGTCTTTTTGTCGGTTCTTGTTTGTGTTTAAACTCAATAATCATTCCAACTCCCAACAAGTCTCTAAAAGCTAACTTTCGCTGTATTCAGTGGTTCATGGTTCAAATAACAACAATTGGATCCATATAGAAATGATATATCTCTAATGGATTAGAAAATTATATGGAGCTAATCAAAAGAAGAAATGGACAATTAAGAAAGGGATAATGCTCCTTTCACTACAAGAAAACTAACATTTGGTGACGGACGACTTTTGGCAATGCGTAACATTTTTTGAAAAGGTGATATAGTGATGGGATAGGTGTAACAATTAGGAGTAAAGAGAATACAAATATAATAATAGTGTAGTTGTAGGAAAAAATGTAAAAAATAATTGAAATATTGAGGTCATAATGAAAAAAGTAGGATAGGATAGTTAGTTTAAATTAAATCATATTAACTTATTTGTATGAAGGGATGAGAAATTTATTATAATTATTTTTTTGAGGGTGCATTGGGAAGTGATAAAATTTTGGAATGAAATTTTTTTTGTATAAAAGTTGTCAAAATGAAAGAAAATAATGTGATAAAATAGAGTTATAGACAAGGAGTAAATAAAATAAAGTTAAAATAAATAGATTAGTCATATAGGTAGTTGTGCAGAAATGATTAAAAAGTAAGATATCATATATGTAAAGAAATGATTAAAAATATGATAGTTATAGAAAGTGATAAATTTTAAATTGAAAAGTCTTAACGTGACATTTTTCTTGTATTACCAAACACACAAACTGATCCCAGTTCATTTGAAATTGGAAAAACTCGCTAGTATTATGTTTTGTTTGCAGCCTGGAGGAAATGCAAAATTTCAGTAGTATTTCTGTGTTCTTCAGAATAAAATGGATTGACTGCTTGTAAAATGTTCTTGGATTGGGTTCTTAATTACCTTTCTGTGACCTTAATAACAGCGAATAATATTCCAAAGTTGGATCTAACAAACCAAAGACTGCTCATGAGTCATAGCATTGTCATCTCGGATCACCAGAAAGATTAAATCTCTCTTTTCCTTCTTTGCAAATAGACCCCCATCTGCAACCATCTGAGTATGCAAGAGCTGATCCTCTGCTCCTTGTCCATAGCTCTCCTCTTCCCAGATTGTCTGACCATTCTACTATCCTTCATTTTCCTGAAATTCCTCTATCTACTCTTCCAAATGGAGTTCGTGTTATCAACCAATCAAACCCAACATTGGCTGTGCAAACAGCCTCAGTTGTAGTTTGGATTGATGCCAACAGCTGCTTTGAGACACTTGAGATCAATGGCACTACTCAGAGCATATGATCTTTGAGGGCACCCATCATCGATCTGCCCTTGCACTCCAGAAGGAGATTGAGAACATGGGGGGCGCGCCTCAATGCACACACCTCCCTGGAACAGACAACGTTTTATGCCACTGTCCTCCATGGTGATGTCCCTGTTGCTGTAGACATCCTTGCTGACATTCTTCAAAATTTGCAATTCTCTGAAACTGCTATTAGGCGTGAGAGGGGTGTTATCCTCCGGGAGAAGGAAGAAATATGCCATTGCTATTTTTCCCTCATTCCGCTTATCATGGAAGTAGTATTTTGATTCATTATAATGTCTTATTAATTTTCTTTTGATTATTTACATTCTGCAGCATTCCAAAATAATCCTCTGGGAACACAATTTTAGGCGAGAAGAAGACATTTGATCAATCTCAAGGGGGGATTTTTATCAATATATTTCTACAAATTTTACTGGATCAAGAATGAAGAGTCAGTTGAATATAAATATTGTACTTTTTCATGGACAAAAATAAAATAATCTATTACCTTTAGAAAAAGTATAGCAATCTATTACATTACAAAACATAAAGCAATCTAATGTGTGAAATCTCTATGCACTGTGTTGGTACTTTAATCTATTTACGATTTATGTAATAGAATTTTTTTTTTGTTAGGTCATATCTACTGCTGGGGCAGTTAGACATGGGGACATTGTTAATCAAGTAAGTCGAAAGTTTAAACGGCTTTCTACAGATCTAATGACTGCAACCCAACTTGTCAGTAGAAATCCAGCTATCTTCACTGGTTCAGAGGTCACCTTTTACATTTTTCTGTTCTTTATTGTGTCAAGTCTAGCTAATACTTGAGGATGATATTTTAGTTTTTCCTGTCACTTGAGATTAATTATCGTTATCATATGCATTTTCCAACCTAAGGGGGTAGCTACACGGATCGTATCGTGTAGTTCCCTCTAATTTTAGGATGTATCCTTAGTAAGCCTGCATATTTCCCTGTTTTTTCTAAAGTTATCTAATCATTCTCTTTTCATCCTTACTTCTACTCTCTTATGGCCTTCTACTTGGATAAATTATCACCTCCTAAGTTTACTATCTTTTTCGTATTGCTAGAAAATTGACATTGAACTTGGATACTTGTAGGTTTGTATTGCAAACCATGACTTTCCAATTGCACTTCTTGCGGTAGCTTTCAACAGAGCTAGATGAGCTGATCCAGACTCCATTCCTGTGATGGTGTTGCAAAGCTTTTTGGGGTCATGGAATAAAAGTGCTGGTGTGGGCGATTTTTCAAGGTGTGTTCTTTATTCTTTTGGTTGAGTCCCTACAGAGAGAGACAAAACCTGGCATTTGTTAAGCATATTTATTATGGTTTGGGCCTTTTACCTGTTGGCATGTAACATGTTCTATTCATCCATTCTTAGGCTGGTGTCTTCTTTGGTTGATCTTTTTGCTTAGTCACTGTCCTCATGGGCAGAAGTTCATCCCAAACTTCTATATACTTTGCTTCTCCACATTTCATAGTTAAAGAATGTTATTCTACAAGAACATGAGGCAGAGTGCTGTTGTTTGGTTTAATCTCGAGGTTCTTTATGCTGTGACTATTACTGATATTACTAATTTCACAATTGTCAGAGCAGAGCTTGCTTGTAGATTCAGCCCAGATAGCTTGGCTGAGAGTATACTTGCTTTCAACACAGACTATTGTGATACAGTATTGTTTGGACTCTTTGCCACTGCAATGGTAACGTCTATGGAAATTTGCTTTCTTAATTAGAGGTTGATCTCTTTGCCCAAATGGAGCTCCATAAGTCACTGTATGGGCCATTTACTTTTGCTTGGTAATGACTCATAAATTTTTGTCTAATGATTCTCATGCTGCTAATTATATCTTAATTCTTTGCCTTAATTTTCTTGTGTTGCTAATGATCTCTTGATTTGTTCTCTTATTATTGATGTGCATTTCGTTTCTATTGGGATCATTTTTCCCTGAACTGGACACTTTTGCACACATCCTGATTTGTTGCATGATTTGTCACTGGTAATAATGGAAGAGTTTAGAAGGCTGGCACTGAGAATTTCAGAACCGGAAGTCATTAGTGCTCGAAATCATGGGTACGATCATACTGCCAATCATTTTGGAAAAGGAAGTAATTTTGCTTTGAATCCCTAGTCATTCATGACGATACAACCAGCTTCATTGAGATAGGAACATGAGAGAGACCCTTTTGATTCTTACAAGTTGATAAAATGGATTGAAGAAATGGCAGAGTGCTTTAGAAATTTTATGTTAGGGTCGATTTCTAATTAAATTAAAAGGAAAATTTTATGAGACATCAGTTAGACTAGCTATGCTACATGAGGTAAAATGTTTAGTAGTTCAAGAACAACATATGCATAAAAATAAATGTAGCAAAAATGTGAATGTTAAGGTGGATGAGTGATAAAATAAGAAAAGATAAAATTAACAATAAAGTAATCTGAGACAATCTGAAGATAAAGCCAATGAGTAACAAAATGAGGAAAAACAAATTAAGGTGTTTTAAGTTTGTTAGATGAAGACTAAAAATGACACCAATAGGAAAGTTGAGTTTGTTCAAACAAAAGATAATAAGAGGATGAGAGGAAAACCAAAAAAAGGTGGATAGAAGTACTTAAGCAAGATAGGAAAATTTTAGAGATTACTCAAACATAGTTATCATCGTAAAGAATGATGCAACAAGATCCATGCATGCAGACCCCACTTAGTTTGGAAACAACCTATGACAATGATGAGGGTGAGGAAGAGTTTAACTTCTTTCTTAGATCTATTAGTGTAGTAACCGCAATTTATAAATTGCAACCATCAACATGTAATATATATATGTGTGTGTATGTGTAAATTTTGGGTCAAGGAATTCATGAGATTGAATATAAATAAATGGCCTAAAATTATAAACTAAAATAAGAGGTAAATAATAAATAAGTAATGATGAGTTGAAATGCTAGTATTGAATGGAAAAATGGAAAAGTATCTTAATTAAATTGTGGTTAAATGGTCCTATTTAAATAACTTAATTGGTTTAAATTATTTAAATTAATGAATGACCATGATTTAATGATTTTAAACATGTATTGTGAGTTCAAATCGTAAAATTTAAAATCACATGATTTATGACATATATTTAATATGGATATTTAAAAAAAATAAAAAAATATATGAAGGGTAGCCACATGTGTGTATGTGTGGACTACCTTAAGTAGGGCCACAAAAGGCAGCCATTTTCTCTCCCTGCAGCGCACGAACAGAGGGGGAGGGGGAAAAAATGGAAAGAGAGAAGAAAGAAGGGGAAGAGGAGAAGAAGGGAGGAGAGGAGGAGAAGAGAAGGAAGGGGGAGGGAGGGGAGGAGTCGGTCGTCCACCACCCACGCCGTCGCCGGTGCAAGCTATTGCTACCGTCAACTCATCATCGGCTAGAGATAAGGAAGATGGGTTTTGTTGAGTTTTGAAATTCTCACTCTAAGAATGCTAAAAAATGGGGTTTTGTTAGATTTGTATAGATTATATGCATGGAAATAGAATCATGAGAAAAGAGAGGAGATTCGGTTGCACGGTGAAAGGAGAAGGATAGAATTTTGAAATTTCTTCTAAAAATGTGTATGAATAGTGGGGGGTTTTCAAAGATTCATATAGATCTTCATTTTGGGAGCCGAATAATGTAAATGGAATGCGAAAATTGAATCTTATGCATGAATCCAAAATTTCAAGAGTTGAAAAGTTTAAGTTTTGTACCCTAAATTACTATATAGCATATTTAAATGATGTTGGGATGCATTATTTCCAAAATTACATAAATAATCTTGGGTAGGAAAGGAAATTCAAAAATTTCCATTATATCTTGAATATGGGGAAGCCTAAAAAACATGGCCCAGGCACAGGCTTTTATACTTATTGTGTATGAGATGATTTAGAAATAATTTTGAACCCGTTTGGATGTGGAAAATAGGTAGAAAAAAAGAGGGCAGGTGGGTATATATGTTACGGGTATATGTTGTTGCTTGTAAACATTAAATTTAATAATTTAATATTATATGAACATGGATTTGGATCAAAATGTGCAAATCTTGAAGCTAAAATCTAGACATATATGATAAATGAAATTGGGTAGTCAAGAAATTTGTATGGAGGTATAGTTTTGTTTTAACTAAATGTGTAGGGGGTGAATTCTATATATAAATTTGGTGTCAAGTAAATATGAAAAAGAAAGAAAGAAAGAATTAGTAGCAATTATATGACATGTATATGGATGGTTGGGGTTTATTTGAATTGCTATAAAATATTAAACTTGTCAAACTAAAATCATGTGAAAATGAAAGGAGTAAAATCCCTCAATTTTAAAGCTTGAAACCTTCTCATCTAACTGGCCAAAGTTTGGTTGTGTATGGGTGATGAATTTGGGTTTAAAGATGACTCCTAAATAATTTAATTGTAATTTTGGAAGCATGATGTATGTTTATTGGTGATAAATGGGTGGTTAAGCAAAGTTATAATTATAAAAAATGTATATGTATATATATAGGAATTTCAAGGAAGCCTGAGAGGTTGGATATTAATTTTTGAGTATTTAATTATTGTATTTATATAACTACGATTAGTTTGATGATTAGATGATGAGGTATTATATGTTAAGCTATGAGTGTTGAGATTTAAGTGAAATAACCTAGTTAACAGGTTGTTTGACTATGAAAATAAATTATTAGATCGACTCATAAATTTGATGTAGAAAGGGAATAAATACGAAAAAAATGAATGATGTATTTTACGCGAGTAAGAGAGTTAGCTAAGAGTAAAATGAAATAAATTACAAAATAAAAAAAAACATGTTAGGTAAAATGTTATTATAGTTTAAAATATCAAGTTATTTAAGCTATTTTTCAATGAGTATTTGAGACTGAATAATTAAGTTTTTAAGGGAAGTGGAAATTAGGTTGAGAAACCTAATCAAAATAGGAAGCCTCATTATGTCTAAATATAGCTGAAAATGGTAATGAAAAACCTATCTTGATGTTTTAGAAATATAAAAATATGATGGAATGAGACAAGTATGCAATCTACTTGGCTTTAAATTGTTAAAATAGGTTATAAAGGCTATGTTAAGTTCAAATGGCCTTTATAATATGAAAAGATCATTTATATATCATGTGAAAGGTTTGTTATTCCGTATGTGTTAATTCACATATCAAATGCAAAGTTTATACATATATGAGCTTATCTCAGTATATTTTCAAGTATAAAAGGATGAGAAGGCTTAATAGGCTAAAATATATAAAATTTCAGATATGATACAGATTAAATTTATAAATTCTAAGTATTTAAGATTTAGAAGATTAAGATTAACTTAATTTTATGATGTCATTGTGTTGAATTCCATATTTGGAAGTCTAGAGTGGGAATAAGAGGTTTATTCAAATGTAGGATAAAAATTATTTAAATGAGATTTTCAAGCTAAGAAGTACTTGAATTTCTTATTAAAGCCAATAAAAAAAGAGCAAGTAGGAAAGAAGTAGGCATGTAGATTTGCATGCTTGATGATGAGAATGATATGTTTAGATAATATTTCTTATTAGTTAAGCTAGGGAGCGATAAAGGAAAGATAGAGGAAAGTTAAATAAAAAAAGTGAGCAAGTCATTCAAGTTTTCATTTCAAAAAAACGGTGTGGTAAGAAAATCTATTTTTACTCTTTTATTTCAAGAAAGGCTATTTGCCAATGAGTCTATGTTATTTAAATGCTTCTTTAAATCGACAAACATAGAAAAGGTACTTGGGGATGGCTATTGCCCTATGCATATGTTTTAAAGGGGAAAAAAAAGTGTGCTTTAAAATATGTTTCTGTAATACCCCACCATCGGGGTGTCATAGACGTGGTCTACTGTGTCAAAGCTGAGAATACCGTGATTAATAAAATCTTCCAAGATAGAAATAGATACCAAGATGCAAAACTATAAAAATTTAACTATTACTTCTCAAGTTTGTTCATCATAGAGTTATTATACATATTCAGTATCTATAATCAAAACAAGCATTATAAGATAATTTCAATAAAAATCTAAATTTCTTTGTCTTTTGCTTTGCTAGATTCACCTTTCTCCCTTGTCGATAGAGGCTCTAGTTTGGCATTGTATCCCTGTGTTTCCACCGAAAACAAAACTATATGAGCTGAAAGCTTAGTAAGTAAAATTATATT
This sequence comes from Annona cherimola, assembly GCA_030490835.1. Taxonomy (NCBI): domain Eukaryota; kingdom Viridiplantae; phylum Streptophyta; class Magnoliopsida; order Magnoliales; family Annonaceae; genus Annona; species Annona cherimola. Next base: position 3,715,344 of record CM059971.1, on the reverse strand, counting down.
TTTTACTAAATTCATTTTGCAATCATTTTAATTTTTCAACAACAAACACAACATCTATATTATCTTTTATGCACAACAAACTATAGTTAATGAAAATTTTAAAACATTTTGATGCATGTGTATACATATGTCAATTTTAAATCACGCATTCCCACTGTAGGTATTGCCATATACTTGTGCTCGCGCGCAACCTTGCTACACATTCGTGAGCGAATTCATCTTTTTTGGTAGTTTTGATGTCGCTACCCAGGTACTAGTACCATACTACTTTTACTCGTTAGCGGCAAATCCAAATATGTATCATGCTCATGCATTATGATCAATGCACCACTTATATTTATTGCTTAAAATGATTAAGAGAACTTTAAAATAATGATGCTCGTGTTTAAATAAACTAACTTGAAAGAAAATTCCAAACTTAGTGAATAATCACACTTCATAGCAAATCATAATATTCAACACAATATTTTTTTTTATGTCATGATTTGGTAAAAATTTACTTACCTCTAAAGATGCTTTAAACTCCTTTTTCAATCTCTCGAAGTAGCTTTAAGTCTCTCTTCCTAATTTTATCACAACATGTTCATTATTTCACCTTATTATTTTTTATAAATATTGTTTAAATTTTCATTTATGACCTCTCCAAAATATCTCATAATTATATTTGGTCAAAATTATATATTTCTTATTTATTTTGTGAATTCCTAGTTAATATAAGGCATTTTTGCAAACTATTTCATTAGAAAAGGGTTTTTTTGAAAATTTTCTAAAACTTTTCTTATGAAATTCCTTCACAAGTCAAGAGGTTATTTTGTAATAAAGTTTTTAATGATATTTCCCGCAAATTTTCTGGCAAGATTTGGGTTTTTCTATAATTCTTCAAAATAGGTACCTTTTTGCAAAATCATAAATTCATGGGTGTTTTCTGTAAAATTTCATTCAAAAGTTAGTTACAGTTCTTCTTCTTCCTTTTCTCTGCTCCGTTTTCACCCCTTTGTCAACATTCGGTAGTTGCGGAAATTGCTCAAATAAACTTGGAATTTTCCTTTAGGCACATATCTGGGTTCCTTATTTAATATAGATTCGGCCAATACTTTTCTTTTCGTAAATCTTGCGAATCTATAGAGTTTAGAAAAAAAAGTGGATGAATTATAAAAACCTAAAATTCTTATCGAATCTTCAACAATAAAGCATGAAAATTTTCACTTATCTAATTGGCGTACCCACAGAGGGATTTATTGGAACAGATTGAGGACCACATAAGTTTTCTTCCAAATCTCAACTTGACAGCGTCCGTTTCTATATCGCTGTCTCTGTGCGTTCTCGCCGTGTGGAACTTTCGCACTTTTTAAAAGTGCGTTGCTGCCCGCCAACGCCTGTTCACCAACTCTCGCCATTAATTTTCATAAATTAAATTATATTATATTATATTATTAGATATTTACGACTATTACAGTTTCATAATTTGATTTTGGCGTGCAAACCCTGTTATCATGTTAAGTTGGCAAAACTCAACTCATACTATAAATGCATATGATGCACGTGTGAATGAAACTCATACATGAAAAGTGAATGAAGGAAGCTTTGCCAAGGTTAGCAAAGGACAGGTTGTCCGCCCTCGATGTAACCCAGTTGGTGCGCCCGACGCCTTTCAGTAGAAAGGGTTTTATGGGTGGATGATCACTTAGTAAGTATCATCACTCCATGGGAACGATGTCATTGAATGATGCATGTGTTTATACTCATCTTATTATTGCACATGCATAACGGGAACTTGAGAATTTTATGATTTCAGTTAAGGCCATGAGTTTTGGAAATTATGTATTTCTAAGTGCTTGCTTTTTGAGTATTTTATATTCATTGTTTTTAACTAATCAACTAGTGCAAATGATGCAGATTTGATTGAAGAGCTTTCACTTCTAGCTAAGCAGTGAAGCTATGTTTTTTAATAATTTTGAAGAATTTGGAGCCATTGGATTGTAATTATTATAATCGTGAGTATGTCTTATATTTAAATGTTTTATGTTGTTGTTAAATTTAGTAATTAGCTTCTCGTGTGAAGTGTAATTGTATAAGGGATGTATTAGTTTGAATTGAAGTAAATGTGAGTGATTTAGTTGAAAATGTTGGATTTGTAATGACTATTAGGTTTTTTATTGCCGTCTTAACTACAGACGACGTGCTGCTGGATTTTAGTCAATAAAATGGAACCAATTTAGGTTCTAAAGAGAAAAAAAGAAAAAAAATTTAGGTTGATTTCCTCAGAAATTAGGAAAAGCTTCCGCTCATATTAGCATGAAACTTTAGGTTTCATTCACGAGCTTCACCACCTAAAAAGATCCGTGTGGTACGCATCTATGGGTCGAGGTACTACAGTTAAACTTTATTTATTTATATCATTCCAATAGCCTGTTGTTGCATTAGATATTTCTGAATTTCTAGGATCTCGGGATCTTCATTAAATTTTTATCATGAAACTAACTGATATTTACAATCTTCTTCAAATCCTTTTTCATACAGATGAAATCTGCCCTTTTGCTTCATATTGACGGAACCAATGCCATTGCTGAAAATAATGGACGGCAGGTAAACAGGACAGTGGAAAGTAGATAGCATTACTTTTGATGATGTGATGCCCAAAATAGAAGTGTTCAAGTACGGTCTTGCTCTCTTAAGCAGTATGAGATAACAGAAACAACTGTTACTTGTCTTCTGATGTTGACATATGGGCGGATAGTTCCATTGTTAGAGTTCTTTTTTTTTTTGAAGAGATAAGTTCCATTCTTAGAGTCGTTTGCACGAAAAGATGCTGTTGATGCTGCAACAATCAAGGAAACAACACAGGCATTCATAATCAATAAGGTTAATTACTCAACGATGTTGTCTCATATTCTTTTCATGAATTGCAAACACATGCCTAGGGAAGACTGAAATTCACCTTGATCACCATCATCTTTCAACCAGAGAATGTGCATCTGTTATGAGTTGTGACTTAATTTGAGGACTTGATAATTTTACTCCTCGCAGCCACTGCATTTTGATATGGTGTAAAATTCAGAATGCCCTCAGATCTTCCCCACTCTCTGGAAACATTAACTAGGAGAATCAGCAGGTTTCAAATATTTTATGGATCCCATCAGTTGAACAGAACGATAGATAAGAAAATAAAGGTTCATGCCATCAAACACAATTTTGTATTTCAGAGAGTTGTAATTGCTGCAATGGGACAAAGCAAAGCCAGTCCACTTCCAAAAAAAAAAAAAAAAAAAAGAACGGAAAGTCAGCTAATGGTGACAGAAAAAAAGGCATTTAGGCAACGTTGGATGAATTTGGAAGGATTGGGGTGGCCTTGTTCTCGTGTTAGCCATTTACTAATTAATTGCAGCATTAATTAATTAATTCCATCGACTACCATCTTATTGATAAAATTCCATTTACAACTAATTGGCTGCAGAAGTATTTCCAAGCTTAAGATCATGTTAAACTAGGTGACTTGGATTGTCAATTAGCTAGTGGGGACGTGCCTTACATATATATGTTTCCAAATATCGATTCGGAAATGTTGATGATTGAGCAAAATTCAATCAGTTTATTAATATTTATTTAGCTAGAACACAAAGTTTTATCTAAATCAAAAATGCGTATGGGATAAATTTTCTTAAAAATAAATATAATCATATGCAAATTAGGAAAATGCACATAAGTATTAAAATGCAATAATATTTTATAAAATCATTCATCCATGTAATAATGACATTTTAGATAGTTTAGATATTGAAAATATTAGTTTAAAATTAATATATAGCCTTAAATCATTTTATTATGCTAGTTGTACACATTTGTAAACAAGACTTATGTATAGTGATAGTAGACAAATAAAATAGTTTTCATAATAATAAAAATGACGCTACAAATGAAGAGTAGATTTTCAACCAAATATCAAGATGCTAATAATAGTGAGAGTTACGTATAAAAATGATTTTATAGAAGCAAAACCTTCTAAATTTAATGGTAATCAACAATAATGGATTCATTATGTACATGTGTTTATCTTATTTAGGATATATAGTAAGGGTTTTGATTCACAAAATTGACTTGCCTCGATGATTTCTACTCCTCCCATTGCATTTAGAAATATTGTTTAACAAATAAATTAAGTTTTACCTGCATGTATCACCAAAGCTTCCAAAGCTTCTTGCCAAAAATATGTCTTCTCTATCTTTCCACAGATTCACTTTTTTACTCAAATAAAACGGGCAACGTGGAAAATAAATTACATGCTAAAAAATCGAACTAAAAAAAAGCCTTATAATTTTACGTGGAAAACCCTTTTCGTGAAAGGGAAAAAGCTACGGCATCCAAGCAAATCCTTCGCTATATAAAAACGGACTTCAATGCAATGTCTTTTCTAATGAAAATTAGAGGATGTCATTATTGTTACATGGATAAATTTCAACAAAACAAGAAAGATGTCAACACGCACCGCAGAAAGAAATAAAAAACAAAACAAAATCAATTTTCAAAATTTACTTACAAAATGAACTACACACACTTGGAAAAACCCTTCACGTAAGCCGAACAGCACATGAAGCGATTTTCACATAAGAGAGGAAAAATCCAACATCGCCTTCTTTAAAAATTCCTTACAAGAAATATAAGAGGTTTGATACTTCACCATCCACTTGATTTTCTCGTCTCAAGAAAACAGCGAGCCCAATATTAATATGGTCAATGATGACACCTACTTCAACGGAAAAGAATGAGATGAATTAGAATACGGGTAGATCTTCATACTTGCAAATGATGAGTCTCACGTCTTCTTTGTTAGAGACTCAAGAGTGCATCAATTATTGTTAGTAAATCATAAATTTAGCTACATTTCTTCAAAACATTCTAATAGCTGCAAATAACAAAGAAATCTTTCTTTAAAAAAAAATTCCCATAATTGGAATTGCCAAAATTTTAAAAAAAATGAATCTAGAAATTAACAATCAGCAAATACAAAGGATTGTAGTACGGGCTAATCAGAGGTATGCATACCTTTTTTTTCCCTTTTTTTTTTACAATGGGCCTCCCATGAAATGATTGCACAGTCGAAAACTGTAAAAACAAAGAGGATTTCAGTGGATAAATGGCAGTTAATAGCATTTTTGAAAGCGCTTCTCAGCAAGCCGAACTTTAGATCTTGATTACAATTTAAGAGAGTACCTTATTGGAATTTGAAACTCATCACTGGTACAGATAATTCATTGAGATCCATCGGCCATCTATACGGATAAGAGGGATTTGTAAAATCTTGCACCAGTCATCATCTCCTTCCTTCTTGTATCTCTCGGACAATAGTGAACAATTATTGATACGCAATTCATAGAGAAGTGTAAGATCTTTCAACCAAAGAGGCAGCGACCTCAATGCCGTGCAGTCTGAGATGGTCAAGAATTCGAGTGCCTTGAGTTGTACCAACCACTTAGGCAACGATTTCAATTCCTTCCACCCACCAATTTCAAGCCACCGTAGTGACTTAAGTTGTCCCAACCAATGAGGCAATGATTTTAATTTCCCGCATTGGCTAATATTAAGTCTCTCCAATGATTGAAGCTGTTCCAATGACTGAGGAAGATTAGCCAAGCCTTCCATATTTTCAATTGTGAGATTCTGGAGTTTCTTTAGTTGCACTAATGAATTAGGCAGTGACTCCAATTTTGCTAAGCCATTGATTTCAAAATCCTCCAGTGACTCCAGCTGCCATAGTGAATCTGGCAAACAAGTAAGCTCTTTTGCACCTTTGATTGTGATCCACTTGAGTTTTTTGAGTTGTCCCAAATCTTGAGGCAGTGACTCCAATTTTGCTAAGCCATTGATTTCAAAATCCTCCAGTGACTCCAACTGCCATAGTGAATCTGGCAAACAAGTAAGCTCTTCTGCACCTTTGATTGTGAGCGACTTGAGTTTCTTGAGTTGTCCCAACTCTTGAGGCAGCGACTGTAAATTCTTCGAGCAATTGATATAAAGTTTCTCTAATGACGTCAACTGTGCTAGTGAATTAGGCAGACAAGTCAACATTTCTACATCCCCGATTTCAAGTGACTTGAGTTTCTTGAATCGTTCCAACCCTTCAGGCAGTGATTCTAATTTCCTTAAGCCGCTAATATCAAGCTCCTCTAACAACTCAAGCTGTGCTAGTGAATTAGGTAAACAAGTCAATTCTTCTGCATTGCTGATTTTGAGCGACTTCAGTATTTTAAATTGTTCCAATCCCTCCGGCAATGCTTGTAATTTCTTTGAATCAAGGACATGAAGGTGCTCTAATGACTCCAACTGTCCTAAAGAATTTGGCAGATAAGTCAATAATTGTAAACCATTAAGCTCGAGCAACCGAAGTTTCTTGAGTTGTCCCAATCCTTCAGGCAATGACTCAATTTTGCAGCATCCATCAATTTCAAGATTCTCTAGTGACTGAAGTTGTGTTAACCCATCAGGTAGAGACTTCAATTCAACACAACGTTTAATTACAAGCTGTCGTAAAACAAATAGCCGCTCCCATCCTTCATTTGGGAGAGTTTCAATTTCTTGAATGAGAAGTTCCTTAAGTTTTGGAAGATGCGGCAGACCACTAGAGAAAAATTCACTGCTGCTGTGTAAATTGATTTTTTCAAGGAGCGAAAAAGAAGATGAGCACTCTGTCCGTTTAAGTCTATGGCAGCCAGATATCTCTAGATTTGTTAGAGGAGCATTGGCAAGGTGATTAGGCAGCCCTATCAATTTCGGACAATTTTTAAGCTTCAAGATAGAAAGACGTGGCATAATTATTATATCTCGATTTGGTTCTGACGTCAACTCCCACTCCTCTAATTCAGGCATGTCCTTGAAAATTAGTTGTTCCAGCTCTGGAAATACTGATTTTATTCCTCCGGCAAAAACATCAGTGCTATTATTCCCATAGTACAACTCATGACCCACCTTTTTCAAATCAATATCTACCAAACTGAGATATTTGAGTGCAGGTAACTTTCCTAGCCCAGGCAGATTATTCTGTTCACACCGAATAACAAAACCTTGTATTTCCAACTTGGTTAACTTTGTGAAAGACAAATCCTCCAACCAACTCGGAAACTTTGAACTGCGCCTATTGCAAACTAGTTCCAATTCTTCGAGATTCTCATGAGGACGTAGGCCTTCAAGTACACCATCCATCCTCTCTATCTCTGCATCATATCTTCCTGACGTCACTGGCTCTTCATAATGGTAAAATGACATTTGCAGGACCAATCTCTGAAGGTTTGGCTTGTTCTGTAATTCTGCTTTACGGGCTTCTTCAGTACTCGACACCTTCTCTAGGTTTTGTACTACTAAACTTCGTTGGAGACAATTGAGTTGCTGCAGTTCATTAACCTCACATCCCCCTTCACCTCCCACAATGAATTTACTTAATGTTTCGAGGGAAGTCATTCTGCCCATCCCTTCCGGTAGATACTCAAGCCTAAAGGTCCGCTCGATTTCAAGATGTCTCAATCCAACCATTCCACCCATACCTCTTGGTAATTTTTTCAGTTTAGAACAACTATTGAGTTTCAAAGTATGCAAATTGCGAAGATAACAAACTGATTCTGGCAACTCAACCATTCTCGACCAAGATAAGTCCAGATATGCCAATTGCTTCAATTTTCCAAAGACATTTGGTAGCTCTCGCAATTTTGAATAATACAAGTCCAGATATTTCAAGTGCTTCATTTTGCTGATGATATTCGGCAACTCCATTATCCGAGAGGAAGACAAATCCAAATATCTCAAATGCTTTAGTTTCCGAATAGTTCTTGGCAATTTCTTAATTTTTGAACCTCTCAAAACCAATGCCCTGAGAAATCTTGCTTGCCGAAACAAATTATCAAGGCTTGTATCAGTTTTACCAAAATCACGTAGAAAAAGTGTTCGCAGTGTTTTTGCTCCGCGAAAAGAAATGAAATTGATGTTGGGGTTCTTTTCACTTAAAATTAAAGATGCATGACGGACATTAGCAGGGCATTGGTTTGACTTGTCACCCATACAGACGTAGGTTTCATCCTTTGTGATGAGTTCTGCTAAATCATGAAGAAGGTCGTGCATTGTACAATAACTTCCATCACTTTCGGCTCTTTGGAACATAGACCGCGCCACTAAACCATCAAAATATCCTGCAGCAATGTCTTCCACTTTTCTGTTTCCGTCTGCATGAACAAAACCCTGTGCAACCCACAATTTAACCAACTCATCCTTATCCATCTCTTCATCCTTTTCGTATATAGAACAATATGCAAAACATTGTTTCCAAGCCGATGGAAGATTATAATAGCTGAGCCACAATGCAGGTAAAATTTCCTTTTTGGCAGCTTGTAGTGACCACATTGGACTGTCCAAAGTGTTTTGCCAATCTTCTGCTGACGTCATGCCATTCATGACACTTCCCATGACCTTGATTGAAAGGGGCACTCCTTTGCACTTGCTGACAATTTTTCTTCCTATATCTTGTAAATCAGAACGGTCTTTATCATTTCTCCCAGCGAAAGCTTTGTCACTAAACAAGCTCCAAGAATCATCTTCTGACAAGCATTGCAACTCACGGATGTAGACAGCACCCACGGCGGTTGCTACTTTCTGTGCCCGTGTTGTAACTAAGATTCTACTTCCAGCAACCCCACTTATTAAACAAGCCCTTACTGGATTCCACTTTTCTTCATCCTCATTCCAGACATCATCCAGAACAACCAAAAAGCGTTTCCCCTTTAGTTTGTCACAGAGCTCTGTTTGCCATCGGCTTAGATCATGGGCAGTAGTGTCTACCTTTAGATCATCCAAAAGTGCTTTGATGACCTTGGTTGCATCAAAAATTTCAGTTACACAAACCCATGAAAACAAATCAAAATGCGCCCGCACACTCTTGTCATTGTAGATTTCCCTAACAAGAGTGGTTTTGCCTTGCCCCCCGATGCCAACAATAGCAGCCACACGAACCTGCCCATCCTCATTACTACTTCCGCTTACCAGCATGTTTCTGATTTCATCCTTGTCCTTGTCTCTGCCAATCATCTTTACTTCAATCTTCGAACCTGTGGTAGGCCTACTGCTTACAAGCTGCCCCTGCCCATCACCTGAACGGCTGCTGAAATTGAACTGCTTTTTATCTCTATAAATCTGATCCAACCTCTCCCTAACTTCTGATATGCGTCGCGCAATCTTATAACGGGACGCTACATGATCCAAACCGGTGCAAGGTGAAAGTAAGCAATCATGTACCTGCTTATTTTTACCATCAATTAATAAACAAGTACGTGGCATCCTCATCTGACCAACCAAGTTTATTTCAACATGTAAAAATAATCATAAAAAATATGAGCGCTACCAAAATATATATTATGTATTAATTTTTTACTCGAGATATGAGTGTTATCGGTCCATTCGCCTAACATAAGAATATTTTTAAAAAAAATTAAGAGCAATTAAATTACACATATAGATTCTTTGGATAGCCAGTTAAGAAGTGAGGTAATGGAAAGCTCTCATTGCATTTAGAAAATCCTAATTAAATAATCACGAATCTGTTTTAGAAATTTGTCTTTGAACTTCTAGCTTAGACATTAGTATTGGTCGTATAATAGAACTTTAATTGTATTTTATGGAAATTACTTTTTATTATTAATGTTGACAACTCCTATATATATTTAATTTACTAAAAAATTAAATTAAACAATTTTATAATTCCCTTAGAATTAAATTTAAACCAAAAAATATATTTTAAATCAACTTTAAAATATAATGTTATGAATTTATTTTTCTTATTCCATTAAACCACAAGGCTTCATCTATGTGATTTCATTGTTTACGTTATTACTTATTTGAACTAATCAAAATAAATAATAATGTATGAACTAATAAAAAATAATTATGCAGAATTTCGGAACCACAAAACACAAATATTGGTTGGCTAGTTAGCTTATTCCACAACAAAGATATTGAATTAACTAATACTTAAGCCAACCTATATATGCATAGATCCAATTATGATATAAATAAATTTTATATGGTCAACGTATGAGAAAAGATTCAAAAATAAATTTTATATGGTCAACGTATGAGAAAAGATTCAAAAATCGAAGCACGTTAAACAGGAACCATTGATCATACTTTTCTATCATAATTTTGTATCAAATTAAAAAAAAACATGAAACCCCTTAATTTTTAAGGTGTTGCTTATGATTTAAAATTTAATCTATTCATTGTATTTAATACCATTCATTTATATAAAAATCAAGTTTCATTCAAATAAATATGTACATGGGCCATTATTTGCTCAAAAAATGAATATATTTATGCGTAAATTATAAATTAGAAAAAATATTTAGATTCATTCATATATGTATTAAAATGTAATAATACTATATAAAATCATTTATCCACATAATAATAATGTTTTAGATGGTTTAAAAGTTGAAAATACTACTAAAAAATTATTTTATTATATTAATTTTACACATTTAATGTAACTCATATACATTAATACTAACAAATGAGAGAGTTTCTACCATAATATAAATGATGATAAATATAATTGATAAAATAAATTTTTCATCAACAAGATTTTTAAAGATATAAAAGGTTACATAGAAGAAGGGTTTCATAAAAGCAAGTTTGATTAAAAAAATACTAAAAATAAATACTAAAAATTTTTCCCACCGAACGTCTACGCTACACCAATTAACGAATAAGGACGCAGTATTGTCTTTTAACAAACCAAGTTTATTTAGAAGAAAAAATAATAACAAAAATATGACTACTATCAAAAATATATACATCATATAATTAACTCTTTTACTCCAAACATTTGAGCATTATTAATCCATTCACCTAACATATGAATTTACTTTTCCAATTTTAAGAACAATTAAAATCTACACATAGCTACTATGGTCAGCCAATTAATAGGTAAGGTTGTGGGAAAGCTCCCTGCATTTATAAAGTCCTAATTGAATTACCACGAGTCCACTTCTACAATTGCCTTTGAATCTCCAGCCTAAACACTAACTTCTTGTCGTGTAATAGAACTTTAATTGTACTTTATTGAAGTTATTTTTTATTATCAGTGTCGATACCTCCAATGTGTATTTAATTTACTAAGAATTAAATTTGGACAATTTTATAATTCACTCGGAATTAAATTTAAATCAAAATATATATTTTTAATTTAATTCATCGATAATTAAATATATAAGAATTAACTTTAAAATATAATGTTGTGAATTTATTTTTCTTATTCCAGTAAACCACAAAGGCTTAATCTATATAGTTTCATTATTTATATTATTATTTATCGAACCAATCAAAATAAATAATTTATATGAATTAATAAAAATAATCATTCAGAATTTCAAAACCACAAAACATACCTTTTTTTGGTTAATTAGTTAGGTTGTTCTACGACAAAGATATGGAATTAATCAATACTTAAGCCCATGTATGCATAGATACAATTAAGATGCGAACAATTTGTTATATGGTCAACTTATGAGGGAAGTCTTAGAAATTGAAGCACATTGAATAGGAACCATTGATCATACTTTTCCATATTAGTTTCATAAGCCATATTAATCCTCACAAATAAAAAAATACAAAAGCAAATAGGTTAGTTACCAATAATGATATATTAACTAGCGAATTTAATGTAGGATTTGAACTATGGCCTAAGAAGTTTGTACAAAACTAAACTCCTATAAAAGCTAAAAGCCGAAGTTATAATAGAAACAGAGGACATTAATACAAATCAAACCTCCAAAAAGGGCCCCCATAGTATGCTCTCGGGAGCATGCAACGCTGCATGTTCCCGGGAGCATACACCTATTTTTAAATTTTTTTTTAAATTTTTTTACAATATCGTTAATCTATGTGTATTTAATATGTGTATAAATTTTTAACATTTTTAGAGTATTTTAGATATTTATTTTTTATTTTTGAAAATCATTAGCATTTTAAGTAATTTTAAAATACTAAAATGCCACTAATTTTTAAAAATCTGAAATAAATATCTAAAAATATCCAAAAATGATAAAAATTGATACATATGTTAAATAAACTTAGGTTAACAAGTTCATGAAAAAATTTTGAATTTTTTTTTTAAAAAATAGGTATATGTGCCCGGGAGCATTGAGGCTCAATGCTCTCGGGAACAGAGGATCAGATCTGATGTTTCAATGCATAAAATCCACTTTTTTAATTTTTTTGTGAAAATGTTTTTATAAAACCATTAATTTAGCCATATTTAAAGTATATATTAAGTTTTACCATTTTTAAAAATCTATATATTTTTTATTTTTTAGAAATAAGGGTATTTTAGTCATTTAAAAATGACTACAAAAACTCCATTTTTTAAAAATAAAAAACATACGTACACATCACAAAAATGTTAAAACTTCATTTATAAATTAAATACCCCTAGAATAATAATTTTATAAAAAAAATTCAAAAAAATTCAAAAAAAATTTAAAAAAATAAATTTTACACCTGCATTACATTGAAACATTTCGCCTCTTCTTATGCTTGGCATTAATATCAACCCCATACATAACTCACAGATTTAATAGTACTCGCTTTTTACGTACTATAAAAAAATTATATATTTTAATAAAAAAAAGGCTAGACAAACAGAGGTAATTTGTTTCCATATAATTATTTCTGTTTATAAAATAATATTTCGATATCAATATATAAACTACTTTTAATATAAGAATAATATTAGATATAGGCAGACATTTTTGGAGCCCAATTCAGTGCACCCGGGTGCCTTCAGCCTCAACGCACCCGGGTGCACTGCACCTATTTTTTTTTATTTTTTTTTGAAAATTTTTGTATACAATGGTTAATCTAGGTTTATTTAACATATGTATCAATTTTTACTATTTTTGGAGACTTTTAGATATTTTTTTTAGATTTTTAAAAATCAGTGGCATTTTCGGTAATTTAAAATTACGAAAAATGCCACTGATTTTAAAAAATCTAAAAGAAATATCTAAAAATCTCCAAAAATAGTAAAAATTGATACATATGTTAAATAAACCTATATTAATAGCTTCATGAAAAAATTTTCAAAAAAAAATAAAAAAAAATAGGTGCAGTGCACCCGGGTGCGTTGAGGCTGAATGCACCCGGGTGCACTGAATTGCGCTCCGACATTTTTTGGCTTAGATATGGCTGTAGGAAAAAACAAAATGATCTTGTCCAAAAAACATATTTTTTCGTTTTATTGAAATTTATTTTATAAACATGTTAATCTGCTTGTATTTAATCTATAAATCAAATTTTTACCAATTTTAGACATATGTATATATTTATTTTAGATTTCTAAAAAAGGGGTATTTAAGTCATATTAAATAATTTAAAATGACTTAAATGCCCATATTTTAAAAAATCCAATATATATATATATATATGCATATCAAAAAATGGTAAAGTTTAATTTATAGACTAAATACAAATAGATTAATATGTTTATGAAAAAGTTTAAGAAAATAAAAAAAATTATGTTTTTGGACAAGTCTGAAATCCAGTCTAAAAAGATCCATACCATATTATATCATTTTCTTCTATTAAAAACTTTCTATGCTAAAAGTTTTTTATCCAAAAATTTTATCACTTTCCAAACACACACGATTAAATAAGTCTAGAGTTTCCTTCATAATGCCCACATTATAGAATTCCGAAATGTCCACATTACAAAAGAGAAATGACCCTAGTAGCCCGGGCTAAGCAAATGACTCACTTAACTCATCTTTAAAAACTTTAAAACACCTATTTTTTGCTTTTTCTTGATATACTTATTCGTCTAAGTGTATTTAATATATAAACTAAGTTTTACTATTTTTAGATATGTGTATATATTTTTTGAGATTTTTAAACATCTATAAAAATTTCAAAAAAATATATACACATATCCAAAAATGGTAAAACTTAGTTTACATGTTAAATATACTTACATAAACAAGTATATGAAGAAAAATAAAAAATAGGTGTTTTAAATGAGTTTTTGGAGATGAACTAAGTTTTTAAAGTGGACTAAGTGAGCCATTTGCTTAACTAAATTAATAGGATAATTCCTCCGTTACAAAATCCCAAGGAAAATATGTGCTCTAGAGAAACGATAAAGAGCAAAAGACCACACGTATCCAGTTACCACTCTTCCTTATATAATAGGAAGGGAATTTGAATTGAACTCATAACTTCTTGGGATAAGATAAAATAATAGTAGATTAAGTTCATATCACATAATAAGGAGAATAAGCTCTAAAACGAATGTTAAAGAAATCAATAATTAGTGAAGGAATCATCATTTGCTCCGTGCAATTTTATACCAGGAGGTTAATTCATCCAAAGCTGTGTAAGGCGAAAGGAAGCAAGCATGTACCTTGTTTCTGGCATCATCATCATCACGCTTTGCTTCGTATTCTCCTTCTAGCCCGGATACCACCCAATCGTCTAGCAAATCGTCGATGTCGTATGCGACGGCGCGGAGCCTTGACAGCCACAGATTCACACCTTCCTCGGTAGCTTGCCTAGTCTCAGCATCAGCAAGAAGGGCTCGGATAGATTGGAAGGTGTCTCTGAGCTTTTCAAGCTCACGGGTGGCGCCTGCGAACAGTGAGAGCTGCCGTCCGAGGACTTGGTTGAGCTTCTCCAGAGCAATCGATAGCAGAGCGTCAGCCATGGTTGCAAGCGATGATCGGTGAGTGAGAGGGGAAGAGGATTTCTTTCTGTCTCGTCTGCTGCTCTAGATCTAGTCAACGTTTCCCTTCTCCCGCAAGCTTTACTTTCTGGAGTCTGGTAGGCCCAGCCAAATGCCAACTACCCATTATTACAAGTTTATCTGAAACCTAAAGAGTCGTCAACATGTTGTATATAAGCACCTTTTCATATGATGTTCCATTCACATCAAACACCACTCCATGAAAGTTTAATTCGGGCAACAAAAATGTATGTGTAATGAGAAAATTTCTTATGATTAAAAATTTTAAGGGCAATGAATTTTTTCTACTTATGATGAGGAATTCTTTGCTTATGATAATATTTTACAACCACTATAAAGTTTGACCGTCTAGTGAAACAATAATGAAGTATTAGCTATCAAATTTCTTGCCAAACGAGCCGCGCTCGTTTGGTCGACGGGCGCGGAACGAGACTTTCGTTTCCGCCCGTCGCGTGTTCGAATCCCGTGTGGGATTTCGAACCAAAAATGAGGTGGAGGCAGATGTGGTCCTCCTTATTCGGTTGGGAGCTGGTTGTCTCTTCATTTGATATTTGGGAGCTAGTGGTCTCCCTTTGGAAATATTGTTAGAATTGTCTCAGGACTTTGAATGTAATATGAGTTGAGATATGTTGTAAATATACTCCAATCAAAAAAAAAAAAAAAAAAAAAAAAGCTATCAAATTTCTTCTTAGTAACTACTAGTCTACCATAGGGCATATGCAACCGACTGTTAACAACTAAATTTTGCTTTTTATATTAGTTGCTGAAAGCTAAAATTTTTGTAGTGAACGATTCTGTTAAATGCCAAGAGTACATTTTGTTGTGGCTAGTGAATAAAGAGGTCAAAAACGGTTCAAATTCAGCACTCGACTAACCTTAAGATAACCAAATTAGGCGGCAAATGCATAATACTCTTAATAATAATGCTACAAGAAAATGGAACATATATACAGAGAAATATTCAAGTATAACTTTATCGCATCAAAATCATGGTGCAGTTGCCTAAAAATGAGCATCATATGAGCATAAAATTATAATCTAGTCCACCCACTATGTTTAGAATTATGTATTCTATTACAATACTAATTTTCATCTCAATTGGATAGATACGATGACCCCATTTCAAATTTGTTACAATTGAACGTAATAAAATAGTATGATGTAAATTATAATTTTAAAGTAGTTTTTTCAATATGTAAATCATTTGCTATAAAATTTATATATGGATAAATGATTATATAAAATATCAATACATTTAAGCACATGTGGAGCCCATTTTTAGCCAAATGCACCGTTAATTATGGTGCAGTTTTACTACACAAGAATATATCTTTTATATATATATATAAAGAGAAAGAAATATTTAGGTGCAGCTTTACTGCATCAAAATTATGGTACAGTTACCTCAAAAATGGGCCCTGCATGGTCATAAAATTATAATATACTCTATCTATTGTATTTAGAATTATATAGTCAATTATTATACTAATTTTTGTCCCAATTGGATATGCGTATGGGCCCCATCTGAAAATGGTATAAATTCAATCTAATAAAATAGTTTAATGTAAATAATAATTTTAAAATTATTTTTCAACATGTATACCATTTGCTATAAATTTTATATGTGGATAAATAATTGTATAAAATGTGCATACATTTAAATACATGTAGGCCCATTTTGGACCAAATGCATCGTTAATTCCAGTGCGGACAAATGCATAGGATATATATATATATATATATATATATATATATATATATATATATGAGGAGTAATCCTATTAGTCCAAGTTATATAAATGTTCCGTTTAGCCCACCTCAATAAACTCATTTACAATAACATTTTTTCGCTTATTTCTTCATACAATTGTTTATCTAAATGTATTTAACATATAAACCAAGTTTTACCTCTTTGTATGTGTATTTTTTTTGAAAATTTTAAACATCTAAGTGTATATTTGTATTTAAAATATTCCAATATTTAAAATTATAAAAAATATTTACACATATCCAAAATTGGTGAAACTTGGTTTATATTTTAAATATACTTAAATAAATAATTATATGAAGAAAGAAGCAAAAAAAAGTTATTGTAAATGAGTTTTTTGAGGTGGGCTAAACGAGACATTTACTTAGTCAAGGCTAGCAGGATCATATATATGAAACCTGTTCCAGTATAGCACAATTGCATCAAAACAACATTATATTTGTCCAAAAATGAGCCCCACATATTAGATTGCGACAAAACTTTATATAATCATTTATCTATATATAAATTTTATAGTTAATGGTTTACATTTTGAAAAATAACTTTAAAGTTATTATTTACATCAAACTATTTTATTACATGAAATTTTTACTATTTTCAGATGAGGTACATATACATATCCAATTAGTATGGTAATAAAATATATCATTCTAAATATAATGGTGAAATATATTATAATTTTATAACCATGTGGGACCCTTTTTACGCAACTGCATCATAATTACAGTGCAGTTGCACTATACTTGAATATAACTCTATCTCTCTATGCCCACTTTTGAAGCTAAAATTTTAATTTTACTGTGCTTATTATCAAATACTACCAAGGATTTAAGTACATTTTATGCAAAATCCTATACTAGTTGAAGAGAAAATTTATTGTTATTGTAATCAAATTTTACTAGCTATATTAAATGTTAATTTTGTTAATTTTGGTTGCATTTAAAGGGATATGTTTAACGAAATGATTCCTTTGCAAATCTTAGTTAACAACTTGTAATCAATATGTTAATAATATAATATTAAAATATATTTATTAAATTTATTAAATAATCAATAAATTAAACAAGTTTTGATATGCTTAAATATGCAACAAATTTCGTAAAAGATATGATAAATATATATTACCAATTCAGGTTTGTAGATTTATTTCACCGAGTTTTAAAGTAAGGTGAAAAATTATGGGAAATGTGGTATTTGATGGGAGTAGAAAATGGAATATTTTGAAATTTGTGTGATTGATGTAAGATGATAAAAGTAAAATTAGAATCAATTAATGAAGTGTCTCGAAATCGATGCCCCCACGATTTCCACCCATTGTTATCAAACGTCCCCATACTCACATCTATAGCCACTGACCCTTGTGGACAGTGGCCGCACCAAGTTTAGCCAATTGGCTGGCCATCCCTGATTTTTAGGATCCACTCGTTCAGAAATTGGAAGAGACGAAGAAAATTAACAGATCGTCCGTAGTGGTTTCTTTGAAAATTGAGTTCGCCTTTGTAACAAACAAGAAAATTGATGTCACCCCTCTCTTGAATTTGGGTGGAATTATATTCTTTTTAAGCAAGTGACAACCAATTATGAGTTTTTTTTTCTTTGTGTGTGGGTATTTCTTAAAATAGCTGAAGAGGTGTTTATGAGCTTAACATCAAGATCTACTTGTATACAACATACCCTTTACCATTTCTTACATTTATTAAAATTTAACAACTTAATTAATTATATGATTCGCTAACAACCTTTGAGCCTTTTTGGAAAATTTAGACACATTTGACGGGATTCCAATCTTGATATCTGACTTTAAGTAGTAGTCGACTACATTGATAGTTGGGAGTTTTTCATGTTCATGTCAAAGGTATTATTATATTAGAGCCCGCAGTCATACTCAGTTTGAATTTACCCTGCACAAAAACATTGTTAAAATGGGTTCTTCTTTTATGATGGTGAAATAGTGGATGGTCACTAATATAATTCATGACTAAAAAGATTATATATAGTAAAAAGATTTCTAATGTCCATTATGATTTAATCGAGCTTTCAGTAATAATGGCATTAAAGCTTGGCATGGAGTCCTACCTAGAGTTCGGATGAAAATGATTTATAGTTATTGAAGTCATTCCATTAAAGTTGGAGAGCTAACTTAAAGGCCACATTAAAATTATTAATAGATGGGTGAACCATCTCAACACAAAGGGGAAAAAGGGTTGTTATATATATATAGCGGTACATTTGCTCAAAAATAGGTCTCACACTTACTAAAATGCAATGAAACTTTATACAATTATTTATCTATATATAAATTTTATAGCAAATAGTTTACATATTGAAAAAATCACTTTAAAGTTGTTGTTTATATTAAATTATTTTATTACATTAAATTTGTACCATTTTCAGATGAGGTCCATACACATGTTTGATTGGGATTAAAATTAGTATAGTAATAAAATACGCGATTCTAAATATAATAGATGTAGTAGATTATAATTTGATCATCATGTGAGACCTATTTCAGCGGTGCTGCACCTGAATATTTTCCATATATATATATATATATATATATATATGAGATCCGACCATGTGCTGACGGCTGCACCATATTACTATGCAGTCAACTTATTTATATGGATAAAATTTTATTTCTTAATTGCATTTATGTTGTTTATATCCATCACATGATTTATCAATAAAACAAAATATATTGTCTATGTAATTTATACCTTTCAAGAATGAATTTGATTATTTTTCAATTTAGCAGTATTAATTGTAATTCAAAATTTACATTTATGTTTTTTCTTAATGTTGATACACATATTTATTAAGGTCAAGTTGCAAATGAAAATATTTTAAAAAATTTACAAATACTTTGCTATGACAATTCTATTTTACTCCTCTAAATAGTAAAGTATTGATGTATTAAACTTTTAAATTTATTACGGATCTTAATTTATATTGATTGGTATATAAATTCTTAAATATTGACCCATTTTTTTACCAAACCCGTTGTCCTTATATCAATCTGAAATCAACATGAAATTTATCTTAAAACTTATAAAGAAATGTAAGGGTAATATGAAATTTATTTCAAAACTTATAAAGAAATATAAGAGTTGAACCGACCTTATACTGATGTGGTATAAAAATATAGGATAATAGTTGTACAACTCCAAAATAAAAATAAAAATAAAAATATAGGGTAACTGTTGGACAAACCGAACTAGCCCCAGTTCTCACTAATACCATGTAGTAAACTTTTTATGAAACCTCGACCATTATTTTATACCAATAAAAAATATGTCTTATATAAGTAATTGAGAAAAACGATTCAAGGGTGCGGTCCATTTGTTTTTTTTTATCAAAGGTGGTAGCAATTGTACGCATATCTGGTCTTCAAAACATACAAAAATGCACACCAATTGTAAGAAAATTTTTTTTTTTGTCAAAGTTACAGTATTCGTAGTTGTTGGGTTTGGCTCCTAGAAACAACCCAAAAATATCTCTTATACTTATGAATTTTCATCTATGTCATTGGTGATTCATCAAAGGAGCAATGAAATGATGATTATGTTCATTCATAATTATAATTTTATAGTAAAAAATTTATATCATAATAAATCTTTAATAATACTAAAACTATAAAATAATATTTATTTGAATATAAATCTTTAATTTTGAGCAAAGCAACTTTAAATTATATTAAGGCTTGAGCATACTCATCATTTTACCTGGGAGGTTAATAACCCATTTAATGGATTCCTAACAACATGGTCTGTGCAAAGTTAGGATAAAACTTCGTGCTTAAAGAGAGATATTTTTAAAAGTTTGTAGGTATACCTGGAATTAAAGGTAAAATTCATAGATATGTGTAGAACTCGCCCTATTTAAAATTTAGTCAACTTCCAGTGTCGATATATAGTCAGTTTTTTTGTTTAGTTCTATGTAATTTTTAAAGTAAATTGGGGCAGGTTGGACTGATTAAGTATACAGTAGATGTTTATATTCACAGCTCATCTACGCTCAACAGATTTTTACTTTAAATACTACGCTGCTGCTAATACAAATAAATGGAAGACACGAACTTTTTAATAGATGTCATTCGACACCAGGCGACCTGACCTGGCACAAGATAGCCGTAGTGCTTTTTTGGTCGTGAGATAAGTTATGGGATATGTTTTGAATTTTTTTTCAGTGCAGATTTAATTTACTTAATCGAACTCATTACAGAGTTTTTCGTTAACCCCCCAACCACAAGTCACCCCTTAGCATTGGATGGGAGGGCGGATGGGTAGATTCCAATTTAACCTTTCTGTCATTACAGAGTTTTTCATTAATACAATTTGGAAGGAAGTCCCACGAATGGAAAGCAAAAAGCAAGTTGTGCAAGTTCATGGGCTGTCCTTGATACATGTGAAAACCGGTTCTATTTAAACTTAGTACAATGGCTCTTAAGTTCAAACGTGTGGTGGTTTACTTGCGAATAAAGTTGGAATGGAACATTTGCGAAATCAAAAGTTAGGGGTGTAATTACAAATTTTGAAAATTTTAGAGGTAGTTTGCAAATATTCTAATTTTATATGAATTATAATGTAATTTTATAAATTCTAAAAATTTTTAGTTTTATAATATCCAGCTCAAAAATTATAGTTTTTATGTTTTACTTTATTCCTTTTTTAAATCATATTCTTATTTTATTTTTATTGGTTTATAAAATTTTAGATCAAGATTTTTTTAAACTAAAGAAATCTTATATGCTAGATTTTCTATTTAAATTTTTACCGTTAAATTTTAAATTTTACAAAGATAACTTGAATTTTTTACTTTATTTTAGAATGAGAAAATTTAAATTATGTATTTATTATTTAGTTGCTTCTATTAACCTTAGAAAATTGAATAAGGATAAGTACGAATTTTTTATTTTTACATTAGAGTAAGAAATCGGTTAAAACAATCTCCTATTTAAATAACAAAATGCTACCAACTTACTATTATTTGTTATAATTATGGTAAATAATTTTTTTCTTATATTTAAATGTACTAAAATATGAGTTCCACTTCGTCGGCTCATTTATAAATGTGTACAATCCACGTGGATATTAACGCTTACTCTTTTATATGGTGCTTTTCCCAAAAATAACCATTGCATTTGATCATAATTCCAAATTTACCCACGATATTTCAAAAATCTTAGATATACACGTTGCGTCTGCACAAAATCTTGGATATACGGATACCTACTCTGTCACTAACGTGAGAAAACAATGTTATGAAATAAGCGAAATTACTTACATACCCATACATCAGGGCTGAACCGACCCCCGTGTCGTTGCACCTTCCTATGTTCAAGAGAAGCGGGGTAAGCTCGTCTCATCTTCTAAATCCTTCACCTTCTTCCCCATCTCTCCAACCATAGCTGCCTTCACACCTCCACCACACACTATTGCGGTTGCTATCATTTTCTTCAATACTGTCGTCGCCAATAATCCAATGAAGAAGGCCACAACTCCCTTCCAAGTACCATGCTACCTAAGCATGTAGGCACACATCACTTGAAAAGGCAACATCCACCTGCAATGGAAAGAAGCGTTAGCAATCCTCCTTTTACCACCCCTTCCACCATCTCCATATCCCTTGAATGGGCCTCAAGCATTATCTCTATCTTCTCATTTCCCTATGACTCCAATGTTTCCTTCCTCTCTGTTGATAAACAAAAGAACAAGCGCCTCTTCACCTCTGCCCACACTACTTCACCTCTAAATTTAAATCCCCCACTATCTCAAATGAAACCACCTTCAACATCGCCTTGTTGCTGCCACCATCGGAGGAGATGAAAGACACCTTCGACCTCATGATTTGAAGTGGTCTATGGGTAGCGATTGGAGAAATACAGCCTTTCCCTATGACTCCAATATTTCCTTCCTCTCCTTTGACAAATAAGGGAACGAGCACCTCTTCGCCTCTGCTCACACTACTTCACCTCCAAATTTAAATCCCCCACCATTTCAAATGAAACCACCTTCAATGACGCCCTGCTGCTGCCACCGTGGGAGGAGACGGAAGACACCTTCGACCTCATGAAATTGAAGTCGTCTGTGGGTAGTCGGTTGGAAAAATACAAGAAATGAGGATTATTCCCCTACTGCCAAGATATCCCATTCTTCGAGCTCTCCTTCTACAAGGATTACATGGGCAAAGTGCATTCATGGGCGACAGCTGAAATGAAGAGGGATTTCAGCTCCATGGGCGTCAGAGGAGATGAAAGTCTGAACAACAGTAGTCATGCATCATTGTCGTCTTTCAGTAAGAAAGTGGCTCGATCCAAATTAGTGGGATGCAGAAGCAAAACCTTTTGAGGGGATTTGCTGAAGACGATATCAACGGGTTTGGAGAACCATTGAAGTAGCTGAGCTCGCCGTTCTTGCTTAAGAAACCTCATTACCAATTTTCTATATTCAACTTTTCATGCCTTATTCTAAAATAACACTATTATATGAATGAATCTAAGTATTTTTTTCTAATTTACACATGAAATATAGTTTTTTCCAGTAGATTGATCCATGTGCATTTTTAATTAGAATGAAACTTGATATCCTAGTTAAATAAGCAGTGTTAAAAATAATGAATAAATTAAATTTTATATCAATCATCAATATTTAAAAAATAAGGATAACACAGTTAGGAGCCCTATTATATGGCAAAAATAAAAGCACAAAAATACCTAAATATTGTTTAAGGATTACAACTATGCCTTCCTGGCTAAATGGTGTATTTTTTAAAGTTTTTTTTAGAAAATATTTTTCAAAATATTTAATTCATAGCCCAAGTTTTGCAATTTTGAGATATATATAGGTTTTTTGATTTCCTAAAGTCAACAATTTGAGAGGTATTTACGTCATTTCCATTCCCTCAAAATTCTTAATTTTTTTGAAACTAAAAAAATAAAAGATACGCATCCAAAATTTTCCTAAACTTGTCATGCGAGTTGAATAAACTGGGGAAACTGTTTTCATAAAAAACCTTAAGAAACTTTTTATAAAAAATACGCACTTTGGGTGGTTGCGTTTATTTTTATGTTTCCTTTGCAAATCTTTTGAATTGTAAATGAAGACATCCATTTTATTGTGATTATGCTTTAGAAATGCATTTTCTGTTTTTTTCTTATATCAATTTTCTTGTTAGCTTGATGTTAAAATACTATTATTTTTAAATTATTTTTTTAATTAGGAGCTAGGCATCACAGCTTTATACATAAAACTCAGTGCAACAGGAAGGAACAAAACGAAGACACCTGCACCTGGCCCAGGTGCTCAATCTGCCCTCAAGGCCCTTGCTCGATCAGGAATGAAGCTTGCTCGAATTGTTATTCTTCTAAACTTTTTTTTTGACACTAATAGTTTTTTCTTAGCCTCATCGAGAAGAATACATGATCTTGTAGACATTCGAGTTTTTTTTGGTTTTTTAAATGCCATATTTCATTCTAAATACAGGTGAATTATTTTGTTCTAGTATGTGATTCTACTAATTAATATGGAGGATTTGTTAGTTTTTTTTTTGTGGTATCATTTGTCGAATCACTTGCATTATTGGTACAACTAGCTAATCGTTTTCTAAAAGTAATTTTTATCCCAAGCCATTTACTCTGAGGTTATTGGAGGAATCATTACTTGGTAGATATTGAATTGTATGACATTTCATTTCAGATAATCATTTTTATTATTTGACTTATTTCTAGAAGATGCAACACTTATCCCCCGTGACAACACTCATAGGAAGGTTGGGAGAAGAGGAAGAAGACTTCAATTTTGAATATGCCCATTACGTTTCCAAAATTTCAAATATACATATTATATTTATATTTAATCACAAAAATGCACATTTAAGCTAACACAGTTTTAAAAATATGTGAAATTACTAATATACCCTTCATATTTAGGACACAGTTACAAAAATTGAATGCTATAATGCACTAATGCCCTAATTGCATATGAATTCTAAATTTAAAGCACTTTAATTTCATTTCATTGTCCCTTAAGTGTGCAAACAAACATTAGGGCATTGAACATGAATTCTAAATTTAAAGCACTTTAATTTCATTTCATTGTGCCTTAAGTGTGCAAATAAACATTGTGAACTCAGAGACTATCTTGCATAAATTCCAAATAACTCTACTTATAGAAGAACAAGATGAAGAAGAAGAGATTATCTTACCTAAAATCTAAATAACTCTACTTATAAGAAAATATAAATAACAAGCAAATTGAATTCTACACAATAAGTAACCGTGTTTAGCAATCGAACTTGTGAACTAAACAACTTGTACCATAAGTAAACTTACAAACTAAATAACTAAAAATAGGACCAAATAACCTAAAACATTTTAAACTATTGGTTCCTCAACAATCAAACTTGTTGACTAAACAACTTGTATGACAAGTAAACTTCCAAACTAAATGACTAAAAATGGGACCAAATAACCTAAAACACTTTAAACTATTGGTTCAACTAATAATACTAAATCCTTAAAATAACAAAAACTTAGGAAAGAACAAGATTATTGTAGTGAGATTTTGCCATATTGCGAAGCTTATCAATACTTGAGCACAGGGGAAAGACAGTCGTCACATTTGAATGTCTGATGGCTTTAGGAACCCAAAGGCACAAGCAAAATTTGGCTTGGAAATACATGCCCTGTGATTGGGTAGCAATTGGGCCACAGATGAGCCAGACTCAGGCGACATTTGATAAATATGATGAATGGGAAAGCAGGGGAAGTCGAAGTTGCACGTATGACCGTCTCCTTCCTAACATTTTATTTTTCTAATTTTATCTATGTATCCCAACCATTTTCCCTTACAACTACCCTTCGATAACTTTATTTATGCTAACTTTACCTCTATCATTTCATATTAATCACATACTTTTCAAGATATTCTCTTTTCCATTTCTCCCATACCATAATCCCATAAAATATCACAATCCCAAATGTCCCCTAAAAGTGAATGCATAAATTTGTGCTTGCCTGACCTTTGCTTATTGGAATTTTTTTTAAAATATTGAGAGTCCTAAGGGGTTTATTTTCATGTCATATGCATAAGATCATATTTTTGTATCATAACGGAGAGATAGGTTTTTCACATTTCATGAACAGCTTGAATTTCAGAACCAGATTCAATAATAAACAAAGGCTCTTAATGTCTTTGTCATAATTGTTCAGTGCGCTGGGTGCACTCAAGTGCCAAGGACACTTGGGGATGGGCGTAGGGCGCCCGCGCACACACACACAAGCGTAGTGCGCACCCAAGTGAAGTAAGGTGCATACAATATAAAATAAATTTAATAATACACATGATTTGTTATGAAATATTCGCGTAGGATAATGATCATGTACATCTGATTTTTACTTAGTTAATAACAATTTCATATATTTTATATATTTTTTCATTTTTGCACGAGTCATGTCTTTAATTCATATATCAAATTGTACCATTTTGAAATCTTATAATATTTTTTACAAAATTTCAAAAAATAGAAATTAACCTATCTCATACTCCACACATGAAAAATGGTACAATTTAGAATTTTTATTTTTGAAATTTTGTGAAAAAATGTATACAAGAATGGAGAAATGTTAAATTTTTGTATATGAATTAAATGCATATGAATCCACATAAAAATGAAACAAATATAAAAAAATTCACAATGTTGTTACTTAGCCAAGCACAGGATCATTATCCATTCATGTATTCCTGTATCATAGCTGCTATGAATAAATATAATTTCCAATTTCACCAATCTAACATTTAATTAAAAAAGGTAGGTGAAAGTAAAAAAGAGCTCTATTTAAATGTTCAAAGTTTATGTATATTTCTGTAAGTTAAATCAAGCACGATAGGCAGACTTCAAGATTCAAGAAAAGTGCCTGAGTGAGCCTTGAGCTTTCACAACTATTGTTGCTCTCCCAGGAGGACATTGTAAGAATGTTAGAGAACTGAAAATTGTGGTTATTCATGCTTTTAATGAGATCGCGATTCATGTACATTTATTCATTGTCTCTTAATCTCTCTATCTATTGGATGTATCTACATATATTGACTCTCTTAGTATGCAACTTTTATTTTTTTTTCTTTTTTTGGCCCTTTTCTCAGATTGCATGCATCTCCCATTGCATAATATTATTGATTTTTCCCTCTGCCCCTGATTGTCTATGACATAGATAGGTTCCAAGGCCAAACAAAAGCCTAAGGAGAAAACAGAGGAAGAGAAAACCTTCAAAAGAAGAGACAAGTACTTCCTAGATACCCAAGCAATTGCCATTCTTATCTTCCTCTTTCCCCTTGGCAGATCTGATGATAAGCAAGTGGAACTCGATGATGAAGGGATGGATTATGATAATGGGTAGATTTTTTCTTCTTCAACATTTTTGACAACCTCCTAGAAGTTTCTTACATTACATTGTTGAAATTCAGGTTCATTTATTGTCAGTAATCTTGTGGCTTGTCAGTATTGTGTTTGGATCCATGAAATTCCCATAGGCAACATGCCTCTGCCCTGTAAAGATTTTGAAAATTTCTGCCAGTGGTTATCATTGAATTAATTTTGAACTGAGATTTGGATGAGCTTTTCTAATTCTTCTCCTCAGTTACTCCCGAGAAGAGTATGCCTTAGCTGGTATTGTTTCTAAGTGTGCCTCATTTGAAGGTAATGTTAGGTGTGGCAGAAGTTCTGTCTGCTTTTGCACTAAGCTAGACTTCGCCCCAGAAGTTCTCTTTCTCATTATTGGATTTTTTTAGACACACATACATAATACTTATATATACATTATTATAAATAATAAACCAAATTATAAAGTGATTTTATAAAGTTTACGGCCCAAATCATCTAACAGAGAATGAGTCTCCTATGAGCAAAAACTCTATTACCTAATTTTTAATTTCTATTTTTATGATATACTAAATTAAAAATAACAAAAAATAAACTCTCTATACAAATAGTCGTGGTCCCCGAGTAATATATTTTTAAGGTTACTTTTCTAATATCTTATTATTGGAAAAGGAGTCTCATTATCCAAAAAATAAGGGCATTAATTTAGAAGACTAGAAATCTCGATATCTAAAACAACTTCTCCTATGAAATCAGATATGCTTCCGCTTTGAATTTATTTTCTTAGTGATTTAACATAGAAGATCTTGAAATGATTATAGTTTTAATCAATAAAGTTTTCCCCGCATTTATCACTCATTTCTTTCTTTTGTAAGTGGCTCGCTATCTTACAATCTTGATTCTCTTCTCTACTTGCTTTTTTGTAGAGTCTTTCTAAATCCCATTGAGTACAATACATGTAGAATCTCAATACCCTGTTACTCATATCACTCAAGATAGAGTTTGCCACTGGTGGCAATCCGGCCCCCACCTTAACTGCCCTTCTCTCCAATTAAACAACTACTCCAAAAGGAATAACCATGACGATGATTATGGGGGTATGTTTTCTCAAAGTAGTATGAGAATATAATATACATAATGCTTCCATATAATCGCTTTAAAATTTAAGATTCTGATACTTGATGTCATTCAATGTATTTAACATAAGTTTTATTTATGAAATCAAGTTACACTCAAATTTAATATATATATTGACCACATTTGCGCAAAAAAGGGTATATTCATGTATAAATTAGGAAAGATGTTTAGATCCATTCATATATATATTATATGCATTAGAATATAGTAATATCAGTGTTGTTAAAACCGGACCGGACCGGCCGAAAACCGGTCCAATCCGGTTCGTTTACATACGGTCCGGTTTAACTGATATAATCCTTTAAGAACCGTCGAATCGGCGGTCGGACCGGTTCGTGCAAAAAAAAAAAAAAAAAACCATGAGAACACCGCGCCCTCATTTGTGAAGTCCCACCCGACCAAATCGCCCCCAAACCCTAAATCCCAAATCTCGCAGCAGCAGCCAGGAGCCAACGATCGTCTCCTCACTCAGATCGTCTCGTTCGGTCGCCCGAGATCATCGTCGGGCAGCGCTGGAGCAGATCATCCATTCATCCGTCATCGTCTTCTCAGGCACCAGCTCGTCTCTGAATTCCCCAAAACTGAAACCATCGTCGGTCGTCCCCTCCGCGAGCAGCAGCTCTTGTCCGGCGGGTTGCTGTTTCCAAAAATCATCGTCGAGTAGCTTCTCTTCCTCAGTTCGACGAGCAGCAGATCATCCGGCGACAGCAGCTCCGTCTCGTCCGGTCGTCCCCAAAGTGGAAATTGGTGACCAACAGCAGCGTCTTCTGTTTCCCCAAAAGCTTCGTCTCCGGTTTCTGTTGCCCTGGCCGTCCGGCCGTCCTGCGAGCAGCAGCCCCAGCTCCGCTCCGGCGACCAGCAGCTCCGGTGAGTGTTTATTGCAATCACTTATTAATGCTTTTTATTAATGAATGCCAAGAAATTCTGCTTTGGTGGATATCTAGCCGAATAGGATTTAAACCTTTTTTTTTTTATCAATGTATATTTACATTATAATTTATATCTCAATCCATGTTACAATTAATGTCTGAGATATTTCGACCTGTTATGCATAAGAGTACTAGTTTCCGTGGACTTGCAATCGAGGGGAATCCTTGTGTGTAAAGAAGTTTTGTGCGCAGACTAGTGGTTTCTGTCAACTTAGCAGCTCATATCAAACTCTTGCCCTGGCCTGAACCAGTTGCCCCAGCATCACCATTTAAACTCAGATACATATAGCTACTACAATTATTTGGTTGGGTTTAGAACCTTGAAGTTTGAACCTTGAACGAGGGCATATCTTTAGGCGGGAATACAGGAGAATGTATTTGTATTCTTTTAAAATTATATGTTTGGTGGGAATGATGTATTGGTAAACTTTTAAAATGTCGTATTTGGATTGAATGGTGTATTTATATACTTTTAAAATTTATGTTTGACGAGAATGATGCATTTAATGGTTATAGAACTTTAAATTTTCATTTTTGTTGAAGGTAGTAGATGTTCTTAATTTCTATATTATTATAGATCATTTAATTGTTCAAATTTTTATCACTTATTGATTTATTTTATTTCTTATTTTGTTAGGTTTGTTCATAAAGGTACCGAGATAAACAGGAAGAATTCAAGAACCAACAACCAAGCATCAACGGTCAGCCTTATTACAAATTTAAGTCCTTAAGGTTATTCACTGTAGTTAATTTTCTAACATTCATGGTTAAAGATTTTTTAAAGCTTTCGATTAATTTTTTCCAGCATGTTTTGTACTTATACTGTGATTCTTAAAATCTAACATATATATTTAGAATCTATGAAAATATAATTTTATCAATATATTTATTTCCAATTAAAAATAATTAAGTATTTATGACATGCTGACGTCACCGGTTTGAACCGGTTCGAACCAGACCAGTTCCTTTTCTGGTTCAATCATTGGTTTAGTTCTGACAACACTGTTGCTACCCTAGTAAATAAATTAAAATTGCTTTCCCACGAGAAGTCCAAGCAAACCTTATAGTAGAAATGTAACTTGGGTTCTCGTAGGTAAACCCATTGGATGCTTTAAAATGGATAGAGTATGTTTTTAGTTTTATTTTCATAAGGTAGGACAGGTTCCGAGCAAAAATTAACTGGTTCAATTTGGATAAAATAGGTTCTAAGGTCGAGATACTCAAAATCGACTTAAATTACTAATAGAAGTTTAATATATATTTTGCAAAATATTTTTTGTGGTGAAAGATATAAACATATGCTTTAAATATATAAAAAATTATTTAACTAATCTACTATTTAGTAAATTTAATAAATATGTTTCATAAGTAATATTTTATTATCTTGATTTTTGGTTTTTAATAAGACTTGTAAAAATTATAGTTTTCAAATATAATATAAAGACTATTTTAAATAGATGATTTAGAACCAAAACCAATTCGACCTTAAAAAATGAAATGGGGCAATCTTTGAAATAACTTGATCTAAGGTGAGAATTTTTGAGAATAAAGCAAAAATAAAGCTGATACAAACCAAAACCACCTAATCCAAGTTGCACTCACACTGCGTGGTCAAACCAAGCTTAATCAAGAGCTTTGTTGTTGCTTTTGAGTAGTAATTGCAACTCAGTTCGTGTTCAATGCATATAAAACAGTTCGAAGCCCACCCTAGCTTTTAATTGTATATATTTTTTCAAATATTTTCATTATTTCACCCAATTATTACTAAACATATTTTCATCTGGGTAGAAATTATCTCTTATGGTTTTGTGTTGTGATCATCCAAGTTTATACCCTTTGGAACTCTGCAGTGATAGCCTAAAACTGTCTGTATCTAGAAAAAAATTTGTAGTAAGTTTGCAAGTAACCCTGAATCTTGAAAGCAGAAGGCTCAAAATGGGGGTCTGATGGGATTTCGGGCCTTCAATTTTCTGAAAACATTGTGGTCAAGGTAACTGTTGCAGTAACTATGTAGGAGTCCCAGAGTCATATCACATCTATAATGTTAAAATCTCAATTTAGTATGTTGAGGATATTGTGAAGTGAATAAAAATTTGGTGGGATTCTTGGACCTGGGGATTTATTTTTCGTCTTTACAATAGTTTGATGGGCATCTCTGTGGGTCAGCAGCTGTATGGATAGTTTGTTAGAGTGGCTTCTTTCCATATTGCATTATGCTTGTTGGGCACTGGAGGGCTGCTTCTGTTTTTACTTTGTAGATACACTTGCAGCAAAATCCGCCTCTGTGCGTTCAATTTTTTCTTAATTTTTAGGTATAGCAAAGATGCACTTTGTGCCAACCATTGGGTAATGATGTAGTGTGATCCGCATGGCCTTATTGTAATTTTTAAAATTTTTTGATGGATTTCCAAAGTTTTGCAACCATGCAATCATTCACTGCTCATTCTAAAAAGTCATCCTTGGTTTTTGACTTTGGAAGTATCTTGAATCACCCTGGATCCTGGGATCGGTATGTAGCAATAGCTGTATTTATTTATTTAGAGGCAAAATTTTGTCTGTATGCTTGGAGGCTCAAGTTTTACCGGCTTTGATACTTTTATTTTCTAGCTTCCTTTACTGCCCGATGCCCCGTTGCTGGTAGAAACAATTGCATGGACCAGCAATGCTATGGTTGGGCAAATAGCAAACCCTAGTTTTGCACGTTGATAGGAACTTGTGGGTTTCTAGCGGGGATGTAACTTGGGTCGGGTTGTACCAGGTTTGGGTGAACTCAAACCATAAGCCTAATGGGTTTATGTGAACCCAAATCCAAATTCTAACTTTAAAATCCGGGTTCGGACCGAGTTGGCATTAGTTTCATTCTTGGTTTCAAGTTGAAATTCTGGTTTTCTCAAACCAATAGAAGTTGAAATTACTGATAGAGATAATAATTTTTTTAAACATTATTCCATCGGCACATGAATAATTACACGCGAATATATTTCTATGACCTTTAATATATTTACTTTTGATAAAAGTCAGTCTTTTAATTAAAAGATAATTCTAAATATAATGAACGTAATGAATTTACATATATCAATCAAGGTAATGTTATTAAAAAAATCAAGGTAAGAGAAATAAATAAAATTACATGAAATTATTATCTAAAGTTTAATAAAAGTGAGACTTATATTTAATGTAGTTAATTAATATATATGTAATAAATTTAAAAAGTTGGTATATTTATAATTATTTGCAAATAAAGCTAATGTAAATGTAGTATATTTCAATTTTTATAAATAAATGCATATAATATTTAGATTTTCAGAATAAACATCTTACAGTTTAACTAAGTTATGATTATATGAAATAAATTTTATTGCAATTATAATTGAAATACTTAATACATAAATAAATATAAATATTTTAATAAATTAGGGAGAATATCGGGTTCGGATCGGGTTGGGTTTTGGTACCGGGTTGATGTAAACCTGGTATTGGTTCGAGTTTTCTCGGGGCGGGTTAAAATCGGGTCTAATTTAAAATTAAACCAAATTTAATTTTAAAACCGGGTTGGGTCGGACGGGTTCGAACCGATCCGGTACCAAGTTGCACCCCTAGTTTCCAGTAATATCCACAGAGCCGGTTTCTGCATCATAGTTTTTTTTTTTTTTTTTCCTTAGTAACTTTCTCAGTGGTTCTTTTGTTTGAAATAAAATGTGTTTAGTCATCAAAGTTGCAACATCCTCTAAAGCAAAGACACATAACGATTAGTGGTTGGTTTTTTTTTTTTTTTTTGGATAAAGTAGTGGTT
Organism: Annona cherimola; assembly: GCA_030490835.1. Lineage (NCBI taxonomy): Eukaryota > Viridiplantae > Streptophyta > Magnoliopsida > Magnoliales > Annonaceae > Annona > Annona cherimola. The sequence goes on along the minus strand of CM059971.1, from coordinate 3,682,579 downwards.
GATTATTTGGTTGCCAAATAAGTAGAATGTATCTGGATGGTGGCATTGTAGAATAAAGATCAAAACTTCTTCAACTTCTGACAAAGTCCATTTCCACTTTCAACAGATTTGTAACTTGGGTTAACAGCAGCACGGAACTCAATTGTTATTAATCTTATAGCTGCAGCAGCAGCATTCTCAAGTTTTAGTTCTGATTTTTGACTCATATTTTTGGCTTTGATTCGTTTATTTTCTTGCTCTTCTTTATTGTCCAATACCATGTTTCCGGTACAGCAATTTCATTGACTAGAAATGCCATGATTGGGTATGATTGCATGAAGCAGACCCTACTTTTTCATGTTAATAGGAACCTGCGGATTTCTGGTAATATCCATTGAGCTGTTGTATGCAATTACTCTTATTTTCTTTAATGACTTGATGACTTTTTTCCCCGAATTGTGATTTTATTGGCTATTGCAAATACAGTATTTTGATCGACGTGTCTTGTTAATAACAATTTGGTGCTGTGGTCGGGTTCATTACTGCAGTCATGTGGAGGAATATTTTAACCATGAAAAATTCGGTCACATTGCATGGGTTTGTTCTTTCATATTGGATGTGCTTTCATTTGGGTCTCTTGGCTGAAAATGTGCAGCTTTTGGTACTTCTTGTATTTATCAGCTGCAGCTATTAAAATACTGGCATGTGTATCAGATGACAAGGCTTTTCTGGACTCTGTTAGCATGCTTAATCTCCTATATATTAGAATAGAATTATATTTCAAATGGCTGTTTATCTTAAAAAGGACATTCAAAGAACTTATGATATCCCTTGTAAGTTGCAAGTTTGCTAAGGTAATTATCCTTTTGCATGCAGATGAGCTCATCGCCCCTGGAGATATGTTTTTATCTGCTTTTACTGGACGGATGGAGTCATCGTCTCAGAGTCCTGGAAAGCTGGAAGACATCTTCGAATCCTCTCTCAATTTGGAAGAAATCCACTTCAACGAGGGATTCAGAGATGGTTATGAGGAAGGGCTGATCTCAGGAAGGCAAGAAGGGAGAGAGGTAGGTGTCAAGGTGGGGTTCGAAGTTGGGGAGGAGCTGGGCTTCTAATGCGGTTGTCTCGACATTTGGAAGTCGATCATCCGCATCCAACCCGGCACCTCTTTCTCATCTAAGGTTCAGAAGAAGATGAAGCAGATGGAAGAGTTGCTTGATAAATACCCCATTTTGGATCCTGAAGATGAGAATATCCAAGAAATCATGGATGCTTTGAGCTCTAAATTCCGAGCGATATCGGCTACTCTCTCCATTAGATTGGAATACGATGGATATCTGAAGGAGTCGTCTAATTCTAAGGAGATGGGATTTTGACTTTTGACGGAACTCTTCACTCCACCTCTCATTGTAATTTTTGTCAAAGCTATATGTTTTCTTCGAATAGCACAGAGGTAGTTATAGATGTCTTCTCAGCGTATAAAAGTATTGTAAACAAATTCACTCAATGCGATGAGGGTTGTGAACAACTACCATGGGCCTCAGGTGGATCTAACCAGAAAACGGCCCTTTGGGAGACCCGATCTTCCCTTCAGCAACACTTACGACGCAACCCTTCCTTCGCCGCTATCCTCACACCTGCCTTCGCTTACTCCTCCCAAAGAAACCTAATCTTTCTTCTTTCCTAGCATCACCATGTCTGCCTACTGTGGAAAATGCCATGGTACCGTTTTGTTTTCTTCTTCATCTTTCATTTCCTTTTCCGGGTTTCGTTTTATACTGATTGGTTTTTCTCCTTGGGTTCTTAGATGTTTTTATCTCCTGTATTGATGTTTCATCCATTTGGGTATGCAGAAAATACAATGAAGTATATTTTTTGATACCTGGGTCTTGCAGATCTCTTTGTAACATTTTCCTTTTCATTTCGTGTTATTATAACTTATTTTTTTTTAAAGAAATCATTGCCTGAATAAGATAGAACTTTGATCTTTTTGTTCAAGCCTGTTATTAGTTATTTTCTTTTATATCCTGGTTCAACTTTTGGATTGGTGTGGTATTAGTAGTTTTTAAGCAATACTATGTAGTTGTTTCTGCCGCTGCATGCTGTTTTTATTGTAAAATAATCATTCTGCTGAAACAGGTAATGGGGGGCTTAGTTTTTTGCTTCTCTAGCAGGATCTCGATTTCTCTTACCAAAAATTCCTGTAGTTTTTTCTTGAAATACCAATATGTCTTATTTCTTGATCTGAAGTTCTGAACTCTGCTAGCGTATATCTTCGTAGTTGCACCAACCTGTAGGTTTCTTTCCCGGTTTTTGACTCGTATTTCTGGCTTTGATGGTTCTTTAATGTTTTTGTTTTATAGATCCCTGTTGTTGCCTGATGCCACGTTGCTGCTAGTGGTAATTGCATTGACCAGCAATGCTATGATTGGGCAAATAGCAAACCCTAGTTTCGCATGTTGATTGGAACCTTGGGTTTCTAGTATACCCACAGAGCTGGTTTCTGCGATTGTATTGGCATATATTTTAGGGGAGTGGGTGCAAAAGCTGAATGCATACAAACAGTTCGAGCTCACCCTAGCTTTTAATTGTATAGTTTTTTTTTTCAAATATTTTCATTATTTCACCCAATTATTACTAAACATATTTTCGTCTGGGCAGAAATTACCTCTTTATGGTATTGTGTTGTGATCATCCAAGTTTATACCCTTTGGAACTTTGCAGTCATAGCCTAAAACTAGTCTGTATCTAGAAAAAAGATTTATAGTAAGTTTGCAAGTAACCCTGAATCTTGAAAGCATAAGGCTCAAAATGGGGGTCTGATGGGATTTCAGGCCTTCAATTTTCTGAAAACATTGTGGTCAAGGTAAATGTTTCAGTAACCATGTAGGAGTCTCCAGAGTCATATCACATCTATAATGTTAAAATCTCAATTTCGTATGTTGAGGATATTGTGAAGTGAATAAAATTTTGTTGGTTGGATTCTTAGACCTGGAGATTCTTTTTTCTTCTTCACAATAGTTTGATGGGCATCTCTGTGGGTCAGCAGCTGTATGGATGGTTTGTTAGAGTGGCTTTTTTCCATATTGCATTATGCCTGTTGGGCACTGGAGGGCCTCCTCTGCTTTTGCTTTGTAGATACACTTGCAGCAAAATTTGCTTCTGTGGGTTCAATTTTTTCTTAATTTTTAGGTATAGCAAAGATGCCCTTTGTGCCAACCACTGGTTAATGATGTAGTGTGACCCGCATGGCCTTAGTGTAATTTTTTAAAATTTTTGATGGATTTCCAAAGTTTTAAAACCATGCAATCGTTCACTGCTCATTCTAAAAAGTCATCCTTGGTTTTTGACTTAGGAAGTTTCTTGAATCACCCTGCATCCTGGGATTGGTATGTAGCAACAGCTGTATTTATTTATCTAGAGGCAAAATTTTGTCTGTATGCCTGGAGGCTCAAGTTTTACTGGCTTTGATAATGCTTTGTACTTTTATTTTCTAGCTTCCTTTACTGCCTGATGCCACGTTGCTGGTAGTAGCAATTGCATTGACCGGCAATGCTATAATTGGGCAAATAGCAAACTCCAGTTTTGCATGTTGATAGGAACCTGTGGGTTTCTAGTAATATCCACAGAGCCGGTTTCTGCAATCACACCTCTGTTTCTTAGTAACTTTCTCATTGGGGACTTTTGCTTGAAACATTATTTAAAGTAGTACACATGATGCCTAGTGGTTTGTTATCTAGGCTGCCAAATAATTGGAATATATCTGGATATTTGCATTACAGAGTAGAGATCAAATGTTTTTCAGCTTCCACAAAGTCTATTTGTGACGTTGAACAGATCTGTAGCTGAAGGGTTAACAGCAGCATTACACAGTTGTTTTAAACCTGGTAGTTGCAGGCTGCAGCCATCCCAAGTTTTTCAACTCTTTCTCTTTTTGTTTTTTTTTCCTCCTTCATATTTCTGGCTTTGGTAATGCTTCGACATGTTCATTTTCTAGCTCACCTTTACTGCTCAACATCACATTGGTGGTAGCAGCAATTGCATTGACCTATGATTGGGCACATAGAAGGCCTAGTTTCACACGTTGATAGGAAGCCATGGGTTTCTAGTACTACCTACGTAGCTGGTTTCTGCGATCACACATCTTCTTGTTGGTATCTTATTCTTATATGGGTAGTTTTTTTGTTTTGTTTTGTTTTGTTTTGTTTTGTTTTGTTTTGTTTTTTTTTTGGGATGTAAAATGTGTTTAGTCATCTTAGTTGCACCATTGTTTAAAGGAGAGGACAGAATGCCTGTTGGACAGTCATCTTGATTGCCAAATAGTTAGAATGTATGTAGATGTTGGCATTATAGAATAAGAGTTCTAAAGTTTTTGTACTTTGCAAGTCCATTTGTGACTTTCCACAGATCTGTACCTCAAGGCTTAAAAGAAGCATGCAACTCAGTCGTTATAAATTTGGTTACTGCAGGCCCTGCAGTAGCTTCATTTCACTTTTGTGGTTTTGACTTATATTTCTGGCTTCAATGAGCTATGATAATTTTTTTAGCTCCCCTTTACTGCCCAATGCCACGTTGCTGGTAGCAGGAATTGCATTGACCAGCAATGCTATGATTGGGCAAAAAGCAAACCCTAGTTTTGCATGTTGATAGGAACCTGTGGATTTCTAGTAATATCCATGGAGCCGTTTTATGTAATTACACCTATTTTGGTTAATAGCTTAATGGCTTTTCCTCCCAATTGTGAATTGATTGGCCGTTGCAAAAGCAATGGCGTCGATTGAAGTTTCTGTTAATGAGAATTTGGAGCTGTGATTTAGTCTGTTACTGCAGTTCATGTAGAGGAATATGTTGACCATCAAAATTGGTTGACATTGTATGAGTTACTCTTTCATATTAAAACGCATCACGTTAATGCTGAATCTACCCGAGACTCATAGATTTTATTTGCTGAAGTATATGTTTTCATTTGGGTCACTTGGAATCCAGATTGAAAATGTGCAACTTTTGGTTCTTCTAGCTTTGTATTACTAGATTCAGTTTTTAAAATACTGGAAACTCTATCATGTGAAAAGGCTTTTCTGGTCTGTGTTATCATACTTAATCTCCTATGTATGAATTTCAAAATGGCTGGTGACATTGAGAAGATGGGTTCTGTTCCTTGGTATCTTGATTTTGAGATCTCCTATAAGTTGCAAGTTATGCTAAGCTAATAGTCCTTTTGCATGCAGATGAGCTGATTGCCAACCCTACCTACATTGGCACCCCTGGAAATGGAATTCTTGCTGCTGACGAGTCCACTGGCACAATCGGCAAGCGCCTTGCTAGCATCAATGTTGAAAACGTTGAATCCAACCGCCAGGCCCTCCGTGAGCTTCTGTTTACCACCCCAGGTGCACTCCAGTACCCTAGCGGTGTGATCCTCTTTGAGGAGACCCTCTACCAGAAGACTGCTGCTGGCAAGCTCTTCGTTGATGTCCTCAAGGAAGGAGGTGTCCTGCCTGGTATTAAGGTGGACAAGGGTACCGTTGAGCTTGCTGGCACCAGTGGTGAGACCACACCCCGGGTCTTGATGGCCTTGCTCAGCGCCGCTAGAAGTATTACGAGGCTGGTGCTAGGTTTGCCAAGTGGAGGGCTGTCCTCAAGATTGGTCCCAACGAGCCATCCCAATTGTCCATTAATGAGAATGTCAATGGGCTGGCTCGCTATGCGATCATCTGCCAGGAGAATGGCCTTGTTCCCATTGTTGAGCCAGGGATCCTGGTTGATGGTCCCCATGACATTGACCGCTGTGCTGATGTGACTGAGAGGGTGCTGGCTGCATGCTACAAGGCCCTGAACGATCATCATGTGCTGCTTGAGGGAACTCTGCTAAAGCATAACATGGTGATTCCTGGTTCTGATGTGAAGAAGGCGTCCCCTGAAGTTGTTGCCAAGTACGCTGTCCATGCATTGCAAAGGACGATGCCGGCTGCTGTCCCTGCCGTGGTCTTCCTCTCTGGAGGGCAGAGTGAGGAGGAGGCAACACTGAATCTGAACGCCATGAACCAATTTAAGGTACAAGGCAAATTCGGAGGCGACCCTAGGGCAATACAAGGGCGATGCTGCCAAGGGCAAAGGTGTCTCTGAAAGCCTCCATGTCAAGGATTACAAATACTGATTAGGTAAAGGGATGAGAATCGTTGTCCCCCTCGTTGAGATTAAGAAGCATTTGGAATAAGGCTCTGGAGGCTTTTGTGTGAGACATTGAAGCCCAACACCAACCGGACTTTGGGACTTCGGCGTTTTCAAGCTTCGTTTTTTCAATCATTTTTGAGTATATTTTTTCTGGGTGTCCAGGTAAAAATGGCACTATTGTTTTTTCTGTTGTTCTGTTATCGCTAATGAAATTTCAGTTATTGGACATTGCTATTGATGAGTCTGCTCTTAATATATCTTCATTCATTCTCAGATGGCCCATTATTGAAACAGAATTTTTATACTTTTCATGCTGCCTTGTTAATACATTTTTTTTTTTTTTTTTTGTCTTTTTTTGTTTTACGCTTTTGATCTGGTCTCGGAAATAGAAAACATGTTTGATGGATGTTAAGGAAAATCAATCAAGTATTTTCATTTTAACTTTTAAGTGGGAATCCCAACATGTAATTAGGTTGTTAATTTTATTTCCTTTTGTGCGTGGTAGTTAGGTATGGAAAAATGTGAAAAATAATTAGGATGCAGAAGCAATGATCGAAAAGTTGATGATTTGATAGTCATACAAAAGGGGATGTAAGGAGCGGGGAAGCTTTTTTTATGTGATAACTTTTTCCAAAATTTGCATCATAACAAACGCCTCAATGTATTTGGGCCTTTTAGCATTTAATATTTAATTATCTACAATTATGCCATTTTGTGCATTATTATATATCTTTTATTTTCAAGAAGTCTTTTATTTTATAAGGTTTAAATGAATCTCCCTTGATGATCGATAATATATATATATATATATATAGGATTATATTCCTGTGCAGCATCACTATAATGGGCCCCACATGATCATGAAATCATAATCTACTCCACCCATTGTATTTAGAATAATGTATTCTATTATCATACCAATTTTCATCCCAATCAGATATGTATATGGGCCCTATCTGAAAATGGTATAAATCCAACGTAATAAAATAGTTTGATGAAAATAACAACTTTAAAGTATCTGATTGAGATGAAAATTGGTATGGTAATAGAATACATTATTCTAAATACAATGGGTGGAGTAGATCATGATTTCATGATCATGTGGGGCCCATTTTGGGCCCACTGCACTGCTGTTCCGGTGCAGTGACGCTGCACCGGAACAGAATCCTATATATATATACACACACCGTTGGATTTGTACCGTTTTCAGATGGGGCCCATATACATATCTGATTGGGATGAAAATTGGTATAGTAATAGAATATATTATTCTAAACGCAATGGGCGGAGTAGATCATGATTTGATGATCATGTGGGGCCCATTACAGCGATGTTGCACCTGAATATATTCCTATATATATATATATATATATATATATATATATATATATATACCTTCCTATATGGAAGGTGATTTTTTTCGGCCGGGCTAAATTCATGTTTCGTGCGTCCGCCCATCTGCAGCCGTTCGATGTGGCGGGATGCGTTCTGACCGTCCGATTGGAAAATCGGACGTTTTGCAATTTGGTCCCCGCGAATCCGGCGTGCGTTATTCTTTCTGCAATTCTCAGCACGCGGGAAGGATCGGCGAGCCACGAGATTTACTCACTCCTCTTTTCTCCACCCAACCCCATCTCCTCTCCGATCTCCTCCTCTCCGATCGGCTTCCATTCCAGCGCCTTCCGCCGCTCTCCTCTTCTCCGCGCCACCGCGCCATTCCCGATCTGCTTCCATTCCAGCACCTTCCGCCGCTCTCCTCTTCTCCGCGCCACCGTGCCATTCCCGTTCAGCTTCCATTCCAGCACCTTCCGCCGCTCTCCTCTTCTCCCCGCCACCGCGCCATTCACGATCTGGAAGCTTGCTCGCACGCCATTCCCGTCCGGAGCTCGTCTTCTCGCTTCATTCCCGTCCGGAGCTCGTCCAGATCTAGAACCACGCCAGATCCATTCCCGCTTCATTCCATAGCACGCCAGAGCTCGTCTCCTCCATTCCAGCACCTTCCGCCGTCGCCATTTAGCTCCATTCATGCTTCGGATCTGAAAGCACGCCAAAGCTCGTCTTCTCCATTCCAGCAGCTGCCGCCATCGCCGTTGAGCTCCATTCATGCTTCGGATCTGAAAGCACGCCAGAGCTCGTCTTCTCCTCCTGTCGTGTCTCCTCTGGCAGCTCATCCAACAGGTCATCCCGCAGCTCCCTCTGTTCACTGGACATATTGGAGTAAGGTAAAAATCTGACATGTTTTATCCTAATGCAGTTTACATTTTTTATCCTAATGCAGTTATTGAATTTTACATTTTTTATATTTTTCATTTTTTTTTGGGGAGAGGGTGGCAAATGGCTCTGTATCTGAATCTCTCGTTGTCTGTGGTCGTCGTCGTCGTTGGTCTGTTTTGTTTTTTGGAGCGAGTTGGCATTATAATGATTGTTTATGGTCCGATGATCATCGTATGTATGATTGCATTGAAATTCTCGAGCTGACTTTTCGTCCGCAATGGATAGGCTCGCCAATGCACAGTTGGGTAATAGTTGGGTGAATGATAAAATGACGATGATGATGATTTTCGGTTGTACGAAAAATGATTTTTCGGTTGTCCGATGATTGTGTTCGTGATTGTCATTGTGACTGAATGAGATCAAGAAATCAAAATGGTATGTGTGATATTCTGTTTTTGTTTTAAAATCATTTGGATATATGTGACTGAATGAGATCAAGAAATCAAAATGGTATGTGTGATATTCTGTTTTTTTTTTAAAATCATTTGGATATATGTGACTAAATGAGATCAAGAAAATAATGACCTCTTGCATAGTCTTCTTGAGGAAGGATCTTGTGTTCTGCTTTCATCAAATTTTTTAGAAATGTTCTGCTCCAGTTTGTATAATGGATCCCAAATGAAGGAAAATTCGAAGCTATCGCTTGGTTTGCAGAGTCCCAGGGATACAGCAGAAGGCTCAGAAATTTCACATTCTGATGATATCATGTCAGACCAGAATTCATGGTTCAGGCATCCAAATGGTTTGTGTGCGACCAAGGGGAAATCGGTATCTGTATGCCCAGAAGGGATGAGGTCTGCTACAAAGTATAGCCAGTATGAAATTAATGGTTCTCACAATTCTACTCCAGGCTTTTCGAGTATTGATGGAAGAAAAGAACCAGCATCCATAGGAGGATCAATGTTTGATCAAGTGCAGCTTCTATGTGTGACGTGTGGGATACAGTGCTTTCCATGCATGGCAATCATTCAAGCAAAAGCAGCAGCAGCTCTGCACTTAATTCTAAATGATCCTAATACATTTAATGGAGTTAATGGTCAGCCTGGACTGAATGGTGATCTGAACAATTTTGCAGGCATGGCTACTGACTATTCCGAAATGGATCTCTGCTCAGGTATACTGTGACTATGACATTCATCTCTCCTTTTTGCATGACCTACTGTTGGGTTTGAACTGGATGTCACCACATCACACCTTTTCTAATATTTTAAATTTTTGATAGCAGAGAAGGCTGCCCAAATCCTGTACTCTCTAGACCTTATATTGGCGGGACCCTTATGAATTGTGTCCACCGTATGTATTTGAGACACTATGTTTGTCACAGAATAAATAAATTATGAAAACTTTTGTTTTTAGCATTCTTCATTCTAGGCCTCTTACTTTTTTCACTGTTTGTCCACATGACAGTTAGACCCGCTGAGCCTCAGGTTTTTGTTCAAATATCAGGTATTGCTTGAAATTTAGTCCTAGTAAAAGAGATGGGGCTACCATCGTAGTAAATTCTATTTCCAATAGATCGACCAATTAATTTAAATAACAAAAAACTTAATAAAACGCTGTAAATGGCATTTCATTAATGTTATGCCGTTCCACTTCATTGATGTTGCGTTTCAACAAAGACTACAGGAGTCACCTGCCTACGCAATTGCACAGAATTTCGGATAGACAAAGCATTGCGAAACAAGGAGGAATTTCTTTTGTTCTATGTCACTGAAAAGGTGAAATGAATCCTATTAATCAAACCGTATGCTTGCTTGTGCTAAAGCGGTTCTTGGTTTGTTGACTTTCATTCTTACCAAGAGTGTTCCCCAACATTTCGCCCAATGATCCACTCAAATATCATGTTTTGCGACCAACTTACCCGCCCATTTAATGGTTTCAGCTTAGTGAGTTTAATGGTACAATCACGATTATAAAATAAGCCAAGATGGTGTCAGGCAGAACCAGCAACTAGTAGGCTAGTAGCCAGTTGGGGTGGGGTAATTTGCGTCTCAAAATTATCAAAGAAGGGTTAAAATCTTCAACTGCTTGGAACAATATAATGATCCAATTAATTGGTTCTACAAATTTTTAGATTGCATCCTGTTCATAATCATGGCCCAACTGAACAAGCCAATAACCGGTTCAAATTGCCTGATCTGGTTTTTATAATCAGTGATCAATACCGATTCTAAATTGACATATCAGACGTGGAGGCTATGGCCAACCCAGACCATGCCTGAATGCGAGCAGGCGGATTTATATGATGATTCTCAACTATGATACAGACCGAAGTTTACACAAGTCTACATAATCATCATTCCCATCTAAGTAAATAACCTCTCACATTCAAGGAAAAGAATCAGAGCCATAATGGATTCATCCAGAACAACAATAATAGCAAAAAGAAGTCTTTTTTTTCCTCGTCTTTTTTCTTAGTCCATTATCTTTCCCTCTTTAGATAACATATATAAGAGTCAGGTCAACCAAAGAATAGTAACAACTACAAGTTACTTCACTCAAGTAACCTGGTGATAAAAACCAAAGAGACAGTCCCCACAAGGTCTTTTCGCTGAATTCACCGATCTTGGACACTGAAGGCACTTTGGATCAACCACAGCAGAACCACTTTCTCTGCATCGATGCAAAAGATAAAGAAATTGAGAGGTGTCAAGAAGATGCCCGCCACTTGTAACAGCATATTCCATAGATATGAGTTGAAGGTTCAGTGATAAATGGCAAGCTGCAGCAATTCCCACCAAAGTGAAGAAAATACTAGACTTTAAATGATTGGTGCAGAACTCGTTTACGAAACAACATACGAAAGTTGACCAAATGAAACAGAAAGTAGGAGGAACATTATAGCCCCATAAACACTTTGGGAAGAAATGTGTTTCCACTTTCATGCTTGGACCCATCAGAAAATAATCTCAATCACTGAACCACATGCTATGTGCATGAAAGTATGTGTCGATGTTTTATTTTTTTATGCATACTACTTTGATAGAGGAGAAAGCAAGAAGTATTGGAGGCCTACACTCTTTGTTGGAAAATCAAAATCATCATCGTGTTTATATCCAACATTGGTCTTTTCGGGTGACACCGCTGCTGCAGTATTCGCACTTGTCTTCTTCTCATCTCTAGCCTTGTTGAAAATTACTGTGAAACCCTCGGCTGAAGCAGGATTGTTGACATCCCACTCGCCAAATTTTGGCAGTGGCCGACCCCTATCCTGCTGCATGTGAGTGAAACTCATCTATTAGCTGGAGTCGCATTATCAATTAAAGAGGCCATGGCCAGAACAAATATTGTGAGGGTGGACAGGCAATTAGTAGCTCAAGCTGCCACGAAAGAAGCTCCCAGTACCCACTCCATGTATCGATTATGGTAACATGCATTAACTCGAAAATGAGCTGGAATAACCATCACGTCAGTTGCCATGGATGCAGGGAGAATGGAAATTTTAAAAAAGGATTGGTGTTCTCCGTATCGATTAACAAGTGTGGCTGAGGTAGTTTGGCATTCAGAAGTGACTCAGACTTCCCTGGAAATCTCAGCAAACTAAAGAGACGGTGGCCCTAACAAATAAACTAACAGGGCAATGTAATAGTAAAGTACATGAACCAGAAAGGCCAAAGGAAACTGGAAAAATGCATCATCACACTTGTACTGTTTCCAATTCCATCACATCTAATCTGTAACAGCAGATACTTTCCACCACTCAGTGCAACGGAGAAAGCAATGTGATCCAGATGTTAAGTGGTCTGTAGAATAAGCAAATAATGAAAAATCAAACGTCATGAAGTGACACAATTGACCTTTTCCTCATCATCTACATCTCAGCGTCAATTTACTAATTTGGTTAGCTACACAAATACATATGTGAAAGCAAAGAGGAAAAGTTTTTTATGAAATTATCAGAGTTCTATCTCGATGATAACTTTGGAAAATGGAAGGACTTATGAATCTCATCACACAACTAATATACAATACAAGTTCATTGTCATGATTCATGATGGCCCCAATAACATACTCATCTTGGCAGAAACTGCAAATTGTATTCTACAATTGCCTTTTAGTGTTATCATGATAGTAACACATTTCGGCCACTACTTCCATAAACTCAACTTAATGTCGCTTTCAAGGAAAAATACGTTGTGGGTCCTATCTCTGAACTGACAAATTCAGTCACAATGACAATCACGAACACAATCATCGGACAACCGAAAAATCATTTTTCGTACAACCGGAAATCATCATCATCGTCATTTTATCATTCACCCAACTATTACCCAACTGTGCATTGGCGAGCCTATCCATTGCGGACGAAAAGTCAGCTCGAGAATTTCAATGCAATCATACATACGATGATCATCGGACCATAAACAATCATTATAATGCCAACTCGCTCCAAAAAACAAAACAGACCAACGACGACGACGACCACAGACAACGAGAGATTCAGATACAGAGCCATTTGCCACCCTCTCCCCAAAAAAAAATGAAAAATATAAAAAATGTAAAATTCAATAACTGCATTAGGATAAAAAATGTAAACTGCATTAGGATAAAACATGTCAGATTTTTACCTTACTCCAATATGTCCAGTGAACAGAGGGAGCTGCGGGATGACCTGTTGGATGAGCTGCCAGAGGAGACACGACAGGAGGAGAAGACGAGCTCTGGCGTGCTTTCAGATCCGAAGCATGAATGGAGCTCAACGGCGATGGCGGCAGCTGCTGGAATGGAGAAGACGAGCTTTGGCGTGCTTTCAAATCCGAAGCATGAATGGAGCTAAATGGCGACGGCGGAAGGTGCTGGAATGGAGGAGACGAGCTCTGGCGTGCTATGGAATGAAGCGGGAATGGATCTGGCGTGGTTCTAGATCTGGACGAGCTCCGGACGGGAATGAAGCGAGAAGACGAGCTCCGGACAGGAATGGCGTGCGAGCAAGCTTCCAGATCGTGAATGGCGCGGTGGCGGGGAGAAGAGGAGAGCGGCGGAAGGTGCTGGAATGGAAGCTGAACGGGAATGGCACGGTGGCGCGGAGAAGAGGAGAGCGGCGGAAGGTGCTGGAATGGAAGCAGATCGGGAATGGCGCAGTGGCGCGGAGAAGAGGAGAGCGGCGGAAGGCGCTGGAATGGAAGCTGATCGGAGAGGAGGAGATTGGAGAGGAGATGGGGTTGGGTGGAGGAAAGAGGAGTGAGTAAATCTCGTGGCTCGCCGATCCTTCCCGCGTGCTGAGAATTGCAGAAAGAATAACGCACGCCGGATTCGCGGGGACCAAATTGCAAAACGTCCGATTTTCCAATCGGACGGTCAGAACGCATCCCGCCACATCGAACGGCTACAGATGGGCGGACGCACGAAACATGAATTTAGCTCGGCCGAAAAAAATCACCTTCCATATATATATATATATATATATATATATATATTATATTATCAAGACAGCTATTTTCATTCCCTCTGAACTATTGTCCTATTTTCATTCCCGCTGAACTCCACAGCCTGAATACAAACATCCTTGCTTGAAAGGGGATCTCTCACTTCTCAAATTTGATAGAACATGTTTATTCCAAGCGTTCACAACCAGTCAAGTTCCAATAGTGGAAAGATAAGACAACTGAAAAGGAATCAAGAAAACTACAAACTGCATCATAGGAAGAGTTCATCCATCCATGTCAAGATTCTCTTGCTACGGACTATATTTGCTATTTATTCAACATCGAACGTATCTGTGATTCATAGCTTCCGAGTACATTCAACAGAGCTATTTAAATTCCAAGGAATAGCTTACAGTGCCAGTAGCCTGTTTAAGGCCTTAAGGGGATCGATGAACGAGTAGCTTGATGAAGAAAATGACAATAACAATCCTGTTTGGAGTTTCTTATCCAAAACTTTTGCACCCATGAAAATTGTCGATGTTCGCGAATGAAGAATTACCAACCAAAGTCGCCCAAGTAACGATCGCGCGAAAAAGCTGATATAAGGACCTCACAGGAATATGTTGATCGAATTTCCAAGAGTTCCCAAAACACCCAAAATCTCCCTTTCCAAATTGAAGAATCGTTCTATCACATTCAATGCTGGCTTTCAGTTATGGCGGAGTGAGCATTCGAAAGCATCCAGATACAATATTTCAGAAAACCAAATCCAGACGAAAATTACCCAGATCATACGCACAGGAAACCATGATTTCTCGAGTAATTCAGCAGTACAAAGGCATAGAAAGGAGGACATAATGGACTTGAGAAATGAAATCTTGACCTGTTGGAAATTCTCCAGAGAGCAGTGATGAGATGAGTATGGGTAAGGCAACAGGGAGAAACGAAGGGAAATGAGAAGTGATTAAAAAAGGGAATTTGCATATTTAATATCATTTATATTGTGATTGAAATCCTATCATTTGTTGAATATCATTATATATAGACTTTATTTACGAAAATGTGAAATCGGCTTAATAATAATAAATGAGTCTCATTTACATATTTAATTCGGATAAAATTAGGTCTTATAGCAAAAAAAATAATGGGAATATAATGGAGGGGAGTAGATATCCCATCAAGCATGAATTTGTAAAAAACAGAGGCATTACATGATGAAACAGCTTCTATGCATGGTTACATGGAATGGAGGCTGTATGTATTTTATTTTTTAAAAATTTGTACGTGTGTGCATGTGATGTTATCAGCACCGGGACCAACTCCACTCAAATTAAGAAACACGAAAGGAGATTTGCTGGATTGAAGGACCACTAAGGCACATCGACATGACAAGTTTTACATTCATCATCGACTTTTCAAATAGACCTGATTATTGAGAAATAATCTTATTAGTCCGGGTTAAACAAATGTCTCGCTTAGCTTACCTCAAAATTTTATTTTTGCTTTTTTCTTCTTATATTTGTTTATCTAAATATATTTAATATATAAATTAAGTTTTATCATTTTTGATATTGCGTATTTTTTTTTTTAGATTTTTAATCATCTATATGCATATATGTATTTAAAATACCATCGTCTTTAAATTTTTTTTTAAATATATATATATATAGGGAAATAATCCAGTGCATGCGACTTAGGCGTGAGCAGTCCATGCACTGTGGGCCCCACCTGATCATAAATGGAAAATCCACCCCACCCGTTGTAATTAGAATTGTTCACTTTAATAGCATACCAATTTTCATCCAAATCCAACATGTGTGCAGTCCCCACCTTAAAATGGTGCAAAATCAACGTAATAAAATAGTTTAATGTAAATATCAAGTTTAAAGTGGTTTTTTCAACATCTAAACCGTCTAAAGTATGATTTATATATGGATAAATGAGTGTATAAAGTTTTATTACAATCTAATATGTGTGGGGTTCATTTTACAGCGGACTGCACAGGATCGGGTCTCATATATATATATATATAGATATATAACCATATCCAAAAATCATAAAACTTGTTTTGTATATTAAATACATTTCAATAAATATGCGTATAAATAAAAAACAAAAAAATATGTTGTAAATATATTTTTTGAGGTAGGCTAAGTGAAATTTTGCTTAGCCGAGCTAATAGGATCACTTCTCATATATATATATATATTTGAGTCAATATCCAGCACGAATTAATTAGCTTTTAGATTAAGAAGAAGATTAATGCTTCTTTTGCAAGCAGACTCTCACTTAACATATAGTTCAGCTAAAAACTGACCTGCCATCTCCAAGGATTGAAGTGTAAAGGGTTTGAGTAATTTGAAGGATCAAGATGAACTCCACAAAAGACGAGGAGAACCTTCCACCCAGCTGGAATCTCCATGACTTTTAGACAAATCCAAATCACGTTAAAGAAAAATGACAAATTTTTGGCATTTAATTAGCTACTTAATTAAAAAACCTATCAATTTCTGTACAATAACGTTTCTACATGAGGCTTTAGTCATATAGTAGTTGTGCATAAATGATTGAAAAGTAAGATAATTGTATAGGAATATGTAAAGAAATGATTAAAAATATGATAGTTATAGAAAGTGATAAATTTTAAATTGAAGAGTTTTAACGTGACATTTTTCATGTATTACCAAACACACAAACTGATCCTAGTTCATTTGAAATTGGAAAAACTCGCTAGTATTATGTTTTTTTTGTAGACTGGAGGAAAGGCAAACTTTCAGTAGTATTTCTGTGTTCTTCAGAATAAAATGGATTGACTGCTTGTAAAATGTTCTGGGATTGGACTCTTAATTACCTTTCTGTGGCCTTAATAACAGCGAATAATATTCCAAAGTTGGATCTAACAAACCAAAGACTGCTCATGAGTCATAGCATTGTCATCTCGGATCACCAGAAAGATTAAATCTCTCTTTTCCTTCTTTGCAAATAGACCCCCATCTGCAACCATCTGAGTATGCAAGAGCTGATCCTCCGCTCCTTGTCCATAGCTTTCCTGTTCCCAGATTGTCTGACCATTCTACTATTCTTCATTTTCCTGAAATTCCTCTATCTACCCTTCCAAATGGAGTTCGTGTTATCAACCAATCAAACCCAACATTGGCTGTGCAAACAGCCTCAGTTGTACTTTGGATTGATGCCGACAGCCACTTTGAGATACTTGAGATCAATGGCACTATTCATTTCCTGAGCATATGATCTTTGAGGGCACCCATCATCGATCTGCCCATGCACTCCAGAAGGAGATTGAGAACATGGGGGCGCGCCTCAATGCACAAACGTCCCTTGAACAGACAACATTTTATGTCACTGTCCTCCATGGTGATGTCCCTGTTGCTGTAGACATCCTTGCTGACATTCTTCAAAATTCGCGATTCTCTGAAACTGCTATTAGGCGTGAGCGGGGTGTTATCCTCAGGGAGATGAAAGAAGTATGCCATTGCTATTTTTCCCTCATTCCACTTATCGTGGAAGTAGTATTTTGATTCATTATAATGTCTTATTAATTTTCTTTTGATTATTTACATTCTGCTGCATTCCAAAATAATCCGCTGGGAACACAATTTTAGGGCGAGAAGAAGACATTGATCAATCTCAAGGGTGGATTTATATCAATGTATTTCTACAAATTATACTGGATCAAGAATGATGAGTCAGTTGAATATAAACATTGTACTTTTTCATGGACAAAAATAAAATAATCTATTACCTTTAGAAAAAGTATAGCAATCTATTACATTACAAAACATAAAGCAATCTAATGTGTGAAATCTCTATGCACTGTGTTGGTACTTTAATCTATTCATGATTTATGTAATAGATTTTTTTTTTTTTTTTGGTTAGGTCATATCTACTGCTGGGGCAGTTAGACATAGGGACATTGTTAATCAAGAAGTCGAAAGTTTAAACGGCTTTCTACACATCTAATGGCTGCAACCCAACTTGTCAGTAGAAATCAGCTATCTTCACTGGTTCAGAGGTCACCTTTTACATTTTTCTTAGTAAAGTCTAGCTAGTACTTGAGGATGATATTTTAGTTTTTCCTGTTACTTGAAATTAATTATCGTTATCATATGCATTTTCCTACCTAAGGGGGTAGCTACACGGATCGTATCGTGTAGTTCCCTCTAATTTTACAATGTATCCTTAGTAAGCCCACATGTTTCCCTGTTTTTTCTAAATTTATCTAATCGTTCTCTTTTCATCCTTACTTCTACTCTCTTATGGCCTTCTACTTGGATAAATTATCACCTCCTAAGTTTACTATCTTTTTCGTATTGCTAGAAAATTGACATTGAACTTGGATATACTTGTAGGTTTGAGTTGTGAACCATGACTTTCCAATTGCACTTCTTGCGGTAGCTTTCAACAGAGCTAGATGAGCTGATCCAGACTCCATTCCTGTGATGGTGTTGCAAAGCTTTTAGGGGTCTTGGAATAAAAGTGCTGGTGTGGGCGATTTTTCAAGGTGTGTTCTTTATTCTTTTGGTTGAGTCCCTACTGAGAGAGACAAAACCTGGCATTTGTTAAGCATATTTATTATGGTTTGGGCCTTTTACCTGTTGGGATGTAACATGTTCTATTCATCCATTCTTAGGCTGGTGTCTTCTTTGGTTGATCTTTTTGCTTAGTCACTGTCTACATGGGCAGGAGTTCATCCCAAACTTCTATATACTTTGCCCCTCCACATTTCATAGTTAAAGAATGTTATTCTACAAGAACATGAGGCAGAGTGCTGTTGTTTGTTTTTATCTCGAGGTTCTTTATGCTGCGACTATTACTGATATTACTACTTTCACAATTGTCAGAGCAGAGCTTGCTTGTAGAGTCAGCCCAGGTGGCTTGGTTGAGAGAATACTTGCTTTCAACACAGACTATAGTGATACAGGATTGTTTGGACTCTTTGCCACTGCAATGGCAAATATGCTTTCTTAATTAGAGGTGCATCTCTTTGCCCAAATGGAGCTCCATTAGTCACTGTATGGACCATTTACTTTTGCCTGCTAATGACTCATAAATTTTTGTCTAATGATTCTCATGCTGCTGATTATATCTTAATTATTTGCCTTAGTTTTCTTGTGTTGCCAATGATCTCTTAATTTGTTCTCTTATTATTGATGTGCATTTCGTTTCTACTGGGATCATTTTTTCTGAATTGGACACTTTTGCACGCATCCTGATTTGTGGCATGATTCGTCACTGGTAATAATGGAAGAGTTTAGAAGGGTGGCACTGAGAATTTCAGAACCAGAAGTCATTAGTGCTCGAAATTATGGGTACGATCATACTGCCAATCATTTTGAAAAAGGAAGTAATTTTTCTTTGAATCCCTAGTCATTCATGACGATACAACCAGCTTCATTGAGATAGGAACATGAGAGAGACCCTTTTGAATCTTACAAGTTGATAAAATGGATTGAAGAAATGGCAGAGCGCTTTAGAAATTTTATGTTACGGTCGATTTCTAATTAAATTAAAAGGAAATTTTTATAAGACATCAGGTAGACTAGCTATGCTATATGAAGTAAAATGTTTAATAGTTCAAGAACAACATATGCATAAAAATAAATGTAGCAAAAATGTGAATGTTAAGTTGGATGAGTGATAAAATAAGAAAAGATAAAATTAAAAATAAAGTAATCTGAGACAATCTAAAGATAAAGCTAACGAGTAATAAAATGAGAAAAAACAGATTAAGGTGTTTGAAGTTTGTTAGATGAAGACAAAATGACACCAAATAGGAAAGTTGAGTTTGTTCAAACAAAAGATAACAAGAGAACGAGAGGAAAACCAAAAAATGGTGAATTGAAGTACTTAAGCAATATAGGAAAATTTTAGAGATTATTGAAAACATAGTTATGATAGTGAAGAATGATGCAACAAGATCCATGCATGCAGACCCCACTTAGGTGGGAAAAAACCCATGACGATGATGAGGCTGAGGAAAAGTTTAATTTCTCTCTTAGATCTATTAGTGTAGTAACTGAAATTTTTTAAATTGCAACCATCAACATATAATATATAAATATATATGTGTGTGTGTAAATTTTGGGCCAAGGAATTAATGAGATTGAATATAAGTAAATGGCCTAAAATTATAAAATAAAATATGAGGTAAATAATAAATAAGTAATGATGAGTTGAATTGCTATTATTGAATGGAAAAAATGGAAAAGGATCTTAATTAAATTGTGGTTAAATGGTCCTATTTAAATAATTTAATTGGTTTAAATTATTTAAGTTAATGAATGGCTATGATTTAATGATTTAAAACATGTGTTATGAGTTAAAATCATAGAATTTAAAATCACATGATTTATGACATATATTTAATATGAATATTTACAAAAAAAATAAAAAATATATATGAAGGAGGGGTACCTACGTGTGTATGTGTGGATTACCTTAAGTGGGGCCACAAAAGATAGCCTTTTTCTCTCCTAACAGCGCACGAATAGAGAGGGAGGGGGGAAAACGGAAAGAGAGAAGAAGGAAGGGGAAAGAGGAGATGAAGGGAGAAGAGAAGGAGAAGAGAAGGAAGGGGGAGGGAGGAGAGGAGTCGGTCGTCCACCACCCACGCCGTCGCCGGTGCAAGCTATTGTTGCTGTCAACCCATCATCGGCCAGAGGTAAGGCAGATGAGTTTTGTTGAGTTTTGAAATTCTTACTCTAAGCATGCGAAAAAATGGGGGTTTTGTTAAATTTGTATATATTTATTATGTATGGAAATAGAATCATGCAAAAAGAGAGGAGATTTGGTTGCATGGTGAAAGGAGAAGGATAGGATTTTAAAATTTCTTCCAAAAATGGGTAGGAATAGTGGGGGTTTTCAAAGATTCATGTAGATCTTCATTTTGGAAGCTGAATAATGTAAATGGAATGTGAAAATTGAATCTTATGCATGAATCCAACATTTCAAGAGTTGAAAAGTTTATGTTTTGTACCCTAAATTACTATATAGCATATTTAAATGATGTTGGGTGTATTATTTCCAAAATTACATGTATAGTCTAGGATAGGAAAGGAAATTCAAAAATTTCCATTATATCTTGAATATGGGGAAGCCTAAAAAACATGGCCCAGGCATAGGGCTTTTATACTTATTGTGTATGAGATGATTTATAAATAATTTTGAGCCTATTTAGATGTGGAAAATAGGTAGAAAAAATGAGGGCAGGTGGGTATGTATGTTATTGGTATGTTTTGTTGCTTGTAAACATTAAATATAATAATTTAATATTATATGAACATGGATTTAGATCAAAACGTGCAAATCTTGAAGCTAAAATCTAGACATATATGATAAATGAAATTGGGTAGTCAAGAAATTTGTATGGATGTATAGTTTTGTTTTAACTAAATGTTTACGGAGTGAATTCTATATAAATTTGGTGTCAAATAAATATATAAAAAAAAGAAAGAATGAATGAGTAACAATTATATGGCATGTATATGGATGGTTGGGGTTTATTTGAATTGCTTTAAAATATTAAACTTGTCAAACTAAAATCATGTGAAAATGAAAGGGAGTAAAATTCCTCAATTTTAAAGCTTGAAACCCTCTCATCTAACTGGCTAAAGTTTGGTTGTGTAGGGGTGATGAATTTGGGTTTAAAGATGACTCCTGAATAATTTAATTGTAATTTTGGAAGCATGATGTATGTTTATTGGTGATAAATGAGTGGTTAAGCAAAGTTGTAATTATATATATATATATATATATATATATATATATAGGAATTTCAAGGAAGCCTACAAGGTTGGATATTAATTTTTGGGTATTTTATTATTGTATTTATATAATTACGATTAGTTTGGTGATTAGATGATAAGGTATTATATGTTAAGCTATGAGTGTTGAGATTTAAGTGAAATAGCCTAGTTAACAAGTTGTTTGACCATGAAAATAAATTATTAGATCGACTTATAAATTTGATGTAGAAAGGGAATAAATATGAAAAAAATGAATGATGCATTCTAAGCAAGTAAGAGAGTTAACTAAGAGTAAAATGAAATAAATTACAAAATTAAAAAAAACATGTTAGGTAAAATGTTATTATAGTTTAAAAATCAAGTTATTTAAGCTATTTTTCAATGAGTTATTGAGATTGAATAATTAAGTTTTTGAGGGAAGTGGAAATTAGGTTGAGAAAGCTAATCAAAATAGGAAGCCTCATTATGTCTAAATATAGCGAAAAATGGTAATTAAAAACCTATCTTGATGTTTTAGAAATATAAAAATATGATGGAATGAAACAAGTATGCAAGCTATTTCGCTTTAAATTGTTAAAATAGGTTGTAAAGGCTATGTTCAAATGGCCTTTATAATATGAAAAGATCATTTATATATCGTGTGAAAGGTTTGTTATTCCTATGTGTTAATTCACATATCAAATGCAAAGTTTATACATATATGAGCTTATCTAAGTACATTTTCGAGTACAAAAGGATGAGAAGAATCTAAGTATATTTTCGAGTATAAAAGGATGAGAAGACTTTAATAGCCTATAATATATAAAATTTCAAATATAATACAGATTAAATTGATAAATTCTAAGTATTTAATATTTAGAAGATTAAGATTAACTTAATTTTATGATGTCACTCTGTTGAATTCCATATTTGGAAGTCTAGAGTGGGAATAAGAGGTTTATTCAAATGTAGGATAAAAATTATTTAAATGAGATTTTCAAGCAAAGAAGTACTTGAATTTCTTATTAAAGCTAATAATAGATGAGCAAGTAGGAAAGAAGTTGGCATGTAGATTTGCATGCTTGATGATGGGAAAGATATTTTTAGATAATATTTCATATTAGTTATGTTAGGGAGTGATAAAGGAAAGTTAGAGGAAAGTTAAAGAAAAAAGGTGAGCAAGCCATTCAAGTTTTCATTTCAAAAGAACGATGTGGTAAGAAAATCTATTTTTACTCTTTTATTTCAAGAAAGGTCATGTGCCAATGAGTTATTTAAGTGCTCTTTAAATCGACAAGCATAGAAAAGGTACTTGGGGATGACTATTGCCCTATGCATATGTTTCAAAGGGAAAAAAGTGTGCTTTAAAATATGTTTCTGTAACACCCCACCATCGGGGTGTCATAGACATAGTCTATTGTGTCAAAGCTGAGAATACCGTGATTAATGAAATCTCCCAAGATGGAAATAGATAACCAATATGCAAAACCATAAAAAATTTAACTATTCCCTCTCAAGTTTGCTCATCATGGAGTTATTATACATATTCAGTATCTATAATCAAAACAAGCATTATAAGATATTTTCAATAAAAATCTATATTTCTTTGTCTTTTGCTCTACTAGATTCACCTTTCTCCTTTGTTGATAAAGGCTCTAATTTAGCATTGTATCCCTGTGTTTCCACCGAAAACAAAACTATATGAGCTAAAAGCTCAGTAAGTAAAGATATATTTTTACTAAATTCATTTTGCAATCATTTTGATTTTTCAATAACAAACACAACATCTATATTATCTTTTACGCACAACAAATTATAATTAATGAAAATTTTAAAACATTTTGATGCATGTGCATACATATGTCAATTTTAAATCATGCATTCCCACTGTAGGTATTGCCATCTACTTGTGCTAGCGTGCAGCCTTGCTACACATTTGTGAGCTAATTCATCTTCTTTGGTAGTTTTGAAGTCGTTACCCAGGTACTAGTACCATACTATTTTTACTCCTTTGTGGCAAACCTAAATATGCATCATGCTCATGCATTATAATTAATACATCACTTAGATTCATTGCTAAAGATGATTAAGAAAACTTTAAAATAATCATGCTCATGTTTAAATAAACCAACTTAAAAGAAAATTCTAAACTTGGTGGATAATCACACTCCATAGCAAATCATAATATTTAACACAATATTTTTTTTATGTCATGATTTGGTAAAAAATTACTTACCTCAAAGAATGCTTTAAACTTCTTTTTCAATCTCTTGAAGTATTTTCAAGTCTCTCTTCCTAATTTTATCACAACATGTTCATTATTTCACCTTATTATTTTTTATAATTATTGTTTAAATTTTCATTTATGACCTCTCCAAAATATCTTATAATTTTATTTGGTGAAAATTATATTTTTCTATTTATTTTGTGAATTCCTAGCTAATATAAGACATTTTTGCAAACTGTTTCATTCAAAAGTGGTTTTTTTTGAAAATCTTCTAAAACTTTTCTTATGAAATTCTTTCACAAGTCAAGAGGTTATTTTGTAATAAACTTTTTAATAATACCTCTTGAAAATTTTCTAGCAAGATTTGGGTTTTTCTATAATTTCTTCAAAATAGGTACCTTTTTGCAAAATCATAAATTCATGGGGGTTTTTTGTAAAATGTCATTCAAAAGTCGATTACAGTTCTTTTCCTTCCTTTTCTCTGCTCCGTTTTCACCCCTCTGTCAACATTCGGTAGTTGTGGAAACTACTCAAACAAACTCGGAATTTTCCTTTGGGCACCTTTTCTCTGCTCCGTTTTCACCCCTCTGTCAACATTCGGTAGTTGTGGAAACTACTCAAACAAACTCGGAATTTTCCTTTGGGCACATATCTAGGTTTCTTATTTAACATAGATTCGGCCAATACTTTTTTGTGTGTGTAAATCTTGCGAATCTATAAAGTTTAGGAAAAAAAAGTGGTTGAATTATAAAAATTTAAAATTCTTATTGAATCTTCAATAATAAAGCAGGAAAATTTTCACTTACCTAATTGATGAACTCACAGAGAGATTTATTGGAACAGATCTGAAAACCATATAAGTTTTCTTCCAGATCTCAACTCGACATTGTCCGTTTCTATCTCGTTGTCTCTGTACGTTCTCGCTGTGCGGAACTTCTGCATTTTCTAAAAGCGCGTTGCTGCTCGCCAACGCTCGCCATTAATTTTCATAAATTAAATTATATTATATTATATTATTGGATATTTATGGCTATTGCAGTTTCATAACTTGATTTTTGCGTCCAGACCCTGTTATCATGTTGAGTTGGCAAAACTCAACTCATACCATAAATGCATATGATGCACGTGTGAATGAAACTCATATATGGAAAGTGAATGAAGGAGGCTTTGTCAAGTTTAGAAAAGGACAGGTTGTCCGCCCTTGATGTAACCCAGTCGGTGCGCCCGACACATTTCAGTAGAAAGATTTTTATGGGAACGATGTCATTGAATGATGCATGTGTGTATACTCATCTTATTATCGCATATGCATAATGGGAACTTGAGAATTTTATGATTTCAGTTAAGGCCACGAGTTTTGGAAATTATGTATTTCTAAATGTTTGCTTTATTGAGTATTTTATATTCATTGTTTTTAACTAATCAATGAGTTCAGATGATGCAGATTTGATTGAAGAGCCTTCACTGATAGTTAAGCAGTAAAGGTATAATTTTTTATATTTTTGAAGAATTTGGCGCCATTGGATTGTAATTATTATAATTGTGAATGTCTTATATTAAATGTTTTATGTTGTTGTTAAATGTAGTAATTAACTTCTCGTGTTAAGTGTAATTGTATAAGGGATGTATTAGTTTGAATTGAAGTAAATGTGAGTAATTTAGTTGAAAATGTTGGATTTGTAATGACTATTAGGTTATTTATTGCCGTCTTAACTACAGACGACGCGTTGTTGGATTTTAATTAATAAAATGGAACCAATTTAGGTTCTAAAGAGAAAAAAAGAAAAAAAATTCAGGTTGATTTCCCGAGAAATTAGGAAAAGCTTCCGCTCATATAAGCATGAAACTTTAGATTTCATTTACGAGCTTCACCACTTAAAAAGATCCGTGAAGTAAGGTGCCGCGGTGGCACATCCATGGGTCAGGGTGCTACAGTTAAACTTTATTTATTTATGTCATTCCAATAGCCTGTTGTTGCATTATATATTTCTGAATTTCTAGGATCTCTGGATCTTCATTAAATTTTTATCATGAAACTAACTAATATTTACGATCTTCTTCAAATCCTTTCTCATACAGATGAAATCTGCCCTTTTGCTTCATACTGACGGAACCAATGCCATTTCTGAAAATAATGGACGGTAGGTAAACAGGACAGTGGAAAGTAGATAGCATTACTTTTGATGATGTGATCCACAAAATAGAAGTGTTCAAAGTATGGTCTTGCTCTCTTAAGCAGTATGACATAACACAAACTACTGATGGTTTGGATGAGCCCCATTTGGTTTAGAAGTTATAGTTTTTTAATTTTTTTTTTTACTTGGCGATCGAACATTTTATTTTGACTGAGGATATGACATGCAGAGCATTATTAATTTATTACTTAGATCATTTGGGGCATTCTTTGCAAATGATTAATTAAGTTGGATCATAACCAAACAACTCACATTACTGAAGAAGAAATTAACTATATTCTCAGCGCAATCCAAGCTCTACAAAGCAAAGCCAGTCCATTTCCCAAAAAAAGAACTCAAAGCCCGATAATGGTGACAGAAAAAAAGGCATTTAGGCAACGTTGGATGAATTTGGAAGGATTGGGGTAGCCTTATTCTCATGTTAGCCATTTACTAATTAATTGCAGCATTAATTAATTTATTCCATCGACTACCATCTTACTGATAAAATTCCATTTACAACTAATTGGCTGCAGAAGTACTTCCAAGCTTAAGATCATGTTAAACTAGGTGACTTGGATTGTCAATTAGCTAGTGGGACGTGCCTTACATATATATGTTTCCAAATATGGATCCCGAAATGTTGATGATTGAGCAAAATTCAATCAGTTTATTAATATTTATTAGCTAGGACGCTAAGTTTCATCCAAATAAAAAATGTGCATGGGATAGATTTTCTTAAAAATAAATATACTCAAATGTACATTAGGACAATGCACATAAGTATTAAAATGCGATAAAATTTTGTGAAATTTTTCGTCCGTGTAATAATGATATTTTAGATAGTTTAGATGTTGAAAATATTAGTTTAAAATTAATATTTAGCCTTAAAACGTTTTATTATGCTACTTGTACGCAGTTGAAAACAACACTTATGTATAGTGAGAGTACACAAATGAAAGAATTTCTACAATAATAAAAATGATGCTATAGATGAAGAATAGATTTTCAACCAAACATCAAGATGCTAATAATAGAGAGAGTTACGTATATACTTTTTGATATTCAAAAGCCAACTTTTTTAGGGATGAAAAAGACTTAAATACCCTCCAAAATTTTTAATTTTTGGAAAAAAGTAAACATACAAAAATGATAAAACTTGGTATATCAATTAAACAGTGTAAACTAAACACACGGAGGTGTATTTAACACATTTTTTAATTTTTAAAATTTGTTAGTACCTGGATGAACAGTATTATAGCCCTAAATTAAATATATTTAAAAAGAATATTTTTATTAAAAAATTAAAAGAACTTAAGGAAAATACACTTGTACTCTTTTAACCCCAAATAACAGGATGATAACGCTTGAAAGAATTCCCGGTGAAAAGTCACCAGCAACTCATAAATTGATATGTGAGAATAAGCATCAACACATTCTCATTATATGCATATGTGTGTATCTTTCATAATAATAGAAATGACGCTATAGATGAAGAATAGATTTTCAACCAAACATCAAGATGCTAATAATAGAGAGAGTTACGTATAAAAGTGATTTTATAGAAGCAAAACCTTCTAAATTTAATGGTAATCAACAATAATGGATTCATTATATACATGTGTGTATCTTATTTAGGATATACGGTAAGGATTTTGATTCACAAAATTGACTTGCCTCGATGATTTCGACTCCACCCACAGCATTTAGAAATATTTTTTAACAAATAAATTAAGTTTTACCCACATGTATCACCAAAGCTTCTTGCCAGAAATATGTCTTTTCGATCTTTCCATCACCTAGCACAGATTCAATTTTTTACTCAAATAAAACGAGCAACGTGGACAATAAATAACATGATCAAAAATCGAACTAAAAAAATAATACCTTATAATTTTACGTGGAAAACCCTTTTCGTGAAAGGGAAAAAACCACGGCATCTAAGCAAATCCTTCGCTATATAATAACGGACTACAATGCAATGTCTTTTCTAATGAAAACTAGAGGATATCATTATTATTACATGGATAAATTTCAACAAAACAAGAAAGTTGTCAACACGCACCGCAGAAAGAAATAAAAAACAAAACAAAATCAATTTTCAAAAATTACTTACA
This sequence comes from Annona cherimola, assembly GCA_030490835.1. NCBI lineage: Eukaryota > Viridiplantae > Streptophyta > Magnoliopsida > Magnoliales > Annonaceae > Annona > Annona cherimola. The sequence goes on along the minus strand of CM059971.1, from coordinate 3,654,523 downwards.
AAATGAAAAACACACGCTTGGAAAAACCCATCACGTAAGCCCAATAGCCCATGAAGGGATTTTCACATAGGAGAGGGAAAATCCAACATCGCCTTCTTTAAAAATTCCTTGCAAGAAATATAAGAGGTTTGATACTTCACCATCCACTTGATTTTCTCGTCTCAAGAAAACAGCAAGCCCAATGTTAATATGGTCAATGATGACACCTACTTCAAGGGAAAAGAATGAGATGAGTTAGAATGCTGGTAGATCTTCATACTTGCAAATGATGAGTCTCACGTCTTCTTTGTTAGAGACTCAAGAGTGCATAAATTGTTGTTAGTAAACCATAAATTTAGCCACATTTCTTCAAAACATTCTAATAGCTGCAAATAATAAAGAAATCTTTCTTTAAAAAAATTTTCCATAATTGGAATTGCCAAATTTTTTTTAAAAAATGAATCTAGAAATTAAAAATCAGCAAATACAAAGGATCGTAGTACGGGTTAATCAGAGGCATGCATACCTTTTTTTCCATTTTTTTTTACAATGGGCCTCCCGTGAAATGATTGCACAGTTGAAAACTGCAAAAACAAAGAGGATTTCAGTGGATAAATGGCAGTTAATAGCATTTTTGAAAGCGCTTCTCAGCAAGCTGAACTTTAGATCTTGATTACAATTTAAGAGAGTACCTGATTGGAATTTGAAACTCATCACTGGTACAGATGATTCACTTAGATTTTTTGGCCATCTATACAAATCCAAGGGATTTGTAAAATCTTGGACCAGTCATCATCTCCTTCCTTCTTGTATCTCTCGGACAATAGTGGACAATTATCGATAGACAAGTCTTGGAGAAGTGGAAGATCTTTCAACCAATGAGGTAGCGACCTCAAAGCCGGGCAGTGTGAGATGGCCAAGTATTCAAGTGCCTTGAGTTGTACCAACCACCGAGGCAACGATTTCAATTCCTTCCACCCACAAATTGTAAGAAACTTTAGTGACTTAAGTTGTCCCAACTGATGGGGCAATGATTTTAATTTCCCGCATTGGCTAATACGAAGTGTCTTCAATGATTGAAGCTGTTCCAATGACTGAGGAAGATTAGCCAAGCCTTCCATATTTAGAATTGCGAGGCGCTGGAGTTTCTTTAGTTGTCCCAACTCTTGAGGCAGTGACTCTAATTTTGTTAAGCCATTGATTTCAAAATACTCCAGTGACTCCAGCTGCCATAGTGAATCTGGCAAACAAGTAAGCTCTTCTGCACCTTTGATTGTGAGTGACTTGAGTTTCTTGAGTTGTCCCAACTCTTGAGGTAGTGACTGTAAATTCTTCGGGCAATTGATATAAAGTTGCTCTAATGACTTCAACTGTCCCAGTGAATTAGGCAAACAAGTCAGCATTTCTACATCCTTGATTTCAAGTGACTCGAGTTTCTTGAATTGTTCCAACCCTTCAGGCAGTGATTCTAATTTCCTTAAGCCACTAATATCAAGCTCCTCTAACAACTCAAGCTGTGCTAGTGAATTAGGTAAACAAGTCAATTCTTCTGCATTGCTGATTTTGAGTGACTTAAGTATTTTCAATTGTTCCAATCCCTCAGGCAATGATTGTAATTTCTTCAAATCAAGGACATGAAGGCGCTCTAATGACTCCAACTGTCCTAATGAATTTGGCAGATAAGTCAATAATTGTAAACCATTAAGCTTGAGCGACTGAAGTTTCTTGAGTTGTCCTAATCCCTCAGGCAATGACTCAATTTTGCAGCATCCATGAATTTTAAGATTCTCTAGCGACTGAAGTTGTGTTAACCCATCAGGCAGAGACTTCAATTCAAAGCAATTGTAAATTTGAAGTTTTCGTAAAACTAATAAGCGCTCCCATCCTTCATTTGGGAGAGTTTCGATTTCTTGAATGAGAAGTTCCTTAAGTTTTGGAAGACGCGGCAGACCACTTGAAAAAAATTCACTGCTGCTGTGTAAATTGATTTCTTCAAGGAGCGAAAAAGAAGATAAGCACTCTGTCCATTTAAGTCTATGGCAGCCAGATATCTCTAAATTTGTTAGAGGAGCATTGGCAAGGTGATTAGGCAACCCTGTCAATTTTGGACAATTTTCAAGCTTCAACATAGAAAGACGTGGCATAATTATTACATCTTGATTAGGTTCTGACATCAACTCCCACTCCTCTAATTCAGGCATATCCCTGAAAATTAGTTGTTCCAGCTTTGGAAATACTGATTTTATTCCTCCTGCAAAAACATCAGTGCTATTATTCCCATAGTACAACTCATGACCAACATTTTTCAAATCAATATTTCGCAAACTGAGATATTTGAGTGCAGGTAACTTTCCAAGCCCAGGAAGATTATTCCGTTCACACCGAATAACAAAACCTTGTATTTTCAACTTGGTTAACTTTGTCAAAGACAAATCCTCCAACCAACTCGGAAACTTTGAATTCCACCTATTGCAATCTAGTTTCAATTCTTTGAGATTCTTATGAGGATGTAGGCCTTCAAGCACATCATCCACCCTCTCTATCTCTGCATCATCTCTTCCTGACGTCACTACCTCTTCAAGTCTGTATGATGACATTTGCAAAACCAATCTCTGAAGGTTTGGCTTGTTCCATAATTCTGCTTGACTGGCTTCTTGTCTACTTGACACCCTCTTTAAGTGATGTACTATTAAACTTCCTTGGAGACAATTGAGCTGTTGCAGTTCATTAACCTCACATCCCCCTTCACCGCCCACAATGAATTTACTTAATGTTTTGAGGGAAGTCATTCTGCCCATCCCTTCCGGTAGATACTCAAGGCTATTGGTCCACCTGATTTCAAGATGTCTCAATCCAACCATTCCAACCATACCTCTTGGTAATTTTTTTAGTTTAGAACAATTATTGAGTTTGAAAGTATGCAAATTGTGGAGATAACAAACTGATTCTGGCAACTCAACCATTTTTAAACCAGATAAGTCCAAATATGCCAATTGCTTCAATTTTCCAATGACATTTGGTACCTCTAGCAATTCTGAATAACTCAACTTCAGATATTTCAAGTACTTTATTTTCTTGATGATATCTGGTAATTCCACTATCGAAGAGAAAGACAAATCCAAATATCTCAAATGCTTTAGTTTTCGAATAGTTCTTGGCAATTTCTTAATTCTTGGAAATCTAAAAACCAATGCTTTCAGAAATCTTGCTTGCTGAAACAAATAATCAAGGCTTGTGTCAATTTTATCAAAGTCATGTAGAAAAAGTGTCCGCAATGTTTTTGCTCCACAAGAAGAAATGGAATTGATGCTAGGGTTATTTTCACTTAAACGTAAAGATGCGTGACGAACATGAGCATGACATTGGTTCCACTTGTCGCCCATACAGACAGAAGTTTCATCCTTTGTGATGAATTCTGCTAAATCATGCAGAAGGTCATGCATTTTACATCTACTTCCATCACTTTCCGCTTCTTGGAACATAGACCAAGCCACTAAATCATCAAAATATTCTGCAGCAATGTCTTCCACCTCTCTATTTCCCTGTGCATGAACAAAACCCTGTGCAACCCACAATTTAACCAAATCATCCTTATCCATCATAGTATCCTTTTGATATATAGAACAATAAGCAAAACATTGCTTCAGTGGCAGTGGCAGATTACAATAGCTGAGCCACAATGCAGGTAAAATTTTACTTTTGGCTTCTGGTAGTGACCACATTGTACTCTCCAAAATGTTTTGCCAATCTTGTATTAACCTCTTGCAATTCATGGCACTTCCCATGACCTTGATTGAAAGGGGCACTCCTTTGCACTTGCTTACTATTTGTCTTCCTATAGCTTGTAAATCAGAACGGTCTTTATCATTTCTCCCGGCGAAAGCTTTGCAACTAAACAATCTCCAAGAATCATCTTCTGACAAGCCTTGCAACTCACGGATGCAAATAGCATCCATTATGTTTGCTACCTTCCGAGTCCGTGTTGTAACTAAGATTCTACTTCCAGCAACCCCACTTGTTAAAGAAGCCCTTAGTGTGTTCCACTTTTCTTCTTCCTCATTCCAGACATCATCCAGAATAACCAAAAAACGTTTCCCCTCTAGTTTGTCACGGAGCTCTTTTTGCAATGGGCTTAGTTCATGGGCAGTAGTGTTTACCTTTAGATCATCCAAAATTGCTTTGATGACCTTGGTCACATCAAAAATTTCAGTTACACAAGCCCATGAAAACAAATCAAAATGCAACCGCAAACTCTTGTCGTTGTAGATTTCCCTAGCAAGAGTGGTTTTGCCTTGCCCCCCGATGCCAACAATAGCAGTCACATGAACCTGCCCATCCTCATTACTACTTCCGCTTACTAGCTTGTTTATGATTTCAACCTTGTCCTGGTCTCTGCCAATCATCTCTTCTTCAACGAGTGAACCCGTGTAAGGCCTTTTGCTTATAAGCTGCCCCTGCCCATCACCTGAACTACTGCTGAAACCATACCTGTTCTTCTCACTGTCAATCTGATCCAGCCTCTCCCTAATTTCTGATATGCGTCGCGCAATCTTATAACGGGACGCTACATGATCCAAACCGGTGTAAGGTAAAAGCAAGCAATCATGTACCTGCTTATTTTCACCATCAATTAATAAACAGGTATGTGGCATCCTTATCTGAACAACCAAATTTATTTTGACATGTAAAAATAATCATAAAAAATATGAGCGTTACAAAAAATATATGTTATGTATTAATTCTTTTACTCAATATATGAGTGTTCTCAGTCCATTCACCTAAAATAAGAATATTTTTTTAAAAAAATTTTAAGAGCAATTAAATGCCACACATAGATCCTTTGGATAGCCAGTTAAGAAGTGAAGTAATGGAAAGCAGTCCTTGCATTTAGAAAATCCTAATTAAATAATCACGAATCTGTTTTAGAAATTTGTCTTTGAACTTTTAGCTTAGACATTAATATTGGTCCTATAATAGAACTTTAACGGTACTTTATCGAAATTATTTTTTATTATTAATGTCGACAACTCCCATACATATTTAGTTTACTAAAAAATTAAATTCAACAATTTTATAATTCCCTTAGAATTAAATTTAAACCCCAAAATATATTTTATATTTAATTCACCAAGAATCAACCTTAAAAATATAATGTTATGAATTTATTTTTCTTGTTCCATTAAACCACAAGGTTTCATCTATGTAATTTCATTGTTTATGTTACTACTTATTTGAACTAATCAAAATAAATAATAATGTATGAACTAATAAAAAATAATCATGCAGAATTTCGGAACCACGAAACATAAATATTCGTTGGCTAGTTAAATTATTCTAAAAAAAGATATTGAATTAATCAATACTTAAGCTAGCCTATATATGCATAGATCCAATTATGATATAAATAAATTGTTATATGGTCAACTTATGAGAAAAGACTCCAAAATTAAAGCACGTTGAACAAGAACCATTGATCATACTTTTCTACAATAATTCTGCATCAAATTTAAAAAAGTGTAACCCCCTAATTTTTAAGATGTTGCTTATTGATTTAAAATTCAATCTATTTATTATATTCTATATCATTTATTTATACAGAAAACCAAGTTTTATTCAAATAAAATATATACATGGGCCCTTTATCAAAAAAAAAAAATGAACAAGAGCATTATTTGATCTAAAAATGAATATATTTATGTGTAAATTATAAATTAGGAAAATATTTAGATTCATTCACATATATATTAAAATATAATAATACTATATGAAATCATTTATCCACATAATAATGATTTTTTAAATGATTTAGAAGTTGAAAATACTACTTAAAAATTATTTTATTACATTGATTTTATATATTTATAGATGTAGCTCATATACAATAATATTAACAAATGAGAGAGTTTCTATAATAATATAAATGATGATAAATATAATTGATAAAATGAATTTTCCATCAACCAACCAGTAAGATTTTTAAAGATATAAAATGTTACCAAGAAGAAGGGTTTCATAAAAGCTAGTTTGATTAAAAAAATACTAAAAAGCAAATAAATTGGTAGCAAATATATTAAGTAGCGAATTTAACGTAGAGCAAATCCAAATTAAAACATTTCAACTATGGAGCAAGAAGTTTGAACAAAAAAATCAAACTCTCATAAAAGCGCACATTTAAATCAATCAACAACGAACTCCCAAAAAGGCGCGCACACACAAAAAAAAATGTGGCATAGTTTCTGCTTACGCATGATATCAATATCAACATCAAATTGCTAGATCACATATATAACTCCCAGATTTAATTGGACTTGGTTTTTTCCTACTATAAAAAACTATATTCTTTGTAAAAAAAAAAATTGGCAAGATAAACAGAGGTAATTTGTTTCCATATAATTATTTCTATTTATCAACTAACTCTAATATAAGTACAATATTAGATCTAGACTAATAATTATCAACTTATAACAAAAATTTTATTTCTATCATCGACATATGATAAATAAAATTTTATTATTATCAACCCATGACTAAAAAATTTATTATCAACATTTGATTAAATAAAATTTTATTTACAATATAGGAAAAATTTCCGTCACCATTATCAACATATGACATGCGATCAGAATAATATTAATGTTGAGAATATTCAAACCAACTGGCCAAGGAAGACATTTTCTTGCTCTGATACAGCTGAAGCTAAAATTAAATATAAATTCACCTCAATATGGGGAGTTATGTTTTTGCCTTATAAGCCTATTTTCTTTGCTATGGTATGTCTACCCTGGCTTCCCACCGAACGTCTACGCTACATCAATTAACAAATAAGGACGCCTATTTTCTTTGCTAGGGTACATGGTTTCCCACCGAACATTGTCTTTTGATAAAGCGAGTTTATTTAGAAGAAAAAACATTAACAAAAATATGAGTACTATAAAAAATATATACATCATATAATTAATTCTCTTACTCAAAACATTTGAGTATTATTAGTCCATTCACCTAACATATGAATTTACTTTTCTAATTTTAAAAATTTTCAAAAACAAATTTTGAAAAGTGGATTTTGCACATGATGTCAAGATGAATTGAAACATTCCCCCTCTACTTATGCTCGGCATTACTATCAACCACATGCATAACTCACAGATTTAACAGTACTCGGTTTTTACGTACTAAAACATATAATTTACATACTATAAAAATTATATGTTTTATTTGGCTAGACAATCAGAGGTAATTTGTTTCCATATAACTATTTCTGTATATAAAATAATTTTTCGATATCAATATACAAACTAATTTAATATAAGAATAATATTAGATATAGGCTAATCTATCAACTTATAACCAAAATTTACTTTCATTATCAACATATGATAAATAAAATTTTACTATTATCAACATATTACAAAATTTCACTTTTATCAACATATGATAAAAAATTTCAGTATTATCAACGTATGATAAAAAATAATTTTTATTAAAAAATTTTATTATCGACATATGATTAAATAAAATTTTATTTATAATATATGAAAAATTTTCATCATTATTATCAACATATGATATGCAAGTCAAAAAATATTAATGTTGACAAGATTTGAACCAACTGACGAAGGCAGACATTTTTTGGCTTAGATACCGCTGTAGGAAAAATTAAGTACATGTTGAACGGTATATAAAATTTTTTAAAACCAAAATTTTATCTACAACTATTCTATTTTTAATTATTTTTCACATCTTCCAATACAACTACCCTATTTTTAATTAATTTTGCAAAATTACAACTACTATATTTATTTTAAATTTTATTCTTTTTACTTTCTATTATTATCCCTACATATTACATCATTTTATCTTGTTTTAAAAAATTTCTACACTAAAAAATTTTCGTTCAAAAATTTTATTACTTTTCAAAAACACACACAATTAAATAAAGCTAGAGTTTCCTACATGCCCACATTACAGAATCCCTGAATGCTCACATTATAAAAGAAAAGTGATTATGTTGGCTCGGACTAATTAAATGACTAGTTTAACCCACGTCAAAAAACTCATTTAAAATACATATTTTTGGCTTTTTTCTTCATGTACTCGTTCATCTAAGTGTATTCAACATATATACCAAGTTTTACAATTTTTGGATTTGTATATATATTTTTTGAAAATTTTAAATATAAAAGTATTTTAAATACATACATATACATGGATGTTTAAAATTTTCAAAAAATATATACACATATCTAAAAATGCTAAAACTTAATTTATATGTCAAATACATTTAGATAAATAAGTACATGAAAAAGAAAGCAAAATATAGGTTTTTAAATAAGTTTTTTTAGGTAAGCTAAACGAGTCATTTGCTTAGCTGGAATGACTAACATGATCATTCCTCTATTACAAAATCCTAAGGAAAATATGCTGCTCTAGAAAAAATGAGAGGGACACACCTATGCAGTTACCACTCTTCCTTATATAATAGGAAGAAAGGGAATTTGAATTGAACTTATAACTTCTTAGGATAAGATAAAGTAATAGTAGATTAAGTTCATATCACATATACAGGAGAATAAGCTCTAAAACGAATGTTAAAGAAATCAATAATCAGTGAAGGTATCATCATTTGCTCCGTGCAATTTTATAACAGGAGGTTACATCATCCAAAGCGGTGTAAGGCGAAAGGAAGCAAGCATATACCTTGTTTCTGGCATCATCATCATCATCACGCTCTGCTTCGTCGTCTCCTTCAAGGCCAGATACCACCCAATCGTCTAGCAAATCGTCGATGTCGTATGCGACGGCGCGCAGCCTCGACAGCCACAGATTTACACTTTCATCACCAGCTTGCCTAGTCTCAGCATCAGCAAGAAGGGCTCGGATAGATTGGAAGGTGTCTCTGAGCTTTTCAAGCTCACGGGTGGCGCCTGCAAACACTGAGAGCTGCTGTCCGAGGACTTGGGTGAGCTTCTCCAAAGCAATCGATAGCAAAGCTTCAGCCATGGTTGCACGCTGTGATCAGCGAGAGAGAGGGGAAGAGGGTTTCTTTCTGTCGCGTCTGCTGTTCTAGACTCTGGTCAACGTTTCCCTTCTTCAGCAAGCTTCACTTTCTGGAGCCCGAATTGGAGCCCGCGCTGGTGCACCCGGGTTCACATGCCTTCGGTCTTCGTTGCCACCCAGACGTAAATATTTATTTTTAAAATTTTTTTACATAATGATTAATTTAAATGTATTTAATACGTATATAAAAAATGTGTATTAATGGTAAAAAAAACAAGTGTATCTATTTTTACTATTTCCGAACAATTTTAGATAAAATTAATAAAAATGTCACTGATTTTTTTAAATCTAAAAAAAATTAACCAACCTCAAAAAAATAGTAAAAGTTGATACACATGTTCAATATATTTAGATTTTTAGTCTTATGAAAAAGCTTCAAAGTAAAAAAAATAAGCTAAATACCCGTATGTGCATTGGGCTGCATTTAATAATATTCCTTAATTTTTCAGCTGTTGTGTGCGACAGATCTGAAGTTTTTTTTTTTTTCTGAGGAACAGATATGAAGATTTGAACGGCTAACAAATCCAAAAAACTCATCCCATGTGCTCCTTTTGGCATTCACGATAAATTTTTAAAGATTCTCACTCGTACTTCTAAGTCATCTTTATATAATTTTGATGTCTTCGAGGGCTCGCTTGGAAGTATCCGAACGAGATTTTGGGTGCCCTCCACAAGTCATAAAGATTTTGAAGGAAAGATTAACGTAAAAGTTTTTGAAATAGTAAAAATAATGTGATATAATAGAATGAATGAAAAAGAATAAAAAAATAAAATTAAAATAAATAGATTAATTATATGATTAGTTATGTAAAAATTATTGAAAAGTATGATAGTTATATAAAAAGATGTAAAACGATTAAAAATAAAATATTTGTCAATGATGAAAAGTTTTAATGCTAGCCAAACACACCCCTGCTATATTTGGGAAGTGATAAAATTTTTTATGAAAAATTTTTGAAATGAAAAAATAATATGATATAATAGAGATAACGATGAAGAATAAAAAAAATAAAATTAAATTAGATAGATTAGATGTATTGATAGTTGTATAGAAATGATTGAAAAGCAAGGTAGTTTGTATAAGAAGTGAAAAAATAATTAAAAATAGAATAATTGTATCTTATTCTTTTTATTTTTAATATAATTTCTTATTCCTTAATAAACAGCAGCCGTTCCCATCAATAGTGACTTAACTACCTTATTTTTCCTTTTATTTATTTGTCAATGCAAAAGGATCAAACACATTATACTTTCTTTATAAAATAAAAAACTATTTTCTTGCCGGCCAAAAGTTTGCTTCATAAAGGGTTGGGTGGATTCCAACTCATATACTTTGTCTTCACTAGGTAATAAATAGCAAGTGGGAGAGAAGACTAGGGTAGTAGTCTGCAACGGTGAATCATTTTTCTATAATATTTTAAGGCATGAGCTGAGAGGCGAAAGGATGCCCATAGTATTAACAAAGTTTCAAAAGGGTATAAATCCGGAAGTGGTTTAAACAAAAGATGAGAGTAAGGGTGTTCATGGTTATGGTTAATCTGTCAACAGTTGGTTCAACCTATTTATAAATAAGTTTAGATTAAGATTTTTGAATAAACGGGTTATAATCCACCAGCCCATTCTACCATTTAATTAAATAAATTGACTAGAATTGAAATTTTATAATCCATCAACCTGTTTAGTAATCCATATGAACTGTTCAACTCGTTTAATCCATTTAACTCATTAAAATTTTATATATAGGTAAACTCCTTGATTATTTTACCTGGTTAAGTATTTCTTCCATTACATAATTTTCATTTTTCTACGATTGTTCTAATTTTATTTTTTTATTATGAATTTATTTTTATTTCTCCTACGCTGAAAACACTCTCTCGCCTCTCCACATGAGATTATCGTCTATCAGAGTCTAGGCCTTTAGATTGTCTGTTATACAACCATCAACTTGTTTATTAAATAAGTTGTACATGGGCCAAGGTTGAAGTTTTTTAAATAGGTTAATAAATAGATTAGGGTTGAAATATTTTAAATGAGTTGAAATTAAGATTACTCTCCAGCCCATCCAACCCAATCCACAAATGAGAATGACCTCAAGTCTGTCTAACAGAAAGGCAAGAATGATATGAGAATGATATGGGAAGAATTAATAGAGACAAAAGAGTTGAAGTGCTGGGAAGTCCAGTAGAATTAGACCCCTTTTCATTTGGGTACATGTTATCGTTTTTATAGATGACTCCCACGGGATTCGATCGTATGCTTTCAGGTGCATGCACTTACTTTTTTTTTATTTTTTTGAAATTTTTTTATAACACTTTTAATCTAAGTGTAGTTAACATTTGTATAAATTTTTATAAAATTGGTAAAAATTTACGCATATGTTAAATAGACTTAGATTAGCACTCTTGTGAAGAAAATTTCAAAAAAAAATAAAAAAAATGGTCGTATGCAACCAAATCCCAACTCGCACATCCAAAATGAGTGGGACGATGGGATAAATTAGCATCCACTCCCACAACATGCGAGAAATTTGATTGGCCAACGCGGCTTCTCTACTGATCTACGAAGCATTATATGTTGTGTTTATATTATTAACGATATATTTTGAGCAACGTAATTTTTATATTTACGGGAGGGTACCTACACAAGTGTAATTTCGTCGTTGCTTCCTCACTAGGCATGGGACGCTGGAAAAACACACTACAAGGGAAGCTACTTTTAGCGACAATAATTTTGTGACATAAACGCAAACACGTTTAATTAGTGACAAAAATTATTTTTTGGTCACTAAATCATAACTTTTTGCCACAATTAGTGTTATTGTTGCTAAAAGTACCATACCTTTCACTGACACATAATTCTTAGCATCGCTGAAATTATGTTTTGGCCATACTTAATTGTTTATGTTGCTAATATGTTACTTAAAAGAATTTTCAATATTGAAGTTTTAGCAATACATTAGTCTGCATTTAACTAAAATAAATCTACATATATTTTAGCAGCAAAATAACTCTCTCCGTTAGTTTCTTCTCTCTAGAAATATATATAACTACTTTAATTTTAATCATTTTTTTAGATATTTCTATTCAATTATTTTAATTTTTAATCATTTCTACATAATTATCCATACAACTAAATTTATTTTCTTTACTTTTCATCTCTCCAGAATTTTTTTTTTTTTTACTCATCATCATTAAACCTATCCTGTTGTATAATTTTCTTCCAATTAAAAAACTTTTACACAAGAATCTCCTTATCTAAAAGTTTTAACACTTCCCAAATTCACTTGAAATTTTGCCCATCATACGTTAGGGCTCCATTACAATTAAACAAAAATATGTACATTTAATTTCTTGACCGTTAAAATGCATCGGCTGTGACACGCTTGCTCTTTCGGTCTTTCTAGAAGACATGCAATGCTTGTTTCATAACAGGTGCGGTAACCATGGCCATATTTCCTCAATCCCAGCCGTTCACCCGCTCTGCAGATGACCGTACTCCAGATATAAGGCTCAATCCAAATTTTTTGGCCGTTCATATATTTACTTCGAGCCTTTGATTGTGCCTGGATATGTGCGGTTTCAGCTGCATCCAGTCTAATCCACCCAAGTGCGTACATCCATTTTTTTAAAATTTTTCGAAATTTTTTTATACAATTGTTAATCAAAATATATTTAACATTTATATTAATTATTACTGTTTTTAGATTTTTTGATATTTTTAAAATTTTTTAAAATCAGTCATATTTTAATAATTTTAAATTACTAATGATGCTACTAATTTTTAAAAATTCGAAAAAATATTTAGAAATGTTCAAAAATAATAAAAATTTATATATATATTAAATATATTTATATTAATAGTTTTATGAAAAAAATTCAAGAAAAATTAAAAAATGGGTGAAATGCGCGTGCATTAAACTGGGCTTCGGGTTTGGGTCTGTCGGGTTATGTGCAGCCACGTGGAGAGCCTCGTTTTTTGTCGCTGATAACTTTTCGTTTATTGAGCAACAACAAAGGGTACAGGTGCAACTCAGGTGAGGTTGTAGTAGGTTTGGGTAAACCCCAACCCTAAGCCTATAGATTTAAGCGAACTCAAAGCCACACCTTAACATTAAAATCCGAGTTCAGGTTGGGTTGACATTTGTTTGGATCTTGGTTTTGGGTTGAAATTCAAATTTTCTCAAACCAATAAAAGTTTAAATTACTAATAGAGTTAATAATTTTTTTAAACATTATTTCATTAGTACATGAATAATTACATGTGAATATATTTATATAACCTATAGTATTTTTAATTTTGATGAAAGTTAGTCTTTTAATTAAAAGGTAATTCTAAATATAATGAACGTAATGAATTTACACATATCAATTAAGGTAATGTTATTTAAAAAATCATGGTAAGATAAATAAATAAGAATTGGTTTTGTATTTTTTTGAGGACCATCAGTATTGGTGGGGTAACCCTCCCAGTGCTATTAGTGAAAAAATTTGTACAGACAATTTTTTAGCAATGATTAGTGAGGGTACTTCTATCCCTATCCCCTTTAATATTGAAAGGTTGTAGGGATAGAATGATTTACTCTTTTATCAAAAAATACATTCATAGTCGCATGAATGCTCAAAATTCACCACGGAAATTTGGCAGTGTCGGGTCTTCTTTTTGATTTCCATAGGGTCCATTAGGCCCAAGAGAGTTTCGTCCTGGAGTCACCATGTTGAGATGTCTGTACTGTTTCCAACACGCAATCTCAAATATGTGGGTATAAATCCCAGAGGAGTTTAAACAAAGGATGAGAGTGATCGTAAATCAGTTTGGCAGAAGGGTGAAAATGATTCCCACAGAATCAAACCTAACAGGAAATGAATTTGAAAAGTATTTGATCTTCAATCGAATCTTCAATTTAATCAAATTGGTAGAATGATCTTCAATCGAATCTTCAAATCAATTTCGTAATGGTTAATAAAAACGTCACCGTAAACTATTCTTACTAATGAATTCTGAATTTTCACTAAAAATACAATATATAGGGTGTGTTTGTTTGAAATATAAACATGTTAACCAAAACTTTTCAATCTAAAACTTTTCACTCTCCATAACTACTCTATTTTTTAATTATTTTTTCACATTTTTCTATACAAACTACCTTACTTTTCAATCATTTTTACACAACTATACATACAACTAATCTATCTATTTTAATTTTATTCTCTTTACTCCTTATCATTACCTATATTATATCACATCATTTTCTATCAACGTGACAATTTCTACCTCAAAAACTTTTTACCAAAAGTTTTACCTCAAACCAAACACACTCATAGTAATGGTTTTAGAAATCAGCTTGACATTTTTTTCGACAGCCATCAAGTACGGTTAGTGGTTAGTAATTTACAGCTTTCTATTGATAGAACAAGCATGTGTTTGTTTGAGGCCAAAATATGTCAACTAAAACTTTTTAATCTAAAACTTTTCACTTTCCATAACTACTTTATTTTTTAATTAACTTTTTCATATTTTTTTCTACAAACTACCCTACTTTTCAATCATTTCTACACGACTACCCATATAACTAACTTATCTATTTTAACTTTATTCTCTTTACTTTTTATCATTAACCTTATTATATCACATAATTTTTCATCAATTTGACAACTTCTACCCCCAAAACTTTTCATTAAAAGTTTTACCTCTAACTAAACACACCCTAAATAAAGTATTAATGTACTTCCCAAATTTAGTAACAAAACATACTTCCAGTTATTAAAATAAACTTATAATCACTACTAATGTAAACCATTATTAAAAATTTAAAACTTTTCTAAATATTTAATTTATATTATTAAAATTTTGTTAACAAGAGATCATATAAATGTATTTACACCTGTATAATTATAAATGATTATCAATATAACTTATGTTTACTTCAGTTACTAAATCATATGAATGCACTTGCATCATTTAAATGCATTTTGTTAACAAAAGATGATATAAGTACATTGACTGCAGTTACCAAAATCAAATACAGCAGTGAAAAAAAAAAAATGCAACGGAATGATATACAAAAAACAGAGAGCATCTTATCTGCTGATATTGATACGGGAAATCTATCCTCAATACCATTCAATGTTAGACAGGTAAGGAATGAATCTTATAGCTAAAGAAAAATAGATATTTAAGATAAAATCCACATTTATGTCTATCTAGAAGAAGAGGATAATGCCCTTGTTAAAACAAGCACAAAAAGACTACGGGTGAGGCTCTGTACTTCCCATCATGAGACAGGGCTTCGTTTGGAGAGAGAGCTTCGGTATCAGAAAGAACTTCTGCAGATGATCAGGTTGGTTCATTTTATGTATTTGATTTTATATAGTGAAGGGGTTAAATTTCATTTCTTCATCAAGGTAGGTATAAAATAAAAATATTTCTATTAATATTTTTTGAAACTCTGAAAATTTGTCCAAACGAGACTTAATTTAAAATTTAATAGTTTTGAAAAAGCCATAAACGATTTTAATAGGTTCACCCATTTTTGTTCCACTAGGATAATTAAATCAAAATCCGGTATATATGTTTTCTTAAATATATTATCTATTTTTATTTTTCATAAAATGTTTTAAATGTATTTAATTAATACACATATACCAAATTTTTATATAAAATATGTTTTAATAAATAAAAAATTATCCAGATAATAAAGATATTTTAGCTGATCATATGTCAAATTAACTTTTTTTGAAGATTCAAATTAACAATTTTAAGTACATATATAAATTAATTAATTTTTATATTAATCAAATTTTCCTTGTCAATATTTGTTAAAGATGGAACTTAATTTCTAATTAATATTTTGATGGGAACTTATACCATTATAATAAGGCTCATGTATATAAATATAAGAAATATTTAAATCTTTTTCGCTAGTGCATTAAAAATTACACTAATTTAAAAAATTATTATATAATAAAGATATTTTAACTAATATAGTCAAATTAGCAACTTTCAAATGCATACGTAAATTAATTAAGTTTTATAGTAATTTATACTTTTAGCAAATTTTGCCACAAATTCTTGCAAATATTTGATAAAAATGGAATTTAATTCCTAACTAATATTTTGACCGGAACTGATAGTAATGCAGTTGGGTTCATATATATAAATATAAGAAAAATATATATTTTTCACTAATGCATGCACCAATGAATTGAAATATTCCAATAATTGAAAAAATAATTTTTCTATATAATGGAGACATTTTAGCTAATATACATGTCAAACTAACAACTTTACTTTCAAATACATATATAACGGCGTTCATCCAATCCTTTTTTCTGAGTCCAGATTCTAAAATCTTATTTCCGGTCCTTTTCAAATGTTGCACCAATGCCCGAGAGGCGAGAGGCCATGACAAAAGATTTATTTTTTATTTTTTATTTTTATTTTTACTTCTTTATAACACGAAGGGGCAGTTCTGTCTCCCAGAATGTTAAGGACGAGGAGACAAAGATGTGTTGCCAGTTTTGTTTTGTTCCATTGCGAATATGACATTCTAATCCTTTTCTCACCTAACTGGGCTGAGTTGAGGTGCCTTTTTTCCTTAGAATTCCAGGCATCATACAGATCAGGAAAGTTTATTTGATTTTTTTTGTTTTTAATTTCTTGATTGCTTGTGCCAAACTAATCCAACTTGACTGAAATTTTGAATTGGCCATTTTGGTTTTGGGTTAGACATTATTAATACATGCAGAGACCGATTGGGAGTCTAAATAATTCAACATATTTGGGAATTAAAAGTTGCTGGTTGGCCTTGCACCAAGACAATCATGGTTCTTGGCTTGGGCATTTCACGTTTCTTGTTCGTATTGATAATACATGTGCCACAAGTGAACAATCGAGCAATTTCAACAATTTCAACAATTCAAGAACTGGGAGTCATGTTCCGAATCAATGACTCGCCCCTCAGTTGCGCATTTACTATGGACATTTGCCCAAGACTTTGAACTTGAAAATTTTCAGCTAACATGGGTAATCAGTATAAATTGGGAATTTTCCTATGCCTTTGTTTGGATGCATAAAAATGCGTATTCTTTATATGACCAGATGCTTCATAATACTCTCTCTCTCAAAGCAGTTGGTAAAAAAGCTGCATCTCTCCACTTACAACTTCAGCCATTATTCATTTGATTCTCTTAACTATTAATCTATTAGCATGGTTCATCCACTAATAATACTAGATCTCTTGCTAAGTCGCTCCCATAGCATGATCCCACTCATGATGGGCATAAAATATTGCCCCTTTTAAGGCAGATGATTCAGATCTAAAAATACACCAGATGATTCAATATTCTGTTGTCATTCAGTCATGCATATTATTCTTTCACTCAATTTTCACCCCATAGATATCCCAAATTCCTATTCATAGTAAAGTAGACTGTTGTTTTCATCCATTAGATTCCACCCTCTGCTACTGAAACCTTTTTTCTCCGCAAATCCTACACAGCTGCACATCCTAATTGCAAGAGTATAATTACTAATTTATCACGGTTTCCTGCCAATGTTGCAGGACACGCTTCTTCTGCAACCTTTCGCAAAACCCTTGGTGCTTGCTTGCTACTGCTGCAGACACCCCACTTTGTTGTACAGGTAATTCTCTTTGAGTTGGTGAAAGAAAAAATTATTAGGCCTTTTGCTGCTTTTTAATATTTCTAGCTCTGGTTTGGCAGTGGCTTCCTTTTTAGCTTTCTTTTATTGATTCTATCACTGTTATCAATTTTTATAGGTCTTAATTAGTAAATATAGATATTCCAGTGATCAAAATGTACATCAATTTGTAACTCATAATTGATAGTTTCAACTTTCAGTCTAATCTATTTCAAACCTGCATTTCATCTTATTGATCTTGCCAATTCTATTGCCGCCTCTTCTTCAGAATTCATGATAATAAAGATAAAATAATAGTGTAGTTGTAGGGAAAATGTGAAAAAAATTTAGAATATAGAGGTAATAATAGAAAAAGTAGGATAATTAGATAGCTTAGATATTAAATCATATTAAAAAGTGTGTAGGAAGAGATGAGAAACTTATTATAATTATCTTTTTACTGAATGCCAAATTGACCACAGTTCATTTGAAATTTGAAAAATTCGCCATTCTTGTGTTTTGTTTGCAGCCTAGAGGAAAGGCAAAATTTTGGTATTAAATATGAGTTATTCAGAATAAAATGGATTGACTACTCTTAAATCTTTCTGGGCAGAACTTGCTCATAGAGTCAGCTCAAACGGCTTGGCTGAAAGTATATTAGCTTTCAACACGAACTATTGTTATACGGGACTGTTTGGAATCTATGCCACTGCCATGATAATGTCCATGGAAATTTGCCTTCCTCGTTAGAGGTGAATCTCTTTGTCCAAGTCGAACTCCATAAGTCACTGTATGCAGGCAGAGCTATGGAAAACTTATGTGCTTCATCAATGCTGTGCTGCGTATCAACTGCATGATGAAAATGTTATCCCCTTCCGTTCTGTTGGATAGTGCATGGACCATTTTCTTTTGCCTGCTAATGACCTCATAAATTATTGTCTAATGATTCTCGTGCTGCCAATTATATCTTAATTCGTCGCCTTACTGATCTCTTAATTTGTTCTCTTATTATTGATGTGCATCTCATTTCTATTGGGCTCATTTTTCCCTGAATTGGACACTTTTGCACACAGCCTGATTGCTTGCATGATTTGTCACTGGTAATAATGGAAGAGTTTGGGAGGCTGGCAAAGAAAATTTCAAAACCAGAAGTCATTCGTGCTCGAAATCAGGTAAATGATCATACTGCCAATCATTTTTTGGAAAAGGATGTAAATTTTCTTTGAATCCCTAGTCATTCATGATGATGCAGCTAGGTTTGTTGAGATAGGAACATGAAATTATTTGATGTTGTGGACATGTTGGAGAGACACCCTTTTAATTCATACCGGTTGATAAAATGGATGAAGAAATGGCAGAGTACTTTAGGAATTTTACGTTACCATTGAGTTCTAATTAAATTAAAAGGAATATTTTATGAAACATCAATTAGACTATTTATGCTTCATGGGGTAGAATATTTCGTAGTTCAAGAATGACATATGTATAAAAAAGTGTAACGAAAATGAGAATTTTAAATTGAATGAGTGATAAAATAAGAAAAAATAAATTTTGAAATAAAGTAATACAAGATAATATAAAGGTAAAGCCGACAATCAATAAAATGAGATAAAGCAGATGATACAAACAAAGTGCTTGTCGTTAAGAGCTCTATGATTATTAATTTAATTAAAATTAACTAAAATACATTAAAGCTAATACTATACGTGAAACGGTATAAAAAAATTGTGAGTCGGTGGAATCCACAGAGAGACGATAAGGTTTTAGAATTTTTTAAAATTATTTGTAATAAGAAAGCGCAATTAACAACAACTTAAATTAAATCTAAACTAGAAAAGCAATAAATGATTGCAAAAATAAAATTTAAATTATGAAAGTAGTAAATCAAAATGTATTAAATTTAATCTAAAACTATAGGGCAAGAAAAAAAGCATTAAATAAAATAGTAAATCTAATCTAAAAACTAAAATTGCAAATTTAACAATTACAAAACGTTAAAAATAAAATACAAAGCAAAAATAAATTAAAATTGTATCATCTAAAGTGAAGAGCAGATCTTTGCCATACAGCTTTTATTGCATGACCCACCCAATGGGACGCATGCCCCACCTAAGAGAGTAGCAGAAGTTGTGTTGGGATGTGTGGAGGGGCCATTGGGAAGTTTTTGGAATCGACGTGGGATTGTTGCTCTGCGCAAACAGCTGCTGTATGGTTTCCTTCGCAGAGAATGGCGGACGTCGAAAATGGACTGGCTAGCTGTAGGGGGATTATCCATGGCTACCAGGACTCGCAATCTGCTGCTGCCGAAATGGGTCCCCGTCTACTTGGTCGTGACCTGCTGATGGGAAGCTTGATTGTTTGGGTGGAATCTTTCGCTGGGCTCATTTGGAAGGTTTGCTGAAATTGGATTGGTGTCGTTCGTCGGGTTCTGTCGGAGATGGCTTAAATCGACGGCTCGGGCGTGCTGGAATTGAAGATTTGAAAGGGGCGGCTGCTTGGAATCATCCATGGCAGTATGACAGGTAAACAGCACATTACTTTTAATGACGTGATGCTCAAATTAGAAGTCTTCAGGCACGGTCTTGCTCTCTTAGGCAGTATGACATAACAGAAGCTACCGTTACTTGTCTACTGATGTTGACTTATGGGCGGATAGTCCCATTCTTAGAGTTGTTTGCACGAATAGATGCTGTTGATGCAACAATCAAGGAAACAGCACAGGTTTTCATAATCAGTAAGGTTAATTACTCAACGATGTTGTCTCAAATTCTTAACTGGTTTTGGTAAAATGAGCCAAAAGCTACCTATACATTGATGATCACATTCAATGAATACATAAGAACCCAACAAACAGTAGCAGTGAAAGCTTCTAAAGATCAGGATACTTATTCAAACAGCTAAAGAAAAGGGAAAAACAGAAAAACAAATTAACAAAGAGCAGAACTGGAGAACAAGTCAGCAAATGTCAAGTAATACGCCCCCCTCAAGTTTCGGGTTGAGAAATAACGCCTAATTTGGATAGATGTCGTGTGAAAGCAGCCACCAGAAGGGCCTTATTAAGGGTATCTGCCAGCTGATCAGCAGCATGAGCATGCTAAACATCTAGATGGTTTTTGTCAATATGATCGTGAACAAAATGGAGGTCTGCTTCAAGATGCTTCATCCTGCTATGAAGAAAAGGATGGTGACAACGAAAAATAGATCTAAGGTTGTCACAGAAAATTGTTGGAGATCTGTAAAGAGGAACCATAAGTTCATGAAGCAAGTTAGTCACTCGAAGTGTTTCGGAGGCGGCTGCGGCATTAGCTCTGTACTCGGCTTCTGTAGATGAGCAGGCAATAGTGTGTTGTTTCTTAGACGACTAGCTGATAGGATTGGTGCGAAAATACATAATATAGCCTGTTGTGGATACACGATCATTGGGGTCACCAGCCAAGTCTGCATCGGCAAACATATAGAGATTCTTGTCCTGATGACTAGAGATGCGAAGGCCATAAGAAACAATTTGCTTCAAATATCGCAGAACCCATTTGAGTGCCTTCCAATGAGTATCAGATGGAAAGTGCATGAATTGCGACAACTTATTCACAGAATAGGAGATGTCAGGCCTGGTCGATCTTTACTCTGGCTGCACACCAGTGGAGCTCCCGAACTCAAGTCCTTCACAACAAATTTGTACGGAAAAAGTTCAATTGATGTTAGACTTTCTTAACAAAACTTAGAAATCAAATTTTCACTGGTTATAGGAATCATATTACCATTCTTATTAAAACTTCTTCAGTACCCCAGTAATTTTCACTGGTTTGTAGATTGTCTGGATCAGCAGTCAAATGATGAGATGCACCAGTGTCCAAAAGCCATGGCAATGTTTTATTTCCATATCTGGAGACAAAATTAGCTCGGGCTTCTTAGTGGTTGTGCAAGAGAGATGACTGCCAGAGAAAAAAATGAATCAATTCTCGTTAGAAGACAACGGCTCTGATACCATAACAGATTTTGGTAAAATGAGCCAAAAGCTACCTATACATTGATGATCACATTCACTAAATAAATAAGAACCTAACAAACAGTAATAGTAAAAGCTCCTGAAGATAAGGAGACTTATTCAAACAGCTAAAGAAAAAGGAAAATCAGAAAAATAAATTAACTAAGAGCAGAGCTGGAGAACTAGTAAATATCAATAATAATGCCTTGTGAAGACTGAAGTTCATCTCGATCACCATTAACTATCAACAAGAGAATGTGAATCTGTTGTGAGTTGATAATTTTACGCCCTGTAGCTCTTGTGTTGAAAAGGGGCTGGTTCTATCCCAAAATGACTAACCATATTAGAAAACCGATTCTCATATATATATATAAACCAGGAACTCTTCAAGAGTCTTAACAATGCGGGATTTCCTCTCACCACTTACCACTAGTCCTCACATCTTGGGCTTGAGACGTAAACACAAATCTGGCGACAAACACAAACGGGCTTGGGCTGACTCTGATACCGCGATGAAAATGGCCGGTTCTATCTCAAAATGATTAGTCAAGTTAAAAAGCCTATTCTCATATATACAAACCAAGAACTCTTCAAGCCTCTTAATGATGTGGGATTTTCTCACCACTTAACACCCTGCCTTTTGATATGGTGTAAAATTCAGAATGCCCTCTGTTCTTCCCTACTCTTTTGAAATATTGACTAGGAGAATTATCTCCAGCAGGGTTCAAGTATTTTATGGATTCCATCAGTTGAACAGAACGATAAATAAGAAAAGAAAAAGAAAGACTCATGCCATCGAACACAATTTTGTATTTCAGGGAGTTGCAATTTCTGCAATGGGACCGATTCATCAGTTGCCTTCTTACGACTGGTTTGTTCTCAAACGCGTTTTGTAATGAGGGTAGACTTAACCTGCCTGTGAAGGTACTGAATTGTATGATTGTGATTTTTCTACTGAGCTCTTTAACACTAGACTAGGAATTCATTAATTCTACTTTTTAACTTTCAAAGTCAGTGAGATTATGATAGTCATCTCTGCTTTTGTATTGTCCATGGGGATGGATGTTCATATCATGTAAGTTATATTTTACAAATTATTTAAAATTTATCACAGGATTGATCTGGAAGTGGAGTTGTGCTTTTCTGAAGCTATATGTCTATTGATGATATGTTTGCAGAATGAGTATGAGTATGCGTTTGGTTTGAAAGGGTGCTTTCATGGTTTGGATGAGCCCCATTTGGTTTAAGAGTGTAGTTTTTCAAAGTTTGTTCTTTAGGGTTTTTTTTTTTAATTGTTCTTCCTAGTGTATTTAACTTATAGAACAAATTTTATAATTTCGATATTCAAAACCAACATTTGTGGGGCTGAAAATGACTTAAACACACCAAAATTTTTTAGTTTTGGAAAAAACATGCACATACAAAAATTATAAAACTTGTATACAACTTAAACTATTAAAGCTAAATGCATCCGAGTGCACTTAGCCTTAGTATACCCAAGTGTTTTTAACCTTTTCTAAAATTTTTTGAACAATCTAAGTGTATTTGAGTGTGTATCAAGTTTTGAGCATGATCATATACATCATTCTGTATTTTAGGTTAAAATACAACATTTATTGATTTTTGTAATTAGATATATTTTTTCTTCATAAACATGTTTTTCTAAGTGTATTCAATTTATATACAAAATTTTTCCATTTTACAATACGTTTACATATTTATTTTAAATTTTTTAAAAGTCAACAATTTCAAGAGCATTTAAGTCATTTTCCAACCTTTAAAAAACTTTATTTTTTAAAAATAAAAATAAATATGTAAAAGTATTGTAACTTAGAAACTAATTGTAAAAATAAATGAATGTTGTACTTATAGTAAGCATGAAGGATCCGTATATACACACATCCCCCTTTTCTTCCCATATACTTTTATTAATTATTAAATGGTTTAGAATTGAAAATCATAAAATGAAAAAGTGTTGTATGAAGGCTTCATACAGGACCATTGTATTTATTTATTACCTTTTAAAATTGCAAGAAAATGTGTGGTTATTTTGACTACAATTTATTATTTAGTTATAAACATTCGGTTGCTTTTGAATGGCAACATTTAGTTGAGTATCGCCATTCTTAAATCTAACATGGCCAAAAATAAGATTGGGTATAGCTATTAAAATTTGGCTGCATATAATAATACATCTTTAGCTGAAATGAGTATAGTACTTGACTGCATTTGGTATCATATGCAACCATATTAAAATTTGACAATGAAAGATGGCTAGATAAGATAAAATTTTACAATGAAAATGGCTGAAAATGTGTGGTTATATTATGATCTAGCCGAATGATCTTTTCCGATCGGTCGGAAATCCGGTCAAAAAATATATTTTTTTGCATTTTTTTTGAAAAATATTTTGAAAAATATATTAATCTAATTATATTTAATCTATAAATCAAGTTTTATCATTTTTGGATATGTATATATATTTATTTTGGATTTTTAAATACAGGGGTATTTAAGTCATTTTAAGAATATTTAAAATGACTTAAATACCCCTGTATTTAAAAATTCAAAATAAATATATATACATATCCAAAAATGATAAAACTTGGTTTATAGATTAAATATAATTAGATTAACATGTTTATAAAAATATTTTCAAAAAAAAAAGTAAAAAAATATATTTTTTGACCGGTTGGAAATCCGGTGATTTCCGACCGGTCGGAAAAGATCGGTACTCTATGATCTACATATATAAGTATAAATGTAATATTTTTTTGTAGCACCCTGACCTACGACATCGCTATACATTGAGTTTATCATAGGATTTCATGCTAGAAATCTTTTTAAAGTGGTAAAGTCCATAATATAGCTTACACTCATACACCAAATATTGAATTAAATGGATGAGCAGTGAAGAAAATGGTCTAAGTAGGGCCCAGGCTCTATTTAAAAAAAAATAGTTGCTGCGTATGTATATTTTGGTGCACATGTAGTGCGCCAAAATTTATAAAAGAGAGGAGGAAGAGGGATCTTGATCAGAGTTGGAAAAGAAAAAAAGTGCAGGGACAGAAGAAGCAGACAGAAGAAGAGAAGAAGAAAAGAAGAAAGAGAGGAAGACAGGCAAGTATGAGAACTTGTCGCCAAAGGTAAGAGGGGAGATATATTTGGTTGGGTTTTTTGAAATTTTTGCCCAAATCATGCTACAATCATGGGGGTTTGCTAAAATACTTTAGATAAACATGTATGTAAGTAAAATACATAGATTTGAGTAATAGATTGAGTAATTCATGGATTCAAGAATTGAAATGAGTAAGGTTTTAATTTTGAACTCCAAATATTAAGGGAAAATCATTGGGTTTTGATAAATTTGTGAATAGGATGATATTTGAAACCTAAATTATGAAAATTGAATGTTAAAATCAAGCATAAGTACCAAATCAAAAATTCAAGAATGTTATAACCGAATTTTCTTGTTTCAAATCATGATATAACGACTGCGAATGTTATTAAGATATGTTGTTTATAAATTAATATGCCTAATTTGATATAGAAGGAGAAAAAATAAAATTTTCAACAATATGTGGAAATTGGGCAGCTCCAAAAACATGGCTTAAATATAAGGCTTTTAGAGTATTTAGTCTAAAAACTAATTACGGGTAAATTTTTGAGTTATTTAGAGAATTAAAAATACAATAAAAACTTTAGAAGTATATACTAAGTTGTAGAGAGGATATGGGTATTGGGTTTACATGCAAAATTGTTAAATTAGTCAATTTATATGATATAAGAATGATTTAAATAGATTTTTAATACATCTAATATATATGTATATATATGCACACTTAAGTTGGGCATTTAATGGATGGAAAATTAAGTGAAGAAAATATCCTTAAGTGGTTTATCTAATTATAGATATAAAGTAAATAAAATTACAATTAAAATAAAGATTTAAACCAGTCTTGAGGACTCTCTTTGAAGAATGAAAGATAAAAATTAGCTTTTCAATTAAGGCATCCGAAGACATTAAATTTAGGATGCAATGCATTATGATCTAAGAAAATACTTAGTTTTACAATTGTTAATTTTGATAGGAAAAAGAAAGGAGAAAGTGGAAAGCACATCCTAAGATCCGAAGGTAAGCAAGCCTTTTAAGCTCAATAAATTGTTGTGATAGAAAATTCTATTTTGTCAATTATCTTGAGAAAGGATTTTTACAACAAATGTTCATATTATGCCTTTATATATTTTATTAGAAATATGTGCAAATTAAGTCATTTCTCATATGTATTTTAATAAATTTTATATAAATTATAAAGATCTTTGGGAATGAATATTATCCTATTTTCATTATATATGTATATATATGTGCTGTTAAAATATGCTTTTGAACTTGATTTTCGAGAAAAGATCTTTTCTTTCCGACAAGACAAGCAAACTTCTTTCACGACATAGATGTGTTTGGTCACTTGTGTGAATGGAACTCAAGCATCAAAATGAATATAAGACTTCGCCAAGTTTGTAATTGGACAAGTAGTCCGTCTTTAGTGTTACCTAACTGGTACGTCCAGTTTACGGGTGGATGCTCACTTGATAAGTGTCATTCGCCAAAAAGGAGAATATTCCATTAAATGATGCATGTTTGTGATTGCATTTCATTCCCATACATCCATGATATTTCCACGAAGGTTTCGTGATTTTTTCTAAACAATGCTTGCTTACGCAGTTCTTTGAACTCACCATTTTGATTAATCAATTGCAGAATATCATGAAGTTAAGAGCTATGGAGACGTCACTAGTGCATGAAGTGCAGAATTACTTGATGCTCTCGTATGCTTGAAAATTTTATGTAACAAACTAGACTCTAGAAGTGCTAGATTTTTATTTGAAATCTTTAGATTATATTTTTTTATATTTGTATGAATTGTATAGATATATTTATTGTGTATGATATGAGGAATATTTGGAGTATGGGTGATAATTTGTGAATATGATGAAGTTGTTAAGAAACAGTGATTGTGTTTATAAAAAGTGATATAGTTTGTATCTTGGTGTAAAGGATCATTTGTTGAATGTTTGTATTTGTCGAATGTCCAAGATGGTATGTTATCCAAATTTTTATAAATATTAAAAAAATAAACCATTTTCTTTACTACTCATCTATTTTTTTCACTATTTGGTGTATGAGTGCAAATTGTGTTGTAGACTTCACCACTTTTAAAAAATTATTGGCATGAAATCCTATAACAAGCTCAACGTATAAAGATGCTATAGGTCAAGACGCTACACTTTTCATATTTTAATTAACCCCTGTTCTAATAAATGTTAGTCAAGTGATGTGATGTGATGTATTAACATGCCTAGTGGGTTTCATCGGAGAAAATGAGAATTTTGTTGCCTTTCTAAGTGCTCATGGTCCTAATTATTTTAATAAGGTAATTTACAAATATATCAACGTAGTTTAAAATTAGTAAATAAACCTATATAGTTAAACTACAATTGCAAATAACCCTCACGCTGTTATGACGCCGCTAGTTTGTTACTATATCATGGATGGGGGTTACTTGCAAAAATTAAATATATCACTTAATATCTGAAATTGCAAATACACTCAAATAGTTTGTATATTTTTGCAAATACATCTATGTCATTATGAGGTTATAACGGCATGGGGTTATTTGTAATTACAATCAAACTACATTTTGAAATTACGTAGGCATATTTGCAATTTTAATCAAACTAATTAGATATATTTGCGAATTATCTTTTTTAATTTCCATGAAGCAGCTATTCGGGGCTTTGATGGTGGCAAAGAGAGGATGAGTGCAGTAGCCCGAAGCCCCTTATGGTGAACACCAGTAGCCACAAGATCGCTAAGATCCCCAAGTTATGCCTGGGATGTTAGTAGCTTTCAAACAATAGCATCCTCATTGTGGAGAATTAATGAGTTGAAATCCATTTCGCATAAAATTATTATCGTGTGCCCAAAAAGAGGGAATTGAAAAATCATCCTGTATCTTAAATTGTATGTATGTATTCAAATAATAACAATTAGATCCATACAGAACTGATATCTCTAATGGATTAGAAAATGCCGCTTGATATTTTCAAGTTGGATGCACAGTTCCGGCCAAAAAATGCATTTTTTTATTTTTTTGTTTTTTATGGGCAAGTAAATATAGGTGTATTAAATCTATAAACCAAGTTTTGCCATTTTTGGATTTTTTAAGTATTTTTTTGGATTTTTAAACATAGTGGTATTTCCGTAATTTTGGTGTCACAAGAAATTACGGAAATACCATTGTATTTAAAAATTCAAAAAAATACTTTAAAACATCCAAAAATAGTAAAACTTGATTTATAAATTTAATACACCTAGATTTAAAATTATATGGAGCTAATCAAATGAAGAAATGGACAATTAAGCATGGGATAATGGTCCTTTCACCGCTAGAAAACTAACATTTAGTGACGGAAGACTTTTGGCAACGGTTAATATTTTTTGAAAAAGTGATATAGTGATGGGATAGGTGTAACAATTAGGAGCAAAGAGAAATTTTTTTTTTCTATAAAAGTTGTCAAAATGAAAGAAAATAATGTGATATAATAGAAGTAATGATCAAGAGTAAAGAAAATAAAATTAAAATAAATAAATTAGTTGTATATGTTGTTGTGCACAAATGGTCGAAAAGTTGGATAATTGCACAGGAATGTATTAAGAAATGATTAAAAAATGATAGTTATAAAAAGTGATACATTTTAAATTGAAAAGTTTTAATGTGTTATTTTTCATGTGTTACCAAACACACAAACTAATCCCAGATTCATTTGAAACTAGAAAAACTCGCTAGTATTATGTTTTGTTTGTAAGGAAAGGCAAAGTTTCGGTAGTAATTCTCTCTATTCTTCAGAATAAAATGGATTGACTGCTCTTAAAACGTTCTTGGATTGGGCTCTTAATTACCTTTCTGTGGACTTAATAACAGCGAATAATATTCAAAAGTTGGATCCAACAAACCAAAGACTGCTCATGAGTCATAGGATTGTCATCTCGGATCACCAGAAAAATTAAATCTCTCTTTTCCTTCTTTGCAAATAGACCCCATCTGCAACCATCTGAGTATGCAAGAGGTGATCCTCTGCTCCTTGTCCATAGCTCTCTTGTTCCCAGATTGCTGACCATTCTACTATCCTTCATTTTCCTGAAATTCCTGTATCTACCCTTCCAAATGGAGTTCGTGTTATCAACCAATCAAATCCAACATTGCACAGCCTCAGTTGTAGTTTGGATTGATGCCGACAGTCGCTTTGAGACACTTGAGATCAATGGCACTACTCATTTCCTTCAGCATATGATCTTTGAGGGCACCCATCATCGATCTGCCCACGCACTCCAGGAGGAGATTGAGAACATGGGGGCGCGCCTCAATGCACACACCTCCCTTGAACAGACAACATTTTATGCCACCGTCCTCCGTGGTGATGTCCCTGTTACTGTAGACATCCTTGCTGACATTCTTCAAAATTCGCGATTCTCTGAAACTGCTATTAGGCGTGAGCGGGATGTTATCCTCCGGGAGATGGAAGAAGTATGCCATTGCTATTCTTCCCTCATTCCACTTATCATGGAAGTAGTATTTTGATTCATTATAATGTCTTATAAATTTTCTTTCGATTATTTACATTCTGCAGCATTCCAAAATAATCCGCTAGGAACACAATTTTAGGGCGAGAAGAAGACATTTGATCAATCTCAAGGGTGGATTTATATTAATATATTTCTACAAATTATACTGGATCAAGAATGGTGAGTTAGTTGAATATAAATATTGTACTTTTTCATGGACAAAATAAAATAATCTGTTACCTTTACAAAAAGTATGGCAATCTATTATATTACAAAACATAAAGCAATCTAATGTGTGAAATCTCTATGCACTATGTTGGTACTTTAATCTATTTACGATTTATCTAATAGAATTTTTTTGTATTATTAGATATTTACGGCTATTACCGAGTATTTTATATTTATTATTTTCAACTAATTAACGAGTGCAGATGATGCAGATCTGATTGAAGAGCCTTCACTGCTAGCTAAGCAGTAAAGGTATGATTTTTAATATTTTTGAAGAATTTGGAGCCATTGAATTGTAATTATTCTAATTGTGAGTATGTCTTATATTTAAATATTTTATGTTGCTTAGTAATTACCTTCTTGTGTGAAGTGTAATTGTATAAGGGATGTATTAGTTTAAATTAAAGTAAATGTGAATGATTTAGTTGAAAATGTTAGATTTGTAATGACTATTAGGTTTTGTATTGCCCAAATGTCTTAACTGCAACGGTATGCTGCCTGATTTTAGTTAATAAAATGAAACCAATTTCCCGATAAATTAGGAAAAGCCTTCGCTCATTGTAGCACCCGCCGTGAGCGCTACGGTGGGCTCGGAATGGGTTTTCCGGGCCTTAGAGATGTGGATCGTGTTGAAAAGCGACGTGGGCTTGGATTTCCTGCATTCACATGGGGTAAAATGAGTTAGGCCTCTCGTTTTTTAGAAAAATGGGCATATAGGCGTTTTCTCGTGGTTTTGGCGGCATGACGGCTAAGACGGGGCTTCCGTACACGGGTCAAGTCACAAATCCGGCAGCATAACGGCAGTGTACTATGCTGGAATCTGCGGACCCACGTGCACCCACCTTGCCGGGGCGTTAGCTCAAACACGCACACTAGAAAACAATAAAAATGGAGTCGCCACCGATCTTTAAAGGGAGATCGGCCCCTATTTAAAGAAATAAGGCACTAGCAATACAGAGTATGGGTTCCGGCCTACGGGTTGAAGCAAATATGGAGAAATCTGCCAACCCGAGGCGGTTTACACGGCGTAAAAGGGGGAAAATAAAAAAGGGTTTAAGAGAACGGGAGAGATGGAAAGGGGGAAATGGGAAGAGAGGCGTGGAGCGCGTAGAGCATGGAAGCCGGGATGCCGGGGGCGTTGCTGCAGACTCCCGTCCTCCCCTTGGGATGCCTCTCTTCAAGTGTGCTTGAATGAGAGGGGAGCTCCTTCTTTTATAGATGGTGGAGTGGGCTTTGGGCTCCCTTGAGGTCATGGACTTGGTCCATGGGCTTGGGCTTGAGTGAGATCATGGACTTGGTCCATGGACTTGGTCTTGAGTTGGGGTCATGGGCTTTGGGCCTCTTGAGTGGTTTTGGACTTGGTCCATAAGCTTGGCTTGGTGGGCTAGAGCTTGGCTTAGCCCATGGCTTTGGGTGGGCCGTTGTGGAGGCCCAAAATTGTAGAGAAGCCTGCTTCCGAGGCTTTAGTGGGCTAAAGCTTGGCTAAGCCCGTTTGTTTTGTCTGGTGGGCTGCTTTGTGGAGCCCGTTGAGGTGGCCTGTGGGAGCTTCGCTCTTTGTGGGGCCAGATTTGGTTTGTTGAAAAGCCTGCTTCGAGGCTTGGTGGAGCTTCGCTCTGTGGGCTGAGTGCGGGAGGGCCCGCTTGGTTTTTCTTGAACTTTTCTTTTTGTTTTGAATTTTCTTGGGCTTGAAATTCATTTCAATTTATCCATATTTGAGCCCCGAGGATAGGGTGTCAACAGTTGCCCCCCTTTGCCAGAGGCGTCTTGACGGCGAATGGCAAAGTAACAGACACCCCATAGTCTTTCAGGTCATTGGGTCCTTTTTGTAATTTCTGCAAACTTGTGGCGGCTTTTCTGTAATTGAAGCTTGAAGGTGGCTTTTTCTGTAAAAAGAAGCCGTCGTGGGGCTATCTTGTGAATACTCAAAGGTCAGTGGGCTTTTTCTACCCCCCCTTTTCTCTAGGGCCTAGGAATCTCTGCAATTCCTTCGAAATCGTGGGGAGCCATTTGCAAATTGTCTGGCGCTTAGGGTTAACCGTGAGCCCCGATTTTTCGTCTCCTTCTTCGTCTGCAGCCGCCGACGCCTGTTCTGTTGCTGTCGCCACCGTCGACGCCTATCACCGGCGCTCTTCTTCAGCCCCGATAGGTCGTCGTGTGTAGTGGGCAGTCGCTCGGCCTCCACGCGTCCGCCGGCTTTCCAGGTGTGGTACACCTCCATCGACTGACGTTCCCGCTTCGATCTCCGGTCGTCCTCCTTTCTTCGCAGTTGCTGTCGAAGATCGGTGTTGCCGCCGCTAGACTCGTTGCTGCCAGGGCTCCTTCTTTGTTTCCGACCGTCGTTGCTGCTGCCGTCGCCGCTGCTGCTGCCGTCGAAGAGCTGCTAGGGTTGCCGCCGTCGTCATCGCTGCTGTTGCCGTCGCCGTTCGCAGGTGTTTCCGCCATCGCCTTTCTCTTCTCCAGCAGCGACTGGGGCTGCTGCCCCTGCCGTTGGTTGTCTCGGCGGTCGTCCTCCTCTTCTCCGGCAGCGACTGGGGCTTTTGCCGTCGCAGTTGGGTTTCCTTGTTCATTCCCGGCCGACTGCCGCCGCTGCCCAGACGGATTTTCCCCCTTGCCTCGGCTACTACTGCTCGTCTTCTCCTGTGCTGCCCTTCGTCGCTGCTGCTTACCTCCGGTGAGCTCTTTTTTTTTTTTTTTTTTTTTTTTTTGCTTGCTTTCTGTAGTTGGCTTATGCCAAGAATTCATCTTCTGATGTGTTGATTTGTCATTGCCAGTATTTTTTTGAGTGTTTTCAACAGACTTGCTCTAGAAAGGCATTTTCTCTTCCTATTTGCTCGGGCAATTGCTTTCCTTTCTGCTGGTTCTCCCTTGCCTTGCTGCTTTGTGAAAATGCTTTGATGTTGTTTCCAATACTAGAAGAAATTGCTAGGAGATCCCTTCCCATCATAGTTGAGGTGGTAGGTGGAAGTGGTTGCTCCCATCATTAAAATTTGATGTAGGCGTCGCTTTTGCATTCCTTGTGGTGGGCCTATTGCTAGAATAAAGGATAGCCTTGTGTATGTCTTTATCTTTCGTCATATGTGCGGGTATCCTTTATGCGTGATTGCTTGCCTGCTGCCTTTTTGGATTGAAGCACTTCGTAGGCTTGTTTCTTGATGTCGTCGTCATGATGTCTTCTCTTTTGTGTGTGTTGATCATTCCATTGCTTCATGTCGCTTGAGTTTGCCCGGGGCAACTGCCTCTTTTGGTTGTGTGACAACCTTTCCATTTTGCTTGAGTGGCTGCGACCTCTATCACACTCTCTCCTTTTTTCTCTTTTTGGTTTTTTGATCTTTTTGATTTGATTTTTTTTTTCGTTTTTTGTTTTCTCTCTTTTTTTTTTATTTCATCTTGTTTTCTTTTCTTCTTTCTCTTTTTTTTTTTGTTTTTTTTTTGGTTTTTACAAGCTTGAAATGGTGGTGTAAACTGACCTTATATGATTTTGCTCGGGGCATGATGCTTGTCTTGTTGCTTGTTGCCTTGTGTTGATCCATCGCCTTTTATGTTGCAGTTGTCAAGATGTCTTCTAGAAAGGCGTATGGCTTGCGCTCTCTAGATAAAGCAGTATGGCTCAAACCCCATGAGCCGGGTGGGTTGGCGAACATGCCTGTCAAAATTCCGGATGATGTAGCATGAGAAGACAAGAAGACTTCATCTTCAACGGCTAGAGTTTCGGCCGCGGGAACCTCCTCGGCCGGTCGCCACAAGGCTTCGGGTGGTGACGCTCTTGCTCGGGCTAGGGCCGCCGGTGGAATGTCTTGAAGGCGTTTCTACATCTCCTCTCTTTTAGCCGAGTTGTATTTTTTGTGAATCTGAATGCTTGTATGAGCTATTTTTTTTTTTGAATGTAAAGCCGTGTGAATACCGGCTCCTTCTTGGAGGATGTGTTTGTATGATTTGTTGCTTTTGCAGGGCATAGATCTTGTAAAAATTTTCTTCTTGACGTCCCTTGTAATGCCTTGATCCATTGTAGGCCGTTGGCCATTGAAAATTCTGCATAAGGGTGCTGTAAAATTTTTTATATATATAGACCTAAAAACTTTTTAGGTCTATCAGCCTGTTTCCAGCAGCATCAGTTCTGCACTTGTGATTTGCATTTGATTTCCCGAGAGATGCATAAGAGCGACTTCTGGATGTTCCTCTTGCCTCGCTGCCGCATCATTACTTCGATGGTGAGCCCTTTTATGCATAGAACTTCTTGACATGGTCCGAACTTATGATTTCGGCCTTTCCGTTGTCTTCGGGTTTTGAGATGGCTAGCGCTCCGTTTGATAAAACTTTGGCTATAACCCACGGACCTTCCCAATTAGGCCTAAACTTTCCTCTTTTATCCGCGGGGTGGGCAAGTAGGATCCTTTTCATGACGAGGTCACCCTCTTGAAAGTTCTTAGCTCTTACCGATCGGTTATAAGCCCGTGCCATTCGCCGTTGATATGCTTGGGTGTGGTGAAGGGCTTGAATTCTCTTTTCATCAAGCAAATCCAGTTGGGATTGGCGTGTTTGCATCCATTCTTCCATTTCTAATTCGCTCTCCTTCAATATCCTCCAAGTTGGGACTTCCACCTCAATGGGTAGGACCGCTTCCATGCCGTAAGTCAAAGCATAGGGTGAGAACCCCGTGGCTCTCCGGATAGAGGTTCGGTATGCCCACAAGGCGTATGGCAACTTTTCCGCCCAATCTCGGTAGTTTTCCACCATTTTGCCAAGGATCTTGATTAAGGTTTTGTTTGCGGCTTCTACGGCCCCGTTGGCTTGAGGACGGTAGGGACTTGATTTGTGGTGTTGTATTTTGTATTGAGCTAGGAAGTCTTGAACTTTCTTACTGACGAAGACCGTTCCGTTGTCACTTATGATTGCTTGCGGAAGCCCGAACCTTGATAGGATGTTTCCTTTGATGAAGCGTATGACTTGTGCTGCATTGATAGTTGGGAAGGACGTTGCTTCAACCCATTTAGTGAAATACTCTATTGCCACCAATATGTATTCATGACCGCCAATGGATTTAGGGGATATCTTCCCGATTATATCTATTCCCCAAGTTGAGAAGGGCCATGGGGTAGATAGGTAATGCAAGTCCGTTGCGGGTGAGTGTATCAAGTTCCCGTGCTCTTGGCATTTGAAGCATCTCCTCACATACTCCGAGCAATCTTTTTCCATTGAGATCCAATAGTATCCTTGGCGCATTATCTTTTTTGCCATCATGATCCCATTCATATGTGCTCCGCAGTCCCCATCATGGATTTGGGTCATGACTTCCTTTGCCTCTTGCCGGTCAACACAACGTAATAGCATTTGGTTGTGAGACCGTTTGTACAATGTTGCCCCCTGTATTATGTAGGTAGAGGCTAGTCTCTTGATGGTTCTTCTTTCCGCAAGTGTGATATGATCATCGAATGCTTGGTGCTCCAAGAACTGTCTTATGTCATGATACCACGACTTTTCTTCCTCTTGAGTTTCTTCGGCTTCGGCCGTCACTTGCAAGCAATATGCGGGTTGTTGAGATGTTTGCACCGTGATTTCTTGAGTTCCCTTCCCGTATGGTATTTCAACCATGGATGCCAAGGTTGCTAGTGCATCTGCCCATTGGTTTTGAGCCCGTGGCGCATAGGTGAAAGTGACTTCTTCGAATGAGTAAACCAAGTGAGTTAACGCCGTGTGGTAAGGCTTTAACTTTTCATCTCGGGTTTCCCATTCTCCATTTGCTTGGTTGATTACCAACTGTGAATCTCCATAGATTTGAAGTTTTCTTGCCCCCAACTTGTAGGCTTCCCGTACTCCGGCTATGCAAGCTTCATATTCGGCGATATTATTTGTGCATGGGAAAACCAATCTTCTTGATATCATGATTGGGGCTTGGTTGGGGGAGCATAGGACCACACCTATTCCGTTACCCGAAGCGTTCCATGCGCCATCAAAGTATAAGGTCCAAGCATCATTTTCTTCGTCTTGCTCTACAAGTAGTATTTCCTCGTCCGGGAAGTCTTCTTGTAGCGGTTGGTAGTCCGGGAGCGCCTGTGCGGCTAAGTAATCCGCTACCACTTGTCCCTTGACAGCTTTTCTCGTGACATATACTATGTCAAACTCTGTGAGGAGTAATTGCCACCGTGCTAGCTTTCCCGTCAATACGGTCTTTTGACAAAGATACTTCAACGGATCCATTTTTGAGATGAGCAGTATGGTTCGGGACATGATGTATTGCCTTGACTTTTGCACGGCCCATACAAGAGACAAGCATGCCTTTTCAATCTCCGGATATCTGACTTCCGTAGGGGTATATTTTCTGCTCAAGTAATATATGGCTTGTTCCTTCCGTCCCGAATCATCCGGTTGTCCTAGCACCGCCCCCAATGCCGTTGGAGTGACTGAGAGATACAGCAGCAAGGGACCTTCCGCTCTAGGTGGCACCAAAATGGGAGGGTTAACCAAGTAGGCTTTGATTTTATCAAAGGCGATTTGGCAATCTTCATTCCATTCTTTGAGAGAGTCTTTTCTTAGCAATTTGAAGATCGGTTCACAAGTGCATGCTAGTCGGGCTATGAACCGGCTAATGTATTGAAGTTTGCCCAAGAAGCCCCTTATCTCCTTTTCGGTTGCGGGAGGCGGCATGCTTAGTATTGCCTTGACTTTTTCCGGGTCCACCTCAATTCCTTTTTTACTCACGATGAATCCAAGCAAGCGCCCCTTTTGAGCTCCAAAGACACATTTTTGCGGGTTGAGCCTTAGTTGAAATTTCTCCATCCGGTTGAATAATTTTTCCAAGTCTCTTAGATGCTCTCCAAAAGTGCAAGACCGGACTATCATGTCGTCCACATAGACCTCCATTTCTTTGCCCATCATGTCATGGAAGATGGCCGTCATGGTGCGTTGATATGTAGCTCCGGCATTTTTCAAACCGAATGGCATCACTTTGTAGCAAAATGTCCCCCAAGGAGTGATGAAGGATGTCTTTTCTCTATCTTCTTCGGCGATTTTGATTTGATTATACCCGGAGAACCCATCCATGAAGGAGAACCATTTATGGCCTGCCGTGTTGTCGATTAGAGTATCGATGTGAGGTAGTGGGAAGTCATCTTTCGGGCTAGCCTTGTTGAGATCTCTATAGTCAATGCACACTCGGACCTTTCCATCCTTCTTAGGCACGGGAACAACATTAGCTAGCCATTGCGGGTAGTGAGATACTACCAAGAATCCGGCATTATATTGTTTGATAACTTCATCCCTTATCTTGGGTATCCATTCCGGTTTAAGTCTCCTTAATTTTTGCTTTACCGGCTTGACACCGGCCTTTATTGGGAGTTGATGAGTAATGAGATTTTCGTCAAGTCCGGGCATGTCTTCATAGGAAAAGGCGAAGTTGACTAGCCGAGGCTTGAGAAAAGCGAGCATTTGGTTTCTTTCTTCGGCGGATAAGTTCTTTCCAATACGAAGACATTTGGGTAGTTCCGGGGTTCCCAAATTGACGATCTCGTAGTCCAAAGCTGCGTCTTTGTTTTCATGTCTTTCTATGTTGCCGCGCAGCTCCTCATCAACTCCACGATCTTCTGAGATTTCTAGCAACTCGTGGGACCAGCGAATGCTGGCCCACATATCCGGCTCCATTTGTTTCTTTTTCTTTTGAATGGGTACCGGATGCATGATATGACTGCTAGAGCCGGGTCTCGAGCAAGTTGGTATCGCATACCAATTTTTGGCTTGTATTTGCATAATGGCGTTTTTTTTTCATGCCGGTCATCATGAGCTATCATTAAGACTTCTTGGGTCTCCAATGCCTCGGGTGGTATGTGTCCCGCGCTTATGAACCGAGTTGCTTTGTTCGACTCCTTGAATTTATCTTCCTCGGGCCTATACCCAAGTCCCCATTTGTTGTTCTTTTGTTGAGGATTGAGTAACATCGTCTTTCCTCGGTATTTGATGTTGAACCTTGTTGTTTGCCTCTCGGCTGGAGGTATAACATAGTGAAGCGGGAGCCTTTGCTTTGAAGGGATGTGATGAACTTCATGTATGTCATCCATCTTGAAGGGGAGAGGATCCGAAGATTCATACACTTCAATTAGTGGAACTTCATGACAGTTCTCAAATTCCACCGGGATGATGATCTCGGGGTCGGCTTTGATGACCACTAGCTTTCCCGCCGATATGTACTTGAGCTTTTGGTGGAGAGAGGACGGGATGGCTCCGGTTTGGTGTAACCAAGGTCTTCCTAATAACATGTTGAAAGACGCGGGGATGTCCAAGACTTGAAAAGGGGTGACCATGGTGTCGGGTCCCACTTGGATTTCTATGTCTAGTTCACCCAAGACCGTCTTTTGAGAGTTATCAAAGGCTCTTACATGGTAGTCGCTCGGCCGCATTTGATTCATCGGGATTCCAAGCCTCTTGATCGTTCGTAATGGGCAAACGTTAAGACTTGCTCCGTTGTCAATGGTTACCAAGGGGATCTTCAAGCCTTTGTATCCGACCGTGATGCTCAAGGAATGTCCATGGTTGCGTCCTTCCACGGGGAGCTCTTCATCGGTGAAGGTGATGGCGTTAGGAGCCATTATTTGCCCGATCATGTGAGCCACCGCATCGGGAGTCACCTCCGTGGTTATGTGAGCTTCGCTTAGCACTTTAGTGAAAGCCTCCCTATGCTTTGTTGATGTGCATAATAACTCCCATATGGATATTTGAGCCGGCAGGGACTTGAGTTGTGAAGCCACGTCATATGGCGGTTCCTTCTCCGGGTTGATGATCACGTTGCGAGCCGATTCCCGTCGATAGACTCGGCCATTGGGATAGATGTTGCCTATCTCCGAGCATTGAGGATATTCCCATGGGACCTTGTGCGAGTCATATGTTAGCTTTGGCTTGGCCGTTAGTACCACGGGTTCTTGATGAGGAGGAGCAATCTTCAAGTTGCTCACGCCCGGCAATATGAGGTAGTCTTGGCCATGCGCTTCTTGAGGTTTACGGACATTCCGAGGAGCGGCTCCTTGTAGTGTGATAGTTTCTTGCTTAGCCCGTTGTAGAGTAATCATATAGGCTTCATGACTCGGCTTTGTGGGTTCCCTTGCAACTTCTATGAAGTTTATGTTCGTTGCATTGGGATTCCTCGGTTCATGCATAGGTAAGGGGTTTTGGATCACATCCTCATGGGTGTTTGATGAAATTTTGATTTTTCCATCATCTATTAAGTCTTGGATGGCATGTTTGAGGGTAAAACATCTCTCGGTGGTGTGGCCTCTCCCTTGGTGAAAGGCACAAAACTCATTTTCACGGTAGTTCTTAGGAAGGGGATTAGGTGGAGGTTTTGGAGCTAGAGGTGCAAGCATATTCTTTTGGATGAGCATGTTGAGGACGTCGGTGTATGACTGGGTGAGAGGTGTAAAATCTCTGTATGCTTTTCTTTGAAAAGGCTTGGGGGTGGTGTCTATGGCGTTTACATCCGGGTTCTTCGAGGAATTACCATTTTTTGGTTCTTGCTTCCTTCGAGTTGCGTTCCCTTGGTAAGGCCATGGAGAGATGGTGCCATGTCTAATTCCCGCCTCCATTTGGTCCCCGGCTTGGAGAAGTTGAGTGAAGTTGACGTAGGGGTGAGAAATGAGGTAACCCGAGATGCTCGGGTGTGCGGAGTTGATGATGATAGAGATTTGCTCATCCAAAGGCAACGGGCTCTTCATTTTTGCCGCCAATGCCCGCCATCTAGCAATGTATTCGGAGAATGTTTCGTCCCCTTTTTGCTTGAGCGCTTCGAGGTCGGCCCTTTTTGGAGCCATGTTTAACTTGTAGGAGAAACGGTCCATGAAAGCCAAAGAGAGTTGTTCCCATGTTTTGATCAACCGGCAATCCAACGATATGTACCATTCCAAGGCGTCCTTCTTTAGGCTATGTTGGAATAGCCTTATCAAGACTTCTTCGCTTTTCACCAAGGGATATAGGATGCCGCAAAAGGCCTTGAGATGAGCCCTCGGGCATGAGTCTCCTTCATATGCGGGTAGAGCCGGTATCTCGAACTTCTCTGGCAACTTGGTGTCGGGGAACGGGCATAAGTCTTCGATTTTGGCCGAAGGTAGGCCCTCCCCTTGATGTTGTCGGATTCGATCCTCCATTTCTTTTAGTTGGTTTTGAAGTTGGTTCTTGAGGTCTTGGATTTCATTACGGCCTTGTTCTAAGACCACCTCCTCTTCTTTGTAGTGATCATTTCGGGATTTGTGGGAGGATGGTTGTGGTCCACCGTCTTGCTCTGGAATCCGGGATTTATGGGAAGATGGTTGAGGTCCACCGTCTTGCTCCGGATTCGGGTTTTGTGAACAAAATGGTGGTGTAGCCGTGCTCTGACCGCCTATAAGAGGTTGTCCCATGTTTGACAGGACTTCCTCTAGCTTTTGCATCCTTTTGTCCATTGCCACCATGTAGGCCTCAATGGACTGCTTGAACTGGTGATCCCGATCTTCATGATGTGAGGATTGCTCGGACTCCATCCTAGCCGCTCTTGATCTGGTAACCACGGGGCTTCGATCCACGGTTGATTGGTTTTGCCCCCGAGCTATGGTGAAGAACCTGAGTAATCAATAAAAAAAAAGATTAGTACTTGTAAGCAAGTAATAAGGAGATCAACCTTTGGATGGATGCTTGGAGGTTCGAGTCCTTTTGTGTTTTTTGCAAATTTTAAAGGTTTTAAGTTCCACGCGTGAGAATGTTCGAGGTCCACGGGTTCGGGTTTGCCTGAGGTGTTTCTGGAGAAATGACCAGTTCGCTTGAAGCGTGTCTGGAAAAGGACCAGTTCTCTTAAAGCGTGTCTGGAAGAATGACCAGTTCGCTTGAAGAGTGTCTGGAGAAAGACCAGTTCGCTTGAAGCGTTTCTGGAAGCGTGACCAGAAAACACTCAGGTTATGGAAAAGAAGTGATTTTTACGCCGGATTTAACATTAATCAATTTCATTCTTGCTGGAAGTTGTTCATTTTGGCTCGTATTAGGTGCCTTAACAGTCACAAGGCCGTATCCAGCAGGTCTTCACGAGTTCTGCTCGTTTTTTTTGAGCTGGACGCCTCTGGACCTAAAAACTTTTTAGGTTTCTGAGCGATTTGGGCAGAAACTTCAGAAACACGCTGCCAGAAGACGGAAACTCCCCTGCAACTCGCTGTTCAGCGAGGAAAAGAGCCCCCAATCCTCAGATTCTGACCCCCTTGCGCCGATGTAGACTAGCAATGCCGTCCCCAGTGGAGTCGCCAAGCTGTAGCACCCGCCGTGAGCGCTACGGTGGGCTCGGAATGGGTTTTCCGGGCCTTAGAGATGTGGATCGTGTTGAAAAGCGACGTGGGCTTGGATTTCCTGCATTCACATGGGGTAAAATGAGTTAGGCCTCTTGTTTTTTAGAAAAATGGGCATATAGGCGTTTTCTCGTGGTTTTGGCGGCATGACGGCTAAGACGGGGCTTCCGTACACGGGTCAAGTCACAAATCCGGCAGCATAACGGCAGTGTACTATGCTGGAATCTGCGGACCCACGTGCACCCACCTTGCCGGGGCGTTAGCTCAAACACGCACACTAGAAAACAATAAAAATGGAGTCGCCACCGATCTTTAAAGGGAGATCGGCCCCTATTTAAAGAAATAAGGCACTAGCAATACAGAGTATGGGTTCCGGCCTACGGGTTGAAGCAAATATGGAGAAATCTGCCAACCCGAGGCGGTTTACACGGCGTAAAAGGGGGAAAATAAAAAAGGGTTTAAGAGAACGGGAGAGATGGAAAGGGGGAAATGGGAAGAGAGGCGTGGAGCGCGTAGAGCATGGAAGCCGGGATGCCGGGGGCGTTGCTGCAGACTCCCGTCCTCCCCTTGGGATGCCTCTCTTCAAGTGTGCTTGAATGAGAGGGGAGCTCCTTCTTTTATAGATGGTGGAGTGGGCTTTGGGCTCCCTTGAGGTCATGGACTTGGTCCATGGGCTTGGGCTTGAGTGAGATCATGGACTTGGTCCATGGACTTGGTCTTGAGTTGGGGTCATGGGCTTTGGGCCTCTTGAGTGGTTTTGGACTTGGTCCATAAGCTTGGCTTGGTGGGCTAGAGCTTGGCTTAGCCCATGGCTTTGGGTGGGCCGTTGTGGAGGCCCAAAATTGTAGAGAAGCCTGCTTCCGAGGCTTTAGTGGGCTAAAGCTTGGCTAAGCCCGTTTGTTTTGTCTGGTGGGCTGCTTTGTGGAGCCCGTTGAGGTGGCCTGTGGGAGCTTCGCTCTTTGTGGGGCCAGATTTGGTTTGTTGAAAAGCCTGCTTCGAGGCTTGGTGGAGCTTCGCTCTGTGGGCTGAGTGCGGGAGGGCCCGCTTGGTTTTTCTTGAACTTTTCTTTTTGTTTTGAATTTTCTTGGGCTTGAAATTCATTTCAATTTATCCATATTTGAGCCCCGAGGATAGGGTGTCAACACTCATATAAGCATGAAACTTCAGGTTTCATTTATGAGCTTCACCACCGAAAAAGATCCGTAGGGTAAAGTACCACACAGTGCCGCATCCATGGGTCGAGGTACTACAGTTAAACTTTATTTATTTATATCATTCAAACGGCCTGTTGTTGCATTAGATATTTTTGAATTTCTAGGATCTCTGGATCTTCATTAAATTTTTATCATGAAACTAACTGATATTTACGATCTTCTTCAAATCCTTTTTCATACAGATGAAATCTGCCCTTTTGCTTCATATTGACGGAACCAATGCCATTGCTGAAAATAATGGACGGCAGGTAAACAGGACAGTGGAAAGTAGATAGCATTACTTTTGATGATGTGATGCACAAAATAGAAGTGTTCAAGCATGGTCTTGCTCTCTTAAGCATTATGACATAACAGAAACTGCTGTTACTTGTCTTCAGATGTTGACATATGGGCAGATAGTTCCATCGTTAGAGGTTTTTTTTTTTTTTTTTTTTAAGTTCCATTCTTAGAGTTGTTTTCACGAATAGATGCCGTTGATGCTGCAACAATCAAGGAAACAGCAGAGGCATTCATAATCAATAAGGTTAATTACTCAACGATGTTGTTTCATATTCTTTTCATGAATTGCAAACACATGCCTAGTAAAGACTGAAATTCACCTTGATCACCATCGTCTGTCAACCAGAGAATGTGCATCCGTTATGAGTTGTGACTTGATTTGAGGCCTCGATAATTTTACTCCTTGCAGCCCCTGCATTTTGATGTGGTGTAAAATTCAGAATGCCCTCACAGTTCTTCTCCACTCTTTGGAAACATTGACTAGGAGAATTATCTCCAGCAGGTTTCAAATATTTTATGGATCCCATCAGTTGAACAGAACGATAGATAAGAAAATAAAGGTTCATGCCATCAAACACAATTTTGTATGGGACAGGTTCAAATGAAAACGTTTTTATTTTTGGGTAAAATGCAAATGGGGGCAATATAGTCATTTCACACATGTGAGTATGATTGAAGGAAAAACGTGAGTATGGGTAGGTGAGACAACTTATAATAAATCGTGGTACATGTTTTCTTATAGTAAATCATATGCTTTTAATAAAATGGCCGTGATTATGAATGATCCGAGACGTCTAATGTGTAACATAATCATCATAAATGATAATAGACAATTTATGCCCAAATTTTGGAACAATAAATTAGATTTATCAAAAAATATAACTAAATGAACGAAGTAATTTCGCTTGTTTGATTGATTTTACAGATTTTATGGATTTTATAGATTTTATGGATTTTACAGTTTATATGAAATTCATGAGGATGATGAGTTATATAGATTATCTATCTTCGTTTTTTTCTGTTAAATGTATTTTACAGGTTATTCAAATATAGCAGAAAATATGCATACGTAATTGACAGTTTTTAGATATTTGACAAATTTTACAGAATATATTGTTTTCCTGTTTAGTCGTTTAATGATATATACAAGTTATACAGTTTTTGACATCTTAACTAAGATTGATGATATTTTATTTTTAAAAATTATATGAAAAATACAGATTTTATAGGAATACTAGAAAATCATAAACTCATGTCTACATGTTTTATGATTTTTACCAATTATTCAAATTTTGATGAACTGATCTAATGAATTTTACAGATTATTCATATAATTTGTATTAAATGTATTAGCTATCAAGTAATACCGATGTCTTTTAAAAAAATTAAGTAACACAGTTTAGAATTCTATTAAATTTTAATTTAATCATTTTGTTATCGTATTATCTTAATTTACATTTTTATTTATTAAATAGATACAAAATAAACATTTTATGCTATAATTTTTTCCAATAAATACATATAATAAATCTATCGTTTTAGAAGAATAGGTTAATGTGCATTTTTTCTAGAAATATAGTCAATGGCCTAAATTTTAAATTTGAAAACCATTAATGTGGTGCATTTTACAATTATTTTTCTCAGCCCATGTTGTAGACTTAAAAAAATTTATTAAAAAATTCTATGTAATAAATTTGAATACAAATTTTATTAAATAATATGTTAAAATAACTCTATGTTTTTGTGCCAGCAAAATTATCCACGCAAATTTCATTTAGAGTTATTTTGTGACATGACAATATTATTTGATAGTAATTTGAATTATTTGTATTATATGTAATTATATTTTTTAACAATAGTGGTATCAAAATTTTTAAGTACTAAATAAATTAATTACACAAAGTTTATTTGGTAGTTTGTACAATTGACCTAAAAAATAATTACATTTGAGGAAGAAATAATGTAATGTACACGCGAGAATATTATTTTACAAGTAATTTGGATTATGTTGCTAAAGTAATTTCATTTCTTAACAAGGGTAATATCAAAATTATTTAGTATCAAAAGAATTACTTGTACTTTTATTTTGTAATTCATGTTGTTGAACTAAAAAATTTATCCAAAAGAAAATATTGTAATGTTCTTTTCAAAATATTATTTAATAGATAATTGTAATGATTTGTTGCAGAAATAATTTTATTGAATAGGTATAAAACAAGCACTAAATGCTATAATTTTTTATGATAAACTAATCAATCAAAAAGAATACATCAATATGAATCTATTATTCTTATTTTTAACATGGTTGGTAGCAAAAATTTTAAGCATTGAATAAATTAGTGAGTTCATTTTGCTCAATTTTTATTGCACCCTGTATCATATACAAACAAATAATTATAATTTCATTAACAGTAATTCTCACATGAGAATTCATGATACGAAAATAAATTAAGCTGCAGCAACGAGGCTTAAGCAATGGATAATTTTAAATATTCATTATAAACATAAATTTATTTTTATTAAGGGTAGCCTACATATCATGAATGATCAAATAAATTACTTAAAAACAATTTT
The DNA here is from genome assembly GCA_030490835.1 of Annona cherimola. Lineage (NCBI taxonomy): Eukaryota > Viridiplantae > Streptophyta > Magnoliopsida > Magnoliales > Annonaceae > Annona > Annona cherimola. Next base: position 3,609,661 of record CM059971.1, on the reverse strand, counting down.
GAGCACCATAGATCGTCGAAAATTTATACTTACAAACGAAAATTTGAATTAATACTTAAATTCAAATTTTTGTCATAGATGCACTTTTATTTGTATATCCAACAAATAATAATTTCAAATTATATTTGATAGCCCATGATATTGATTGTCATATAAATTAAGTGCATAAATTTCATTTAGCAATCGTATCAGTAAAGAAATTTAATGCTAAATAAATTAATTGGAGCGATTTAAATGGTTTGCTCAATATGCGGTAGATAGGAATTAAAATTTGAATGATACAATGTTGTTCGTGTAATAGTATGTTGTTCGTGTCTTTTAGTAATTTTGCTTTTTATATTTTACCTGCTCAAGTGTCTTTTAGTAATTTTACTTTCTATATTTTACCTGCTCAATGCTCAATATTTAACAAATTATGTTAAACTGCTTCCCAAATTTCCCAATTGGAAAAGATAAATTAGCTTTTAGTGATAACGACATCCGTTCCACATCGGGTTCCATCTCCAAATTCATTATAATCCATTATTTCATTAATAGCTTGAGTTATAAGGGAGAGTGTTATACGCTACCCTCCTCATGTTGCATGTTAGGGTATAACATGATTCTAAAGTTACTCATATCCATAAATGAAACTCAAATAAATCATACATCCACATGCAACCAATAATATTTGAAATGTATATTAATCATAGCTCAAATAAATGGAATGAACAAACTGAGAATATGAACTTGTGATAAGCAACCAAGAAAAGTATCAACTCTTTTACATCCTGTTTTATAGTCATACAACCATGGAACTTCATACAACAAAAAACATAAAAATATTAAATCATAAATTTCATAAGCTCTATACACTTTCACTTATTGAATAATTAGAAAATTGCTGGAAGACTAAGTAAAAACCGTATGAAAATTGATGGGATGCCTTGGACGAGTTCATTGTATAATAATCCAATACCAGGGACTCTCACAGTACCAAGTGTGGACCCAAGTTCAAGCATGAAATCCATAGAGACCTTCTCCCTCATTTCACTTAGGTATTTCAACACACTTCCATAGTTCCATGTGTACATTATTAACAGGAAACAAAAAGCGAAAGCAAGAGGCAGCCAACCACCCTCCAAAATCTTTGTCAGGACTGCAGAAAGATAGATCAACTCTACTGTCCCAAATACGAGAGGAAAACATAGGGCCAGAAACAGATTAGTCTGCCAGATCAGAAGCATTACAAGGGTGACTAGCATGGTGCTTACCAACATCACCCCAACCTCAGCAATGCCTGCATGAACAACAATATTAGTCCTTCCAGAATTCTTCCATCTTTCTTTCCTTCTTTCTTTTATTTCCAATTTCAAGTAAGTGGAAGACATATCCTTTATAAAATATCATGAATATTTGTAGTGGACATACATTCCTACTAGCACAGCACTACATACCAAAAGCACAAAACCAGAAGCCAACTCAGTGTATAAAACTTCCCTTTATTGCAGGATCTGCAGAAGGGCATCCATCTATGCAGGCTTATGCACCAACTAAGGTAGTGTATATTTAACTTTTAGCCATCCATGAATGCAAAGGCATGTAGAATGCATGATGAAGATGAGAAGAATTAAAAATGATGGCCAAGTACTTACCGTATGCGTTGGCTATGTCAGTGGTGCTTCTGAAACTGGAAACCACAACTATACACATGATCATCAGGAACCAGTTTATCACAGGAATGTAAATCTGACCCTGTACTCTCCTGGTGGAATTGGAACAACTTCATGCATGATTCTGATGCTATACTCTCCTGTATAAATGGTGCACTGCTTCTGTCACTAAGCATATAGAACTCATAACATCATTTATAGTTTTCTGTGGGTCAAAATGTGACTTAAGAAATTCACATTATTGCCACCACAGCCATGGGTGAATAACTAAATTCGTTAGCTTCTTACAACCGAAAGGTCATAATCCATACCTCTGATGATGGCAGAGCTTCATTGTTAAATCTAGTCTCTAAGCTAGTCTCACTGGCAGAAGTTTGACCAAGTCTGGAAGGCATGTGCTGATCCTTGAAATGAAAGCCAGTACTCAGATGCATTTTCTTTTGCCTTTTCTATTAGTAATAATAAATTAATAATGATGATAAAGATGATCATAATAATCTCTCTCTCTTTCTAAAACTGAAACATAGACAATCTCTCCCATCCTCACTAGAAAAAAAAAACGAATTGAAGTGAGAGGCATGTGGCCGGACCTCCCATGCGTTCGATATTGATTAATCATATTCAATATTCAAATGTTAGGCTTTACCAAATCCAGGATTAACATTAGCTTAGGAAGGAATCTTTGTAAAGTACACGAATCTCTGTAAAGTGCTTCGCTTCTCTTCCAAATCGATCTGGTGAAACTTCAGTAGATGATACAGTTGAGGTAGCAAGTCTCTGTGCTGAAGTTAGTGGCGCTACTGTTTCGCCACCAACTTCTCCTTTTGTATCTTCAGTAGCTATTTCGGTCTCCACAAGTGTCTCTTGAATAGCTCTTCTTCCCATTGATGGTGACTGTAAAGTAAAACATATGTGAAAAAAGTTCAAAAAGATATATTAAAAAAACAAGAAGAAAAAGAAAATCCATGAGAGTTGAGAAAACCTTAACTAAACCAACATAACTAAGAGGAAATTCTCATAAGCATGGAGAATACAGTTTACCTGGATACCAGCAACAAATACTTGCACAAATTGGAAATCTGGCAGCAGGTGGGAGATTCGAGGTACATATTTTGCCCACGAGAATCTTTCGAATGACGAGAAGCATGAAGAATCCCAAGGAAATTGCAGCGGCCAAAGGGAAAACCGAGAACGTCTCCAAAAGAGAAAATAGAGCCATTTTTGTTGGGGACTTGATGAAGTTGGAGCTGCACCACTGGAAAATATAAATGTCCCGTTCCATCGGGTGTTAATTCATGACTAGTACAAAACATGATGGTGACTTATAAATCAAGCCCACTTGGCATACACTTAAAATATTAGTTTCTAAATACTATTGTTGTATTTTTTGTTCATTATTTTAATCTTGAAAATTTTTGTTTTATCCTTTTTAGACATTTTTGACAAATTTCCAAATGTGCCATTATATCGTGTTTGGAAAGATATAAAAATAATAGTAATGTCGAAATCAAAAAAATTTGAAAAATAAAGAGAGTGATATGATATATTGGAGTCGTGGTTAGGAGTAAAAACGACAGGAAATCACCTTTAGCAACGATAAAAAAATCATTGCCAATTCATTCCTATAGGCCCGGTGCTAAAAAGAATTAGCAATGATGTTTCATATTGTTGCTAAAGGCGCCTAAATAAATTCAACATCTTAGCATGATTGTATTTCGTTGCTGAGGCCCTGCTCTATTGTGTCGCTGAAACTAGACTTCATCCCCATTTTTAAATTATATTAAAAATTGGGACAATCAAATTCTAATCGAGTCATAATAAAATAGGTGATTAAATGTTTAATTCAAACATATCAACCACAATACAATTTCAATCACCAAAAAATTCACTATAAAAATTGTCTAAAAATGCAAACAAGTTCGCAACAAAATTTGTTTGAAAAATATAAGTTTGAATTGGACAGCATTGGTACAAAAACCAGATAAAAAGAAGTAACCAAACCAAATATCGTTTCCTCATGATCAGCTACTTTTAGTTTACATACACAATCCTTTTAAGAGTGTTTCCACTAGCCATCACAAAATTTCATTGAACAATAGAACCTAAGTCTCATACTCATAGTGATCATTTATCAAAAACGACCATGGTTATCAAGCGTTTGAACAACTGGGATCAATTTACTTACAATGCTTGATTGACATTCATAAAAAGTATCTAATGAATTATGAGTTCAATAGATCCTGTTTAGCATAAAAATGGATCTTCCTTGCTCATTAACAGATACTCGCTTATTTACAAACCTTGTATTCATATAGGACTAATAATTCTCATTTTCCATCTCATCCTCACGCAAAATCAATACTTTTTGTGTTTCTCTCAGTCCTATCCCATTCTAGGAATATTTTAATGATAGGTTCTCAAAGAACTTGGATGATCCTGTTTGGTTAAATACCTAGCGAAAAGCTCTTTTTTCCCTTTCATTATGTTATCTACAAATGAGATGTGGAATGACATGCCTGACTACTTTATAACTGACGATGATGAGATAGATGAGTTTGAGGACAACTTTTTAAATTTTTTTAATAATTACGATTTTGATGATGACAATTTTGATAATGTTGGCAATATCAATGCTGGCTTTAATTTTGATAGGGGGCTGCGGACAGCTATGATAGAAGCGCTAGTTTTCTATGAGTGGTCAACAATAGCAGAGAGTGCCCCGTTTGATACCACCTTCCAATTACAATTAATTCGATTAGAATTAGGGGGAAAATTCGCCTAAAAATTCAAATAATTGATGCCTGAACATTTATAATTTTTAATAACTCATAAGAAACTTAGCATACAAAAAGGAATCAATGTAGAAAGCCAGGACTACTTATCTTGCATGTAGTTTGAACATATGGAGATTTTCTAGACAAGCTAACTTGTCAAAGAGAAACGACATCTGATGTGACCATCACATCCTCTCATAGTCAAGTAGAGCTATTATCTAAATGTAGTAGTCAAAGACATGGACCAACATAAAAAGTTGAGTTCACAACCACTGATCCAATTGCATAGCAGAAAGGGCAAGGGAAATGCCAGTTAAACTCAGTAAAAGCAATAAAGAATGACAATACTGCAATACTGAAGATATTACAGCTATAAAAAAAAGTGTGTGTGTGTGTGTGTGTATATCCATGTACGATATTACAGTACAAGAAACACTCCATATGGAGGAAAGTCAATCTTTGATTATTATTATGATAGACTTGTTCTTCCTTGTGTCATTAGCTCACGGTACTTGAGACTTATATTTGAATATGCTCCTTTTCCCTCTTCTTGCTATATGATGTAACATCTAAAAGATAAACAAAAACGTCCAAATGATTGTATTACCTTCACATAAGATTACCTATCTATTTTATTTTCAAGGAAAACTTATGCATTGGCTGACATTATACCATGCCACAGACATCACCTTGACATTGCACAAAAGAAAAAAGAGGGGAATTGTTTGAGAATTCATCTCTGCTACTCCAACATTCCAATACTAGGAACCTCACACAGGAGGTTGCAAAGGATTATATCTCAAGCAGTCACAAAATAACAAAATGAGAAAATAACACATGAAAAACTCCAATAACATCAAAATGAAAATAGCTGTCATACTTTTATTTACGCCTTTCCAGACGAGGTTGACACTTCAACTTTGCCTCCAAGAAGAGCTTGTCAAACTGAAGCCAAAAAAAAAGTCTCATGCTGCTGGAAACTAATTTGTACAAGTTTTGAAACTTCTAATGATTGAATGATCTATATTAAATAGAATTTTTTCTAGAAGGATATTAGAATTTTATTAAGCATGGGCTTCATTTCCCATATATTGCAGCAAATAAGAATAAAAAAGGAACAAAATATAATTTTGAAGTATTCTGTTACATAAATGCCTATTTTGCAGCAATATCATCCGAAAAAACATAGCATTATTTTAGCACTGTACCTTGTCCCTAAACTTATTGTGATAAAATTTTCGATAGCCATTTCTTTTTTCCCTTTTTACCCCACTTCCCATGTCATTCAGTCTTAGTTCATACATCTTGGACAAAACAAAACATCACAAGACGTCAAAATGTGTGAATACTGATGGAAGAAAAGGCAAGAGATCATCTGTAAACACACAAAACCAAACCTCAAAAGGATCTTCTCGAGATTGAGACCAAGAAGATATCTATATAAAATGATCATTCACCATGGGACACAACAAGCATCCTAAACAGAGAGAAAAGTCACATGTTGTTTCCACTCCACATAAACCATACAAAATAGAATTTGCAGATGGGTGTCGGTACCAAAATTTGAGGAAAAACTGGAAAACAAAATAATTCAGGAGTGGTCCGCATTAGAGATTCCAAGGGACTTAGTTATGCAAAGGGAAGGGTTTAGGTACCCATTTGCACCCCAAAAATGGGTTTCCATAGGTGTTTGTTGGTTCTCCTTTTATTGAAGTAGATTTTTCATTATATTTTGGTTGGTTTAGAAAATTTCTGACAGTTTTGTGGGCTGTAAAAGTTGATTTCCACGAATGAATGCAAAGGTAACTCTCAACGTGATTCTATTTCAGCAATGTTTATGGAAGCACAAGAAGGATTTATAGGCAATTCCAACAAATCTGCAATAAAACACTTTTTTCCATTCAAATGTCCCATTCCAAACTTTCGAAAAATCACAGCCCTTTTTATCCACGGATTCCAGCTATACAGATTTCCATACCTCAGATTATAAAATGAAAAACGTGTATCCAAACTCCAATGAACCTTCTGACAAAATCCAACAATGCAGATTTTCATACTTCACTCACTTTTTTTTCACAAAGACAGCAATGTAACCATATAACATGAACCAGATTCACAGAATTTCCCACGATGTCCATGTTATGCTGATTACAATTAGATCACAGATTATCTGACCACTGACGTGAAAATAGGGAGCTGGAAAATATATAAATGCACAGGTAAAATTGACCAAAGATGAAACAATGTATATGTAGATGTATAATTTTTTTTTTCAAAAAACAAATTATCAGAGATCATGGGTAACAATCTATCTGATTCAGATGCAGTTTATACAATAGCAGATATGACCAACCTATTCCTGATTCAAATACACCAAGAACCCGATAACTAATTATGCCAAAGCAAAAATGGAAACAAGAAAGGATATCACGCAGGCTAAGGAAGATCCAACCATTTATGCACGAAGCAGATTTTCATTTCATTCACTTATTCCAAAGTAAATGGAACAATTTCCTTCAATGCGGAAATGCAGATGTAATCAATTGAAAGAAAGCATCTCTGCTTATTCCAATTATGATATCATGATGAAAACAGGGATCCCACTAAACACATTAAAGAAAACAAAACTAATTAATGTAACCAATCCAAATGGATAATATGCAGCCAGTTTTTTTTACAAACATAAACCCAAACCATCAAGATTGCAAAACTAATTTTCCAAACAAACTAAATAAGCAGAACACTAGATAGATTGAAAAATGAGAAACAGAGATGAGACTCATATGCGAATCCTTCTTAAACTGAGACTATGCGCAGCATGCTGAGAATGAAAGAAAAAAAAATCAGATGATCGATCTGAGTACAAACATGAGAGAAAAGTGCATGTATGTCGCAAATAAATCTGAACAGACGAGTAGAGAAAAGAGATCAGAAATCAAAAAAGAAAAAAAAAACACTTACAGATTGGCCAAAACAGTTTCGGGTAATGAGCGAGAATGAAATGACTCACGCCAATCATCCAAAACTGATATGAAGCCAAATAGATAGATTAAACGGTTCATCCAACACCAATTTTAAATTGGTTTATTGCATGCTGAAAACAAAAACAGGGACGGGACTCATCTACGACCTGCTTGGAAATGGAGGCCAAGCACAACACGCTGGGGATGAAAATCAGTTCACGGATCTGAGTTCAAAGCATGAAAACGAAGATGCATCCCTGCAATATTCAGATTCGTGCAGAAAATTTGAGAACAGCAAAATAAAAGCAGACATTAAAATGAAATGGAAACATCTCCATTTGGATCAGGAAGAGAATTCAACGACCGGTAAGGAGGAACTAATTATTCCAATCATTCAACAGAAGAAGATTAGAGAGAGAGAGAGAGAGTGAGAGAGAGAATAAGTAGAAATCCAAAGCAGACAGAAGATGGTTCTGTTGTTTTCTCAGCGCTAATGTAGATGGATTTATTCCATGGAAGCCGACTTTTCAAGACAGGTCAAAGACACGAAATCAGATACACATAAACAGCACGGTAAGGACGAGTTCGAGCTGACCAAACATGAAAAACCAAGTGAGAAGTGAAATAACCAAACAGATAATGCGTAGCAGCCCCAATTCCATGTACATGAACTTAAAACAATAAGCAGCCCCGATTCAAGGACCGATTTCAGCAAATCCTCTTCTGCGATCCCCCCTTGCAATCTCTCCTTCTCTCCGGCGACGGTGACTGGGGAAGCTTTCTCTCCTGTCGACGCACAACTTCTCCTTTGATCTCTCTGTTCTCTCTCTCCTGTCGACGCAGGTCCTTTCTCTCCTGTCAACGAAAGTCCCTTACGGGGAAGTTTTTCAATGCCACATTTCCTACATGCAAGTATCCATGCGCCCGTAATTTTCATCTTCCAATTTTACCCTAGCGAATCTCAACCCTCCATCTTAAATCGACGGTAGATGTGGCATTTGCATATTAAGCAAACGTAAAAACGTTTGCAGTGAAACCGGACTCATTTTGTATTTGAGAGAGTTGCAATTGTTTTGTTCTCAAATGCATTCGCAATAAGGGTGGACATAACCTGCCTGTGAAGGTGCTGAATTGTATGATTATGATTTTTCTACTGAGCTCTTCAACACTAAAGTACGGATTCATTAATCTTACTTTTAACTTTCGAAGTCAGTGCAATTATGATAGTCATCTCGGCATTTGTATTGTTCACAGGGATGAATGTTCATAGCATGTAAGTCATATTTTACAAATTATCTAAAATTTATCAAAAGCTTGTTCTGGCAAAGCCAACTAATGTTGACAGAAAAAAGAAAAGCATTTAGGCAACGTTAGATGAATTTGGAAGGATTAGGGTAGCCTTATTCTCGTGTTAGCCATCTACTAATTAATCACAGCATTAATTAATTAATTAATTCCATCGGCCACCATCTTACTGATAAAATTCTATTTACAACTAATTGGCTGCAGAAGTACTTCCAAGCTTAAGATCATGTTAAACCAGGTGACTTGGATTGTCAATTAGCTAGTAGGGCGTTCCTTACATATATATGTTTCCAAATATGGATTCGGAAATGTTGATGATTGAGGAAAATTCAATCAGTTTATTAATATTTATTTAGCTAGAACACTAAGTTTCATCTAAATCAAAAATGTGCATGGGATAGATTTTCTTAAAAATAAATATACTCAAATGTACATTAGGACAATGCACATAAGTATTAAAATGCGATAATATTTTATGAAATCTTTCGTCCATGTAATAATGATATTTTAGATAGTTTAGATATTGAAAATATTAGTTTAAAATTAATATTTAGCCTTAAAATGTTTTATTATGCTACTTGTACGCATTTGAAAACAACACTTAATGTATAGTGAGAGTAGACAAATAAAAGAGTTTCCACAATAATAAAAATGATGCTATAGATGAAGAATAGATTTTCAACCAAACATCAAGATGCTAATAATAGAGAGAGTTATGTATATACTTTTTGATATTCAAAAGCCAACTTTTTTAGGGATGAAAAAGACTTAAATACCCTCCAAAATTTTTAATTTTTGGAAAAAAGTACACATACAAAAATGATAAAACTCGGTATATCAATTAAACAGTGGAAACTAAACGCTCGGAGGTGTATTTAACACATTTTTTAATTTTTAAAATTTGTTAGTACCTGGATGAACAGTATTATAGCCCTAAATTAAATATATTTATAAAGAATATTTTTATTAAAAAATTAAAAGAACTTAAGGAAAATACACTTGTACTCTTTTAACCCCAAATAACAGGATGATAACGCTTGAAAGAATTCCCGGTGAAAAGTCACCAGCAACTCATAAATTGATATGTGAGAATAAGCATCAACACATTCTCATTATATGCATATGTGTGTATCTTTCATAATAATAGAAATGACGCTAAAGATGAAGAGTAGATTTTCAACCAAACATCAAAATGCTAATAATAAAGAGTTACGTATGAAAGTGATTTTATAGAAGCAAAACACTAAATTTAATGGTAATCAACAACAATGGGTTCATTATATGCATATGTGTGTATCTTATTTAGGATATATAAGAAGGGTTTTGATTCACGAAATTGACTTACCTAGATGATTTCCACTCCACCCATTGCATTTTAGAAATATGGTTTAACAAATAAATTAAGTTTTACCCACATGTATCACCAAAGCTTCCAAAGCTTCTTACCAGAAATATGTCTTTTCTATCTTTCCATCACCTAGCACAGATTCAATTTTTTACTCAAATAAAACGGGCAACGTGGAAAATAAATTACATGATAAAAAATCGAACTAAAAAAAAAAAACCTTATAATTTTACGTGGAAAACCCTTTTCGTGAAAGGGAAAAGGCTACAGCATCCAAGCAAATCCTTCGCTATATAATAACGGACTACAATGCAATGTCTTTTCTAATGAAAACTAGAGGATGTCATTATTATTAAATGGATAAATTTCAACAAAACAGGTCAGATGTCAACAAGCACTGCAGAAAGAAATAAAAAACAAAATAGAATCAATTTTCAAAAATTAGTTACAAAATGAACTACACACACTTGGAAAGACCCTTCACGTGAGCCCAATAGCACATGAAGCGATGTTCACATAGGAGAGGAAAAATCCAACATCGCCTTTTTTAAAGATTCCTTACAAGAAATATAAGAGGTTTGATACTTCACCATCCACTTGATTTTCTCGTCTCAAGAAAACAGCTAGCCCAATATTAATATGGTCAATGATGACACCTACTTCAAGGGAAGAGAACGAGATGAATTAGAATGCTAGTAGATCTTCATACTTGCAAATGATGAGTCTCGCGTCTTCTTTGTTAGAGACTTAAGAGTGCATAAATTGTTGTTAGTAACTCATAAATTTAATCACATTTTTTCAAAATATTCTAATAGCTGCAAATAACAAAGAAATCTTTCTTTAAAAAGCTTTCCATAATCGGAATTCCCAAAAATTTTTAAAAAATGAATCTAGAAATTAAAAAGCAGCGAATACAAAGTATCGTAGTACGGGTTAATCAGAGGCATGCATACCTTTTTTTCCCTTTTTTTTTTTACAATGGGCCTCCCATGAAATGATTGCACAGTCGAAAACTGCAAAAACAAAGAGGATTTCAGTGGATAAATGGCAATTAATACCAATTTTGAAAGCGCTTCTCAGCAAGCTTAACTTTAGATCTTGATTACAATTTAAGAGAGTACCTGATTGGAATTTGAAACTCATCACTGGTACAAATGATTCACTTAGATATATTTGCCATCTATAATGATCCAAGGGATTTGTAAAATCTTAGACCAGTCATCACCTCCTTCCTTCTTGTATCTCTCGGACAATAGTGGACAATGATGGATAGACAAGCATCGGAGAAGTGGAAGATCTTTCAACCAACGAGGAAGCGACCTCAAAGCCATGCAATCTGAGATGGCCAAGTCTTCGAGTGCCTTGAGTTGTACCAACCACCGAGGCAACGATTTCAATTCCGTCAACCCACCGATTGTAAGGCTCTTTAGTGACTTAAGTCGTCCCAACTGATGGGGCAATGATTTTAATTTCCCGCATTGGCTGATATTAAGTGTCTTCAATGATTGAAGCTGTTCCAATGACTGAGGAAGATTAGCCAAGCCTTCCATATTTAGAATTGCGAGATTCTCGAGTTTCTTTAGTTGTACTAACGAATGAGGCAATGACTCCAATTTTGCTAAGCCATTGATTTGAAAACCCTCCAGTGACTCCAGCTGCCATAGTGAATCTGGCAAACAAGTAAGCTCTTCTGCACCTTTGATTGTGAGCCACTTGAGTTTCTTGAGTTGTCCCAACTCTTGAGGCAGTGACTCCAATTTTGCTAAGCCATATATTTCAAAATCCTCCAGTGACTCCAGCTGCCATAGTGAATCTGGCAAACAAGTAAGCTCTTCTGCACCTTCGATTGTGAGCGACTTGAGTCTCTTGAGTTGTCCCAACTCTTGAGGCAGTGACTCCAATTTTGCTAAGTCATATATTTCAAAATCCTCCAGTGACTCCAGCTGCCATAGTGAATCTGGCAAACAAGTAAGCTCTTCTGCACCTTCAATTGTGAGCGACTTGAGTTTCTTGAGTTGTCCCAACTCTTGAGGCAGTGACTGTAAATTCTTCAAGCAATTGATATAAAGTTTCTCTAATGACTTCAACTGCCCTAGTGAATTAGGCAGACAAGTCATCATTTCTACATCCCTGATTTCAAGTGACTTGAGTTTCTTGAATCCTTCCAACCCTTCAGGCAGTGATTCTAATTTCTTTAAGCCGCTAATATCAAGCTCCTCCAGCAACTCAAGCTGTGCTAGTGAATTAGGTAAACAAGTCAATTCTTCTGCATTGCTGATTTTGAGTGACTTAAGTATTTTCAATTGTTCCAATCCCTCCGGCAATGATTGTAATTTCTTTGAATCAAGGACATGAAGGTGTTCTAATGACTCCAACTGTCCTAATGAATTTGGCAGATAAGTCAACAATTGTAAACCATTAAGCTCGAGCGACTGAAGTTTCTTGAGTTGTCCCAATCCATCAGGCAATGACTCAATTTTGCAGCATCCATCAATTTCAAGATTCTCAAGTGACTGAAGTTGTGTTAACCCATCAGGCAGAGACTTCAATTCAAAGCAATTGCGAATTTGAAGTTTTTGTAAAACCAATGAGCGCTCCCATCCTTCATTTGGGAGAGTTTTGATTTCTCGAATGAGAAGTTTCTTAAGTTTTGGAAGATGCGGTAGACCACTTGAGAAAAATTCACTGCTACTGCGTAAATTGATTTTTTCAAGGAGCGAAAAAGAAGATGAGCACTCTATCCGTTTAAGTCTCTGGCAGCCAGATATCACTAGATTTGTTAGAGGAGCATTGGCAAGGTGATTAGGCAACCCTGTCAATTTTGGACAATTTTCAAGCTTCAACGTAGAAAGACGTGGCATAATTATTACATTTCGATTAGGTTTTGACATCAACTCCCACTCCTCTAATTCAGGCATGTCCTTGAAAATTAGTTGTTCCAGCTCTGGAAATACTGATTTTATTCCTCTTGCAAAAACATCAGTGCTATTATTCCCATAGTAGAACTCATGACCCACCTTTTTCAAATCAATATCTACCAAACTGAGATATTTGAGTGCAGGTAACTTCCCTAGCCCAGGCAGATTATTCTGTTCACACCGAATAACAAAACCTTGTATTTTCAACTTGGTTAACTTTGTGAAAGACAAATCCTCCAACCAACTCGGAAACTTTAAATTGCGCCGATTGCAATCTAGTTCCAATTCTTCAAGATTCTCATGAGGACGTAGGCCTTGAAGTATACCATCCATCCTCTCTATCTCTGCATCATCTCTTCCTGAGGCCGCTGCCGCTTCAACCCTATATGCTGACATTTCCAAAACCAATCTCCGAAGGTTTGGCTTGTTCTGTAATTTTGCTTTACAGGCTTCTCGAGTACTCGACACCTTGTCTAGGTTTTGTACTACTAAACTTCCTTGGAGACAATTGAGTTGCTGCAGTTCATTAACCTCACATCCCCCTTCACCTCCCACAATGAATTTACTTAATGTTTTGAGAGAAGTCATTCTACCCATCCCTTCCGGTAGATACTCAAGGCTATCGGTCCTCACGATTTCAAGATGTCTCAATCCAATCATTCCGCCCATACCTCTTGGTAATATTTTCAGTTTAGAACAATCATTGAGTTTCAAGGTGTGCAAATTGTGGAGATAACTTACTGATTCTGGCAACTCAACCATTTTCAAATAAGATAAGTCCAGATATGCCAATTGCTTTAATTTTCCAATGACATTTGGTACCTCTCGCAATTCTGAATTCTTCAACTCCAGATATTTCAAGTGCTTCATTTTGCTGATGATATTCGGAAACTCCATTATCCAAGAGAAAGACAAATCCAAATATCTCAAATGCTTTAGTTTCCAAATAGTTCTTGGCAATTTCTTAATTTTTGAACCTCTAAAAACCAATGCCCTGAGAAATCTTGCTTGTTGAAACAAATTATCAAGGCTTGTATCAGTTTTATCAACATCATGTAGAAAAAGTGTTCGCAATGTTTTTGCTCCACGAGAAGAAATGAAATTGATGTTGGGGTTATTTTTGCTTGAAAGTAAAGATGCGTGACGGATATTAGCAGGACATTGGTTTGACTTGTCACCCACATAGACGTAAGTTTCATCCTCTGTGATGAGTTCTGCTAAATCATGAAGAAGGTCGTGCATTGTACAATAACTTCCATCACTTTCGGCTTTTTGGAACATAGACCGCGCCACTAAACCATCAAAATGTCCTGCAGCAATGTCTTCCACTTTTCTAACTCCCTTTGCATGAATAAAACCCTGTGCAACCCACAATTTAACCAACTCATCCTTAGCCATCACTTCATCCTTTTTGTATATAGAACAATATGCAAAACATTGTTTCAAAGGCGGTGGAAGATTATAATAGCTGAGCCACAATGCAGGTAAAATTTTATTTTCGGCTTCTGGTAGTGACCACATTCCACTCTCCAAAGTGTTTTGCCAATCTTCTGCTGACGTCATGCCATTCATGACACTTCCCATGACCTTGATTGAAAGGGGCACTCCTCTGCACTTGCTGACAATTTTTCTTGCTATATCTTGTAAATCAGAACGGTCTTTATCATTTCTCCCAACGAAAGCTTTATCACTAAACAAGCTCCAAGAATCATCTTCTGACAAGCATTGCAACTCACGGATGTAGACAGCACCCACGGCGGTTGCTACTTCCTGTTTCCGTGTTGTAACTAAGATTCTACTTCCAGCAACTCCACTTGTTAAACAAGCCCTTACTGGATTCCACTTTTCTTCTTCCTCATTCCAGACATCATCCAGAATAACCAAAAACCGTTTCCCATCTAGTTTGTCACGGAGCTCTTTTTGCAATGGGCTTAGTTCATGCGCAGTAGTGTTCACCTTTAGATCATCCAAAATTGCTTTGATGACCTTGGTCGCATCAAAAATTTCAGTTACACAAGCCCATGAAATCAAATCAAAATGCACCTGCAAACTCTTGTCATTGTAGATTTCCCTGGCAAGAGTGGTTTTGCCCTGCCCCCCGATGCCAACAATAGCAGCCACACGAACCTGCCCATCCTCATTACTACTTCCGTTTACCAGCATGTTTATGATTTCAACCTTGTCCTGGTCTCTGCCAATCATCTTTACTTCAATCTGCGAACCTGTGGGAGGCCTACTGCTTACAAGTTGCCCCTGCCCATCACCTGAACTGCTCCTGAAATTGTACTGGTTTTTCTCTCTGTCAATCTGATCCAACCTCTCCCTAATTTCTGATATGCGTAGCGCAATCTTATAACGGGACGCTACATGATCCAAACCGGTGTAAGGTGAAAGCAAGCAATCACGTACCTGCTTATTTTCACCATCAATTAATAAACAGGTATGTGGCATCCTCATCTGACCAACCAAGTTTATTTCGACATGTAAAAATAATCATAAAAAATATGAGCGCTACCAAAAATATATATATTATGTGTTAATTCTTTTACTCAAGATATGAGTGTTATCGGTCCATTCACCTAACATAAGAATATTTTTTTAAAAAAAATTTTAAGAGGAATTAAATTCCGCATATAGATTCTTTGGATTGCCAGTTAAGCAGTGAGGTAATGGAAATTTCTCCTTGCATTTAGAAAATCCTAATTAAATAATCACGAATCTGTTTTAGAAATTTGTCTTTGAACTTTTTGCTTAGACATTAATATTGGTCGTATAATAGAACTTTAATTATATTTTATTGAAATTATTTTTTATTATTAATGTCAACAACTCCTATATATATTTAATTTACTAAAAAATTAAATTAAAAAATTTTATAATTTCCTTAGAATTAAATTTAAACCAAAAATATATATTTTATATTTAATTCACCAAGAATCAATTTTAAAATATAATGTTATGAATTTATTTTTCTTATTCCATTAAACCACAAGGCTTCATCTATGTAATTTCATTGTTTACATTATTACTTATTTGAACTAATCAAAATAAATAATAATGTATGAACTAATAAAAAATAATCATTCAAAATTTCGGAACCACAAAACATAAATATTCGTTGGCTAGTTAGATTATTCCACAATAAAGATATTGAATTAATCAATACGTAAGCCAACCTATATGTGCATAGATCCAATTATGATGTAAATAAATTGTTATATGGTCAACTTATGAGAAAGGACTCAAAAATTAAAGCACGTTAAACAAGAACCATTGATCATACTTTTCTATAATAATTCTGCATCAAATTAAAAAAAAAATGAAACCCGTTAATTTTTAAGGTGTTTCTTATTGATTTAAAATTTAATCTATTTATTGTATTTAATATCATTTATTTATATAAGAAATCAAGTTTCATTCGAATAAAATATGTACATGGGCCATTATTTGCTCAAAAATGAATATATTTATGTGTAAATTATAAATTAGGAAAAATATTGAGATCCATTCACAGATGTATGAAAATGTAGTAATGATGTATAAAATCATTTATCTACATAATAATAATGTTTTAGATAGTTTAGAAGCAGAAAATACTACTTAAAAATTATTTTGTTACATTTATTTTACATATTTATAGATATAGCTCATATACATTAATACTAACAAATGAGAGAGTTTCTGTAATAATATAAATGATGATAAATATAATTGATAAAATAAATTTTCCATCAACAAGTAAGATTTTTAAAAATATAAAAGGTTATATAGAAGAAAGGGTTTCATAAAAGTAAGTTTGATTAAAAAAAACTAAAAAGCAAATAAATTAGTTACCAATTATGATATATTAACTAGCAAATTTAAAGTAGGGAAAAACCAAATTGAAACATTTCAATTATGGAGCAAGAAGTTTAAACAACAATATCAAACTCCTATAAAAGCTCACATTAAATCAGTCAACAACGGACTCCCAAAAGACACGCGCACACAATTGTGGCATAGTCTCTCCTTACGCATGATATTAATATCAACACAAATTGCTAGGTCACATATATAACTCCGAGATTTAATTGGACTCGGTTTTTTCCTACTATAAAAAACTATATACTTTGGGTAAAAAAAGAGCAAGATAAACGGAGGTAATTTTTTCCATATAATTTTTTCTATTTATAAACTAAGTCTAATATAAGTATAATACTAGATCTAGACTAATAATTTATCAACTTATCACAAAAAATTTATTTCTGTCATCGACATATGATAAATAAAATTTTATTATTATCAACCCATGACTAAAAAATTTATTATCAACCTTTGATTAAATAAAATTTTGTTTACAATATATGAAAATTTTTCGTCATTATTATCAACATATAACATGCGAATCAGAACAATATTAATGTTGAGAATATTCAAACCAACTGGCAAGGAAGACATTTTCTTGCTCTAATACAGCTGTAGCAAAAATTAAATGTAAATTAAATAAGACTATAAATTCACCTCAATATGGGGAGTATGTATTTGTCTTACAAGCCTAGTCTCTTTTGCTATGGTATGTCTACCGATGTTTCCCACCGAACGTCTACGCTACACCAATTAACAAATAAGGACGCAATATTGTCTTGTGATAAACCAAGTTTATTTAGAAGAAAAAAATAATAACAAAAATATGAGTATTATCAAAAATATTTACATCATATAATTAATTCTCTTACTCCAAACATTTGAGTATTATTAGTCCATTCACCTAACATATGAATTTACTTTTCGAATTTTAAGAACAATTAAAATCTACACATAGCTACTATGGTCAGCCAATTAATAGGTAAGGTTGTGGGAAAGCTCTCCCTACATTTATAAAGTCTTAATTAAATTATCACGAGTCCACTTCTAAATTGCCTTTGAATCTCCAGCCTAAACACGAACTTCTTGTCGTGTAATAGAACTTTAATTGTACTTATTGAAGTTATTTTTTATTATCAGTGTCGATACCTCCAATATGTATTTAATTTACTAAGAATTAAATTTGGACAATGTTATAATTCACTCAGAATTAAATTTAAATCAAAATATATATTTTTAATTTGATTCATCAATATTAAATATATAAGAATTAACTTTAAAATATAATGTTATGAATTTATTTTTCTTATTCCAGTAAACCACAAAGGCTTAGTCTATATAGTTTCATTATTTATATTATTATTTATGGAACCAATCAAAATAAATAATTGATATGAATTAATAAAAAATAATCATTCAGAATTTCACAACCCCAAAACATAACTTTTGTTGGTTAGTTAGTTAGGTCGTTCTACAACAAAGATATGGAATTAATCAATACTTAAGCCCTTGTATGCATGGATCCAATAAGATGCGAACAAATTGTTATATGGTCAACTTATGAGGGAAGTCTTAGAAATTGAAGAACATTGAATAGGAACCATTGATCATACTTTTCCATATTAGTTTCATAAACCATATTAATCCTCACAAATAAAAAAAAAATACAAAAGCAAATAGGTTGGTTACCAATTATGATATATTAACTAGCGAATTTAATGTAGGATTTCAACAATGGACTAAGAAGTTTGTACAAAACTAAACTCCTGTAAAAGCTAAAAGCCGAAGTTATAATAGAAACAGAGGACATTAATAAAAATCAAACTTCCAAAAAGACGCGCGTTGATACTAGGAACCAAAAAAAATTCGGCATGGTCTCTTCTTCGAGGAATGTTTCAATGCATAAAACACACTTTTTTTTTGAAGTTTTTTTGTGAAAATCTTTTTATAAAACCATTAATCTAGCCATATTTAAAGTATAGAAAGAAGGGTATTTTAATCATTTAAAAATGACTACAAAAACCCCGTTTTTTAAAAATCAGAAAAACATACGTACAAATCACAAAAATGGTAAAACTTCATTTATAAATTAAATAGTCCTGGATTAATAATTTTATAAAAAATTTCAAAAAAATTTCAAAAAGTGAATTTTGCACCTGATGAATTGAAGGCAATGAAATATTTCGCCTCTTCTTATGCTTGGCATTAATATCAACCCCATACATAACTCACAGATTTAATAATACTTGGTTTTTATGTACTATAAAAAAATTATATGTTTTATAAAAAAAAGGGCTAGACAAACAAAGGTAATTTGTTTCCATATAATTATTTCTGTTTATAAAATTATATCTCTACATAAATATGTAAACTACTTTTAATATAAGAATAATATTTTTTATTACAATATATTTACAACATATTTCAGTTCATATTACATTCAAAGCTCTGAGACAATACTAACAATTTTTCCCAAGGAAGACAACAAGCTTCCGAATATAAACTGGGGAGACTAAGAGCTCCCACCTAATATAAAGGAAGACTACTCAAATGCCCCCACCCCAAATAAGTTCGAAATCCCCACAGTGAGAGTCGAACATGCATGGGCCCACTGAACGAAGATTCCGTTCCCACTCTTGTGGTATATAAGAATAATATTAGATATAGGCTAATGTATCAACTTATAACAAAAAAAAAATACTTTCGTTATCAACATATGATAAATAAAATTTTATTATTATCAACATATTACAAAATTTCACTTTTATCAACACATGATAAAAAATTTCAATATTATCAACATATGATAAAATAATTTTTTATTAAATAAAATTTTATTTATAATATATGAAAATTTTTCATCATTGCATATCAACATATGATATGCAAGTCAAAAATATATTACCGTTGAGAAGATTCAAACCAACTGACGAAGGCGGACATTTTTTGGCTTAGATACGGCTGTAGGAAAAAGCAAAATGATCTTGTCCAAAAAACATATTCTTTTAGAAATTTATTTTAACATATTTTTTTAGAAATTTATTTTAAAAACATGTTAATCTACTTGTATTTAATCTATAGATCAAATTTTTACCAATTTTAGATATATATATATATATATATATATATATAGATTTTTTGGATTTTTAAAAAAGGGGTATTTAAGTCATATTAAATAATTTAAAATGACTTAAATACCCATATTTGTAAAAATCTAAAAATATATATATATATACATATTCAAAAATGGTAAAAATTATTTTGTAGACTAAATACAGCTAGATTAGCATGCTTATGAAAATGTTTTAAAAAATAAAAAAAAATATTTTTGGACTAGTCTGAAATCCAGTCTAAAGAGATACTCCTTTAGGAAAAATTAAGTACATGTTTAATTGTATATAAAAAATTTCAAACCAAAATTTTATCTACAACTATTTTATTTTTAATTATTTCTTCACACTTCCAATACAACTGCCTTATTTTTAATTAATTTTACAAAACTACTCATATAACTAATATATCTATTTTAATTTTATTCTTTTCTCTCGCCATTATGACCCTAGCATATTATATCATTTTCTTCTATTAAAAACTTTTTATACTAAAAGTTTTTTATCCAAAATTTTTATCACTTCCCAAACACACACGATTAAATAAGTCTAGAGTTTCCTCCATAATACCCACATTACAAAATCCCAGAATACCCACATTACAAAAGAGAAGTGACCCTAGCAGCCCTGGCTAAGCAAATGGTTGGCTTGGCTCATCATAAAAAAATCGTTTAAAACACCTATTTTTTGTTTTTTTCTTCATATACTTATTTATCTAAGTGTATTTAACATATAAACTAAGTTCTACTATTTTTGGGTATGTGTATATATTTTTTGAAATTTTTAAATATCTATAAAATTTTCAAAAAAATATATACACATCCAAAAATGGTAAAATTTAGTTTATATGTTAAATATACTTACATAAACAAGTATATGAAGAAAAAATAAAAGATAAGTGTTTTAAATGAATTTTTGAAGATGAATTAAGTTTTTGAGGTGGACTAAGCGAACTATTTGCTTAACCAGATTAACAAGATAATTCCTCCATTACAAAATCCCAAGGAAAACATGATGCTCTAGAGAAAATGAGAAAGAGCAAAAGACCACACGTATCCAGTTACCACTCTTCCTTATATAATAGGAAGAAAGGGAATTTGAATTGAACTTATAACTTCTTGGGATAAGATAAAATAACTGTAGATTAAGTTCATATCACATATATAGGAGAATAAGCTCTAAAACGAATGTTAAAGAAATCAATAATCAGTGAAGGTATCATCATTTGCTCCGTGCAATTTTATAACAGGAGGTTACATCATCCAAAGCGATGTAAGGCGAAAGGAAGCAAGCATGTACCTTGCTTCTGACATCATCATCATCACGCTCTGCTTCGTCTTCTCCTTCAAGGCCGGATACCACCCAATCATCTAGCAAATCGTCGATGTCGTATGCAACGGCGCGGAGCCTCAACAGCCACAGATTCACACTTTTACTATCAACTTGCTTAGTCTCAGCATCAGCAAGAAGGGCTTGGATAGATTCGAAGGTGCGTTTGAGCTTTTCAAGCTCACCGGTGGCGCCTGCGAACAGTGAGAGCTGCTGTCCGAGGACTTGGGTGAGCTTCTCCACAGCAATCGATGCCAGACTCTCAGCCATGGTCGCAAGCGATGATCGGTGAGAGAGAGGGGAATAAGGCTTCTTTCTGTTTCGTCTGCTGCTCTAGATCTAGTCAACGTTTCCCTTCTTCCGCAACCTTTACTTTCTGGAGTCTGGTAGGCCCAGCCAAACGCCAACTACCCATAATTATAAGTTTATCTGAAACCTAAAGTGGCGTCAAGATGTTGTATATAAGCACCTTTTCATATGATGTTCCATTGACATCAACCACCACTCCAAGAGAGTTAGTTTCGGGTAACAAAAATGCACGTGTAAAGAGAAAATTTCTTATGATTAAAAATTTTAAGAGCAATGAATTTTTTCTTACTTATGATGAGGAAAATTTTCTTTGCTTATGTTAATATTTTACAACCACTACAAAGTTTGACCGTCTAGTGAAACAATAATGAAGTATTAGCAACTAAATTTCTTCTTAGTAACTGTCATAGGACATATGCAACCGACTATTAACAACTAAATTTTGCTCTTTATATTAGTTGCTGAAAGCTAAAATTTTTGTAGTGGACAATTTTGATAAATGCCAAGAGTACATTTTTTTGTTGCAGCTAGTGAATCAAGAGGTCAAAAACTGCTCAAATTCAGCACTCAACTAAACTTAAGATACCAACTGAGCCGTGCTTAGTTGGTGGCCACAGCGGTAACAGGGCATTTGCGGAGCTATGGTCGGGGGTTCGAATCCCATGTTGGGATTTCGGCCCGGAAAATGTTGTGGGAGCTGTGGTCTCCCTTTGGCTTAGTGGAAGCTGTGTCTTCCTAATTCTTTGGTGGAGCTGTGTCTCCAAATTTTTTTAGGGGAGTTATGTATCTCCGTATTTGTAAGAATGTCTCAGAATTTCAATGTAATATGTGTTGAGATGTATGTAAATATAATCATCAAAAAAAAAAACTAAACTTAAGATAACCAAATAGGCAGCAAATGCATAATACTCTTAATAATAATGCTACAAGAAAGTGGAATATATGTAGAGAGAAATATTCTTGTGCAATTTTACTACACCAAAATCATGATGTGGTTGCTTAAAAATTGTGCCCTATATGAACATAAAATTGTAATCTAGTATGTATAGAATTATTTATTTTATTACCATAAATTTTTTTATCTTAATTGGATATGTATAAGGACCCCATCTGAAACTCTTACAATTCAAAGTAATAAAATAGTTTGATATAAATAACAACTTTAAAGTAGTTTTTTCAATATATAAATCATTCGTTATAAAATTTATATGTAGATAAATTATTATATAAAATATCAATACATTTAAATACATGTGGGGCCTATTTTGAGCCAAATTCACTATTAATTATGGTGCAGCTTTACTCCACAAGAATATATCTAATATATATAGAGAGAGAAAGATAGAAAGAAATATTCAGGTGTAGCTTTACTGCATTAAAATTATGGTGCAGCTACCTTAGAAATGGGCCCTGCATGGTCATAAAATTATAATATACTCTGTCTATTGTATTTAGAATTATATATTCTGTTATCGTACTAATTATTGTCCCAATTGGATATGCGGATATGCGTATGAGCCCCATCTGAAAATCGTATAAATTCAATCTAATAAAATAGTTTGATTTAAATAATAATTTTAAAGTTATTTTTCAACTGTATGTGGATAAATAATTGTATAAAGTATGAATATATTTAAATACATGTAGGCCCATTTTGGACCAAATGCATCATTAATTACAGTGCAGACAAATGCATATGAAAGGTTCTCAAATACATACATATATATATAAGGAGTAATCCTATTAGCCTGGGCTAAATAAATGTTCCGCTTAGCCCACCTCTAAAAACTCATTTACAACAATTTTTTTAATTTTTTCTTCATACACTTGTTTATGTAAGTGTATTTAACATATAAACCAATTTTCACCATTTTTGGATGTGTATATATTTTTTTGAGATTTTTAAACATCTAAGTGTATATATGTATTGAAAATATTCCTATATTTAAAATTATAAAAAAATATTTACACATATCTAAAAATGGTAAAACTTCATTTATATATTTAATACACTTAGATAAACAAGTGTATGAAGAAAGAAGGAAAAAAGTTATTGTAAATGAGTCTTTTGAGGTGGGCTAAGCGAGACATTACTTAATCTGGGCTAACAGTAGGGGTGGGAATCGGGCGGGTCGACCCGTGACCCGCCCCTGTTTAATACCAGGCGGGTCGGGTCGGTTTTTGATGATTTTAAAGAAAGCCGGGTCGAGGAGGGTCAGGGCGGACCTACCTGCTGAGCCGTTTTCTGATATTTTACATTAAAAAGAAAAACCTCATTTAATGCTAATATTCATGTTTTATTTAATTATTTATATTTACTTTGACTGATTAATAATAGATTCAAGCATATAGTAGTTAAATTTAATATAAATTTGTCTTTATACTTGATAGTTTTATAAATTTTTAAAAAATTCTTACTTGACCCGCAGTTTTTTACCCGATCCGTTGACCCGATACCGACCCGAATGTTGTCCCGAGACCTAGTAGAAAAAAGTAAAGGTCAAACCGACCTTGTCCCGACCCGGTATAAAATAAAGGTCAAACAAGATTTTTGAAAAAGAGGGTCAGGGTTGGGCACACCCTGATCCGCCCCGACCCGCCCCGATTCCCACCCCTAGCTAACAAGATCATTTCTCTATATATATATATATATATATATATATATATATATATATACACACACACACACATATATCAGAAATATTCAGGTGTAGCATCGCTGAAATGGGCCCCACATGATCATCAAATCATAATCTACTCCACCCGTTATATTTAGAATAATATATTCTATTACTATATCAATTTTCATCCCAATCAGATAAGTATATGGGGCCTCATCTGAAAATGGTACAAATTCAACGCAATAAAATAGTTTGACATAAATAACAACTTTAAAGTAGTTTTTTCAACATGTAAACCATTTGCTATAAAATTTATATATGGATAAATAATTGTATAAAATTTCATTGCACTCTAATATGTGTGGAGCCCACTTTTGATCAAATGTACCGCTGTTCTGGTACAGTTGTGCCGCACCGAAATAGCTCTCTCTCTATATATATACAAATGTATATATATATATAACCTGTTCCGATGTAGCGCAATCGCATCATAACAGCATTATATTTGCCCAAAAGTGGGCCTCACATATTAGATTGCAACGAACTTTATATAATCATTTATCTATATATAAATTTTATAGCAAATAGTTTATATCTTTAAAAAATAACTTTAAAGTTATTATTTATATCAAACCATTTTATTACGTGGAATTTTTACGATTTTTAGATGAGGTCTATACACATATCCAATTAGTATGATAATAGTATACATCATTCTAAATATAATGGATGAAGTAAATTATAATTTTATAACCATGTGGGGCCCTTTTTATGCAACTGCACCATAATTACAGTGCAGTTGCGCTATACTTGAATATAACTCTCTCTTTCTCTATGCTCACTTTTGAAGCCAAAATTTTAATTTTACCGTGCTTATGATCAAATACTACCAAAGATTTAACTATATTTGATGTCAAATCCTACACTAGTTGCAGAGCAAATTATTGCTATTGTAATCAAATTTTAGTAGCTATACTAAATGTTAATTTTGGTTGCATTTAAAGGGATACATTTAACAAAATGATTCCTTTGCAAATCTTACTTAACAACTTGTAATCAATATGCTAATAATATAATATTAAAATATAATTATTAAATTTATTAAATTATCAATAAATTAAACAAGTTTTTATGTGCTTAAATATGCAACATATTCGTAAAAGATATGATAAATATATATTATCAATTCAGGTTGGTTCATGGTTTTCAGAACTTTACTCTATCCTAATTGAACCAGATATTTTTTACTTGGAACATACCTTATTCTACACGTAGGAAAATAGGACTCTGATTTACCCATTTTAAACTACCTAACATGTTGACCTACGGGCACTCCACCTAAGTTGCACACTTGTCTAAATAATAATTTTATTGAAATAAAAAATTGTATAAAATATTTGTATATTCAAATACATATGAGCCTCATTTTGCAGCTGATGTTGACAACTACCTTGAAATGTTTCTCATATAGCTAAAGATGATAGATTATCAAGCTAGCCATTATATATATATATATATATCTTAGCAAATTAGAGATGATAAATTTGCCCTTAGTCCTCTCAATGCCCTGGGGCAGTCACAAAAGAACTTGGCAATGACGGTGATTAGCATAGTTGTTGTTTCATAACCTCTTACTAGTAGATCAAAAACCAAGCTAAGTATCTCCTCTTTGGAGAGATCCTTTTGGCTTAGCAAAATATCCAAGAAATCCACCCTTCTCTTGTCATTTCTTTCTTTCTTTTCTCTCCTCTATTGCAATATTGTCTTTGTAATTGCCTTTATTTGTTGTCTTGCATATTAAACCAGAGACTTATGTCAAGCTACCATCTAATTAGAACCTAGCTTTTGCATTTGTGTAACACATTTAAAATTATTAACAAGTTGAAAAATATCATATCAAATAAACTACTGCACATATAGAAATTCGTCCACCTATATATTTATGACAAATTAAATAAAAGACATGATAAAGGTTACACTTACATGAATTGCCTTAGCGTAAGGTGTCCCAAGGAGATTAATATTGGGGAATGAAACTAATCCCTTCATGAAAGTAATAAAGCTATGCAGGATTTTAGCTGTCTCACTATCTCGTGAGCCCAAACTCAAAATTTGTTTCGCTATCACACTGAACATAAACTGTGCCACATAAAATTTTAATTAATCCATGTCATAAATATATACAATTCCAAAGGTTAAATTCCAAATACGATCACAAAATTTACCCTTATTAATTCATATAACCACACAACTATAAGAAAGCAACAATTCAATACTTATAACAAGCATAAAGGCTCCATATACACACACACCTCCTTTTCCCAATATCCTTTTATTAAATATTAAATGGTTTAGAATTGAAAATCATAAACTAAAAAAAGTGTTATATTGAGGATTCTTGCATGACCACTGTATTTGATATTACCTTCTAAAAATAGTTAAAAAATGTGTGGTTATTTTGGCTTCAATGTATTATTTAATTATAAATACTTGGTTGTTTTTGAATGAAAATGTTTGGTTAAGTGTGACTATTTTTAAATCGAACATAGCCAAAAATTATATTTAATATAGCTGTTAAAATTTAGCTGCATATAATAATACATCTTTGGTTTAAACTGATATAATACTGAACTGCCTTTGGTATCAAGTTCAACCACATTAAAATTTGGCAACAAAAAGATAGCTAGATGTGTTAACATTTTGTAGTAAAAATGGTTGAAAATGTTAGGTTGTATTCTGAACTGTGTATATAAGTATAAATGTAATTTCTATTCATATTAGAACTAACCTTTATTCCAGTAGACGTTGATCAAGTGAGGAGATGAATTAACATGCCTTGCGGGTTTTGTTGCAGAAAACGAGAGTTTTGTTGCCTTTCTAGGTGCCTATGATCCCGATTGCACTTTTTTCAATATCAGAGATGAGGTAGCTATTGTGAGCTTTGATGGTAGCAAAGAGGGTGAGTGCGGCTGCTTGAAGTCGCTTGCGGTGATCACCAATAATCCTAAGCATGGTGAGATCCCTGAGCATGCCTGGGATGTTACCAGGAGCCCTACTCTCAAACAACCGATCCTCGTTGTGGAGAATGAATTAGTTGAAATCTGCGCCCCATGAGACTATTGTTGGGTGCCCCAAAAGATGGGATCAAAAATCATCCTATATCTTCAATTGTATGCATATTAGATCCATATAGAAGT
Source organism: Annona cherimola (assembly GCA_030490835.1). Lineage (NCBI taxonomy): Eukaryota > Viridiplantae > Streptophyta > Magnoliopsida > Magnoliales > Annonaceae > Annona > Annona cherimola. Next base: position 3,582,295 of record CM059971.1, on the reverse strand, counting down.
GACACATCTTCAGGTGTTTTTGGTCGAGGGTACAGGGGTTATGATGAAGTGTAAACAAAATAAGATTAAACAGATAGGTTGGTTGTATAAGTAGTTATGTAAAAATAATTGAAAAGTAAGATAGTTCGTATAGAAAAATGTAAAAATAATTGTTAAAAATAGGGTAATTATGGAGAATGAAAAATTTTTAATTAAAAAGTTTTGGTTGATATTTTTTTAGCCCAATATAGATTTTTAATTCCTGAGATAGTTTTTTAAATTTTTAATAGAATTTTTTATATTTATCATATAACTTTTTCATTTTTAATATACGTCATTATATTCTTATCTCATTTTTCATCACATTCTAATTTTTTATTCTAAACAAACCCTTAATATTTTAGAAAATTATATATAATCAGTTTCACTTCTATGAAACTCTTTTTCTACGTTACCTTTTTATTTTTAAAATCTTGATGGTTATGGAGAATCACTCCATCCATTGCATTTAGCATCATTTATAGTATCTCAAGAATACTTTTATTTTTTTAATTTCATTATATATGGGTCTCGTCTATAAATATGTAGAATTAACATAATAAAATGATTCAGTACTAAAATATCAATTTTAAAATAGTTTTTCAACATCTAAGTCATCTAAAATATCACTAATATGGGGATAAATAATTTGATAAAGTATTATTACATCCAATACATATGTGAATAAATCTAAATATTTTTTATAATTTACACATGAATACACATATTTTTGAGGAAACATGACGACCGTGCATATATTTGATTTGGATGAAATTTAGTCCCCTGGATAAGCAAGTGATGTTAAATATAATAAATGAATTAAATTTTAAATTAATAACCAATATCTTAAAAATAAAGGTGTTTACATGAGACCTTTCTATGTAACTCAGTTATGTAGAATTGGAGCCTTATATATAGAGAGAGGTATGATTATACACAATATAATGCATATATACTTAAATTACATTATTCATTTTTATTTTATTTTTATTTCATTTTTTGAGTTTTTCTTCATAAACTTATTTTTCTATTTGTATTTAATTTATATATCAAGTTTTGCTATTTTACAATACTTTTACATATTTATTTTTTATTTTTAAAAATGAAAAATTCCTCGAGTGCCTATAACTTTTGGCTAATATTCCTCTTATACCTACAGAAAATAAAAAAATTTTGCATACCCACAACATTTTACCTATAATTTCCTCGGTACCCACCCTGTCATAAATGGTTGTCAGCCGGAAGGAAAATGATGATTTTTTCCATGGAATTTAATAATTAGATATGGAAAAATTCCACGTATACCCACAACATTTGGTCATTATTCCTTTCATACCCACAACATTTTTAAAAATTCCTTATATACCCATGACATTTTACTCCTAAATTTTCTTGTGCCACCACCGACATGGTCCTTTAAGTTTCATTCACGAAGCTTGTACTGAACTTGAGGGGGTTGCAGATAGGGGTATAAATCAGGTCTTATTGACTTGGATTGGGGTAAATCAACCCTAACCCACATTATAAAATCTTAATCCAGCTCTACTTTGCAACCTTATTTTTCACACATTAACCAATTCTATTTTAACCCTATAGAATTTGGTTGGTTCGAGTTAGAAATTGAGTTTATAAATGTATAATATTAAAAATATTTTTCTTAATTGAGTCTATTTTAAATTAGAAATTTATATGAAAGAATAAAAATTAATCCTTTTTGTACAAATACTTTCTAATTTATGACTTATATAATAATATAATTGTTAAATAATTTAATTTTAAATCAATAATGTCTAGTTAATTCCTATGTATTACGTTGTGAGGACCAGGTATTTTATTCTATTTTTATTATAACTTTTCTCTATTTATGAGGTAACTTATGAACATGCTAGTAAGAATTTTACGATATTAATGGATACATAACATACATGGACACGACATTTAGGAGATGTATAGTGCATATGTGCATGTATGATTAGCGTTCCATTGTTGGGCACTATGACTATTGTTTCCCTCGCAGAGTAGGTACGAGGTTCGACCTGCCCGGTCAGGTCGCGGGGGTCAAGGGGGCAGCGCCCTTGCGGGGGTGCAGGGGGCAGCGCCCTCGAAGAAAATTTTAATTATTAAGTCGTATGAGTGGGAGAGTAAATTACTAATTGCAATTAGACCCAATCCATGTTCCGACCCAACCCGATAGGGATTCAGTAATAAAGGAAGCCCGCGCGCGCTATAGTTCATTTTTCATCCCGCACCCGACTATCTTCCTTCTTCTTCTCTTTCCGTTCTCTGCGTCTTCTCTTCTTTCCCCACCATTCAGTTCGGGCTAGCCATGGATTCATTCAAGGAAGCTCTACCGACTGTTTGAGGATCATCAACTCGAATCGTGGAAGTTCCGAATCTCTCCGTCTAAGTCTGGAGCACTGTTTTTGGGGGAAATTTCGATTCAAGTAAGTAGATGTCGCCCCTTCTCGATTTAGTGATGAAATTTTATGTTAAACGCGATGCGAGGCTAGAGGGAATGTATAGCTTCTAACGACTCCATGGTATTAGGCGTAGAGTTCGTAACAGTTAGGGTTCATGGTGAATTTACTTTGAATGCGTGATTTCTATGATGTAAAAGACTTCTTAGCAGTTGTTATATTGTTGGAATGTGACGTGAATTGATTTGCCCCAATCGAGAGTATGAATTGAAGGTTCTTTCATTTCGCACCTATCATGTGTTTGATAAAATGCTTGTGTGACAGATCTATGTGTTGAATCTGAATTGTGTTGATGTTGTATGCGTGATTTGCGATGTGTTTCATTGTCTGTTATGTATGATGCGTTATCTCAAATAGTTGGTTGTAAGGGTTGTTCATGGCCCCTGATTGACATGAGGAGAGGGTTGTTCATGGCCCTTGATGGACATGAGTAGATGATTGGTCGTGTTGTTCAATCTATGTGTATGGTTATATGCATACGATCTTGGGAGTGGGTATTGGATCCATGTGTATTAGCTTCATCACTATATGAGCATCCATCATTATGCTTATTTCCATTTTGTGCTAACCACTATCTACTTACTGGGTCTATTTAGACTCATATCATTTGTTATTGTGCTTTTAGATCGCAGGTCAGAAGGGGAACTTAAGGATGGAACAAGTTGAAGATCAAACATGAGAGACCCTAGCACAATATGTTGATTTCAGTTCTTTTAGACTTGTGCTCTTTTTGATAATCATATATGTAGACGATTACTTAGGCGGATTCGCTTTGACAACTATAATGTATTTGGTATTTCAGATTGGATTATAATCCTTGTTGATGCACATATGCATGACTATTATATCTGTTTGTTGTGTAAGGAAAATATGTAATGATTTCCTTCTATATGAATGTTTTTATTATATGAAGATGCAAGTATATAAATAGGATTGAATGTTACAGATGGAAATGTTATGAATATCAGGTCATGTATTCCATATTACCCCTTGTATGTTATGGGGAGATGCTGCCGAATTTTTCTTAGATTGTGTAGCGCCGTTGATTAGTTATTGAGTATTTTTATGAATGGGGCGTTACATACGTGCTAACGCAAGTCTATTTATTAATAATTTGTTAGATAACATATGAAATTTTCATCATCATTGATATACTTATCATTCGCTGTACGGACCCACATGTCGGACATGGGCACTTGATCCTCTGTCTTTATATATCTTAAAATATTACGATTTATTTGAGATTATTATTGTATTTATATTATTAATTAGGATCATTACATCCTTTGACGCATGTCTTATGAAATAACGATGCAAATTTTAAATTTATTAATATCAGTGCATTTTAAAATTTAAATGTTAAAACGAAGTGGGTATATTAGGAATAGACTATAAAAATTTCTGTATAATATGATATATATATACACACACCATTCATTACATAAACCTTGTATGAAAGCTATGATATATCAAGCTATTTCATAAATCACATCATTAATTTAATCAAATTGGTAAGAATGGTTGTATGGAGATGGGAAAGCCATGCTTGAAGTCAAGAAATGGAAAAGACATGGGCACATCATCTTCAATGAGAGGAGTCCACGAGAAGTCAAGCATTAGATAACGAAGGAAAAGAGCAGTTTCAAGCTTGGCAAAATCTGAGCCAGGACAAAGCCTTTGCCCTCCCCAAACGGTGTCAACTTCTTTCCTCCTGTCCTTGCTTGGCTTGTCTTATTCTTCCCATTATCCTTCACAAAAATTCAATCAGTTTAGGAAAGAGAAATTTTTTATAAATTAATTATTCATATATTGAGGAATAATCCCACTAGTCCGGGTTAAGCAAATATCTTGCTTAATTCATCTGAAATATTCATTTCTAATATATTTTTATTTTTTCTTCATATATTTGTTTATCTAAGTATACTTAATATATAAACTAAGTTATAACATTTTGGATTTTGTGTATATATTTTTTAAAATTTTTAATTATCTATATGCACATATATATTTAAAATACAACTGTCTTTTAAAATTTCAAAAATATATATATAACCATATCTAAAAATCATAAAACTTGTTTTGTATATTAAACACATTTTGAGAAATAAGCATATAAAGAAAAACAAAAAAATGTTTCATAAATATATTTTTTGAGGTGGGGTAAGTGAAATTTTGCTTAGCCGAACTAGCAAAATCACTTCTCATATATATTTGAATCAATATCCAGCACAAATTAATTAGCGTTTAATTTAGTTTAAGACGAAGATTAATGCTTCTTTTGCAAGCGAACTGTCACGTAACATATAGTTCAGCTAAAAAATGACCTGCAATCTCCAAGGATTGAAGTCTAAAGGGTCTGAGTAATTTGAAGGATCAAGATGAACTCCACAGAAGACGAGAAGAACCTTCCAACCAGTTGGAATCTCCATGCCTTTTAGACAAATCCAAATCATGTTAAAGAAAAATGACAAATTTTTGGCATTTAATTAGCTACTTAATTGAAAAAACTATCAATTTCTGTACAATAACGTTTCTACATGGGGGCTTTGGTAGGCTCAGCCAAATGCCAACCACTGATAATTATAAGGTTATATGAAAGCTAAAGAGGCATCAAGATGTTGTATATAAGCACCTTTTCTTATGATGTTCCATCGCTAATAGACATCAACAACCTCTTTGAGAAAGTGAGTTTCGGGCAACAAAATGTATGTATAAGGAGAAATTTTCTTATGATTAAGAATTTTAAGAGCAATGAAATTTTTCTTACTAATTTAAGAGCAATGAAATTTTTCTTACTTATGATAAGGAAAATTTTCTTTGCTTATGATAATATTTTACAACCAATAAAAAATTTGATTGCCTAGGAAAAAAATAATGAAGTACTAGCAACCAAATTTCTTCTTAGTAATTGCTACATGACATATGCTATTAACTATTAACAACTAAAGGTTGCAATTTATAACAAAAAGTTAGTTGGTAAAAGCTAAAATTTTTGTATTGAACAATTTTGATAAATACCAAAAGTACATTTTCTTATAGCTAGTGAATCTAAAGGTAAAAAACTAGTTAAATTAAGCACTCAACTAAATTTAAGATAACCAAATTAGGCAGCAAATGCATAATATTCTCAATAATAACACTACAAGAAAGTGAAACATATATGCCCACTTCTGTGAAGCCAAAATTTTAATTTTACATTGCTTATGATCAAATGCTACCAAAGATTTAGCTACATTCGATGCCAATTCCTACTCTAATTGCAGCGAAAGTGTATTGCTATTATAATCAAATTTTAATACCTACATTAAATGTTAATTTTGATTGCATTCACGGGGATGCATTTAACCAAATGATATTACTAAAAAGGAACTAATTATTTAAAGGTAAATAATCAATTGTAGCCAACGTATATCTAATAGAACCAAATATATATTATATACAGCTAAAAAATTGGCAACATTAAATGAAATTTATTGTAGTACATGCTGGTGGAAATGGCCAATACACGCAATAAGCCATCTACGGTTAGGAGCCGACTACTCAAAATTGAGACCAAAATAAAAAGAACTATTTGGTGCCGAAATTGATTAGAATTTGATGATATTAAGACTAATATGGTAATATTTTTCAAAGTGGTTTAAGAATACTAGTTAGAGCATCAGTTATATCGCCATGATAAAAAAAAATGTTATACCACATTTGTTTGTGAAAAACCAATATATGTTCGCTGTTGACTGAATGCACCCGAATGCATCTCACTTTTTTTATTTATTTTTGAAATTTTTTTTATGCAATTGTTAATTTGTATGTATTTATCATGTCTATTAATTTTTATCATTTTTAAAAATTTCTAGATTTTTTTATTTTTTAAAATCAGTTGTATTTTTGTAATTTATATTTTAAAAAATTAACAATATCTAAAAGTCTCTAAAAATAGTCAAAATTGATACACATATTAAATACGCCTAGATTAAAAATCGTATAAAAATTTTCAAAAAAAATTTAAAAAAAATGGGTTTTGCACTCAGGTGACTAGATCAGAACTCATTATTGTTATTGACTGTTTTCAAAAGAATGTTAATAGCTAAAAACTTAGTTGTGACATGGGGAAATTGACCTTTGTACTGTATGTGTTTTATAGCTTTTCTATGGACAAACTTATTATATTTCCACAGTGGAGCGCTTGATGAATAAGATCCTGAGTGAAATTCATGCACTTGTAGTCGTTCATCCCAATCGTCCTGCTACTTTCTCCCTTCTCACCTTCTCATGCTCTTCCTGTTAATGACAAAATGCATACATCCAATGACAAATAAATAATGCTAAACACAAGAAATAAAAAGGATTTTCCATTAATCAACAAGGCGATAAAAATGAATACAATTACATGAAATTAGACTTTCTATTTATATATAAGAAATGTTCCAATAAAGTCATATCGCACTACAATTATAATGTAATCTGCTACAAAAGCTACTCATTCAAATATGAAATTAGTATCTATCTTACCATTGTGTTTGAAATTATTTAAAATTATTTATTTTAAGGGCGTTCTACTTTTCATCCAAATAGGATATGTAATGTGTACTGGCCTTATTTGAAAATAGTATAAAATTAACTTGTTAAAATAGTTTGATTTAAATTTCAATTTCACAGTTGTTTTTCTAATATATATACCTAGGTGTGCAACTTAAGTTAGATAAGTCTAGCTCGATTCTATCATTACTTTTTAAGAAACTCTTATCTTACCTTTTTTTTAAGTCTGGTTGATTTAGAATTACTCTACTCTATTTTCTTAAGGTCAAATCACTACCAATTTTAATTTTTTTAAATGGTCTTCATTTTGTATTTGAAAAATATAATTCTATTACAAATCTTACTTAACAACATATAATCAATATCGTAATAGTATAATATCATAATATATTTATTAAATATTCTAAAAAAGATAAATTAAACAAGTTTTTATATGCTTAAATATACAAATATTTAGAAAGGACGTAATAAATATACATTACCAATTTAGGTTGGTTCATGGTTTCGGAACCTTTACTCTATCCTAATTGAACTAAATCTTTTTTACTTAGAACATACCCTATTCTGCAGCTAAGAAAATATAAACTTATCTTACCCATTTTATGGTGCTTAATGGGTCAACCCACAGTTACTTTATCTTAGTTACATTCTTATCTAAACAATAATTTTATCTGAATAAATATCATATAAAGTATTAGTATATTCAAAAAATATGAGACTTTTCTTTTCTTTTCATAAAAAAAATACATATAGGCCTTTTCTCATGTAGCTAAACATGATAGATTATTAAGCTAACCATATGTATCTTAGCAAATTAGGCATGGTAATCTTACCCATAGTTCTCTCAATGCCTTGGGGCAATTACAAAGGAATTTGGCAATGATGGCTATTAGCATAGCTGTTGTTTCATATCCTCCCAGTAGTAGATCCAGAACCAAGCTTAGTATTTCTTCTTTTAACAGATCCTTTTGGGTTAGCAAAATATCCAAGAATCCATCCTTCTCTCGTCTTTGCATATTTTCTTCTCTCCTCTATTGTAATATTATATTTGTAATCGCCTTTATTTGTTGTCTTGCCTGTTAAACCAGGGACTTATGTCAGGCAAACATCTAATTAGAACCTAGCTTTTGCATTTGTGCAACACGTTTAAAATTGTTGAAAATTGAAAAATATCACATCAAATAAACCATTACCGATATAGAAATTCGTCCACCTATATATTCATGAAAAATTAAATAAAAGACATGATAAAAGGTTTTTTAACACGTCAATGAATTGCATTGGCATAAGGTGTCCCATGGATATTAATAGGGAATGAGACTAATCCTTTCATGAAAGTAGTAAAGCTGCAAAATCATATATACTAACGTAGTAAAGATAGACCCTTGGGTTTGACAATGTTTGGCCTATTTAGCCGCCATTAATGTCCATAATAAGTGCTCACGTTTTGCACTTTTGTTGTTGTTTGGCTAAGATTACCTATTAGGCTCGAATATTTTGCATATAAAAATTCTCTTTGCCATATAAAGGTTATGAATGTGATTGAATGTGATTGAATGTAATATAAGTTGTTGCGATGTATATAAATACTTATTAAAAAACTGAGTAATTTTCATATATACCTACATAGTTTGACCGAAATTGCGGATATAATTACGTACTTTCACGAATTACATATTACCCTTATATAATTTTACCAAAATAGCATATAACCCCATAGGACCTCTTTTTTTGTCAGCAACTTTTAAAATGTGTGTTAGTAAATTGGATAATGACGAAAATAACACTGTTCAGAACTATATTAACTCACTTGTGCTCCTTAGAAAATCTCTCTTTTTACATGATCTCTTCTCCGAATACGCTACCTGCACAATTGAGTATTTTATAGCGATGAAATTTTAATATAGATCTAAATAGGGTTATTTCCATTATTATTTAATTTTTTGACTCATTTTAATGATTGTTGATGGAAAATAGGTCACATGAGAGTTTTATATAATTTTGGTAAAATTATGCGGGAGTAATAAACAATTTGTAAAACTACGTGAATATATCTGTAACTTTGGTCAAACTATATGAGTAAATTACTCTTAAAAAACTCACCAAAAAGTGCAGAATAGATAAGCTAAGAAACATAACTTATGCTTAATGCATGAATTTTTTAGCTTACGCAAACAGACCCTAAAGATTCACTTATTAGCTTTTCTTAAGCAACAATTACACTCCGCGAGTTCAGCCTTATTGTCTTAGGATTTTAATTTAGTAAAATTTATTCCAATTTCCATCCAAGCTTCTCTTTTCTAACGCACTTACTGTTTTTTTTATAAAAAAAAATACTTATCATATTGTACTCAGTTATCCCACTTTACTGTTCTTAACTTCCTCACTATTTCTCATATTATACTCCTCAAAAAGGTGGTTTTTTTTGCAACATATGACTCAACGGGGCTGCACATGAATTTTGGATATAGTTATTAGAATTTGGCTACAAATAGTTATATACATAGGTACAATAACAAAGTACTTAGCCGCATCAAACATCAAATGCAAAAAAGTTTAAATTTGTTACAAAAGGGTGGCCTTATGTAAGAAATTTTTCAATAGTATATATGATTTCATATACACTTACTATAAGGATAATTTGCAAATATACTCACATAATTTAACCACAATTACAAATATACCCACATAATTTCAGAAATCATAAATAACTCCTATTTAGTTTAATTATAATTGTAGTTATACTCACACTGTTAATGCGTTATGGTGTCATTACTGCTCTATTACAACATGAGCATATTTGTAAAGACTAAATATCCTTACTTAATTTTTAAAATTGCAAATATGCTCATGTGGTTTACATATCTTTGTAAATATACACATATTGTAATAGTTCAATAATGGCGTTATAACGGTGTGGGTATATTTGCAATTATGGTAAAATTATGCATATGTTATTTGTAATTTCAAAAACTATATAAATATATTTACAATTATGATAAATCTTAGTGAGTATGTTTGCAAATCACCCCTTACGACAACAATGTCTTACTTTTCCAAATTGGTTACAAATAGTTGTTAGAATTTAACTACAAATAGTTATAAAACATCGGTCACAATTACATAGTAGTTAGCCATATCCAGTATCAAATGCAACAAAGTTTAAATATAGTTACAAGAGGTAGCCTTATGTAAGAATTTTTTCCATAGTATATACGATTTCATATGACTTACTACAATAATATCTTACTTTTCCAAGTCGTATTTCATTTCTAATTACAAATTCTAACAGCCTCATATGCATGAAAAGAAAATGAACTTTTAACACATGTTTGGAATCATTTTGTTGAGTGAGATTTAGATGAGCGGGACAAATGAGGATAGATTGTCCATTCATAATTCTCATTCCGTGGGATTCAATCTCACGCACGTAGCAGCGTTAGCGCCTTATTCAACCCATTGTGGTCAACTGAGCATTGTTCGGTTTTTATGTGTATGGTGTAACTACATATGTATTTTATTTCAAAAGATACAACATTATATATTATGGAAGATTTTTTAATGCACTTTGGTACACTTAACCCCGATGCACTCAGGTATATTTAACCCGTTTTCTTTTCTTTTTTTGGAAATTTTTGTATACAACTGTCAATCTAAATGTATTTAACATGTGTATAAAGTTTTTCTATTTTTGAAAATTTGTAGATATTTTTTTAGATTTTTTAAAATTAGTGACATTTTCATAAAAAATTTTAGAAATATATAAAAAAGGGATATTTGCCCTTGGGTGTAGTAGATCATAACTCTTATATTATCAAAAAAGATTTATATATAAGGAAAATACTTATTGTATAACTAAGGATGATCTATGTAATGACCATAATTAGTATCTTTTTTCTCTTCATGATAGAAATTTCTCATTTCATTCTTAACTCCTCTAAATTCTTTTCTTTAGACTCCTAAATATAGGAAACATTTGGGTTGTGGAAAATAGGAGCCAGGTCGTATGCCCCCGGGAGCATTGAGCTCTCAATGCTCCTGAGTGCATTCATTTATTTTGTTTATTTTTTTGAAATTTTTTTATGAAAATATTAATCTAAGTGTATTTAACATACGTATTAATTTTTACCCTTTTTGGAGTATTTTAGATATTTATTTTTTATTTTTGAAAATCAGTGGCACTTAAGTAATATTAAATTACCTAAAATGCTATTGATTTTTAAAAATAAAAAATAAATATCTTAAATACTCCAAAAATGGTAAAAATTTATACACATATTAAATAAACCTAGATTAATAATCTTGTGAGAAAATTTTCAAAAAAAAATTAAAAAAATGAGAGTATGCACTAGGGAGCATTGAGAGCTCAATGCTCTCAGGAGCATACGGTCAGTTCCCATGGGAAATGTGGGTGGGAAAACATGGGGTGCACGGATTTCAAGGCACTTCATTAATTATCTAATCCTTATATTTTTTTCACTTTTACTCATGTATTCCAATCATTTTCCCTATCAATTACCTTCTAACAAACCTATTTATTCCAGTTTTACACTAATCATTTCGTATCAATCACGTAATTTTCAAAATATTTTATTTTCTATACGTGGAGCTCAATCCAGTGCACCCGGGTGCATTCAGCCTCAATGCACCCGGGTGGACTGCACCTATTTTTTTTATTTTTTTTTGAAACTTTTTTTATACAATGGTTAATCTAGGTTTATTTAACATATGTATCAATTTTTACTATTTTTGGAGACTTTTAGATATTTTTTTTAGATTTTTAAAAATCAGTGGCATTTTCGGTAATTTAAAATTACGAAAAATGCCACTGATTTTTAAAAATCTAAAAAAAATATCTAAAAATCTCCAAAAATAGTAAAAATTGATACATATGTTAAATAAACCTATATTAACAGCTTCATGAAAAAATTTTCAAAAAAACATAAAAAAAAATAGGTGCAGTGCACCCGGGTGCATTGAGGCTGAATGCACCCGGGTGGATTGGGCTCCTCTATACGTGGCAAAATGCTATGTTGCATTTCTCGTAACTTTCACTTTCCCTAACGTACACACAGTACCTTTTGATCTCCCCCATCATGCCTAGAAATGATTCAATGCATCCTTAGGCACTGAAATTTCAATGCGCGACACCTCTCTGTCATCCACTCAATGCTAGGAACTTTTACAGAGCCCACATATTTACAATCTCGCCTCCTGCATCAATGACATTTTTTTTTATTAAAAAACATCCTTAAGAAAGAGGAGAGAGATTAGACGGGACGGGACGGGCATCGGCTAAGCGATTGGCATAAATGAAAGAAAAGCCGGCCTCACCTCAAATCCAAAAATTGAAATCTTCATTCCTTCGCAATGTGACATTTTTCTTTTTACAATGGCAATTTCAGATTCACATTTGCATTTCTTTTGACCATTTTATTCATTTGAATCAATTTCGGACAGACACATGAATATCTAATTTCACTACTACATCTTCTCCTTTGTCTTTCTTCCTTGTTCTCAGACAAAGTATAAAGTTATCAATTTCGGACTGACACAAGAATATCTAATTTCACTACTATATCTTCTCCTTTGTCCTTCTTCCTTGTTCTCAGACAAAGTGTAAGATTATCTGCCATTAGTATATTATCTAGAGCACCGATCTTTTCAGACCGGTCGGAATTCCGGTGATTTCCGACCGGTCAAAAAATATTTTTATTTTTATTTTTTTTTTGAAAATAATTTTATAAACTTGTTAATCTAGTTATATTTAATTTATAAACCAAGTTTTATCATTTTTGGATATGTCTATATATTTATTTTGGATTTTTAAATACCCCTGTATTTAAAGTATTTAAAAATCCAAAATAAATATATAGACATATCCAAAAATGATAAAACTTGGTTTATAAATTAAATATAACTAGATTAACAAGTTTATAAAATTATTTTTCAAAAAAAAATAAAAAAAAATATATTTTCAGACCGGTCGGAAATCCGACCGGTCTGAAAAGATCATTTGTCTATTATCTATGATGATGTCTCCATGAAAATGTTGAACATTTCAAAAATATCCTTCCCCACCACCTTCTAATATTGTTTGTAAAACTCAGTTAACATTTCCCCTGGTCTAAGAGTCTTATAAAGGTCCATATCCTTATCCGTAGTCCTTCTTGCTTTGCATACTTATTCTTTCATCAGTGGTCTAGTCATATCTTCACTCTCTCGTCTAATAATCTACAGCGGATGTGGATTTTTTATAGCACTCTTTCAATGTTCATTGGTCTTTCGAAGGTGAAAATATCTCCGAAATATTGTAGTACTTACTCCTCTTTCTCCACCTAAGCACCTTAACCACGTTAATGGAAGTTGACTCTTTTAGTTGACATATTTAATGCGTCAAACCTATTCAATTCACTACTTAATTAGATAAAAGTAGGGAATTATGGTCTAAATTATTAAAAAAATTACAAATTATTGATAATTCTGCAATTTTATTCAAGTTTTTCCCTCAAAAGGAAAGAAAATTAGATTAAAAAAATCAGGAATAAAACTTTGAGCTAAATACAGATAAAACAAACTTTGTGCTAAATAATTTCTTATTTATTGAGGTAGTATGAGATGTTAAAAATTCATAATGTAATTATTGATCATTATTTTAAATATAAAATTTAGATGCATGACAGTGAACGCAAGATGGATATGAGGAATGAATTAGCTATGGGTAACCGTTTCAAATCATACAAGATCTTTGAATTAAATCTGTATATTCCAAGACAATTTTCTAATTTCCAATACAAAATTTTTAATTTCCAACACAATTTTACCTATTTGCAATACAACTTTACTCATTCACAATATGATCATTATATTTTCATCCTGAATACAAATTCATTTAAAGAATCTTGCATCATTAAAGTGTTTCAAATGATACAAGATCTTAGATTAAATCTGTATCTAGGATGAGAATGTAATTATGTATATTGAGAACGCGTAAAGTTGTATTGGGAAAGGATAAAATTGTATTAAAATTGTAAAGTTATCTTAGGAATTGAGAAATTGTCTTAGAAATAGTGATATAGATTCAATTCAAGAATCTTGAATTATTTGGAACAGATAAGGAATTTTTCTATAGGAGATTCAAGGTAAACTTTTTATCTACAACATTTTCACTTTCCACTACGAGTTTATTTTCTAATCATTTTTCACTTCTTTCTATACAATTATTGCACTTTTTAATGATTTTTCTACAACAATATATACAACGATTCTATCTATTTTAACTATATTATCTTTTCTCTTAATCGTTATTACTATCATATCACATAACTTCTTCCATTTTAAAATGTTTTACTCCAAAAACTTTTTATTTAAAAAGTTTTAAATGATACTAACACACACATATACTCAGCATGCATACAAGTGTAACGTGGTTTGCCCTAAAGGTATAAATAAGGTGGTCTCAACCCAAACCAAACTAACCTAACCAAATTTATGATAGAGTTGAGTTAGGCATTAAAAGAAAGTTATATAATTCAATTTATTTTAACCTAATCTCAAAACTAATTTGGTTTAAGTTCAATGTTTGTCAACTTGGCTTGACTTGATTTTGTGTGTTAGTACAAAATATAATAGATTATCTAAAAATAGTCGTACGAGATCAATCATATTTAATTATTACTTAAAAATTAGCATAAAAAATCATATGATACATAGACATTAAATAGACATTAATAGTTAGAAATATGACTATTTTAATACATAGAAATATTGGAATGTAATAATACTTTATGGAATCATTTATCCATGTATATGAAATTTCTGATGATTAGATGTTGAAAATATTACTTAAAAATTAATATTAGCATTAAATTGTTTTAATATGTTGATTTTGCTTGTTTGAAGATGGTGCCCATATGCAATAAAAGAGTTTTTGCATTAATATAAGTGATACTAAATACAATAAATGGAGTGTATTTTTCATCAACCATTTAGATATTAAAAATAGAAACAATTATATGGAAAAAGGGTTTATATAAGCATCCTTCAAGTTAAAATAGATATGTTATTTGTATTGATAGTTACGTGAAAATGACTAAAAATATGGTAGTTTGTATATAAAAATAATTAAAAAATATAATAGTTATGCATAGTGCAATTTTTTTTTTATGGAAAAGCTTCAGTTAAAAACTTTTGTGCCAACCCAAATACACCCCAAAAGTGTAAATCTCATAAAATTAAGGGAACGATACGCAGATGCCTTTCCTGAGGACGGTTTCCCATTTTTAGATGGAGATTTGAGGGGCTTACGTGTTCTTATTGGAATGGGTGCCAAAAGATAAGAAAGCAAATTAACCCAGAATCCTAGTTTAATACTTGCCAAGAGTGCCGGCCAAAAGATGAAGACGGGCCAGTATCTTCTCTCTTACTTGCAGCCAAATATGATTATGAATACCTCAATAACTGACAAAATCCGTGCTGGCCTTGGCCCCATTAAAAATTTAAAACCCTGTCCCAAACATAACGGGTCCTTTTGGTAAGATACAAAGTGTGAAGTGGCTAAAGTAAAGGTGAAAAATGCAGATGGAAATAAATAAATGAAAAGCCACAAACTGATTTAATATGTTAAGAGTAACAATTAGGGGTAAATAAAATAAAGTCAAAATGGATAAAACAGCATGAGAAGATGGAAAAAATGCAAAGACAATAATAGACAAACATAAGGTATTTAAATAATTAAAATATCGAAATATATTTAAAGGTGGGTAAGAAAGAGTCCGATTTTTTAAAGCTTTTTTGAAGGTACTAAACGGGACCCAAAAGTAATAGTGGAAATAGAAAAAATTTGAGAAAGGGAAAGAAAGATGTGATAGTTGTATGGATAAAATAGAAATTTTTTTTCGTGAGTTGGATAAAATAGAAAAAATTATAAGTGTAGCAATTAAGATTTAAGAACAAAAAGAATAAATGAATAACACAGCTCCTTGGAAGGATTTAAGAAAAGGCTAAAATGTAAGGGTTGCACTCGATGGCATTGAAACTTGAGTATAACTAGAGGCAAAACCTATTTTTATACTTTTGAAAATTTTTATAAAATTTTTCATCTAAATATATATATATGACAAAAATATTCTCATTTATATATATATATACACACACATATACACAGCTCTAAAATACTAAAACTTGATTTATAAATTAAACACATCTAGATTAACGAATTTATAAAAAATGTTAAAAAAATAGAAAATGAATTGCGCATCCATTTGCACTAATCTCGCTTTATAAAAAGATAATAGAAAAAGTAGGATAGTTAACTAAGGTGTCAAAGTAGATTGAGATATGTGTAGAAAAGGAAACTTTACTTTTACTTTTACGGTTTTACCCGTTACCAACTGGACCCAGTGCAACTGGCTATGTTATGTCCCTGCCTGGCTAGTGCTGATGCACTGTAATAGGATTCTACGCTTACTCTGCTGTCTCATCTCAGGAACGCAAATTGGATCAGGTTGACCCCAAACTGGCCCTAATTGTGTTCCAATCTTCAGATAGTTTGGGTCAAAAGTATTGTTTGATTGTTAGGTAGTGGTTGAAAAAATGCAACCCAAAGGTCGTCACTCACATCTCATCTCATCTCATCTCATCCCAGCCAACCTGATAACTCAGAATGAGCACATTTGCCATTCTTTTTCTCCTTTTTCTTCGATAATTGCCATTCTTTTATTTCTCAAAATATCAAAGCTGAACCGATTTATATGGATTTAGTTTAGGGTTGGATGGAAGTTTTTGAAAAATAATGTTGAATACAAGATTAATCACTAGCCCAACGTAAGCCCAAGTGAGCACTGAGCAGCCCGCGTGCTAACCTCCAATGGGGCCTCTTGAATCCCCAAAAACTCTCCGCCAAAACACACCGCCTCTATTATCCAAAAAAACAAAAAACCGCTCTCTTCACCAGCAGCCTGCCGCTAAAAGGTTCGTTCAGCTTCCTCTGTTTCCGCGTCCGCTTTTCCTTTTGTTTTGATTTCCTAGTTTTTCTTCTTGCAAATTCCCTTTTTTAATCACTTCTCATAACCCTTCGTTTCTCCCTGTTGCCTTACCCTTGCTCATCTCATCACTGCTCTCTGGAGAATTTCCAACAGGTCAAGATTTCATTTCTCAAGTCGATTGATTGTTTTCGTCCTCCTTGCTATGCCTTTGTGCTGCTGAATTACTCGAGAAATCATGGTTTCCTATGCGTATGATATGGGTAATTTTCGTCTGGATTTGGTTTTCTGAAATATTGTATCTGGATGCTTTCGAATGCTCACTCCGCATAACTGAAAGCCATCATTGAATGTGATAGAACGATTCTTCAATTTGGAAAGGGAGATTTTGGGTATTTTTGGGAACTCTTGGAAATTCGATCAACATATTCTTGTGAGGTCCTTATATCAGCTTTTTTGCACGATCATTACTTGGGCGACTTTGGTTGGTAATTCTTCATTTGCGAACGTCGACGATTTTCATGGGTGCAAAAGTTTTGGATAAGAAACTCCAAACAGGATTGTTATTGTTATTTTCTGTATCAAACTACTCGTTCATTGATCCCCTTAAGGCCCCAAACAGGCTACTGGCACTGTAAGCTATTCCTTGGAATTTCAATAGCTCTGTTGAATTTACTCGGAAGTTATGAATCGCAGATACGTTGGATGTTGAATAAATGGCCAAATATAATCCGTAGCAACAGAATCTTGATATGGATGGATGAACTCTTCCTATGATGCAGTTTGTAGTTTTCTTGGTTCCTTTTCAGTTATCTTATCTTTACACTATTGGAACTCGACTGGTTGTGATCGCCTGGAATAAACATGTTCTATCAAATTTGAGAAGTGAGAGAACCCCTTTCAAGCAAGGATGTTTGTATTCAGGCTGTGGAGTTCAGAGGGAATGTAAATGGTACAATAGTTGTCTTGATTTAGAATAAAATAAAATAAAATAAAATGCGGTTATTAGGCTTTTGGAAAGTGCTCATGCAGGTTTTTTGTTTTCTTTGAGTGGTTGTTGGTGAATTCTTCTTATCTTCTCTACTAGGCTAACAAACATAAGTGTAACTTTTTACTTAATTTGTAAAATCATAATGTGGCTGCTATTCTTTCCGTCTTTAAAATCATTGCCGAAGGAGAAATTGTTCACCATGAGCTGATGCATTACTAATTTTGTTTTGATTTTTTTTAAAAGTTAATTTCAAATATATCTACTTCGTTTGCCTTGAACTACAAATATACCCGCGAAATCTGAAAATTTTCGTATATACCCACTAAGTGTCTCATTTATTTCAAATATATCCAATATGACATTTAATAATTTTAAAATCTCATACTAACCCCGATTGATCAACATCGATTGTCATTGCCACGATATCCAAATTGTTAAAACTCAATTTGCCTGGCTTCTCTTTCAAGTCGAATGTGTTTTCAATACATTGTCCAACTTTTGTCATAGCAGAAAGACTACCATTATCAAATTATAAGGGGCATTTTGGACATTTCCTATGATGGATTTTAGTTGTGTCGATGAAATGGGCATGGACGAAATTTCATTCACACTTATGGTGTGTTTAAGAAATAATAAAACTTTTGAATGAAAAAATTTTAGCGTAAAAGTTTTTGAAATAACATAAAATAATATGCGCTAAAATTTTTTGAAATAATATAAAATAATATGATACGATACGAGCAATTATGAAAAGTAAAGAGAATAAAGGTAAAACAGATATGTTAGTTATATGGATAATTATGTAGAAATAATTGAAAAGTAAGGTAGTTGCATGTGAAGATGTAAAGAAATAATTAAAAAATAGGATAGTTGTAGGAAATGAATAATTTTAGTTTGAAAACATCTATGTTTATCCAAACACATCCTTAGTAAGTATATTTGAAAATTTTTAAACTTAGTGGGTATATTTGAATCAAGGGCAAATGTAAGGGGTATATTTAGAATTAACTTTTTTTTTTGTTTCATTACTGAATGCAATAATTCATGACTGGCCCAAAATATAACTATTTTTTCTCTAAGGGGGCTCCATAAGATGTTTGATTAGCAATAGTGCCACTTAGCCTAATTGGTGCTTTTCAAATACTTGTGGTCCTTTTTTCCAATATCCACAAGTCTTTTTGTTGGTTCTTGTTTGTTTTTAAACTCAATAATCATTCCTGCTTCCAACAAGTCTCTAAACGCTAACTTTTGCTGTATTCAGTGGTTCATGGTTCAAATAATAACAATTAGATCCGGATGGAAATGTTAGAGGTCATTTCCCTAATGGATTAGAAAATTATATGGAGCTAATCAAAAGAAGAAATGGACAATTAAGAAAGGGATAATGCTCTTGTCGCAACAAGAAAACTAACATTTGGTGACAGACGACTTTTGGCAACGCGTAACATTTTTTGAAAAAGTGATATAGTGATGGGATAGGTGTAACAATTAGGAGTAAAGAGAATACAAATATAATAATGGTATAGTTGTAGGAAAAAATGTAAAAAATAATTGAAATACTGAGGTCATAATGAAAAAAGTAGGATAGGATAGTTAGTTTAAATTAAATCATATTAACTTATTTGTATGAAGGGATGAGAAATTTATTATAATTATTTTTTGAGGGTGCATTTGGGAAGTGATACAATTTTCGAATGAAATTTTTTTTGTATAAGTTGTCAAAATGAAAAAATAATGTGACAAAATAGAGGTATTGATAAGGAGTAAATAAAATAAAGTTAAAATAAATAGATTAGTTATATAGGTAGTTGTACAGAAATGATTGAAAAGTAAGATAATTGTATAGGAGTATGTAAAGAAATGATTAAAAATATGATAGTTATAGAAAGTGATAACTTTTAAATTGAAAAGTTTTAACATGACATTTTTCATGTATCACCAAACGCACAAACTGATCCCAGTTCATTTGAAATTGGAAAAACTCGCTAGTATTATGTTTTGTTTGCAGCCCAGAGGAAAGGCAAAGTTTTGGTAGTATTTCTCTGTGTTCTTCAGAATAAAATGAATTGACTGCACGTAAAATGTTCAAGGATTGGGCTCTTAATTACCTTTCTGTGGCCTTAATAACAGCGAATAATATCAAAAGTTGGTTCTAACAAACCAAAGACTGCTCATGAGTCATAGCATTGTCATCTCGGATCACCAGAAAGATTAAATCTTTCTTTTCCTTCTTTGCAAATAGACCCCCATCTGCAACCATCTGAGTATGCAAGAGCTAATCCTCTGCTCCTTGTCCATAGCTCTCCTGTTCCCAGATTGTCTGACCATTCTACTATCCTTCATTTTCCCGAAATTCCTGTATCTACCCTTCCAAATGGAGTTTGTGTTATCAACCAATCAAACCCAACATTGGCTGTGCAAACAGCCTCAGTTGTAGTTTGGATTGATGCCGACAGCCGCTTTGAGATGCGTGAGATCAATGGCACTACTCATTTCCTTGAGCATACGATCTTTAAGGGCACCCATCATTGATCTGCCCATGCAGTCCAGGAGGAGGTTGAGAACTTGGGGCCACGCCTCAATGCACACACCTCCCTTGAACAGACAAGATTTTATGCCACTGTCCTCCATGGTGATGCCCCTGTTGCTGTAGACATCCTTGCTGACATTCTTCAAAATTTGCGATTCTCTGAAACTGCTATTAGGCGTGAGCAGGGTGTTATCCTCCGGGAGATGGAAGAAGTATGCGATTGCTATTTTAACCTCATTCTCCTTATCATGGAAGTAGTATTTCGATTCATTATAATGTCTTATTAATTTTATTTTGATTATTTACATTCTGCAGCATTCCAAAATAATCCACTGGGAACACGATTTAAGGGCGAGAAGAAGACATTTGATCAATCTCAAGGGTGGATTTATATCAATACCTTTCTAAAAATTATATTGGATCAAGAATGGTGAGTTAGTTGAATATATATATTGTACTTTTTCATGGACAAAAATAAAATAATCTATTACCTTGACAAAAGGTATAGCAATCTATTACGTTACAAACATAAAGCAATCTAATGTGTGAAATCTTTATGCACTGTGTTGGTACTTTGATCTATTTACGATTTATGCAATAGAACTTTTTTTTTGGTTAGCTCATATCTACTGCTGGAGAAGTTAGACATGGGTACATGGTTAATCAAGTAAGTTGAAAGTTTAAGGGACACGATTGCATGCGCCCGGGCGCATACACCCCTTTTTATTTTTTTTCAAATTTTTTTATAAAACTGTTAATGTAAGTGTATTTAACATGTGTATAAATTTTTACTGTTTTTAAAGTATGTTAGATATTTATTTTTTATTTTTGAAAATTAGTAGCATTTTAGGTAATTTTAAATTATGTTAAATGCCACTGATTTTCAAAAATAAAAATAAATATTTAAAATACTCCAAAAATGGTAAAAATTTATACATATATTAAATAGATATAGATTAACAATATTATAAAAAAAAATTGAGAAAAATAAAAAAATAGGTGTATGCGCCCCGGGAGCATGCAATCGACATCGAAAGTTTAAACGCCTTTCTACAGATCTAATGACTGCAACCCAACTTGTCAGTAGAAATCCATCTATCTTCACTGGTTCAGAGCTCACCTTTTACATTTTTCTATTCTTTATTCTGTAAAGTCTAGCTAATACTTGAGGATGATATTTTAGTTTTTCCTGTTACGTGAAATTAATTATCGTTATCATATCCATTTTACAACCTAAGGGGGTAGCCCCACGGATCGTATTGTGTCGTTCCCTCTAACTTTAGGATGTATCCTTCGGAAGCCCACATATTTCCCTGTTTTTTCTAAAGTTATCTAATCGTTCTCTTTTCATCCTTACTTCTACTCTCTCATCGCCTTCCACTTGGATAAATTATCACCTCCTAAGTAACTTTCATGAGGTTACTATCTTTTTCGTATTGCTAGAAAATTGACATTGAACTTGGATACTTGTAGGTTTGAGTTGTGAACCATGAATTTCCAATTGCACTTCTTGCGGTAGCTTTCAACAGAGCTAGATTCTGATCCAAACTCCATTCCTGTGATGGTGTTGCAAAGCTTTTTGGGGTCTTGGAGTAAAAGCGCTGGTGTGGGCGATTTTTCAAGGTGTGTTCTTTATTCTTTTTGTTGAGTCCCTACAGAGAAGAACAAAACCTGGCATTTGTTAAGCATATTTATTATGGTTTGGGCCTTTTACCTGTTGGCATGTAACATGTTCTATTCATCCATTCTTAGGCTGGTGTCTTCTTTGGTAGATCTTTTTGCTTAGTCACTGTCTACATGGGAACAAGTTCATCCCAAACTTCTATATACTTTGCTCCTCCACATTTCATAATTAAAGAATGCCATTCTATAAGAACATGAGTCAGAGTGCTGTTGTTTGGTTTTATGCTGCGACTATTACTGATATTACTAGTTTCGCAATTTTCAGAGCAAAGCTTGGTCGTAGAGTCAGCCCAGATGGCTTGGCTGAGAGTATACTTGCTTTCAACATAGGCTATTGTGATATAGGATTGTTTGGACTCTTTGCCACTGCAATGGCAACGTCCATGGAAATTTGCTTTTTTATTTAGAGGTGGATCTTTTTGTCCATATGGAGCTCCATAAGTCACTGTATGGACCATTTACTTTTGCCTGCTAATGACTCATAAATTTTTGTCTAATGATTCTCAAGCTGCTAATTATATCTTAATTCTTTTCCTTAATTTTCTTGTGTTGCTAATGATCTCTTAATTTGTTCTGTTATTGTTGATGTGGATTTCGTTTCTATTGGGATCATTTTTCCCTGAACCGGACACTTTTGCACACAGCCTGAGTTCTTGCGTGATTTGTCACTGCTAATAAAGGAAGAGTTTAGGAGGCTGGCACTGAAAATTTTAGAACCAGAAGTCATTAGTGCTCAAAATCAGGTGTACGATTATACTGTGAATCATTTTGTAAAAGGAAGTAATTTTTCTTTGAATCCCTAGTCTTTCATGATGATACATGAAATTATTTGTTGTCGACATGTTGGACAGAGGCCCTTTTAATTCTTACAAGTTGATAAAATGGATTGAAGAAATAGCACACTGCTTTAGAAATTCTATGTTACGGTCAAGTTCTAATTAAATTAAAAAGAAAATTCTATGAGAGATCAGTTAGACTAGCTATGCTATATGGGTAAAATGTTTGGAAGTTCAAGAATAACATATGCATAAAATAAATGTAGCAAAAATGTGAATGTTAAGGTGAATGAGTAATAAAATAAGAAAAGATAAAATTAAAAATAAAGTAATTTGAGACAATCTGAAGATAAAGCCAATGAGCAATCAAATTAGGGAAAACAGACTAAGGTGTTTTAAGTTTGTTAGATGAAGGCTAAAAATGACACCAAATAGGAAAGTCGAGTTTGTTCAAACAAAAGATGATAAGAGAATGAGAAGAAAATCCAAAAAAAGTAGATAGAAGTAGTTAAGCAAAATAGGAAAATTTTAGAGATTTCTGAAAACATAGTTATAATCGTAAAGAATGATGCGACAAGATCCATGCACGCAGACCCCACTTATCTGAGAAACAACTTATGATGATGATGAGGGCGTGGAAGAGTTCAACTTCTCTCTTAGATCTGTTAGACTTTATTTATTTATGTTATTCCAATAGCCTGTTGTTGCGTTAGATATTTCTGCATTTCTAGGATCTCTGGATCTTCATTAAATTTTTACCATGAAACTAACTAATATTTACGGTCTTGCTCTCTTAAGCAGTATGAGATAACAGAAACAACTGTTACTTGTCTTCTGATGTTGACATATGGGCGGATAGTTCCATTGTTAGAGTTTTTTTTTTTTTTTTTTTAAGAGATAAGTTCCATTCTTAGAGTCGTTTGCACGAATAGATGCTGTTGATGCTGCAAGAATCAAGGAAACAGCACAGGCATTCATAATCAATAAGGTTAATTACTCAACGATGTTGTCTCATATTCTTTTCATTAATTGCAAACACATGCATACTGAAGACTGAAATTCACCTTGATCACCATCATCTGTCAACCAGAGAATGTGCATCTGTTATGAGTTGTGACTTAATTTGAGGACTTGATCATTTTACTCCTCGCAGCCACTGCATTTTGATATGGTGTAAAATTCAGAATGCCCTCAGTTCTTCCCCACTCTCTGGAAACATTGACTAGGAGAATTATCTCCAGCAGGTTTCAAATATTTTACGGATCCCATCAGTTGAACAGAACGATAGATAAGAAAATAAAGGTTCATGCCATCAAACACAATTTTGTATTTCAGAGAGTTGTAATTGCTGCAATGGGACAAAGCAAAGCCAGTCCACTTCCAAAAAAAAAAAAAAAAACACGCAAAGTCAGCTAATGGTGACAGAAAAAGAGGCATTTAGGCAACGTTAGATGAATTTGGAAGGATTAGGGTGGCCTTATTCTCGTGTTAGCCATCTACTAATTAATCGGAGCATTAATTAATTAATTCCATCGACTACCATCTTATTGATAAAATTCCATTTACAACTGATTGGCTGCAGAAGTATTTCCAAGCTTAAGATCATGTTAAACTAGGTGACTTGGATTTTCGATTCGCTAGTGGGACGTGCCTTACATATATATGTTTCCAAATATGGATCTGGAAAAGTTGATGATTGAGCAAAATTCAATCAGCTTATTAATATTTATTTAGCTAGAACACTAAGTTTCATCTAAATCAAAAATGTGCATGGGATAGATTTTCTTAAAAATAAACATATATGGGATAGATTTTCTTAAAAATAAACATACTCAAATGTATATTAGGACAATGCACATAAGTATTAAAATGCAATAATATTTTATAAAATCTTTCGTCCATGTAATAATGATATTTTCAATAGTTTAGATGTTGAAAATATTAGTTTAAAATTAATATTAGCCTTAAAACATTTTATTATGCTACTTGTACACATTTGAAAACAACACTCATGTATAGTAAGATTAGACAAATGAAAGAGTTTCCACAATAATAAAAATAACGCTATAGATGAAGAATAGATTTTCAACCAAACATCAAGATGCTAATAATAGAGAGAGTTACGTACAAAAGTGATTTTATAGAAGCAAAACCTTCTAAATAAATTTAATGGTAATCAACAATAATGGATTCATTATATACATGTGTGTATCTTATTTAGGATATATAGTAAGGGTTTTGATTCACAAAATTGACTTGCCTCGATGATTTCTACTCTGCCTATTGCATTTAGAAATATTGTTTAACAAATAATTTAAGTTTTACCCGCATGTATCACCAAAGCTTCCAAAGCTTCTTGCCAGAAATATGTCTTCTCTATCTTTCCATCACCTAGCACAGATTCACTTTTTTACTCAAATAAAACGGGCAACGTGGAAAATAAATTACATGATAAAAAATCGAACTAAAAAAAAAAAAACCTTATAATTTTACGTGGAAAACCATTTTCGTGAAAGGGAAAAAGCTACGGCATCCAAGCAAATCTTTCGCTATATAAAAACAGACTACAATGCAATGTCTTTTCTAATGAAAACTAGAGGTTATCATTATTATTACATGGATAAATTTCAACAAAACAAGAAAGTTGTCAACACGCACCGCAGAAAGAAATAAAAAACAAAACAAAATCAATTTTCAAAAATTACTTACAAAATGAACTCCACACACTTGGAAAAACCCTTCACGTAAGCCCAACAGCACATGAAGCGATTTTCACAAAAGAGAGGAAAAATCCAACATCGCCTTCTTTAAAAATTCCTTACAAGAAATATAAGAGGTTTGATACTTCACCATCCACTTGATTTTCTCGTCTCAAGAAAACAACGAGCCCAATATTAACATGGTCAATGATGACACCTGCTTCAAGGGAAAAGAATGAGATAAATTAGAATACGGGTAGATCTGCATACTCGCAAATGATGAGTCTCGCGTCTTCTTTGTTAGAGACTCAAGAGTGCATAAATTGTTGTTAGTAAATCATAAATTTAGCCACATTTCTTCAAAACATTCTAATAGTTGCAAATAACAAAGAAATCTTTCTTTAAAAAAAAATTTCATAATTGGAATTGCCAAAAATTTTTTTAAAAATGAATATAGAAATTAAAAATCAGCAAAAACAAAGGATCGTAGTACAGGTTAATCAGAGGCATGCATACCTTTTTTTCCATTTTTTTTTACAATGGGCCTCCCGTGCAATGATTGCACAGTTGAAAACTGCAAAAACAAAGAGGATTTCAGTGGATAAATGTCAGTTAATAGCATTTTTGAAAGCGCTTCTCAGCAAGCTGAACTTTAGATCTTGATTACAATTTAAGAGAGTACCTAATTGGAATTTGAAACTCATCACTGGTACAGATGATTCACTTAGATCTTTTCGCCATCTATATAGATATAAGGGATTTGTAAAATCTTGGACCTGTCATCATCTCCTTCCTTCTTGTATCTCTCAGACAATAGCGGACAATTATTGATATGCAATAACATGAGAAGTGGAAGATCTTTCAACCGACGAGGTAGCGACCTCAAAGCCGTGCATTGTGAGATGTACAACTCTTCAAGTGCCTTGAGTTGTACCAACCACCAAGGCAACGATTTCAATTCCTTCCACCCACCGATTATAAGCCTCTTTAGTGACTTAAGTCGTCCCAACTGATGGGGCAATGATTTTAATTTCCTGCATTGGCTGATATTAAAT
Organism: Annona cherimola; assembly: GCA_030490835.1. Classification (NCBI taxonomy): domain Eukaryota; kingdom Viridiplantae; phylum Streptophyta; class Magnoliopsida; order Magnoliales; family Annonaceae; genus Annona; species Annona cherimola. The sequence goes on along the minus strand of CM059971.1, from coordinate 3,555,547 downwards.
GTCTTCAATGATTGAAGCTGTTCCAATGACTGAGGAAGATTAGCCAAACCTTGCATATTTAGAATTGCGAGGCGCTGGAGTTTCTTTAGTTGTCCCAACTCTTGAGGTAGTGACTCTAATTTTGTTAAGCCATTTATTTCAAAATCCACCAGTGACTCCAGCTGCCATAGTGAATCTGGCAAACAAGTAAGCTCTTCTGCACCTTTGATTGTGAGCGACCTGAGTGTCTTGAGTTGTCCCAACTCTTGAGGCAGTGACTGTAAATTCTTCGGGCAATTAATATAAAGTTTCTCTAATGACGTCAACTGTGCTAGTGAATTAGGCAGAAAAGTCAGCATCTCTACATCCCTGATTTTAAGTGACTTGAGTTTCTTGAATCCTTCCAACCCTTCAGGCAGTGATTCTAATTTCTTTAAGCCACTAATATGAAGCTTCTCCAACAACTCAAGCTGTGCTAGTGAATTAGGTAAACAAGTCAGTTCTTCTGCATTGCTGATTTTGAGCGACTTAAGTATTTTCAATTGTTCCAATCCCTTCGGCTCTAACGACTCCAACTGTCCTAATGAATTTGGCAGATAAGTCAATAATTGTAAACCATTAATCTCGAGCGACTGAAGTTTCTTGAGTTGTCCCAATCCCTCAGGCAATGACTCAATTTTGCAGCATCCACGAATTTTAAGTTTCTCTAGCGACTGAAGTTGTGTTAACCCATCAGGCAGAGACTTCAATTCAAAGCAATTGCGAATTTGAAGTTTTCGTAAAACCAATAAGTGCTCCCATCCTTCATTTGGGAGAGTTTCGATTTCTTGAATGAGAAGTTCCTTAAGTTTTGGAAGATGCGGCAGACCACTTGAAAAAAATTCACTGCTGCTGTGTAAATTGATTTTTTCAAGGAGCGAAAAAGAAGAGGAGCACTCTGTCCGTTTAAGTCTCTGGCAGCCAGATATCTTTAGATTTGTTAGAGGAGCATTGGCAAGGTGATTAGGCAACCCTATCAATTTCGGACAATTTTTAAGCTTCAAGATAGAAAGACGTGGCATAATTATTATATCTCGATTTGGTTTTGACATCAACTCCCACTCCTCTAATTCAGGCATGTCCTTGAAATTTAGTTGTTCCAGCTCTGGAAATACTGATTTTATTCCTCCTGCAAAAACATCAGTGCTATTATTCCCATAGTACAACTCATGACCCACCTTTTTCAAATCAATATTTTGCAAACTGAGATATTCGAGTGCAGGTAACTTTCCTAGCCTAGGCAGATTATTCTGTTCACACCGAATAACAAAACCTTCTATTTCCAACTTGGTTAACTTTGCGAAAGACAAATCCTCCAACCAACTCGGAAACTTTGAACTGCGCCTATTGCAATATAGTTGCAATTCTTCGAGATTCTCATGAGGACGTAGGCCTTGAAGTACACCATCCATCCTCTCTATCTCTGCATCATCTCTTCCTGAGGTCGCTGCATCATCATCATCATCTGAGATTCCATATGATGACATTTCCAAAAACAATCTCTGAAGGTTTGGCTTCTTCCATAATTCTGCTTTAAAGGCTTCGCGAGTACTTGAAACCTTCTTTAGGTTTTGTAGTACTAAACTTCCCTGGAGACAATTGAGTTGCTGCAGTTCATTAACCTCACATCCCCCTTCACCTCCCACGATGAATTTACTTAATGTTTCGAGGGAAGTCATTTTGCCTATCCCTTCCGGTAGATACTCAAGCCTAAAGGTCCCCTCGATTTCAAGATGTCTCAATCCAACCATTCCACCCATACCTCTTGGTAATTTTTTCAGTTTAAAACAATAATTGAGTTTCAAAGTATGCAAATTGCGGAGGTAACAAACTGATTCTGGCAACTCAACCATTCTCGACCAAGATAAGTCCAGATATGCCAATTGCTTTAATTTTCCAAAGACATTTGGTACCTCTCGCAATTTTGAAAACCTGAACTTCAGATATTTCAAGTGCTTCATTTTGCTGATGGTATTCGGCAACTCCATAACCAAGAGGAATACAAATCCAAATATCTCAAATGCTTTAGTTTTCGGATAGTTCTTGGCAATTTCTTAAATATTGAACCTCTCAAAGCCAATGCCCTGAGAAATCTTGCTTGCTGAAACAAATTATCAAGGCTTGTATCAGTTTTATCAAAATCACGTAGAAAAAGTGTTCGCAGTGTTTTTGCTCCGCGAAAAGAAATGAAATTGATGTTGGGGTTCTTTTCACTTAAAATTAAAGATGCATGACGGACATTAGCAGGGCATTGGTTTGACTTGTCACCCATACAGACGTAAGTTTCATCCTTTGTGATGAGTTCTGCTAAATCATGAAGAAGGTCGTGCATTGTACAATAACTTCCATCACTTTCGGCTCTTTGGAACATAGACCGCGCCACTAAACCATCAAAATATCCTGCAGCAATGTCTTCCACTTTTCTGTTTCCGTCTGCATGAACAAAACCCTGTGCAACCCACAATGTAACCAACTCATCCTTAGCCATCTTTTCATCCTTTTCGTATATAGAACAATATGCAAAACATTGTTTCCAAGCCGATGGAAGATTATAATAGCTGAGCCACAATGCAGGAAAAATTTCCTTTTTGGCAGCTTGTAGTGACCACATTGGACTGTCCAAAGTGTTTTGCCAATCTTCTGCTAACGTCATGCCATTCATGACACTTCCCATGACCTTGATTGAAAGGGGCACTCCTTTGCACTTGCTGACAATTTTTCTTCCTATATCTTGTAAATCAGAACGGTCTTTATCATTTCTCCCAGCGAAAGCTTTGTCACTAAACAAGCTCCAAGAATCATCTTCTGACAAGCATTGCAACTCACGGATGTAGACAGCACCCACGGCGGTTGCTACTTTCTGTGCCCGTGTTGTAACTAAGATTCTACTTCCAGCAACCCCACTTATTAAACAAGCCCTTACTGGATTCCACTTTTCTTCATCCTCATTCCAGACATCATCCAGAACAACCAAAAAGCGTTTCCCCTTTAGTTTGTCACAGAGCTCTGTTTGCCATCGGCTTAGATCATGGGCAGTAGTGTCTACCTTTAGATCATCCAAAAGTGCTTTGATGACCTTGGTTGCATCAAAAATTTCAGTTACACAAACCCATGAAAACAAATCAAAATGCGCCCGCACACTCTTGTCATTGTAGATTTCCCTAACAAGAGTGGTTTTGCCTTGCCCCCCGATGCCAACAATAGCAGCCACACGAACCTGCCCATCCTCATTGCTACTTCCGCTTACCAGCATGTTTCTGATTTCATCCTTGTCCTTGTCTCTGCCAATCATCTTTACTTCAATCTTCGAACCTGTGGTAGGCCTACTGCTTACAAGCTGCCCCTGCCCATCACCTGAACGGCTGCTGAAATTGAACTGCTTTTTATCTCTATAAATCTGATCCAACCTCTCCCTAACTTCTGATATGCGTCGCGCAATCTTATAACGGGACGCTACATGATCCAAACCGGTGCAAGGTGAAAGTAAGCAATCATGTACCTGCTTATTTTTACCATCAATTAATAAACAAGTACGTGGCATCCTCATCTGACCAACCAAGTTTATTTCAACATGTAAAAATAATCATAAAAAATATGAGCGCTACCAAAATATATATTATGTATTAATTTTTTACTCGAGATATGAGTGTTATCGGTCCATTCGCCTAACATAAGAATATTTTTAAAAAAAATTAAGAGCAATTAAATTACACATATAGATTCTTTGGATAGCCAGTTAAGAAGTGAGGTAATGGAAAGCTCTCATTGCATTTAGAAAATCCTAATTAAATAATCACGAATCTGTTTTAGAAATTTGTCTTTGAACTTCTAGCTTAGACATTAGTATTGGTCGTATAATAGAACTTTAATTGTATTTTATGGAAATTACTTTTTATTATTAATGTTGACAACTCCTATATATATTTAATTTACTAAAAAATTAAATTAAACAATTTTATAATTCCCTTAGAATTAAATTTAAACCAAAAAATATATTTTAAATCAACTTTAAAATATAATGTTATGAATTTATTTTTCTTATTCCATTAAACCACAAGGCTTCATCTATGTGATTTCATTGTTTACGTTATTACTTATTTGAACTAATCAAAATAAATAATAATGTATGAACTAATAAAAAATAATTATGCAGAATTTCGGAACCACAAAACACAAATATTGGTTGGCTAGTTAGCTTATTCCACAACAAAGATATTGAATTAACTAATACTTAAGCCAACCTATATATGCATAGATCCAATTATGATATAAATAAATTTTATATGGTCAACGTATGAGAAAAGATTCAAAAATAAATTTTATATGGTCAACGTATGAGAAAAGATTCAAAAATCGAAGCACGTTAAACAGGAACCATTGATCATACTTTTCTATCATAATTTTGTATCAAATTAAAAAAAAACATGAAACCCCTTAATTTTTAAGGTGTTGCTTATGATTTAAAATGTAATCTATTCATTGTATTTAATACCATTCATTTATATAAAAATCAAGTTTCATTCAAATAAATATGTACATGGGCCATTATTTGCTCAAAAAATGAATATATTTATGCGTAAATTATAAATTAGAAAAAATATTTAGATTCATTCATATATGTATTAAAATGTAATAATACTATATAAAATCATTTATCCACATAATAATAATGTTTTAGATGGTTTAAAAGTTGAAAATACTACTAAAAAATTATTTTATTATATGAATTTTACACATTTAATGTAACTCATATACATTAATACTAACAAATGAGAGAGTTTCTACCATAATATAAATGATGATAAATATAATTGATAAAATAAATTTTTCATCAACAAGATTTTTAAAGATATAAAAGGTTACATAGAAGAAGGGTTTCATAAAAGCAAGTTTGATTAAAAAAAATACTAAAAATAAATACTAAAAATTTTTCCCACCGAACGTCTACGCTACACCAATTAACGAATAAGGACGCAGTATTGTCTTTTAACAAACCAAGTTTATTTAGAAGAAAAAATAATAACAAAAATATGACTACTATCAAAAATATATACATCATATAATTAACTCTTTTACTCCAAACATTTGAGCATTATTAATCCATTCACCTAACATATGAATTTACTTTTCCAATTTTAAGAACAATTAAAATCTACACATAGCTACTATGGTCAGCCAATTAATAGGTAAGGTTGTGGGAAAGCTCCCTACATTTATAAAGTCCTAATTGAATTACCACGAGTCCACTTCTACAATTGCCTTTGAATCTCCAGCCTAAACACTAACTTCTTGTCGTGTAATAGAACTTTAATTGTACTTTATTGAAGTTATTTTTTATTATCAGTGTCGATACCTCCAATGTGTATTTAATTTACTAAGAATTAAATTTGGACAATTTTATAATTCACTCGGAATTAAATTTAAATCAAAATATATATTTTTAATTTAATTCATCGATAATTAAATATATAAGAATTAACTTTAAAATATAATGTTGTGAATTTATTTTTCTTATTCCAGTAAACCACAAAGGCTTAATCTATATAGTTTCATTATTTATATTATTATTTATCGAACCAATCAAAATAAATAATTTATATGAATTAATAAAAATAATCATTCAGAATTTCAAAACCACAAAACATACCTTTTTTTGGTTAATTAGTTAGGTTGTTCTACGACAAAGATATGGAATTAATCAATACTTAAGCCCATGTATGCATAGATACAATTAAGATGCGAACAATTTGTTATATGGTCAACTTATGAGGGAAGTCTTAGAAATTGAAGCACATTGAATAGGAACCATTGATCATACTTTTCCATATTAGTTTCATAAGCCATATTAATCCTCACAAATAAAAAAATACAAAAGCAAATAGGTTAGTTACCAATAATGATATATTAACTAGCGAATTTAATGTAGGATTTGAACTATGGCCTAAGAAGTTTGTACAAAACTAAACTCCTATAAAAGCTAAAAGCCGAAGTTATAATAGAAACAGAGGACATTAATACAAATCAAACCTCCAAAAAGGGCCCCCATAGTATGCTCTCGGGAGCATGCAACGCTGCATGTTCCCGGGAGCATACACCTATTTTTAAATTTTTTTTTAAATTTTTTTACAATATCGTTAATCTATGTGTATTTAATATGTGTATAAATTTTTAACATTTTTAGAGTATTTTAGATATTTATTTTTTATTTTTGAAAATCATTAGCATTTTAAGTAATTTTAAAATACTAAAATGCCACTAATTTTTAAAAATCTGAAATAAATATCTAAAAATATCCAAAAATGATAAAAATTGATACATATGTTAAATAAACTTAGGTTAACAAGTTCATGAAAAAATTTTGAATTTTTTTTTAAAAAAATAGGTATATGTGCCCGGGAGCATTGAGGCTCAATGCTCTCGGGAACAGAGGATCAGATCTGATGTTTCAATGCATAAAATCCACTTTTTTAATTTTTTTGTGAAAATGTTTTTATAAAACCATTAATTTAGCCATATTTAAAGTATATATTAAGTTTTACCATTTTTAAAAATCTATATATTTTTTATTTTTTAGAAATAAGGGTATTTTAGTCATTTAAAAATGACTACAAAAACTCCATTTTTTAAAAATAAAAAACATACGTACACATCACAAAAATGTTAAAACTTCATTTATAAATTAAATACCCCTAGAATAATAATTTTATAAAAAAAATTCAAAAAAATTCAAAAAAAATTAAAAAAAATAAATTTTACACCTGCATTACATTGAAACATTTCGCCTCTTCTTATGCTTGGCATTAATATCAACCCCATACATAACTCACAGATTTAATAGTACTCGCTTTTTACGTACTATAAAAAAATTATATATTTTAATAAAAAAAAGGCTAGACAAACAGAGGTAATTTGTTCCATATAATTATTTCTGTTTATAAAATAATATTTCGATATCAATATATAAACTACTTTTAATATAAGAATAATATTAGATATAGGCAGACATTTTTTGGCTTAGATATGGCTGTAGGAAAAAGCAAAATGATCTTGTCCAAAAAACATATTTTTTCGTTTTATTGAAATTTATTTTATAAACATGTTAATCTGCTTGTATTTAATCTATAAATCAAATTTTTACCAATTTTAGACATATGTATATATTTATTTTAGATTTCTAAAAAAGGGGTATTTAAGTCATATTAAATAATTTAAAATGACTTAAATGCCCATATTTTAAAAAATCCAATATATATATATATATATATGCATATCAAAAAATGGTAAAGTTTAATTTATAGACTAAATACAAATAGATTAATATGTTTATGAAAAAGTTTAAGAAAATAAAAAAAAATTATGTTTTTGGACAAGTCTGAAATCCAGTCTAAAAAGATCCATACCATATTATATCATTTTCTTCTATTAAAAACTTTCTATGCTAAAAGTTTTTTATCCAAAAATTTTATCACTTTCCAAACACACACGATTAAATAAGTCTAGAGTTTCCTTCATAATGCCCACATTATAGAATTCCGAAATGTCCACATTACAAAAGAGAAATGACCCTAGTAGCCCGGGCTAAGCAAATGACTCACTTAACTCATCTTTAAAAACTTTAAAACACCTATTTTTTGCTTTTTCTTGATATACTTATTCGTCTAAGTGTATTTAATATATAAACTAAGTTTTACTATTTTTAGATATGTGTATATATTTTTTGAGATTTTTAAACATCTATAAAAATTTCAAAAAAATATATACACATATCCAAAAATGGTAAAACTTAGTTTATATGTTAAATATACTTACATAAACAAGTATATGAAGAAAAATAAAAAATAGGTGTTTTAAATGAGTTTTTGGAGATGAACTAAGTTTTTAAAGTGGACTAAGTGAGCCATTTGCTTAACTAAATTAATAGGATAATTCCTCCGTTACAAAATCCCAAGGAAAATATGTGCTCTAGAGAAACGAGAAAGAGCAAAAGACCACACGTATCCAGTTACCACTCTTCCTTATATAATAGGAAGGGAATTTGAATTGAACTCATAACTTCTTGGGATAAGATAAAATAATAGTAGATTAAGTTCATAGCACATAATAAGGAGAATAAGCTCTAAAACGAATGTTAAAGAAATCAATAATTAGTGAAGGAATCATCATTTGCTCCGTGCAATTTTATACCAGGAGGTTAATTCATCCAAAGCGGTGTAAGGCGAAAGGAAGCTAGCATGTACCTTGTTTCTCGCATCATCATCATCACGCTTTGCTTCGTATTCTCCTTCAAGCCCGGATACCACCCAATCGTCTAGCAAATCGTCGATGTCGTATGCGACGGCGCGGAGCCTTGACAGCCACAGATTCACACTTTCCTCGGTAGCTTGCCTAGTCTCAGCATCAGCAAGAAGGGCTCGGATAGATTGGAAGGTGTCTCTGAGCTTTTCAAGCTCACGGGCGGCGCCTGCGAACAGTGAGAGCTGCCGTCCGAGGACTTGGTTGAGCTTCTCCAGAGCAATCGATAGCAGAGCATCAGCCATGGTTGCAAGCGATGATCGGTGAGAGAGAGGGGAAGAGGATTTCTTTCTGTCTCGTCTGCTGCTCTAGATCTAGTCAACGTTTCCCTTCTTCCGCAAGCTTTACTTTCTGGAGTCTGGTAGGCCCAGCCAAATGCCAACCACCCATTATTACAAGTTTATCTGAAACCTAAAGAGTCGTCAACATGTTGTATATAAGCACCTTTTCATATGATGTTCCATTGACATCAAAAACCACTCCATGAAAGTTTAATTCGGGCAACAAGAATGTATGTGTAATGAGAAAATTTCTTATGATTAAAAATTTTAAGGGCAATGAATTTTTTCTACTTATGATGAGGAAAATTTTCTTTGCTTATGATAATATTTTACAACCGCTGCAAAGTTTGACCGTCTAGTGAAACAATAATGAAGTATTAGCTATCAAATTTCTTCTTAGTAACTACCATAGGGCATATGCAACCGACTGTTAACAACTAAATTTTGCTTTTTATATTAGTTGCTGAAAGCTAAAATTTTTGTAGTGAACAATTCTGTTAAATGCCAAGAGTACATTTTGTTGTGGCTAGTGAATGAAGAGGTCAAAAACGGCTAAAATTCATCTCTTGACTAAACTTAAGATAACCAAATTAGGCGGCAAATGCATAATACTCTTAATAATAATGCTACAAGAAAATGGAACATATATACTGAGAAATATTCAAGTATAACTTTATTGCATCAAAATTATGATGCAGTTGCCTAAAAATGAGCATCATATGGGCATAAAATTATAATCTAGTTTACCTACTATGTTTAGAATTATGTATTCTATTACCGTACTAATTTTCATCTCAATTGGATATATGCGATGACCCCATTTCAAATTTGTTACAATTCAACGCAATAAAATAGTATGATGTAAACTACAACTTTAAAGTAATTTTTTCAATATGTAAATCATTTGCTATAAAATTTATATATAGATAAATGATTGTATAAAATATCAATACATTTAAGCATGTGGAGCCCTTTTTTAGCCAAATGCACCGTTAATTATGGTGCAATTTGACTACACAAGAATATATCATATATATATATATATTTATATATATATAAAGAGAAAGAAATATTTAGGTGCAGCTTTACTGCATCAAAATTATGGTGCAGCTACCTCAAAAATGGGCCCTGCATGGTCATAAAATTATAATATACTCTGTCTATTGTATTTAGAATTATATAGTCAGTCATCATACTAATTTTTGTCCCAATTGGATATGCGTATGGGCCCCATCTGGAAATGGTATAAATTCAATCTAATAAAATAGCTTAATATAAATAATAATTTTAAAATTATTTTTTAACATGTATACCATTTGCTATAAATTTTATATGCGGATAAATAATTGTATAAAATGTAAATACATTTAAATACATGTAGGCCCATTTTGGACCAAATGCATCATTAATTGCAGTGCGGACAAATGCATAGGATATATATATATATATATATATATATATATATATATATATATATATGATGAGTAATTCTATTAGTCTGAGCTAAATAAATGTTCCGCTTAGCCCACCTCAAAAAACTCATTTACAATAATTTTTTTTTTCTTCTTTCTTCATACAATTATTTATCTAAATGTATTTAATATATAAACCAAGTTTTACCTCTTTGTATGTGTATTTTTTTTGAAAATTTTAAACATCTAAGTGTATATTCGTATTTAAAATATTCCTATATTTAAAATTATAAAAAATATTTACACATATCCAAAAATTGGTGCAACTTAGTTTATATTTTAAATACACTTAGATAAACAATTGTATGAAGAAATAAGCAAAAAAAAGTTATTGTAAATGAGTTTTTTGAGGTGGGCTAAACGACACATTTACTTAGTCAGGGCTAACAAGATCATATATATAAAACCTGTTCTAGTATAGCACAATTGCATCAAAACAGCATTATATTTGCCTAAAAATGGGCCCCACTTATTAGATTGCGACAAAATTTTATATAATCATTTATCTATATATAAATTTTATAGTTAATGGTTTACATTTTGAAAAATAACTTTAAAGTTATTATTTACATCAAACTATTTTATTACATGAAATTTTTACTATTTTCAGATGAAGTCCATATACATATCCAATTAGTATGGTAATAGAATATATCATTCTAAATATAATGGTGAAGTATATTATAATTTTATAACCATGTGGGGCCCTTTTTATGCAACTGCATCATAATTACAGTGCAGTTGCACTATACTTGAATATAACTCTATCTCTCTATGCCCACTTTTGAAGCCAAAATTTTAATTTTACTGTGCTTATTATCAAATACTACCAAGGATTTAAGTAAATTTTATGCAAAATCCTATGCTAGTTGCGGAGAAAATTTATTGCTATTGTAATCAAATTTTAGTAGCTATATTAAATGTTAATTTTGTTAATTTTGGTTGCATTTAAAGGGATATGTTTAACGAAATGATTCCTTTGCAAATCTTAGTTAACAACTTGTAATCAATATGCTAATAATATAATATTAAAATATATTTATTAAATTTATTAAATAATCAATAAATTAAACAAGTTTTGATATGCTTAAATATGCAACAAATTTCGTAAAAGATATGATAAATATATATTACCAATTCAGGTCTGTAGATTTATTTCGCCGAGTTTTAAAATAAGGTAAAAATTATGGGAAATGTGGTATTTGGTGGGAGTAGAAAATGGAATATTTGAAAATTATGTGATTGATATAAGATGATAGGAGTAAAAGTAGAATAAATTAATGAAGTGTCTCGAAATCCATGCCCCCATGGTTTCCACCCATTGTTATCAAGCGTCCCCATACTCACATGTATAGCCACTGACCCTTGTGGACAGTGGTCGCACCAAGTTCAGCCAATTGGCTGACCATCCCTGATTTTTAGGATCCACTCGTTCGGAAATTGGAAGAGACGAAGAAAATTAACCGATTGTCCGTTGTGGTTTCTTTGAAAATTGAGTACGTCTTTGTAACGAACAAGAAAATTGATGCCACCCCTCTCTTGAATTTGGGTGGAATTATATTCTTTTTAAGCAAGTGACAACCAACTATGAGTTTTTTTTTCTTTGTGTGTGGGTATTTCTTAAAATAGCTGAAGAGGTGTTTATGAGCTTAACATCGAGATCTACTTGTATACAACATACCCTTTACCATTTCTTACATTTATTAAAATTTAACAACTTAATTAATTATATGATTCGCTGACAACCTTTGAGCACTTTTGGAAAATTTAGACACATTTGATGGGATTCGAATCTTGATATCTGACTTTAAGTAGTAGTCGACTACATTGATAGTTGGGAGTTTTTCATGTTCATGTCAACGGTATTATTGTGTTAGAGCCCGCAATCATACTCAGTTTGAATTTACCCTGCACAAAAACATTGTTAAAATGGGTTCTCCTTTTATGATGGTGAAATAGTGGATGGTCACTAATATCATTCATGATTAAAAAGATTATATATAGTAAAAAGATTTCTAATGTCCATTGTGATTTAATTGAGCTTTCAGTAATAATGGCATTAAAGCTTGGCATGGAGTCCTACCTAGAGTTCAGATGAAAACGATTTATAGTTATTGAAGTCATTCCATTAAAGTTGGAGGGCTAACTTAAAGGCCACATTAAAATTATTAATAGATGGGTGAACCATCTCAACACAAACGGGAAAAAAGGTTGCTATATATATAGCGGTACATTTGCTCAAAAAATAGGTCCCACACTTATTAGAATGCAATGAAACTTTATACAATCATTTATCTATATATAAATTTTATAGCAAATGGTTTACATATTGAAAAAGCCACTTTAAAGTTGTTATTTACATTAAATTATTTTATTACGTTGAATTTGTACCATTTCCAGATGAGATCCATACACATGTCTGATTGGGATTAAAATTAGTATAGTAATAAAATACGTGATTCTAAATATAATGGGTGTAGTAGATTATAATTTGATTATCATATGAGGCCCATTTCAGCGGTGCTGCACCTGAATATTTTCCATATATATATATATATATATATATATATATGAGATCCGACCATGTGCAGACGGCTGCACCATATTACTATGCAGTCAACTTATTTATATGGATAAATTTTTATTTCTTAATTGCATTTATGTTGTTTATATCCATCACATGATTTATCAATAAAACAAAATATATTGTCTATGTAATTTATACCTTTCAAGAATGAATATGATTATTTTTCAATTTAACAGTATTAATTGTAATTCAAAATTTACATTTATGTTTTTTCTTAATGTTGATACACATATTTATTAAGGTCAAGTTGCAAATGAAAATATTTAAAAAAATTTACAAATACTTTGCTATGACAATTCTATTTTACTCCTCTAAATAGTAAAGTATTGATGTATTAAACTTTTAAATTTATTATGGATCTTAATTTATATTGATTGGTATATAAATTCTTAAATATTGACCCACTTTTTTACCAGACCCGTTGTCTTTATATCAATATGAAATCAAAATGAAATTTATCTTAAAACTTATAAAGAAATGTAAGGGTAACATGAAATTTATCTCAAAACTTATAAAGAAATGTAAGGGTTAAACCGACCTTATACTAATGTGGTATAAAAATATAGGATAACAATTGTACAACCACAATATAAAAATAAAAATATAGGGTAACTGTTGGACAAACCGAACTGGCCCCGGTTCTCACTAATACCATGCAGTAAACTTTTTATGAAACCTCGACCATTATTTTATACCAATAAAAAATATGTCTTATATAAGTAATTGAAAAAAACGATTCAAGGGTACAGTCCATTTGTTTTTTTTATCAAAGGTAGTAGCAATTGTACGCATATATGGTCTTCAAAATATACAAAAATGCACACCAATTGTAAGAAAAAAATTTTTTGTTTAGTTCTATGTAATTTATAAAGTAAATTCGGGCAGGTTGGACTGATTAAGTATACAGTAGATGTTTATATTTACAGCTCATCTACGCTCAACAGATATTTAAGGTAAGATGTGTTTTGAATTTTTTTTCAGTGCATATTTAATTTACTTGATCGAACTCTTAATCCTCCGTAACCTTTTGCAATCTTTCGCCTTCCTTTTTCGGCTTTAGACGACTTTGCATAGTTGCACGCATATGTATCGTCATCCCTTCCAGGCATGAACAACGGTTAATTATTGAACCTATCATACAGGGGTGTCCCGGTTGAGGTGCTCTGCATGTTTTGTAAGAGGGAGGTGGAAGATATTAATCATTTGTTTTTGAGATACCCGTGCATTGCGAGGATGGGCAGGATCGCTGCTTGCCGGAGCTCTCCCGTTTCGGAGGTGTTGGAATCGTTGTGCACTCTGGCTAGAGGCAACAATCTGGATAGGCCGGCTTTCTTTATCGTGTATTGCTTGTTGGAAACAATGTTCAAAATAAAACAAATTGGCCAAGGATTGAGTTTTGATGATTAACAAGAACTAGTTTGAGTATATATATATGACTAATATGTTTGCCAAGTGTTTAAGGAAAGCAGAGAAGTCAAGTCGATCTTCGAGTCGACTTGAACTTCGACTTGGGAGTGAAGTCGATAGTGAAGTCGACTCCACTAACGACTTCAAACAAGCCAAAACTGGACAAAGTTGAAAATGGAATTCTGACGAGTGAAGTCGCAAGCCAAGTCGACTCCACATGCGACTTGGGTAGTCAAGTCGCATACGAAGTCGACTCCAGCATCGACTTCGTAGTACACAAAAATGTCCAGCGTTGAAATCTGGCTCCTGAAGATGCGAAGTCGCAGACGAAGTCGACTCCAAGTGCGACTTGGGCGAAGTCGCAAACCAGGTCGACTCCAACTTCGACTTGAGAAGTTTTGAAGTCCAAGATGAAGATTCAAGCATATCCAAGACATCCATTTGAAGTTTCTCACATACAAATGAGCTTTAAAGACTATTCTTAAAGTGACTTAAGATCAAAGCAAGAATCCAAGTTCAAGTTCAAATCAAGTCTATCAAGCTCAAAGCAAATCTTCAAGCTAGCTTCCAAATGGAGTAGAAACCAAGTCATGAAGACCCAGTGAGTCCAAAGCAAAGCAAGGAACATACATATATTGTGCAAGGACTCAAATCTTTCATGTGGTTTGCAAGATTCAAGACATTTCAAGAAAATCAAGGCGTTTCTGCAATAGACCAAGTCAAGTCGCAACCCAAGTCGACTTCAGGATCGACTTAAGTTGAAGTCTGAAAGCCAAGTCGACCCAAGTCTCAGACTTGAGTTTCTGAAGAACCCAAGTCGCAGGCCAAGTCGACTCCATGTACGACTTGGAAGCCAAGTCGTAGGCCAAGTCGACTTCATCTTCGACTTGGAGTATAACGGTCAAATTTTTGACCGTTGGAGTTCATTTATTGCACGCCAACTACTTCTACAACGTTCATATTTTCCTCAATCTATAAAAGGACATTCAAATGAACGTGAGAAGGATAAGAGACACTACTCAAAAGATCAAAGAGAGAAAAGAAGTGCAAGAAAGATTCTCAAATACCTTTTCTCTATACTTGAGTGTTTCAAAGGAAGAAAGAACTTCAAACTGCAAGTTGCTTCAACAATCATCATTCAAGCCACTTTTGATTTCTTCCACGAGCTCAAAACTGCCTACACAAATCTATAAAGTGTAGTTTTTATTCGTTTCTTTATTTGGTTGTATAAATCTTGATTTAGCTTGGGTAGCTAAGATCAAGTGTATGCTAAGTAGGGTGTGATTGGAGTGAGACTCATCACCTACTTGTGCAAGTGATTGTATATGCCCCCTAGAGCTTTGAATCTAGAAGAGAGCAAGTGGCTCTAGTTGTATATGCCCCCTAGAGCTTTGAATCTAGAAGAGAGCAAGTGGCTCTAGTTGTGTATGCCCCCTAGAGCTTTGAATCTAGAAGAGAGCGGTGACTCTAAGTGTATTCGTGGAATACATAGTGGAACCCAAGTCACAACGGAGTGTGAGCTTGGAAGAGTGGAGTAGGGAAGGTTTGCCCGAACCACTATAAATCTTGTGTTCTACTGCTTTATCTTATTTGCTCTCCATTTGCTTAAAAAGGGGATTAACTTTTTCAAGGGGTTAAGATATTTGAAATTATCAAAGAAATTTTAAAGAACCCAATTCACCCCTCCCCTCTTGGGTTTAGCCATCAACTCGGGACCAACAAGTGGTATCAGAGCAGGTCTTTGAGTTTATCAAAGAGATCTTATTGAAATGGCATCCCAATCTACTTCCGTTCCCGCATTTGCTGAAGGCCAATCCTTTACAAGGCCACCGTTGTTTGATGGGAACAATTTTGGATATTGGAAGCTTCGTATGAAGCAACTCATCATGGCTACCGATATGGACTCTTGGATTGCTATCCAAGATGGAGTAATACTGCCTACCGATGAACGAGCTTCCAAATGGACCGATGAGGAAGTAAGAATAGTGAAGAGCAATGCCAAAGCTATGAACTCCTTATTTTGTGCTCTCACTGCTTCCGAGTATGATAGAGTATCCTCTTGCTTAACCGCCAAAGAGATATGGGATACACTAACCTCTATCTACGAAGGAACTTCTCAAGTCCAAGGGACGAGAAGGAATATTTTGATTGGAGAACTAGAGAACTTTAGAATGCTAGAAACAGAAAATATTTCTGAAATGTTTGCTAGATTCTCTAAGATTACTAATGCTTTAAAAGGTCTTGGAAAAGCAATATCTGAATCTGAGCAGGTCATGAAGATTTTAAGAGCTCTACCCGAGTCATGGACTCCAAAGATCACTGCAATTGAAGAAGCCAAAGACCTCAACACGCTGAAGCTTGAAGACTTAATTAGCTCACTTATGTCACATGAGCTAATTAAGAAAAGGAATGAAGATCAACACAGGGGCAAAAGAGCAATTGCCTTAAAAGCCGCACAAGACCCCGATGACACATCTTCTTCTCAAAATGACGATGATATTGCTCTACTCACAAAACGATTCAGAAAATTTGTGAGGAAAGGCAAAAATTTCAGAAGCTTCAAAGAAAGAACTCCCCAAGAGAAGAAGAAAGAATCAACCAAGTGCTACCGATGCGGCGGTTCGGGACATATGCAAGCCCAATGTCCAACTCCCGAAGAAAACAAAGCAAAAGAACAAAGAAAGGATCGAGGGGACAATAGAAGATTTCAGAAATATAAAGGAAGAGGCATGTACGTAAATGACGAGGAATCTACAACGAGTAGCTCCTCAACCGACGAAATCAAAGCAGAAGAATGTGCGAGAATTTGCTGTATGGCACAAATCGAGCAAGGAGAACAAACTACCTCAACAAAATGCACAAGCAATGAAGAGGTAAGTTCCAAACTCTCCCTTTCTAATTCAAGTTATTCTTCCTCTCATGAATGCCTCAAATGTACTGAATTAGATGAACTACAAACTGCATATGATTCATTATATGAAGAAATGAAGAAATTAGGAAGCAAGTTTACAATTAAGAAGAGACAATGTGATGCAACAATAATTGTAAATGGTAAACTTGCAGATAGATTAGTCAAATTGAAAGATGAAACTGAATTGCTGAAAATGGAGAACAAATCATTAAATGAATCATTAGCTAAGTTCTCTAATCCAGGAGAAAGTGTTAAAATGTTTCTGAATATGACCTCCCAAACACATAAAAGAGGTCTTGGGTATCATACATTTGAGCAAGGAGAAAGTAGCAAATCAAATGAACAAATACTTGAGAAAAACCAAACTAAAAATGCATCTATATACAAGCCACAAAAGAAAAATTTTAAGTGGACTAGAAGACCAATGATTGAACCTTTGCATGCTTGGAGACCTACTCCAAGATTACCTTTGGCTTGTAATTTCTGCAATAAGATGGGTCATAAAACTTACAAATGTAATTTTAAGAAACTATATGACCATGGTGTTAAATTAGTTTGGGTTCCAAGAAACACAAGATTTGGGTTTTCAAAGTTAGATCAACTTAGATTAGATTCTATTACTAACCCAAATGGACCCATAAAATGGGTACCAAAAAGATAAGATTTATTTCCTTATTTTTCAGACATGTTTTAAGGCAAAGGCAAACAATGAATGGTTCATGGATAGCGGTTGTTCAAGGCATATGACCGGTGAAAGAAGTTTGTTTCATAAACTTAAGCCTTGCAACGATGGAATGGTTGCCTTTGGAAATAATGAAAAATGTAAAATTAAAGGTAAAGGAAATATACTTAGTACCTCAAATGCATGCATGGAAGATGTTTTGTTTGTTGAAGGACTCAAACACAATTTAATGAGTATTAGCCAATTATGTGATAAAGGATATAAAGTTGTGTTTGAATCATCTATATGTAATGTATTTGATGGAGAACATATCATGTTTAGTGGTAAACGACATGGAAATGTTTATTTGGTTTCACTTGATGAATTGAATGGTCAATGTCTTATGGCCATTGATAATGATCCATGGGTTTGGCATAAAAGGCTTGGACATGTAAACATGGGAAATATAAAGACCCTTTGGAAAAAGAATTTGGTAGAAGGATTACCAAAGTTGAAATATGACAAAGACAAAATTTGCAAGGCATGTCAATTATCAAAACAACCCAAGATGCCTTTCTCTACCAAAAAGGAAATTTCCACCACAAAGCCACTTGAATTACTACATATGGATCTATACGGGCCATCCAACATTCTAACCATTGGTGGAAAGAAATATGTATTTGTCATAGTTGATGATTTTTCAAGATTCACTTGGATAATTCTCTTAGCTAGTAAAGATGAAGCCTTCTCTATGTTTGCAACTTTTGTGAATTTGGTGCAAAATGAAAAACAGAGTACTATTGTGACCATAAGAAGCGATCATGGTGGCGAATTTGAAAACAAACGATTCATGGAATTTTGTAATGAAAAAGGAATTCACCACACATTTTCTGCACCAAGAACTCCACAACAAAATGGAGTAGTTGAAAGGAAAAATAGAACTATACAAGAGATGGCTAGAACTATGCTAAATGAGAGCAATCTATCCAAGAAATTTTGGGGTGAAGCTGTGAGTACAGCTTGTCATGTTTTGAACCGAGTTACCATTCGAGCAATCTTGAAAAAGACCCCATATGAACTATGGAAAGGAAGGAAACCAAATATCTCATATTTTCATGCTTTTGGATGTACATGCTATGTTTTAAACAATGGAAAAACCAATTTGGGCAAATTAGATGCCAAAAGCGATGAGGCTATATTCCTTGGTTATTCATCAAATAGCAAAGCATATAGAGTATTCAATAAACGAAATCAAGTTGTAGAAGAATCCATACATGTTGTATTTGATGAATTTAACCAAACTCCGAGAAAGGAGGATGAACTAAGTGATGCAGATGAGACGAAAGGCAAAGAACAACCAAAGGAACTCGAGCTCAAGCCAGAAAATCCAGAGGAGGAAGAGGTAAGTGAAGGTAATGACTCTTACAAACCTCCAACTGATTTAAAGTTTAAAAATGCCCATCCAATTGAACAAGTTATTGGAAACATATATGAAGGAGTAAAAACTAGAAGATCAAAACAAAACGTTTATGGCCAATATGCATTTGTATCAAAAATTGAACCAAATACCATTGAACAAGCTCTTAATGATGAAAATTGGATTATTTCAATGCAAGAAGAGCTAAATCAATTCGAAAGAAATAATGTATGGCATTTAGTTCCTAGACCAAACAATCATACAGTCATTGGTACAAAATGGGTATTTAGGAACAAATTAGACGAAAGCGGTCTTGTAATTAGAAACAAGGCAAGATTAGTAGCCAAAGGGTATTCCCAAGAAGAAGGAATTGATTTTGAAGAATCATATGCACCCGTGGCTAGATTAGAAGCCATACGTATCTTATTAGCATTCGCTTCACACATGAATTTCAAATTGTTCCAAATGGATGTGAAGAGTGCATTTTTGAATGGCTATTTGAATGAAGAAGTATATGTTGAACAACCCCCTGGTTTTGAAGATAAGGATCAATCAAAATATGTGTATAAATTGACCAAAGCACTATATGGATTAAAACAAGCTCCAAGAGCTTGGTATGAAAGGTTGAACAAATTTTTGATTGATCATGAATTTCAAAGAGGGAAAGTTGACACTACTTTGTTCATCAAATATAAAAATAGCAATATTTTAATTGTACAGATTTATGTGGATGACATAATATTCGGTGCTACTAATGAAAATCTTTGTCAAGAATTTTCTAAGATAATGCAGAGTGAGTTCGAAATGAGCATGATGGGAGAATTAAATTTCTTCCTTGGACTACAAATCAAGCAACAAAGTGAAGGAATATTTCTAAACCAGTCCAAGTATGTCAAAGAGATGCTCAAGAAATTTGGAATGCAGAATAGCAAAGGAGCAAACACTCCAATGAGCTCAACAATCAAAATCGACACGGATGAAAACGGTAAAAGTATCGATCAAAAGCTTTATAGAAGCATGATAGGATCTTTGCTTTATTTAACTGCTTCTAGACCCGATATCTTATTTAGTGTTTGTATGTGTTCTAGATTTCAAGCATGTCCTAAAGAATCACATCTACTTGCTGTAAAAAGAATTTTTAAGTATTTGATAAAAACTGCCAATCTTGGACTATGGTATCCAAAGGGTACAACCTTTGATCTAATCGGCTATTCAGATGCAGATTTTGCCGGCTATAAAGTAGATAGAAAAAGTACCAGTGGAACTTGTCAATTTCTTGGACATATGCTAGTTTCATGGCATTCAAGAAAACAAACAAGTGTTGCACTATCTACTGCGGAAGCCGAATACATAGCCGCCGGTAGTTGTTGTGCCCAATTACTTTGGATGAAACAGCAATTAAAGGATTATGGTATTGATTATGTTGATATTCCTATTAGATGTGACAATACAAGTGCAATTTGTTTGACTAAAAATCCTATATTGCATTCTAGAACCAAACATATTGATGTGAGACATCATTTTATTCGTGAACATGTTGAAAATCATGATGTGTGCTTAGAATATGTGAAAACAGAAGACCAAATTGCTGATATCTTTACCAAACCTCTAGCCAAAGATTCATTTTATAAGATTAGGAATGATATGGGGATGATAGAGCTTAACTAAGAAAAATTCATAAGAAAATTAAATTGGAAAATGTCAAGTCGATGAGTCAATTCGACTCCAGGGACGCCAGGTCGACTCCGCTTCAGAAGCGAAGTCGACTCCGCTAGGGTCGAAGTCGACTCCGCCTCCAGGCGAAGTCGACTCCAGAAGGACCGAAGTCGACTTCGCCTAGGGCAAGTCGACTCCGCGAGCGCGACCGTCCGACTTCCGTGCCTATTTCTTCCTCTTCTCTTTCTTTTCTTCCTCATTTCTTTCCGGCCTCCCTGTTTCTCTTCTCCTCCAGCGATTCTCCCTTATTGCTCCATCTCCGGCGATAGCCTTTTTTCCGGCGATTTCTTCCTCATCTCCGGCAAACCTTTCCGGCAAAACCTTTTCTCTCTTTTCAGTTTTATTCTCCATTTCTTGCAAGTCCCATTCTCAAAATCCAAACTCCAAATGGCACCAAAGAAAGCAGTATCAAAACCATACCCCAAACAGGTTCCCACACAACCACAACCTTCATCTCAACCAAAAGAAGTTCCTAGAAGAACTAGGACTCCATCAAAAAGAGCCAGAGAGGAACCATCAACTTCGACGGGTAAACGGGTTCGATTCCAAACCTCCACTCAATCATCGGAACAAGCTACAAGGTCGGAAAGCCAACCTCATGCCCAAGCTTCACAAAGCACACACTCTGGAGCAAGCAGAAGGGGTACTGCGGCAAAGGGCAAAACTCAAGTCTTGAAGATGCCCACTACATACTTCAGAACCGAAATCAATCACGGCCGGTTCTACAAGAACTTCTATGAACGAAAGGTATTCATACCAAAAATCATAGATTTCAAATTTTTGAAAGATTATGGGTCCGACATAGAAGACCTATTGGATTTTCAAGGATGGACCAAATTACTCAAAGAGGATGACAAGGTCTATCCAGATCTTACCAGAATATTTTACTATGAATGGGATGAAGAAAATTTTGGCACACATGTCAAAGAAGTAGACATAGATTTTGGAATCGGGTTAAGTCCAAGCCAAACCAGAGCAATGAGTCATTTAGGACAGATACTTGGAGTCCCTTTCATCGAAGAGCCTTTTCCGGAAGATCTTACCATGGATCAGATATATAATCAGCTCACCCGGAGTAACAAGTATCACCCGGGGGTCAAGTTTCTTCGATACATGGATTTGTCACCCAGATTTCGGGTACTAAGGCTTCTCATTGCTCATTGCATCTACCCCAAAGGTGGTGGTAGAAATCAGTTAAACCCACAAGAAGCTGAAATCTTATGGAAGGTAGCAAACAAAGTCAAAGTGAGTCTACCTAAATTATTTCTAGAAGCCTTGGCAAGTCGAAAGGATAATCCAAGGGGCGTCCTTCCTTACGGCACTTGGATCACAAAGATCCTCGAACATTTTGAAGTGGACATTGAAGGCGAGCCATTCGAAGTGCTCAAGTCCACAAATGCAATCAACAAGGCACTAATTCAGAGGATGAAAATCAATGTACTTGAACTCCGACCCGATGCTCCAGAAGAAGAGCATCAAGAGGACCAAGCACAAGCTGAGGGGGAGCAACCTCCCGAAGCACCGGCTGCTCCAGAAGAGCCACCATCACCTCAATCCCACGGCTCCTACTCCCCACAAGGATCCGTTGCACGAGAACGGGTACCTCCAACCGCTTCTGAGGAGGTCACCCTAAGGGATCTCAAAGATGAAATCATTGCCATGAAGGCAGAAATGGGCTATCAAGAAAACCGGATGACAAGTCTTGTCACCGGTGTCCTTCATGCGATTGAAGATATGCATTCCCGACAAGATAGAATCGAGCGGGAAATGCGTAAAATCCGATATCATCTTGCATCAGGCCATCATAAGAAGAGACCCATGCCTGAACTCGATCCCTACGAGTCGGGTTCAGTTCATCGAGAGGCAACTCCCGATCACGCTTCTCTTGTTTACTCCTCGGCCCATCATTGTCCCATCAAACTTATTCCATATCCGATCTCTCAATTTCAATTCATCAAATCGTTATTTTTGCTTGATTGACAAAAAGGGGGAGATAGAATAGGAAGAGAGTTGAAAGTTTTTTTTTAGTTTTGGGTTGGGTACATTGTATTTAAGGTTTCATTTATGCTTTAATTTTTGTTCTATGTAATGAAACTTCATATATACATATATGAAATGATGTTTGGTTTATTTGATATGATAACTGGTTTATGATTGATATGATTGATATATTTGATAAGTGATTGCAATTTCTATAAATACAAAGTATTCTTAATGATTAATACTCAATATATGGCTTGAAAGGTATTCAAGCATATTCTATGCCAAAATGACTAATGTTCTGAAAAAGTTCTCAACTTTAAATTATATGTTCAAGGAATATACTCTGTTTTCTCAAATAAACATGTTTGAATTTTTGAAAGGTATCAACTCAAAATGAAGTTTTGTCAATCATCAAAAAGGGGGAGATTGTTGGAAACAATGTTCAAAATAAAACAAATTGGCCAAGGATTGAGTTTTGATGATTAACAAGAACTAGTTTGAGTATATATATATGACTAATATGTTTGTCAAGTGTTTAAGGAAAGCAGAGAAGTCAAGTCGATCTTCGAGTCGACTTGAACTTCGACTTGGGAGTGAAGTCGATAGTGAAGTCGACTCCACTAACGACTTCAAACAAGCCAAAACTGGACAAAGTTGAAAATGGAATTCTGACGAGTGAAGTCGCAAGCCAAGTCGACTCCACATGCGACTTGGGTAGTCAAGTCGCATACGAAGTCGACTCCAGCATCGACTTCGTAGTACACAAAAATGTCCAGCGTTGAAATCTGGCTCCTGAAGATGCGAAGTCGCAGACGAAGTCGACTCCAAGTGCGACTTGGGCGAAGTCGCAAACCAGGTCGACTCCAACTTCGACTTGAGAAGTTTTGAAGTCCAAGATGAAGATTCAAGCATATCCAAGACATCCATTTGAAGTTTCTCACATACAAATGAGCTTTAAAGACTATTCTTAAAGTGACTTAAGATCAAAGCAAGAATCCAAGTTCAAGTTCAAATCAAGTCTATCAAGCTCAAAGCAAATCTTCAAGCTAGCTTCCAAATGGAGTAGAAACCAAGTCATGAAGACCCAGTGAGTCCAAAGCAAAGCAAGGAACATACATATATTGTGCAAGGACTCAAATCTTTCATGTGGTTTGCAAGATTCAAGACATTTCAAGAAAATCAAGGCGTTTCTGCAATAGACCAAGCCAAGTCGCAACCCAAGTCGACTTCAGGATCGACTTAAGTTGAAGTCTGAAAGCCAAGTCGACCCAAGTCTCAGACTTGAGTTTCTGAAGAACCCAAGTCGCAGGCCAAGTCGACTCCATGTACGACTTGGAAGCCAAGTCGTAGGCCAAGTCGACTTCATCTTCGACTTGGAGTATAACGGTCAAATTTTTGACCGTTGGAGTTCATTTATTGCACGCCAACTACTTCTACAACGTTCATATTTTCCTCAATCTATAAAAGGACATTCAAATGAACGTGAGAAGGATAAGAGACACTACTCAAAAGATCAAAGAGAGAAAAGAAGTGCAAGAAAGATTCTCAAATACCTTTTCTCTATACTTGAGTGTTTCAAAGGAAGAAAGAACTTCGAACTGCAAGTTGCTTCAACAATCATCATTCAAGCCACTTTTGATTTCTTCCACGAGCTCAAAACTGCCTACACAAATCTGTAAAGTGTAGTTTTTATTCGTTTCTTTATTTGGTTGTATAAATCTTGATTTAGCTTGGGTAGCTAAGATCAAGTGTATGCTAAGTAGGGTGTGATTGGAGTGAGACTCATCACCTACTTGTGCAAGTGATTGTATATGCCCCCTAGAGCTTTGAATCTAGAAGAGAGCAAGTGGCTCTAGTTGTATATGCCCCCTAGAGCTTTGAATCTAGAAGAGAGCAAGTGGCTCTAGTTGTGTATGCCCCCTAGAGCTTTGAATCTAGAAGAGAGCGGTGACTCTAAGTGTATTCGTGGAATACATAGTGGAACCCAAGTCACAACGGAGTGTGAGCTTGGAAGAGTGGAGTAGGGAAGGTTTGCCCGAACCACTATAAATCTTGTGTTCTACTGCTTTATCTTATTTGCTCTCCATTTGCTTAAAAAGGGGATTAACTTTTTCAAGGGGTTAAGATATTTGAAATTATCAAAGAAATTTTAAAGAACCCAATTCACCCCTCCCCTCTTGGGTTTAGCCATCAACTCGGGACCAACATTGCTGGCGAATATGGTTCTTGCGAAACAAGTGCAAGGAGGAGGGCGTCCAACCTTTCTTTGAGGACACTCTACGGTGGTGCCATGATTATATGGGACAACTTAGGAGGGCAAATCTTCTTGGTCAATCTTGTGTCCTGGATCGCCCTCTTGTGGCTAGGTGGTTTGCTCCCCCACATGGGGCTTTCAAGTTGAATATTGACGCGCGTCTCTCGATGGAAAGGAAGGTCATTGGTTTGGCGGCTGTTATTAGGGATTCCCGGGGTCTTTTTGTGGCGGCCAAGGGGTGGAGATGGAAGGGTGTGGTGGAGCCGCTGATGATGGAAGCATATGCTTTTCTTATGGGTACTAAGTGGGCGCTCCAGCTTAACTTGGGCAACATTCAGATTGAATCAGATTCTCTTCTGCTCTGCTCCTTCCTATCAAGTGACTGCTCCATCTCTTCACCGGTGGGACATGTTGTCAATGAAATTAGATCCATACTCGCTTCAAACGCTTACCTCTCATTACACCATGTACTTAGGCAAGGAAATGGGGTGGCCCATTCCTTAGCAGATTTGGTTTCTATTTCTGAACAGGATTATCCTACTTGGTGGGGGTCTCCCCCACAAGCAATTTTAGGAAAAATCTGTACAGACAATTTTTTGGCAAGGAATTGCTTGGATTTCTCTCCTCCGAATCCTTTTCAAGTGGAAAGGGGGTCGGGGTAGAGTAATTCTTCTATAAAAAAAAAAAAAAAGTTACATCAGCAAGTGGCCCTAAAAGTTGGTTTTTTTTTCATTGTATAATTGGTTCTGAGGAGTTATCTACAAACAAAGTTCAAAGGTGAGGGTTTTTTTTTTTTTTTTCAAATTACTGGAGAGCGACCCCCTAACCACAAGTCACCCCGTAGCATTGGATGGGAGGGCGGACGAGTAGATTCCAATTTAACCTTTCTGTCATTGCAGAGTTTTTCATTAATACAATTTGGAAGGCAGTCCCACGAGTGGAAAGCAAAAAGCAAGTTGTGCAAGTTCATGGGCTGTCCTTAATACATGTGAAAACCGGTTCTATTTAAACTGAGTACAATGGCTCTTAAGTTCAAACGTGTGGTGGTTTACTTGCGAATAAAGTTGGAATGGAACATTTGCAAAATCGAAAGTTATGGGTGTAATTATAAATTTTGAAAATTTTGGAGGTAGTTTGCAAATATTCTAATTTTATATGAATTATAATTTAATTTTATAAATTCTAAAAATTTTTAGTTTTATATTATCTGGCTCAAAAATTATAGTTTTTATGTTTTATTTTATTCTTTTTTAAATCATATTCTTATTTTATTTTAATTGGTTTATAAAATTTTAGATCAAGATTTTTTTTAAACTAAAGAAATATTATATGGTAGATTTTCTATTTAAATTTTTACCATTAAATTTTAAATTTTACAAAGATAACTTGAATTTTTTACGTTATTTTATAATGAGAAAATTTAAATTATGCATTTATTATATAGTTGCTTCTATTAACCTTAGAAAATTGAATAAGGGTAAGTACAACATTTTTATTTTTACATAAGAGTAAGAAATCAGTTAAAACAAGCTCCTATTTAAATAACAAAATGCTACCAACTTACTATTATTTGTTATAATTATGGTAAATAATTTTTTCTTATATTTAAATGTACTAAAATATGAGTTCCACTTCATCGGCTCATTTATAAATGTGTACAATCCATGTGGATATTAACGTTTATTCTTTTATACGGGGCTTTTCCCAAATATACCAATTGCGTTTGACTATAATCTCAAATATATCCACTATGTTTTAAAAATCTTAGATATACCCATCACGTTCGCACAAAATCCTGGATGTACCTACTCTGTCACTAACGTGAGAAAACAATGTTATAAAATAAGTGAAATTACTCACATACCCATATGTCAGGGTTGAACTGACTCCTGTATCATTGCACCTTCTATGTTCAAGAGAAGCAGGGTAAGCTCGTCTCATCTTCTAAATCCTTTATCTTCTTCCTCATCTCTCCAACCATAGCTGCCTTCACGCCTTCACACCTCCACCATACACTATTACGGTTGCTATCATTTTCTTCATTACTATTGTTGCCAATAATCCAATGAAGAAGGCTACAACTCCCTTCCAATTACCATGCTACCTAAGCATGTAGGGGCACATCACTTGAAAAGGCAACATCCACCTACCATGGGAAGAAGCATTAGCAATCTCCCTTTTACCACCCCTTCTGCCATCTCCATATCCCTTGAATAGGCCTTAAGCATTGTCTCTATCTTCTTCTTTCCCTATGACTCCAATATTTCCTTCCTCTCTATTGACAACAAAAGAACAAGCGTCTCTTCGCCTCTACCCACACTACTTCACCTCTAAATTTAAATCCCCCACCATCTCAAATGAAACCACCTTCAACAACGCTTTGCAGCTGCCACCATCGGAGGAGATGAAAGACACCTTCGACCTCATGAAATTGAAGTGGTCTGTGGATAGCGATCGGAGAAATATAGCCTTTCCCTATGACTCCAATATTTTCTTCCTCTCCATTGACAAATAAGAGAACGATCGCTTCTTCACCTCTGCCGACACTACTTCACCGCCAAATTTAATTCCGCCATCATCTCAAATGAAACCACCTTCGATGACGCCCTGTTGCTACCATCGTTGGAGGAGACAAAAGACACCTTCGACCTCATGAAATTGAAGTGGTCTGTGGGTAGCCAGTTGGAGAAATACAAGAAATGAGGATTATTCCCCTGCCGCCAAGAGATCCCATTCTTCAAGCTCTCCTTCTGCAAGGATTACGCGGGCAAAGTGCATTCATGGGCGGCAGCTGAAATGAAGAGGGATTTTAGCTCCATGGGCGGCAAAGGAGATGAAAGTCTGAACAGCATTAGTCATACATCATTGTCATCTTTCAGGAAGAAAGTGGCTCGATCCAAATTGGTGGGATGCAGAAGCAAAACCTTTTGAGAGGATTTGCTGGAGACGATATCAACGAGTTTGGGGAACCATTGAACCATTCTAAATAACTAAAAATGGGGCCAAATAACCTAAAACACTTTAAACTATTGGTTCGACTAATAATACTAAATCCTTAAAATAACAAAAACTTAGGAAAGGACGAGATTATTGTAGTGAGATTTTGCCATATTACGAAGCTTATCAATCCCTGAGCACAGGGGAAAGACAGTCACTACATTTTAATGTCTAGTGGCTTTAGGAACTCATAGGCACATGCAAAATTTGGCTTGGAGTTACATGCCCTGTGATTGGGCAGCAATTGGGCCATAGATGAGTCAGACTAGGACGACATTTGATAAATGTGATGAATGAGAAAGTGGGGGAAGTCGGAGCCGCATGTATGGCCGTCTCCTTCCTAACATTTTATTTTTCTAATTTTATCTTTGTTTCCCAACCATTTTCCATTACGACTACCCTTCAACAACTTTGTTTATGTTAACTTTATTTCTATCATTCATATTACTCACATACTTTTCAAGATATTCTCTTGTTCATTTCTCTCATACCATAATCCCATAAAATTTCATAATTCCAAATGTCCCCTAAAAGTGAATGCCTAGATTTGTGCTTGGCTAACTTTTGCTTGTTGGAAATTTTTTTAAAATATTGAGAATCCTAAAGGGGTTTATTTTCATGTCATATGCATAAGATCATATTTTTGTATCATAACAGAGAGATAGGTTTTTCACATTTCATGAATAGCTTGAATTCTAGAACCAGATTCACTAATAAACAAAGGCTCTTAATGTCTCCTGTCAAAATTGTTCAGTGCTCCGGGTGCACTCAGGTGCCAAGGACACTTAGGGCATGGGCATAGGGCACCCGGGTGCACACACACAAGCGTGGTGCGCACCCAAGTGAAGTAAGGTGCACATAATATAAAATAAATTTAATAATACACATGATTTATTATGAAATATTCGTGTAGGATAATGATCATGTATATCTGATTTTTACTTAGTTAATAATAATTTCATGTATTTTATATATTGTTTCATTTTTATGCGAGTCCGCGTCTTTAATTCATATATCAAATTGCACCATTTTGAAATCTTGTAATATTTTTTACAAAATTTCAAAAAATAAAAATTCACCTATCTCATACTCCACACATGAAAAATGGTACAATTTAAATTTTTTTATTTTTAAAATTTTGTAAAAAAATGTAGATAAGAATGGAGAAATGGTAAATTTTTGTATATGAAAATGCATATGAATCCACATAAAAATGAAACAAATAAAAAAAATTCCCAATGTTGTTACTTAGCTAGGCATAGGATCATTATCCATTCATGTATTCCTATATCATAGCTGCTATGAATAAATATAATTTCCAATTTCACCAATATGACATTTAATTAAAAAAGGTAGGTGAAAGTAAAAAAGAGCTCTATTCAAATGTTCAAAGCTTTTGTATATTTATGTAAGTTAAATCAAGCACGATACGTAGACTTCAAGATTCGAGAAAAGTGCACGAGTGAGCCTCAAGCTTTCACAATTATGGTTGCTCTCTCAGGAGGACATTGTAAGGATGTTACAGAACTGAAAATTGTGGTTATTCATGCTTTTAATGAGATCGCGATTCATGTACATTTACTAATTGTCTCTTGATCTCTCTGTTTATTATGATGTATCTACATATATTGACTCTCTTAAAGTGCAACTTTTATTTTTTTTTCCTTTTTTGGCCTTTTTCTTAGATTGCATGCATCTCCTGTTTTGACAACTCCAGTAAAAGAAAAGTCACTCATTCTCTATATTGCTGCCAGCCCACAATCACTGGGGGCATTGCTCGCACAAGAAAATGCCCAAGGCAAAGAACAAGCCACCTATTATCTCAGTCGACGATTATTGCAAGCTGAATGCAATTATTCCTCGATCGAGAAGATTTGTCTAGCATTGGTTTTTGTGGCACAAAAGCTAAGACATTACTTCCTCGCGCATGAGATTATACTTATATCAAAGGCTGATCCCCTCAAGTTCTTGATCACTAGACCAATGCTTTCAGGACGCCTAGCAAAATGGTCACTTCTACTATCTGAGTTTGATATCAAATATGTGCCACGAAAGGCAGTGAAAGGGCAAGTATTAGCAGATTTCCTAGCAGCCCATCCTCTTGAAGAAGAATTTCTCATCTTAGAAAACCTACCTGATGAGAAGGTTTTCTACGCAAATGATGATCTAATGTGGCAAATGTATTTCGATGGCGCTTCCAAGCCATCCGGAGCTGGTGTTGGAATTGTTGTAGTCTCCCCTCATAAAGACTTATTCCCGCACTCATATTTTCTTGGAAGAAGCACAACAAATAATGAAGCTGAGTACGAGGCCTTACTCATCGGCATGGGACTTCTTCTGCAATCAGACATTTTATTTGTGCGAATATTTGGGGACTCTGAATTGGTTATCAAACAGTTAAATAATCAATACGAAGTACACCAGCCCCATTTGCGAAAATATTATGACAAAGCTCAAACTTTGTTAGCAAAGTTTGAAATGGTTTCGGTTGAGCATGTTCCTCGGTCAGAAAATGTAGTTGTTGATGCATTATCAAAGTTAGCCAGTATCCTTGCTTTCAATGAACTTGATGACATGACAATTCGAGTACAAAGACTAGAAGATGACGAAGAGCTCCAAGTAAATCAAATTGGACGGTGCGTATCCGAGGTAACTACAAACAATGATGATTGACGCATCCCTATCATCAATTACCTCAAATACGGTATTGAACCAGATGATCCAAGTGCAAGGAAGTCACTGAGAAAGGTTGTTTTGCGATATACCATGTTTCAAGATAGTTTGTATCGGATTGCTTTTGATGGGCTTTGGCTTCGCTGTATTAACGGGAATGATATCTGTCAAGTCCTTCAAGAGACGCACTCCAGCGAGTGCGGCGCCCACCAATCTGGACGTCGTCTTTATCATAGGATCAAAACATTGGGCTATTATTGGCCCACAATGGTCCAAGACTCCATCAATTTTGCAAAATCCTGTGAAGCCTGTCAAATGCATGGAGATATTTATCATATTCCTGCTTCAGTAATGTCTCCAACACCTATTTCGTGGCCTTTCTCTTGGTGGGGTTTTGATATTGTCGGTCCGATAAACCCGTCATCATCTAGAGGACACCTATATATTTTAGCCACTACGGATTATTTCTCCAAATGGGCAGAAGCTAAAGCTTACAAGAGAGTCCGAGCGCAAGAGGTGGTTGAATTTATCAAGCACAAAATCATCTACCGTTATGGTGTTCCCTATCAAATCACCTCAGATAATGGCACACCATTCAAAAACGACAAAGTAAGTCAGTTATGCCGGAAGTTTGGAATCAAGCAAGTATTCTCATCGCCCTATTACCCACAAGGAAATGGTCAAGCAGAGGCATTTAACAAAAATATCATTCGAATCCTCAAAAGGACCACTGTGAAAAATAAGCGTGATTGGCACGAGAGGTTACCCGAAGCATTGTGGGCCTACAGAACCACACATCGAACTGCGACGGGAGCAACGCCATATTCATTGCTTTTTGGCGCAGAAGCAGTCTTACCAGTGGAAATTCAGTTAGCATCTTTAAGGGTTGCCATCCATTCTGGGTTAACTACTGAACAACAAGCCAAACTTCGCTTCGACGAGCTCGAGGCACTAGATGAAAAGCGAGTTCAAGCACGGCAACGAATCGAACTCTATCAAGCTCGAATGGTCGAAGCATACAATAAAGTCGTGAGGCATCGCTCATTCAAAAGAGGAGATTTGGTGCTAAAGCTACGCACAGAGCTTATGGCCGGTGGCAAACTTACCGGCAAATTCGAGCATAAATGGGAAGGGCCTTACATCATTGAGAGGGTCCATGGCAATGGCACATATGAAGTTGTTAATTGCAAAAATCAAATGAAAGCAACCGTGAATGAGAATTACTTAAAAAGATACTATCCATGAAATTACAAAGAAAGTCATATATCAAAGTTTTGCAAAAGAATCTCTACAGCCTCCCTTGTAGAAAGAAGGGACTCCTTCAAAACTCGAATGGAGTTCACTACATCAGCAGGAGAAACAGGTAACGGCTCTATCAATGTCAAATTCTCCCCGCCATGAGCATCATCATCAGATATTTCGACAACTAAGGCAGTTGTCAAAAAAAAAAAAAAAAAAAAAAAGAAAGAGAGAGAGAGAGAAGAAAATATACGGCCTAGGCACTGAATGAAACCCATTAAGTCGTGGAGCGATACTTCAAAAATCATAAGGGCTACGGATCCATTGACTCTCAAAGCTCTATGCTTAGTCCCCAAAAAAAAAAAAAAGAGCCTACTGCATAACATGTCAGGAATAACGCCTTTACGAGTAGCCCACGACGGCATAATTCCTAAGGGGGCATTTGATGAGGTGCATAGCTCGCTGTAAATTTGCGAGTGTTCTTACTGCTTTGGTATTTCTGGGCGTCTGAGAAGCTGTGATTGTGTGGAGCAAAACAAACGAACAAACAAACAAACAAACAAACAGGAGGCGGTGAGAAAGAGCAAAATACGGTTTTCTTGAAGCTGAGAATCCCAGCTTTCCTTTTCCACTGAATTCTCACCGAAAGACGCCTAGATCTTATTTGGGTCGTTGGGATATCGCTTTAACGGGTCCGATTCGTCGTTAAAAGTGATGAATTTCACATGAAATCATCGATTCGTTGTCGAATCGGCGCCCACATAGACCCAACACCCAGCTTCAAAGACTGGTGGAAAGGAGATTCCTCGCTTTTGAGAAGACTACAAAGGATTTCAAGTAGGGGTCGCAGCTTCAGCAGCTGTAAAGCGGGGAATTTAAAGAAGTAAAAAAAAAGAAAAAAAAAACAATTCAGAATTCGGATCCAAATACTTGGGTGATTTCCACTCAGACGGCTGTTGATTCTGATTACGGAGGGCTTCGAAGTTTGGTCCGCGATGAGAGCTGGCTTGAGCACGATCCAACAGACCCTCACCCCGGAGGCGTCGAGCGTCCTCAACCACTCAATCGCCGAGGCGGCGCGCCGCAACCACGGGAGTTGGATTCTCAACTCCTCCACCAAGCCCCGCGATCTGCCTGACCTTGATGCGCCGCAGGCCGCCGACACCCACCTTCAGCAACCCCTGCTTCCTGGGAGAGCATTTGAATGTAGAATGCTTGGAAGGCGGTAATGCTTTGGATTTTGGCTGCGGGCCACTTGCCACCACAGAGAGCTTGAGACTTGGAGAAAACTCTAACCCCATCATCTTTCAAAACGAAATGCCATTCCTTCAAATGCTCCAAGGAGCGGAGTCCCCGCCCATTTCGCCTCTAGCTGAAGAGCCCAACCTGCAGCTCCTCTTGAGACTACAGCAGCAAAAGAAGCCATGGAAGACCTCGCAATGCTCTGACTCCGACGCCCGCGTTCCGCCATTAGAGCTCGAGAGCTGCATAACCCAAGTCTCCGAATCGCATTCCCCTGTAAAATCCGAAGCCAAGGACCAGCCATGTCTGCATTCCTCTTCCTGTCTGGGAGCTGCCAGCTCGCCTTGCAACAACGGAGAACCCCTCTCTCCTTGAAACTGCAAGGCTGGCGACATTGGTTGAGGCAATTTGGGCTCTTCCACCGCTTGCGTTCGGCAAGCACTGCAATTCTCGAAACCGGCTCTGGTGCAAGAGAAGCGGAAGAGGAAGAAAAGGTCGAGACAAATGAAGAACAACGACGAGGTCGAGACCCAGCGAATGACCCACATTGCGGTGGAACGCAACCGTCGAAAGCAGATGAACAATCACCTCAACGCTCTTCGTTCCCTGATGTCGCCTTCCTTCATCCAAAGAGGCGACCAAGCTTCCATTGTGAGAGGTGCCATCGACTTCGTAAAAGAGCTGGAGCAGCTGCTGCAGTCGCTCCAAGCCGAGAAACGTCAGCGACAGGCGGAGCCGGAAAAGGCTCAGGCACAGCCGGTGGTTTCGCTGATGGCGCTGCTGCAGGCGAAGGGGGAATCGATCGACATGGACGACGAGGATAAGGCAGGTGATTGCGAGGAGCCTGCAGTGGCAGAGCCGAGCAGATGGAAGAGCGGCAGGGCAACTGGGCGTACTCTAGACCAGTTGTTGAGCTGGACATCGTTTGGAGATTGGCCTTTGTGGTTGTTGCGGTGGTCGTCCTGGTTTTGAGCAGGGAGAAACGAGACGAAGACGTCGCTAAGAGATCCAACGGAGTCACGTTTCCTGTGAATCAAGTCAAAAGACCTGCTAAATTCGAGTTTCGTTTCCGCAGAACTCGATTCCGCGTGATGGAATTCACTAAATGTCAAATAACGTAGGTCCGCGGAACTGCATTACCAAGCCTGTAAACGGAGGTGCGGGCGCGCATTTAGGCAACACACAACAAAAAAAAAGAAGAAGAAGAAGAAGCTCTCGGGGGTTCCGCGAGGACAGAATGATCTACGTGAATTCAGTTCCGCGGAGATGTGTTCCGCGTGAATGCAGTTCCGCGGGAAAGCGGTTCCGCGTGAAGACGGTTCCGCGTGAAAGCTTGCAGTTCCGCGGAAGCTTGCATTCACCGCCGCGGAACTTACACCAAGACCCGGCAAAAGCCTATAAATAGCCGCATTCGGCTACTCATTCGAGAGAACTGGAAACGGAGAACGGGGAACGAGCTCTCCCGCGCTGAAGAGAGAACGTGAGTTCTCCACTTTTTTTTTTTAGTTAAAAAAAAAAATAGAGTTTCTTCCTTTTATATATATATAAATATATATATATATATATTATTTTCGAAAAAATACTTTTCCCAATGTGGATACTCCCCGACTGGCGGGTTGAATTGACACACGGGTTAAGTATATTTTCCCTCTTTTGAAAATAAAATAAAAATATATATGTATATATTATATATATATATCTATATATACATATATATTATTTCCAAAAACTATTTTTCCCAACGTGGATACTCCCCGACTGGCGGGTTGAATTGACACACGGGTTAAGTATATTTTCCCCTTTTGAAAATAAAATAAAAATATATATGTATATTATATATATATAAAAATATATATATATATACATATATATTATTTTCAAAAACTACTTTTCCTAACGTGGATACTCCCCGACTGGCGGGTTGAATTGACACACGGGTTAAGTATATTTTCCCCTTTTGAAAATAAAATAAAAATATATATGTATATTATATATATATAAATATATATATATATACATAAATATTATTTTCAAAAAAACTACTTTTCCTAACGTGGATACTCCCCGACTGGCGGGTTGAATTGACACACGGGTTAAGTATAATTTCCCCTTTTGAAAATAAAATAAAAATATATATGTATATTATATATATATAAAAATATATATATATACATAAATATTATTTTCAAAAAAACTACTTTTCCTAACGTGGATACTCCCCGACTGGCGGGTTGAATTGACACACGGGTTAAGTATATTTTCCCTTTTTGAAAATAAAATAAAAATATATATGTATATTATATATATATATATATAAATATATAAATATATACATATATATTATTTTCAAAAACTACTTTTCCTAACGTGGATACTCCCCGACTGGCGGGTTGAATTGACACACGGATTAAGTATATTTTCTCCTTTAAAAATAAAAATAAATATATGTGTATTTTCTATAAAAATATATCAAAATACACATGTATATTCAAAGGCGTCCAAAAATCAAGATTTTGTTTTCTAAAAATATATAGACGTCCCGCGGGCGTCCAAAAATTAAGATTTTGATTTCTAAAAATATATAGACGTCTCGCGGGCGTCCAAAAATCAAGATTTTGTTTTCTAAAAATAAATTGACGTCCCGCGGGCGTTCAAAAAAAAAATAAGATTTTGATTTCTAAAAATATATAGACGTCCCGCGGGCGTCCAAAAATTAAGATTTTGATTTCTAAAAATATATAGACGTCCCGCGGGCGTTCAAAAATTAAGATTTTGTTTTCTAAAAACATATATGCCCCGCGGGCCTCCAAAAATGAATATTTTATTTTTCAAAAATATATATGTCTCGCGGACCTTCAAAAAAATATATATGTATTTGCCCCATGGGCCCAAAAATCTCCAAAAAGCCCAAGATGGCTCAAAACTCTCCAAAAAGCCCAAGATGGCCCAAAAATCTCCAAAAAGCCCAAGATGGCTCAAAACTCTCCAAAAAGCCCAAGATGGCCCAAAACCCTCCAAAAAGCCCATGATGGCCCAAAACTCTCCAAAAAGCCCATGATGGCTTAAAACCCTTCAAAAAGCCCAAGATGGCACAAAAATCTCCAAAAAGCCCAAGATGGCTCAAAACCCTCCAAAAAGCCCATGATGGCCCAAAACTCTACAAAAAGCCCAAGATGACCCAAAACCCTCCAAAAAGCCCATGATGGCCCAAAACTCTCCAAAAAGCCCAAGATTGTCCAAAAAGCCCATGATGGCCCAAAACCCTTCAAAAAGCCCAAGATGGCTCAAAACTCCACAAAAAGCCCAAGATAGCTCAAAACCCTCCAAAAAGCCCAAGATGGCTCAAAACTCTACAAAAAGCCCATGATGGCCCAAAACCCTTCAAAAAGCCCAAGATGGCTCAAAACTCTACAAAAAGCCCATGATGGCCCAAACTCTTGTCAACAAGCCCAGTTGGGCCCAAACCTTTTTAATTGGTCAAAAATGACCCAAACATACTTTTAAAATCCGGTTGAATCCATTTCTTGGTAAAACCACCCAATTGTTCAATCCAGAGGCTGAATGGGGGAGACGCTGGTTTCTTGTATAAATACAGAAGCTGAAAGCGGGACACGCTGGTCTGCTGTGTAAATCCAGAAGCTAAGAGCACACTTAGTTTGCTGTGTAAGGTCACTAGTGTAGCCGACGGGCCCCTCACTAGTTCCCAAAATCGAGTCATCGCTGGTCGACGGGCTAAGCGTAAACTCACATTTAAGACATGGCGCGTGGCGTCGTGTACCTCATATTTAAGTCATGGCGAGTGGCGTCATGTACCTCATATTTAAGAAATGGCGCATGGCGTCATATACCTCACATTCGAGTCACGGCGCAGGGCGAAGTGTACTCATTTATCTTTATATTTTTGTTAGACACGATTTTTCGTGCACTTGTAAAGACGTAGAACTATCTTCTACGCACTTCATTATTATTAAGCATTTTTTTTATGGACCATTGTATTCAGCTCTTTTAATCAAGGGTTTTCTCGTTGGAGATGTAAAATCAGAATGTGGAACACAATGCAAAATATTTCTGTGATATACTTTTCGGACTCGGTTAAAGAATTGGATGCTTTAAAATTTTTGCTGGGGAATTAATTAAGCATTTATTCTCAAAGCCGCAGGGAATACAATTTTCAACCAGAATGAATTTTGAAACCATATTTTATTTCTCACAAGGCCGGAACAATCCCCTACAGAAATGAAAGAGCAGTAGGATGGAGAGTGAAGAAAACCTAAAGCGGCTGATCAACTTGGGAGAGAAGGTTGGAGGAGTGGTCAGGGAGAAGGGTGAGAAGAGCAGAGAGGGCTGTCTCGACATGGTTTGGTGAGATCCTCCGCAACAGATCCATCGCAGCATCCATCTATCTCGGCATATCGCAGATGTAGAAGAGAGCGAGGGAGGGAGACTAAGAAGATCTGAAAGAGAAGCTGATGGACAGATTTGATGGTCGCAAATGAGGGAGGAGGACAGAGGGAGAGCAAGCGGTTGCGTAGGTTAGTGGGAAGAGCAGAGCAAAGAAGGAGAGCGGTCTTCTCGACGCGGCTGAGGCGAGGGAGGCGACGCTGCAACAAAACCTAAATGCTTAATAATATATATTTATTATAATATTATTATTATATAAAATTCGGGTCGGTTCTGGGTACCCGTAACTTGGAACCAACCCTACCCAAATACCCCCCGGGTATTTTTTACCCAGAATCGAACCGACCCTACGGGTAACTATGGTGGAACCGAATCGACCATATTTAGGGTACCCATCGGGTCGATCCTGTAGGTACCCGACCCAAGTTGCACCCCTAATAATATTTAAATATAGGTTTATAATTTTGAATAAATTAATATATGCGGGACGGGGTAGACTCTTCGGGTCAGTACACGGTTGACTTACCCCGACCTCATTTTTGAATTCGGGTCAAAATTTCTGACCTATCCCTATACCAGGTCAAAAATATGTTGGTTTTACCCGACCAAAAATGGGTCAGGTCGAAGCCAGGTCACGAGTCGATCCGTCTTAATTCCCACCCCTAGTTTTAGATGAGCGGGCAATAGCTGGTTGTTCTCTATCTCATTATTGGATTTTTTAGACACATATACATAATACTTATATATACATTGTCATAAATAATGACCCAAATTATAAAGTGATTTTATAAAGTTTACAACCAAAATCATCTAACTGAGAATGAGCCTCCTATGTGCAGAAACTCTATTGCCTAATTTCTAATTTCTATTTTTATGATATGCTAAATTAGAAATAAGAAAGATAGACTCTTTATATAAATAGTCGTGGTCCCTGGGTAATATATTTTTAAGGTTTCTTTTCTAACATCTTGTTATTGAAAAAGTCGGAGTCTCATTATCCAAAAAACGAGGGCATTAATTTGGAAGACTAGATATCTCGATATCTAAAATAACTTCTCTTATGGAATCAGATACGCTTCCGCTTTTGGTATATTTTCTTAGTGATTTAACATAGAGGATCCTGAAATGATTATAGTTTTAATCAATAAAGTTTTCTCAGCATTTATCACCCATTTCTTCCTTTTGTATGTGGTTCGCTGTCTTACCATCTTGATTCTCTTCTTTACTTTCTTTTTTGTGGAGTCCTTTCGAATCCGATTGAGTACAACACGTGGAGAATCTCGACACCCTGTTACTCATATCACTCTAGATAGAGTTTGCCACCGGTGGTAATCCGGCTCCCGCCTTAACTGCCCTTCTCTCCAGCTAAACAACTACTCCGAAAGGAATAACCATGACGATGATTATGGGGGTATGTTTTATCATAGGAGTATGAGAATGGAATGTACATAATGCTTCCATGTAATCCCTTTAAAATTTAAAATTTTAATACAGGATGAAAACTCCAATTTATTCATTGTATTTAACGTAATTGTTTATTCATGAAATCAAGTTTCATTTAAATTTAATATGTGTATTCACCACATTTGCTCAAAAAAAGGTATATTTATGTATAAATTAAAAAAATATTTAGATCAATCCACACATGTATTAGAATGTAGTAATATCATTGCTGTTAAAACCGGGCACCGGTTCGTCTACATACGGTCCGGTTTAATTGATATAATCCATTAAGAACCGTCGAACCGGTTCGACCGGTTCGTGCGAAAAAAAAAAAAAAAAAAAACACATAAAAACCCCGCGCCCTCATTCCTCAAGTCCCGCCCGACCAAATCGCCCCCAAACCCTAAATCCCAAATCTTGCAGCAGCAGCCAGGAGCCGGCGACCGTCTTCCCACTCAGATCGTCTCGTCCGGTCGCCCGAGATCATCGTCGAGCAGCGCTGCAGCAGATCATCTATTCATCCGTCATCGTCTTCCCAGGCGCCAGCTCGTCTCGTCCAGCTTCCCCAAAACCGAAACCGTCGTCGGTCGTCCCCTCCGCGAGCAGCAGCTCTTGTCCGGCCGGTTGCTGTTTCCGAAAATCATCGTCGAGCAGCTTCTCTTCCTCAGTTCGACGAGCAGCAGATCATCCGGAGACCAGCAGCTCCGTCTCGTCCAGTCGTCCCCAAAGTGGAAATGGGTGACCAGCAGCAGCGTCCGGCCGATTTCTGTTGCCCTGGCCGTCCGGCCGTCCGGCGACCAGCAGCCCCAGCTCCGCTCCAGAAAGCAGCAGCTCCGGTGAGTGTTTATTGCAGTCACTTATTAATGCTTTTTATTAATGAATGCCAAGAAATTCTGCTTTGGTGGATAGCTAGCCGAATAGGATTTAAACCTTTTTTTTTATCAATGTATATTTACATTATAATTTATATCTCAATCCATGTTACAATTAATGTCTGAGATATTTCAACCTGTTATGCATAAGAGTACTAGTTTCTGTGGACTAGCAATCGAGGGGAATCCTTGTGTGTAAAGAAGTTTTGTGGGCAGAGTAGTGGTTTCTGTCAACTTAGCAGCTCATATCAAACTCTTGCGCCAGCTTGAACCAGTTGCCCCAGCATCATCATTCAAACTCAGATACATATAGCTACTGCAATTATTTGGTTGAGTTTAGAACCTTGGAATTTGAACCTTGAACGGCGCCATATCTTTAGGTGGGAATACATGAGAATGTGTTTGTATACTTTTAAAATTATATGTTTGGTGGGAATGATGTGTTGGTAGACTTTTAAAATGTCATATTTGGATTGAATAGTATATTTATATACTTTTAAAATCTATGTTTCATGAGAATGATGCATTTAATGGCTTATAGAACTTTAAATTTTCATTTTTGTTGAACGTAGTAAATGTTCTTAATTTCTATATTATTATAGATCATTTAATTGTTCAAATTTTCAACACTTACTAGTTTATTTTATTTCTTATTTTGCTAGGTATGTTTATAAAGGTACCGAGTTAAATAGGAAGAATTCAAGAACCAACAACAAAGCATCAACGGTTAGGGCTTATTACAAATTTAAGTCCTTCAGGTTAGTCAATGTAATTAATTTTCTAACATTCATGGTTAAAGATTTTTTAAAACTTTATATTAATTTTTTTCAGCATGTTTTGTACTTATATTGTGATTCTTAAAATCTAATATATATATTTAGGATTTATGAAAATATAATTTTATCAATATATTTATTTAAAATTAAAAATAATTAAATATTTATGACGTTATAAATATGTCATGCTGACATCATTGGTTTGAACCGGTTCGAACCAGACCAGTTCCTCTTTCGGTTCAATCACCGGTTCGGTTCTGACAACATTGTTGCTATCCTAGTAAATAAATTAAAATTGCTTTCTCACGAGAAGTCCAAGCAAACCTTATAGTAGGAATGTAACTTGGAAACCCATTGGATGATTTAGAATGGATAGAGTATGTTTTTATTTTTATTTTCATAAGGGAGGACAACTTCTGAGCAAAAATTAACTGGTTCAATTTGGATAAAACAGGTTCTAAGGTCCAGATACTCAAAATCAACTTAAATTACTAATAGAAGTTTAATATATATTTTGCAAAATATTTTTTGTCGTGAAAGATATAAACATATGCTTTAAATATATAAAAAATTATTTAATTAGTCTACTATTTAGTAAATTTAATAAATATATTTCATAAATAATATTATTATTATCTTGATTGTTGGTTTTTAATAAGACTTGTAAAAATTATAGTTTTCAAATATAATATAAAGACTATTTTAAATAGATGATTTAGAACCAAAACCAATTTGACCTTAAAAAATGAAATGGGGCAATCTTTGAAATAACTTGATCTAAAATAGAGTAAGGTGAGAGTTTTTGAGAATAAAGCAAAAATAAAGCTGATCCAAACCAAAACCACCTAATCCAAGTTGCACTCATACTGCATGGTCAAACCAAGCTTAATCAAGAGCTTTGTTGTTGCTTTTGAGTATTACTTGCAACTCGGTTCGTGTTCAATGCATATAAAACAGTTCGAAGCTCACCCTAGCTTTTAATTGTATATATATTTTTCAAATATTTTCGTTATTTCACCCAATTATTACTATATATATTTTCATCTGGGTAGAAATTATCTCTTATGGTTTTGTGTTGTGATCATCCAAGTTTATACCCTTTGGAACTCTGCAGTGATAGCCTAAAACTGTCTGTATCTAGAAAAAAATTTGTAGTAAGTTTGCAAGTAATGCTGAATCTTGAAAGCATAAGGCTCAAAACGGGGGTCTGATGGGATTTCGGGCCTTCAATTTTCTGAAAACGTTGTGGTCAAGGTAACTGTTTCAATAACCATGTAGGAGTCGCCAGAGTCATATCACATCTATTATGTTAAAATCTCAATTTAGTATGTTGAGGATGTTGTGAAGTGAATAAAAATTTGTTGGTGGGATTCTTGGACCTGGGGATTCATTTTTCTTCTTTACAATAGTTTGATGGGCATCTCTGTGGGTCAGCAGCTGTATGGATAGTTTGTTAGAGTGGCTTCTTTCCATATTGCATTATGCTTGTTGGGCACTGGAGGGCCGCTTCTGTTTTTACTTTGTGGATACACTTGCAGCAATATCCGCCTCTGTGGGTTCAATTTTTTCTTAATTTTTAGGTATAGCAAAGATGCCCTTTGTGCCAACCATTGGGTAATGATGTAGTGTGACCCGCATGGCCTTATTGTAATTTTTTAAAATTTTTGATGGATTTCCAAAGTTTTGCAACCATGCAATCATTCATTGCTCATTCTAAAAAGTCATCCTTGTTTTTTGACTTTGGAAGTTTCTTGAATCACCCTACATCCTGGGATTGGTATGTAGCAACAGCTGTATTTATTTATTTAGAGGCAAAATTTTGTCTGTATGCTTGGAGGCTCAAGTTTTACTGGCTTTGATACTTTTATTTTCTAGCTTCCTTTAGTGCCTGATGCCACGTTGCTGGTAGCAACAATTGCATTGACCAGCAATGCCATGATTGGGCAAATAGCAAACCCTAGTTTTGCATGTTGATAGGAACCTGTGGGTTTCTAGTAGGGGTGCAACTTGGGTCGGGTTGTATCGGGTTTGGGTGAACCCAAACCATAAGCCTACTGGGTTTATGTGAACCCAAATCTAAACTCTAACATTAAAATCCGGGTTCGGGTCGGGTCCAGACCGAGTTGGCATTGGTTTCATTCTTGGTTTCGGGTTGAAATTCTGGTTTTCTCAAACCAATAGAAGTTGAAATTACTGATAGAGATAATAATTTTTTTAAACATTATTCCATTAGCACATGAATAATTACACGCGAATATATTTCTATGACCTATAATATATTTAATTTTGATGAACATTAGTCTTTTAATTAAAAGATAATTCTAAATATTATGAACGTAATGAATTTACATATATCAATCAAGGTAATGTTATTAAAAAAATCAAGGTAAGAAAAATAAATAAAATTACATGAAATTATTATCTAAAGTTTAATAAAAGTGAGACTTATATTTAATGTAGTTAATTAATATATATGTAATAAATTTAAAGAGTTGGCATATTTATAATTATTTGCAAATAAAGCTAATGTAAATGTAGTATATTTCAATTTTTATAAACAAATGCATATAATATTTAGGTTTTAGAATAAACATCTTACAGTTTAACTAAGTTATGATTATCTGAAATAACTTCTATTGCAATTATAATTGAAATACTTAATACATAAATAAATATAAATATTTTAATAAATTAGGGAGAATATCGGGTTCGGATTAGGTTGGGTTTTGGTACCGGGTTGATGTAAACTTGGTATTGGTTCGAGTTTTCTCGGGTCGGGTTGAAATCGGGCCTAGTTTGAAATTAGGTACAAATTTATTTTTGAAACCGGGTCGGGTCAGGCGGGTTCGAACCGACCCGGTACCAAGTTGCACCGCTAGTTTCTATTAATATCCACAGAGCTGGTTTCTGCATCATAACTTTTTTTTTTCTTAGTAACTTTCTCAGTGGTTCTTTTGTTTGAAGTAAAATGTGTTTAGTCATCAAAGTTGCAACATTCTCTAAAGCAAAGACACATAACGATTAGTGGTGGTTTTTTTTAATTTTTTTTTTTGATAAAGTAGTGGTTGGTTATCTGGTTGCCAAATAATTAGAATGTATCTGGATGGTGGCATTATAGAATAAAGATCAAAAGTTCTTCAACTTCTAACAAAGTCCATTTCCGACTTTCAGCAGATTTGTAACTTGGGTTAAGAGCAGCATGCATCTCAATTGTTATTAATCTGATAGCTGCAGCTGCAGCATTCTCAAGTTTTCGTTCTGATTTTTGACTCATATTTTTGGCTTTGATTGGTTTATTTTCTTGCTCTTCTTTATTGCCCAATACCATGTTTCTAGTACAGCAATTTCATCGACTAGAAATGCCATGATCGGGTATGATTGCATGAAGCAGACCCTACTTTTTCATGTTAATAGGAACCTGTGGATTTCTGGTAATATCCATTGAGCTGTTGTATGGAATTACTCTTATTTTCTTTAATGACTTAATGATTTTTTTCCCGAATTGTGATTTTATTGCCTATTGCAAATACAGTATTTTGATCGACATGTCTGGTTAATAACAATTTGGTGCTGTGGTTGGGACTGCAGTCATGTAGAGGAATATTTTAACCATGAAAAATTCGGTCACATTGCACGGGTTCATTCTTTCATCTTGGATGTGCTTTCATTTGGGTCTGTTGGTTGAAAATGTGCAGCTTTTGGTACTTCTTGTATTTATTAGCTGCAGCTGTTAAAATACTGGCATGTGTATCAGATGACAAGGCTTTTCTGGACTCTGTTAGCATGCTTAATCTCCTATATATTAGAATAGAATTATGTTTCAAATGGCTGTTTATCTTAAAAAGGACATTCAAAGAACTTATCATAT
This sequence comes from Annona cherimola, assembly GCA_030490835.1. Classification (NCBI taxonomy): domain Eukaryota; kingdom Viridiplantae; phylum Streptophyta; class Magnoliopsida; order Magnoliales; family Annonaceae; genus Annona; species Annona cherimola. The sequence goes on along the minus strand of CM059971.1, from coordinate 3,511,037 downwards.
CCCTTGTAAGTTGCAAGTTTGCTAAGCTAATTATCCTTTTGCATGCAGATGAGCTCATCGCCCCTGGTGATATGTTTTTATCTGCTTTTACTGGACGGATGGAGTCATCGTCTCAGAGTCCTGGAAAGCTGGAAGACATCTTCGAATCCTCTCTCAATTTGGAAGAAATCCACTTCAACGAGGGATTTAGAGATGGTTATGAGGAAGGGCTGATCTCAGGAAGGCAAGAAGGGAGAGAGGTAGGTGTCAAGGTGGGGTTCGAAGTTGGGGAGGAGCTGGGCTTCTACCGTGGTTGTCTCGACATTTGGAAGTCCATCATCCGCATCCAACCCAACACCTCTTTCTCATCTAAGGTTCAGAAGAAGATGAAGCAGATGGAAGAGTTGCTTGATAAATACCCCATTTTGGATCCTGAAGATGAGAATATCCAAGAAATCATGGATGCTTTGAGGTCTAAATTCCGAGCGATATCGGCTACTCTCTTCATTAGATTGGAATACGATGGATATCTGAAGGAGTCGTCTAATTCTAAGGAGATGGGATTTTGACTTTTGATGGAACTCTTCACTCCACCTCTCATTGCAATTTTTGTCAAAGCTATATGTTTTCTTTGAGTAGCACAGAGATAGTTATAGATGTCTTCTCAGTGTATAAAAGTATTGCAAAGAAATTCACTCAATGCGATGAGGGTTGTGAAGAACTACCATGGGCCTCGGGTGGGCCTAACAAGAAAACGGCCTTTTGGGAGACCCGATCTTCTCTTCAGCAACACTTACGACGCAACCCTTCCTTTTTAACCCTCGCTTCCTTCGCCGCTACCCTCACACCTGCCTTCGCTTACTCCTCCCAAAGAAACCTAATCTTTCTTCTTTCCTAGCATCACCATGTCTGCCTACTGTGGAAAATACCACGGTACCGTTTTATTTTCTTCTTCGTCTTTCATTTCCTTTTCCAGGTTTCGTTTTATACTGATTAGTTTTTCTCCTTGGGTTCTTAGATGTTTTTATCTCCTGTATTGATGTTTCATCTATTTGGGTATGCAGAAAATACAATGAAGTATGGTTTTTGATACCTGGGTCTTGTAGATCTCCTTGTAACATTTTCTTTTTCATTTCGTGTTATTATAACTTATTTTTTTAAAGAAATCGTTGCCTGAACAAGATAAAACTTTGATCTGTTTGTTCAAGCCTGTCATTAGTTATTTTCTTTTATATCCCGGTTCAACGTTTGGATTGGTGTGGTATTAGTAGTTTTTAAGCAACACCATGTAGTTGTTTCTGCCACTGCGTGCTGTTTTTATTGTAATGCTGTTTTTATTGTAAAATAATCATTCTGCTGAAGCAGGTAATCGGGGGCTTAGTTTTTTGCTTCTTTAGCAGGATCTCGATTTCTCTTACCTAAAATTCCTGTAGTTTTTTCTTGAAATACCAATATGTCTTATTTCTTGATCTGAAGTTCTGAACTCTGCTAGCGTATATCTTCGTAGTTGCAGCAACCTATAGGTTTCTTCCCCGATTTTTGACTCATATTTCTGGCTTTGATGGTTTTTTAATGTTTTTGTTTTATAGATCCCTGTCGCTGCCTGATGCCACGTTGCTAGTAGCGGTAATTGCATTGACCAGCAATGCTATGATTGGGCAAATAGCAAACCCTAGTTTCGCATGTTGATAGGAACCTTGGGTTTCTAGTATACCCACGGAGCTGGTTTCTGCGATTGCATTGGCATATATTATATGGGAATGGGTGGAAAAGCTGAATGCATATAAATAGTTTGAAGCTCACCCTAGCTTTTAATTGTATAGTTTTTTTCAAATATTTTCATTATTCACCTAATTATTACTATACATATTTTCGTCTGGGCAGAAATTACCTCTTTATGGTATTGTGTTGTGATCATCCAAGTTTATACCCTTTGGAACTTTGCAGTCATAGCCTAAAACTAGTCTGTATCTAGAAAAAAATTTATAGTAAGTTTGCAAGTAATCCTGAATCTCGAAAGCATAAGGCTCAAAATGGGGGTCTGATGGGATTTCAGGCCTTCAATTTTCTGAAGACATTTTGGTCAAGGTAAATGTTTCAGTAACCATGTAGGAGTCTCCAGAGTCATATCACATCTATAATGTTAAAATCTCAATTTAGTAAGTTGAGGATATTGTGAAGTGAATAAAATTTTGTTGGTTGGATTCTTAGACCTGGGGATTCTTTTTTCTTCTTCACAATAGTTTGATGGGCATCTCTGTGGGTCAGCAGCTGTATGGATAGATTGTTAGAGTGGCTTTTTTCCATATTGCATCATGCCTGTTGGGCACTGGAGGGCCTCCTCTGCTTTTGCTTTGTAGATACACTTGCAGCAAAATTTGCTTCTGTGGGTTCAATTTTTTCTCAATTTTTGGGTATAGCAAAGATGCCCTTTGTGCCAACCACTGGGTAATGATGTAGTGTGACCCGCATGGCCTTAGTGTAATTTTTCAAAATTTTTGATGGATTTCCAAAGTTTTGCAACCATGCAATCATTCACTGCTCTAAAAAGTCATCCTTGGTTTTTGACTTTGGAAGTTTCTTGAATCACCCTGCAACCTGGGATTGGTATGTAGCAACAGCTGTATTTATTTATTTAGAGGCAAAATTTTGTCCGTATGCCTGGAGGCTCAAGTTTTACTGGCTTTGATAATGCTTTGATACTTTTATTTTCTAGCTTCCTTTACTGCCTGATGCCACGTTGCTGGTAGCAGCAATTGCATTGACCAGCAATGCTATGATTGGGCAAATAGCAAACTCTAGTTTTGCATGTTGATAGGAACCTGTGGGTTTCTAGTAATATCCACAGAGCCAGTTTCTGCAATCACACTCTGTTTCCTAGTAACTTTCTCATTGGGGACTTTTGCTTGAAACATTATTTAAAGTAGTACACATGATGCCTAGTGGTTGGTTATCTAGGCTGCCAAATAATTGGAATATATCCGGATATGTGCATTACAGAGTAGAGATCAAATGTTTTTCAGCTTCCACAAAGTCTATTTGTGACGTTGAACAGATCTGTAGCTGAAGGGTTAACAGCAGCATTACACAGTTGTTTTAAATCTGGAAGTTGCAGGCTGCAGCCATCCCAAGTTTTTCAACTCTTTTTCTTTTTGTTTTTTTTCCTCCCTCATATTTCTGGCTTTGGTAATGCTTCGACATGTTCATTTTCTAGCTCCCCTTTACTGCTCAACGTCACATTGGTGGTAGCAGCAATTGCATTGACCTATGATTGGGCACATAGAAGGCCTAGTTTCACATGTTGATAGGAAGCCATGGGTTTCTAGTACTACCTACATAGCTGGTTTCTGCGATCATACATCTTTTTGTTGGTATCTTATTCTTATATGGGTGGTTTTGTTTTTTTGTTTTTTGTTTTTTTTCTTTTTTTTGGGATGTAAAATGTGTTTAGACATCTTAGTTGCACCATTGTTTAAAGGAGAGGACAGAATGCCTTTTGGACAGTTATCTTGATTGCCAAATAGTTGGAATGTATGTAGATGTTGGCATTACAGAATAAGAGTTCTAAAGTTTTGGTACTTTGCAAGTCCATTTGTGACTTTCGACAGATCTGTACCTCAAGGGTTAAAAGAAGCATGCAACTCAGTCGTTATAAATTTGGTTGCTGCAGGCCCTGCAGTAGCTTTGTTTCACTTGTGGTTTTGACTGATATTTCTGGCGTCGATGAGCTATGATAATTTTTTTTAGCTCCCCTTTACTGCCCAATGCCACGTTGCTGGTAGCAGGAATTGCATTGACCAACAATGCTATGATTGGGCAAAAAGCAAACCCTAGTTTTGCATGTTGATAGGAACCTGTGGATTTCTAGTAATATCCATGGAGCCGTTTTATGCAATTACACCTATTTTGGTTAATGGCTTTTCCTCCCAAATGTGAATTGATTGGCTGTTGCAAAAGCAATGGCGTCGATTGAAATTTCTGTAATGAGAATTTGGAGCTGTGATTTAGTCTGTTACTGCAGTTCAGGTAGAGGAATATGTTGACCATCAAAATTGGTTGACATTGTATGAGTTACTCTTTCATATTAAAACGCATTACGTTAATGCTGAATCTACCCGACTCATGGATTTTATTTACTGAAGTATATGTTTTCATTTGGGTCACTTGGAATCCAGATTGAAAATGTGCAACTTTTGGTTCTTCTAGCTTTGTATTACTAGATTCAGTTTTTAAAATACTGGAAACTGTATCATGTGAAATAGGCTTTTGTGGTCTGTGTTATCATGCTTAATCTCCTATGTATGAATTAAGTTTCAAAATGGCTGGTGACATTGAGAAGATGGGTTCTGTTCCTTGGTATCTTGATTTTGAGATCTCCTATATGTTACAACTTATGCTAAGCTAATCGTCCTTTTGCATGCAGATGAGCTGATTGCCAATGCTGCCTACATTGGCACCCCTGGAAAGGGAATTCTTGCTGCTGACAAGTCCACTGGCACAATCGGCAAGCGCCTTGCTAGCATCAATGTTGAAAACGTTGAATCCAACCTTCAGGCCCTCCGTGAGCTTCTGTTTACCACCCCCAGGTGCACTCCAGTACCTTAGCGGTGTGATCCTCTTTGAGGAGACCCTCTACCAGAAGACTGCTGCTGGCAAGCTCTTCGTTGATGTCCTCAAGGAAGGAGGTGTCCTGCCTGGTATTAAGGTGGACAAGGGTACCGTTGAGCTTGCTGGCACCAATGGCGAGACCACACCCAGGGTCTTGATGACCTTGCTCAGAGCTGCCAGAAGTATTACGAGGCTGGTGCTAGGTTTGCCAAGTGGAGGGCTGTCCTCAAGATTGGTCCCAACGAGCCATCCCAATTGTCCATTAATGAGAATGCCAATGGGCTGGCTCGCTATGTGATCATCTGCCAGGAGAATGGCCTTGTTCCCATTGTTGAGCCAGAGATCCTGGTTGATGGTCCCCATGACATTGACCGCTGTGGTGATGTGACTGAGAGGGTGCTGGCTGCATGCTACTAGGCCCTGAACAATCACTGCATGCTACTAGGCCCTGAACAATCATCATGTGCTGCTTGAGGGAACTCTGCTAAAGCCTAACATGGTGACTCCTGGTTCTGATGCGAAGAAGGTGTCCCCTGAGGTTGTTGCCAAGTACACTGTCCGTGCATTGCAAAGGACGATGCCGGTTGCTGTCCCTGCCGTGGTCTTCCTCTCTGGTGGGCAGAGTGAGGAGGAGGCAACACTGAATCTGAACGCCATGAACCAATTTAAGGGAAAGAAGCCATGGTATCTTTCCTTTTCGTTTGGCCGAGCATTATACTTTTCATGCGGCCTTGTTAATACATTTTTTTTTTTTTTTTGTCTTTTTTTGTTTTATGCTTTTGATCTGGTCTCGGAAATAGAGAACATGTTTGATGGATGTTAAGGAAAATCAATCGAGTATTTTCATTTTAAGTGGGAATCCCAACATGTAATAGGGTTATTATTCATATTTTTTAATTATATTTCCTTTTATGCGTGGTAGTTAGGTAGGGAAAAATGTGAAAAATAATTAGGATGCAGATGCAATGATCGAAAAGTTGATGATTGGCTAGTCATACAAAAGGGGATGTAAGGAGCGGGGAAGCTTTTTTTATTTTATAACTTTTTCCAAAATTTGCATCATAACAAACGCCTCAATGTATTTGGGCCTTTTAGCATTTAATATTTAATTATCTACAATTATGCCATTTAATTTTTGGGAATGAATAAAATTTTTGGTGAAAAGTTTTGAAGAATAAAAGTTGTCAAATGATGTAATATGATAGGCGTAATGATGAGGAATAAAGAGGATAAAGTTAAAATAGATAGGTTAGTTGTATAGGTAATTGTGTAGAAATGATTGAAAAGTAGGGTGATTTGTGTTGGAAGATGTAAAAAAATAATTAAAAAATAGAAGAGTTGTAGAGAATGAAAAGTTTTAGATTGAAAAGTTTTAGGTGAAAAGTTTTTGTCATTGCCAAACACCCCTTATATATCTTTTATTTTCAAGAAGTCTTTTGTTTCCGAAGCTGCGGATGTCATTTCTTGTTCTTTATAAGGTTTAAATGAATCTCCCTTGATGATCGACAATATATATATATATATTTGTATTTAATATCATTTATATTGTGATTGAAATCCTATCATTTGTTGAATATCATTATATATAGACTTTATTTACGAAGAAGTGAAATCGGCTTAATAATAATAAATGAGGCTCATTTATATATTTAGTTTGGATAAAATTAGGTCTTATAGCAAAAGAAATAATGGGAATATAACGGAGGCGGTAGATATCCCATCAATCATGAATTTGTAAAAAACTGAGGCATTACATGATGAAACAGCTTCTATGCATAGTTACATGGAATGGAGGCTGTATGTATTTTATTTTTTAAAAATTTGTACGTGTGTGCAGGTGATGTTATCAGCACCGGGACCAACTCCACTCAGATTAAGAAACACGAAAGGAGATATGCAAAGTAACCAAAGAACTGATTGAACATGAAATCATTATTCCTTAATTTCCCATAAGATGCAAATTAACCAGAGTTGGACTTTATAAACATGATCATGTTATTCCTTAAACTAGGTTGGTTGTTACTGCAAATCGAACGCGATTTCAAACCATCTTTAGAAAATGTCCCATCAATTTCCTGGAATTTCACGATAAACGAAACTTTGTCATACTACATTAAATCGATTTTAGAGATTAAATACTTGATTCAAGTGGGATTTAATTTTAAAATAAATAATTTTGTAAAAAAAAGTTTATGTGATAAATGGAGCTACAAGAGAAGATCTAGCAATTAATGTGGGTTAAATGCAAAATTGACTTGGTTACCCACGTGAAAAAATGGAGACCAGACAATATAGGGTGTGTTTGTTTGGGATATAAACATGTCAACCAAAACTTTTCAATCTAAAACTTTTCACTCTCCATAACTACTCTATTTTTTAATTATTTTTTCACATTTTCCTATACAAACTACCCTACTTTTCAATCATTTCTACACAACTATCTATACAACTAACCTATCTATTTTAATTTTATTCTCTTTATTTCTCATCATTACTCCTATTATATCACATCATTTTCTATCAATGTGACAACTTCTATCTCAAAAACTTTTTATCAAAAGTTTTACCCCCAACCAAACACACCCATAATATGCCGACTTCATCCCTCATTCCAAAAGGTTCTTTAATAGGAAAAATTGGAAATTTATAAAGTATAATAAAACTCATGCCTTTTGCTTAATATTTCATTTCTAACAATACTGTTAGGGATCTATTAAAAAGACCGTTAGACTCATATGAAATGATGAATATGCGTAAGCCTTAATAAAACTAAAAGTTGATTTGCTCAAAATTAAAAATTCACATTCAAATAACAAATGATTCTATAATTGTAAAAAGTAATAAAAATTCAGTCAAATATGATTTTTAAGTATTAAATTATATTTAGGATCTGGACATATTCTTCATTTCACTTGAGGGCTAACAGTCACTTAAATGAATATCTAATGACATATAAATCAAAATTTAGGCAAAACAGTACATGTTACAACGCAACAGTGTGTGATTCATGTATTCTAAGGCTACTATCTGACACGAATTTTTAGGCAAAGGATGGTGTTTCAGCATGGAAAAATCATGCTTGTTTGGAAATAAATGCTTAATTAATTCCCCCAACAAAAATTTAAAGCATTTAATCCTTTAACTGAGTCCGAAAAGTATATCACAGAAATATTTTACGCTGTGTTCCACACTCTGATTTTACATCTCTATGAGAAAATCCTTTTGGAAGGGTTTTGGGCCCAAATGGGTTGGTTGAGAGTTTTGGCCCCAAGTGGGCTTGTTGGGAAGCTTTTGAAGGTTTTGGGCCTTTTTGAAGGGGTTTGGGCCAAAATAGGCATGTTAAAGAGTTTCGGACCAAACTGGGCATTGTTGAAGGGTTTTGAGCCGTTCTGGGCCTGCTGAAGAGTTTTGGGCCAAAATGGAGAGGCACGGGTAAAAATTATCCTCCTTGATTTTCATATGTGAACCGTGTAGAATTTACACGTGTTTAAATCACAATGGCTCCATAAACTCCCAATCTTGAGTAAAGAAGAGAATTTTCATAGTATTTTAATGCAAAACAACTCCTCCATCTTTTTGGATTTGTATGTCCATAGGTTGCTTTCATTTAGCGAGCTCGGCAGATCATACGTAGTCTTCGAGTGAGGGCAAAGTGTCGCAGTAGGTCCATTAAGAAAAATTTATCTTGCTAGAGCAAGAATAGGACCTAGATAGATTCATTACGATTTGATTGCTCAAATCATGAAAACCAAGTGGGGTTTGATGACTCTGTTCTGGCAGCGCAACAAATTGGCACAATGGCTTTATAAGGTTCAAAATTGATTTTTTTTTTTATGATAATAATAAAAATGATAAATTTTTTTTAAGAGGGGAAAAATACTCAATCCCGTGTTTCTATTCAACCCACCACTTGGGGAATTTCTACTTAGGGAGAAATATATATGGATATATGTGTGTATATATATATTTATGATAATAATAATAATAATGATAAAAATTTTTGGAAGTGGAGAAAAATAACCAACTCTGTGTATCTATTCAACCCACATTTACTTGGGGAGAAGTGTATATGCATATATATATTTTTAAATAATAATAGTAATGATAAAAAATATTTTTTTTTGAAAGAGGAGAAAAATACTTAACCCCATGTGTCAATTCAACCTGCCAATTGGGGAGCATCCACGTGAGTAAAAAAGTATATATATGTATTTTTTAAAAATAATAATGATAATAATATATATGCATATATTTTTTTAAGAGGAGAAAAAATACTTAATCCCATCTGCCGATTCAACCCGCCAATCGGGGAGTGTCCTCACGAGGTAAAGTAATTTTTTATAATAATAATAATAATAATAATAAATATTTTAGAAAATAATATGTATATTTTTGAAAACCCTTTAAGATATATATTTTAGGGAATAATATATGTTTTTGAAGGCCTTTCATATATATATATATTAGAAAATAATATATATTTTTAAAAGCCTTTAAAATATATATACATGTATATATATAAAAATTAGTGTGCTCTAAGGAAGTTAAGAAAATGCCGAGGACTTACTTTCTCTGTTGGAAGGGGCTGTGTCGTTGTATGTTGTCCACATGAGCACGCCACTTCGAATTTGGGATCATTATCCATGTTTAGGCATGCAGCCATTAAATCTCCTGCTCCCGGGAGCTTCCTTGCTCCCGGCCTCCCAGCACCGTCGGATTAGGCGAGGAGGAGAGATTTGCGGGCAGGCCCTCTCTCAGAATGCCAGGACAAGGGCTTCCTTGCAAAATATCCTAAGCAGAGTCTCCTGCTTTTGGTGATTTCAATTTCCAAGCTGCGCATTCTCCTCCTCTCACCTCTCTTCCCGTCGTCCCGAGTTTCCGCGTCTTCCTCTTGCCCGTCGTCGCACTCCTATGTACAAACGGATGCTGTAAACGGCGTATTTTAAAAATAAATTCCAAAAAAAACATTTTGCAAAATTTGTTCAGTCGACAACTTCACCAATCACATTGTATGAAAGTATGATATATCGAGCTATTTCATCAATCACATCAGTAATTTAATCAAATTGGTAAGAAAGGTTGTATGGAGATGGGAAAGCCATGCTTGCAGTCAAGAAATGGAAAAGACATGGGCCCATCATCTTCAATGAGAGGAGTCCACGAGAAGTTAAGCACAAGATAATGAAGGAAAAGAGCACTTTCAAGCTTGGCAAGATCTGAGCCAGGACAAAGCCTTCGCCCTCCCCAAACGGTGTCAACTTCTTTCCTCCTATCCTTTTTTCGCCTGTCTTATTCTTCTCATTATCCTTCACACAAATTCAATCAGTTTAGAAAAAGAGAGTTTTTATAAATTTAAGAGGTTGTTTGGTTTGGACTAAAACTTTTTTATGTGTTTTAACCGGACTCCAGTCCTATGCTCCTGGGAGCATGCAGTGCTGTATGCTTCCGGACGCATAAACATATATTTTTTATTTTTTTGAAAATTTTTCATAAAATTGTTAGCCCAAGTGTATTTAATCCGTGTGTAAATTTTTACTATTTTTGGAGTATTTTATATATTTATTTTTATTTTTTGAAAATTAAAATAATCTAAAATGCCACTCATTTTCAAAAATAAAAAATAAATATCTAAAATACTTTACAAATGATAAAAATTGATACATATGTTAAATACACTTGAGCTAACAAATTTATAAAAAATCTTTTTTAAAAAATATGTGTATGCGCCCGGGAGTACAGGATTGAAGTCCATTTTAACCCACAAATTTTTGTGCATTAAATGTTTTGGTGGTCTATCATATGCAACTGCAGTTGTGGAGTTGGCACGCGACTGCCTTATTTTCATATGTCTAGCACCACGGAGGACGCTGATTTCCTGCGTCCCACTACTTCCAATGTCACAAATAAGATGATGCTAGCAACAATTAAATAACTTCAATTGGGATAAATTATCAACTCAAGAAGCAAAGCAACTGACAGAGACGAGAGTGGAGTTTGGTCGACTTCTTCTCATGTACTAACATTTTCTCACCGTCGAATTGCTAACGGTACGATCGGCAAACTTCTGCTGGATTGAAAGACCCTTAAGGCACATCGACATGACAAGTTTTACATTCATCGTCGACCCTAATTATCGAGTTAAACAAATGTCTCACTTAGCTTATCTCAAAAATTAATTTTCAATTTTTTGTTTTTTCTTTTTTCTTCGTACATTTTTTATCTAAGTATATTTAATATATAAACTAAGTTTTACCATTTTTAATATTGTGTATATATATATTTTTAGATTTTTAATCATCTATATGCATAGATGTATTTAAAATACCACCGTATTTAAAATTTTTTTAAAAATATATATAACCATATCCAAAAATCATAAAACTTGTTGTGTATATTAAATACATTTTGATAAATATGCATATAAATAAAAAGCACAAAAACATGTTGTAACTATATTTTTTGAGGTGGGCTAAGTGAAATTTTGCTTACCCGAGCTAATAGAATCACTTCTCATATATATATATATATATATATTTGAGTCATTATCCAGCACAAATTAATTAGCTTTTATTTTAGATTAAGAAGAAGATTAATGCTTCTTTTGCAAGCAGACTCTCACGTAACATATAGTTTAGCTAAAAACTGACCTACCATATCCAAGGATTGAAGTGTAAAGGGTTTAAGTAATTTGAAGGATCAAGGTGAACTCCGCAGAAGACGGGAAGAACCTTCCACCCAGCTGGAATCTCTATGTCTTTTAGACAAATCCAAATCACGTTAAAGAAAAAAAGACCAATTTTGGCATTTAATTAGCTACTTAATTAAAAAACCCATCAATTTCTGTACAATAAAGTTTCTACATGGGGGCTTTGGTAGGCTCAGCCAAATGCCAATCACTGATAATTATAAGGTTATATGAAAGCTAAAGAGGCATCAAGACGTTGTATATAAGCACCTTTTCATATGATATTCCATTGCTAATAGACATCAACAACCTCTCCAAGAAAGTTAGTTTTAGGTAACAAGACGTAAATGTAAGGAGAAATTTTCTTATGATTAAAAAGTTTAAGAGCAATGAAATTTTTCTTACTAATTTAAGAACGACGAAATTTTTCTTACTTATGATAAGGAAAATTTTCTTTGCTTATGATAATATTTTACAACCACCACAAAATTTGATTGCCTAGTAAAAGAATAATGAAGTACTAGTAACTAAATTTCTTCTTAGTAATTGCTATGTGACATATGCTACTAACTATTAACAACTAAAGGTTGCAATTTATAAGAAAAAGTTAGTTGGTAAAAACTAAAATTTTTGTGGTGAAGAATTTCGATAAATGCCAAAAGTACATTTTGTTATAGCTAGTGAATCAAAAGGTCGAAAACCAGGTAAATTAAGCACTCAATTAAATTTAAGATAACCAAATTAGGCAGCAAATGCATAATATTCTTTGTAATAACACTACAAGAAAGTGAAACATATACGCCCCACTTATGTGACGCCAAAATTTTAATTTTACGTTGCTTATGATCAAATGCTACCAAAGATTTAGCTCCATTTGATGCCAAATCCTACTCTAATTGCAGAAAAAGTGTATTGCTATTGTAATCAAATTTTAATAGCTACATGAAATGTTAATTTTGATTGCATTCACGGGGATACATTTAACGAAATGATATTACTAAAAAGGAACCAATTATTTGAAGGTAAATAATCAATTGTAGCCAGCATATATCTAATACAACCAAATATATATTATATACAGCTAAAAAATTGGCAACATTAAATGAAGTTTATCGTAGTAAAAGCAGGTGGAAATGGCCAATACACGCAATAGGCCATCTACGGTTAGGAGCTGACTGCTCAAAATTGAGACCAAAATAAAAAGAACTATTTCATGCCAAAATTGATTAGAATTTGATGATATTAAGACTAATATGGTAATATGTTTTCAAAATGGTTTAAGAATACTAGTTAAAACGTTAGTTATATTGCCACGATAAAAAAAAAATGTTACATCAAGTTTGTTTGTGAAAAACCAATATATGTTCGTTGTTGACTAAACGCACCAGAATGCATCTCACTTATTTTTTTATTTGTTTTTGAAATTTTTTTATACAACTGTTAATTTGTATGTATTTATCATGTTTATAAGTTTTTACCATTTTAAAAAATTTCTAGATTTTTTATTTTTTAAAATCAGTGGTATTTTTGTGATTTATATTTTAAAAAATAAAAATATCTAAAAATCTTCAAAAATGGTAAAAATTGATACACATATTAAATACACATAAATTAAAAATCATATAAAAATTTTCAAAACAATTAAAAAAATGGGTTCTGCACTCGTGTGCACTACATTAGAACTCATATATGTTATTGGCTATTTTCGAAAGAATATTAATAGCCGAAAACGTAGTTGTGATATGGGGGAACTCACCTTTGTAGTGTATGTGTTTTATAGCTTTTCTATTATTTCCACAACGGAGTGCTTCATGAATGAGATCCTGAGTGAAATTCATGCACTTGTAGTCGTCCCATCCCAATTGTCCCCCCACTTTCTCCCTTCTTACCTTCTCATGCTCTTCCTTTTAATGACAAAATGTATACATACAATGACAAATAAATGACACTAAACACGAGAAATGAAACGGATTTTTCATTAATCAATAAGGCGATAAAAATGAATGTAATTACATGAAACTAGACTCTCTATGTATATATAAGAAGTGTTCCAATAAAGTCACACTACAATTATGATGCAATCTGCTACAAAAGTGGCTCGTTCAAGCATGAAATTAGTATCTATTTACTATTGTATTTGAAATTATTTACTTTAAAGGCATTCTACTTTTCATTCGAATAGGATATGTAATGTGTATTGGCCTTATTTGAAAATATTATAAAATTAACTTGTTAAAATAGTTTGATTTAAATTTTGGTTTCACAATTGTTTTTTTAATATATATACCTAGGTATGCAACTTAGTTAGGTAAGTCTAGCTCGATTCTATCATTACTTTTTTCAGAAACTCTTATCTTACTTTTTTTAAGTGGGGTTGATTCAGAATTACTCTACTCTATTTTCTTAAGGTAAAATCACTTCTAATGTTAATTTTTTAAAATGGTTTTCATATTATATTTGAACAATATCATTCTATTACAAACCTTACTTAACAACATGTAATCAATATGGTAATAGTATAACATCAGAATATGTGAATTGAATATTCTAAAAAATGGATAAATCAAACAAGTTTTTATATGCTTAAATATACAAATATTTAGTAAAAGACATGATAAATATATATTAACAATTTAGGTTGGTTCAGGGTTTTCGAACCTTTACTCTATCGTAACTGAATTAAATCTTTTTTACTTAGAACGTACCCTATCCTATAGGTAAGAAGATATAAACCTATCTTACCTATTTTATGGTGCTTAATGGGTCGAACCACAGTTACTCTATCCTAGTTACATTCTTATCTAAGCAATAATTTTATTTGAATAAATATCATATAAAGTATTAATATATTCAAAAACATATGAGACTTTTCTTTTCTTTTCATAAAAAGAATACATATAGGCCTTTTCTTATATAGTTAAACATGATAGATTATTAAGCTAACCATCATATATATCTTAGCAAATTAGGCATGGTAATCTTACCCATAGTTCTCTCAATGCCTTGACGGCGATTAGCATAGCTGTTGTTTTGTATCCTCCCAGTAGTAGATCAATAACCAAGCTAAGTATTTCTTCTTTCCACAGATCCTTTTGGGTTAAAAAAATATCTAAGAAATCCATCCTTCTCTCGTCTTTGCAAATTTTCTTTTCTCTCCTTTGTTGTAATCGCTTTTATTTGTTGTCTTGCCTGTTAAACTAGGGACTTATGTCAGGCAACCATCTAATTAGAACCTAGCTTTTGGATTTGTGCAACACATTTAAAATCGTTGAAAATTGAAAAATATCACATCTAATAAACTACTACGGATATAGAAATTTGTCCATGTATATATTCATGAAAAATTAAATAAAAGACATGATAAAAGATTTTTTGACACTTACATGAATCACCTTGGCATAAGGTGTCCTACAGATATTAATAGGGAATGAAGCTAATCCTTTCATGAAAGTAGTAAAGCTACCAAGGATTTGAGCTGTCTCATCATCTTCTGGGCTCAAACTAAGAATTTGTTTCACTATCAAACTGAACGTAAATTGTGACACATAAAATTTTACTTAATGCTTGTCATAAATATATACAATTCCAAAGAGTTAAATTCCAAATATGATTACAAAATTTTCCCTTGTTAATTCATATAACCATACATTTGTAAAAAAGTAATAATTTAGTACTCACAATAAGCTTGAAGACTCCATATATATATACATCCGCTTTTCCCAAATCATTTTATTAATTATTAAATGGTTTAGAATTGAAAATCATAGAATAAAAAATTTTGCATGAAAAGATTCTTGCAGGACCACTGCATTTGATCATTACCTTTTAAAAATGGCTGAAAATGTGAAGTTACTTTGGCGACAATTTATTATTTAGTTATAAATATTTCTTCACTTTTGAATGGTAACATATGGTTAACTGTGACTGGTTTTTAAATTGAACACAACAAAAAATAATATTTAATGTATTACGAAAATTTGGTTGTATATAATAATATATCTTTGGTTGAAACTAACATACTACACTCCATTGGATATTTGACAGCAAAAAGATAGCTATAGATACATAAAATTTTGTAATGAAAATGGTTGACACTCTGTGGCTATATTATGACCTATGTATATGAGTACAAATGTAATTTCTACTCATATTTCAATTAACCCCTATTCTTGGTCAAATGAGGAGATGTATCAACATGCCTTGCAGGTTTCATTGCAGAAAATGAGAGTTTTGTTTCTTGCCCAGGTGCTCATGATCCTAATTGCACCGTTTTCAATATCAGAGACGAAGCAGCTGTTGCGAGCTTTGATGGTGGCAAAGAGGGGGAGTGCGGCGGCTCAAAGTCGCTTGTGGCGATCACCAGTAGTCACAAGCATGGTGAGATCCCCAAGTATCCCTGAGATGTTAGCAGGATAGCTGCTCTCAAACAACTGATCCTTATTGTGGAGAATGAATGAGTTGAAATCTAGGTCGCATGAGACTATTGTTGGGTGCCCGAAAAGATGGGATTGAAAAAACTTCCCATATCTTCACTTGTATGCATGTATTCAGTAATAACAATTAGACATTGGGCATTGATTACTAGTACAAATAAGAGAGGCATTTACAGGGTAAGTCTTGCTTCTTTTAACCAAATTTGTTGATGTGTTTCTATTTCTAATGACAAATGCTGTTACCCTAAACTTATCTCTAGGCGTAGATTGGAACAATTTTAGCCAAGACAAATGACAAATGACACAAAGCACCATGGATTTGGTCAACTTTTCACACGCTATTTGGCCAGACTTATAATTTCCACACAAAATTTTTGGGTAAAAGCCATAAAAAGCTCCTTAACAAGAAACACCTATTTAGAGCTTTTCGGCCAATGCACGACTTTGCGTTAATTGTACCATTAGGCCAGATAGACCCTTGGGTTTGACATTGTTTGGCCTATTTGGGTGCCATTAATGTCCATAATAAGTGCTGACATTTTGCGCTTTTTTAGCTGTTTGGCCGAGATTACCTATTAGGCTTGAATATTTTGTATATAAAAACTAAATGTGTTATTGAAAAAATTCTCTCCACCATATAAAGGTTATGAATGTGTTTGAATGTAATATAAGTTATTATGATATATATGAATACTTATTAAAAAAACTGAGTAATTTGCATATATATATATATATCTACATAATCTGATCGGAATTGCAGATATAATTATGTAGTTTCACAAATTGCATATTATCCTTATATAGTTTTACTAAAATAGCATGCAATCCTATGGACCTCTTTTTTGTCAACAACTGTTAAAATGTGTGTTAGTAAATTGGATAATGATGGAAATAACCCTGTCCAAAACTATAATAACTCACTTGTGCTCCTTAGAAAATCACTCTTTTTACATGATCTCTTCTCCGAATGCACTACCTGCATAATTGAGTATTTTATAGCGATGAAATTTTAATATAGACCTAAACAGGGTTATTTCCATCATTATTTAATTTTCTAACACACGTTTTAATGATTGTTGATGGAAAATAGGTCACATGAGAGTTTTATAAAATTTCGGTAAAATTATGTAGGAGTAATAAGCAATTTATGAAACTACATGAATATATCTGTAATTTTAGTCAAACTATATGAGTAAATTACTCTTAAAACTCACTAAAAAGTAATAGATAAGCTAAGAAACATAACTTATGCTTAACGTATGAACTTTTAGGCTTGGGCAAATAGACCCTAAAGATTCACTTATTAGCTTTTCTCAAGCCAAAATTACGCTCCGTGAATTCAGCCTTATTGTCTTAGGATTTTAATTTAGTATAATTTATCCTAATTTCCATCCAAGCTTCCTTTTTCTAATGTGCTCACTGTTCTTTTTTTATAAAGAAAATATTTATCATATTGTACTCATTTATCCCACTTTACTGTTCTTAACTTCTTCATTATTTCTCATATTATAATCCTCAAAAAGGTAATTTTTTTGCCATTCATAACTAAACGGGAATGCACATGAATTATGGATATGGTTACTAGAATTTGGCTACAAATAGTTATATACATCAGACACAATAACATAGTAATTAGCCACATCTAACATCAAACGCAACAAAGTTTAAATTTGGTTGCAAAAGGGTGGCCTTATGTAAGAAATTTTTCAATAGTAATATGATTTCATATACACTTACTATATGGGTAAATTATAAATATACCTACTTAATTTGACCATAATTACAAATATACCCACATAATTACAGAAATCATAAATAACCTCCACTTAGTCTGACTATGATTGTAGATATACTCACACTGTTAATGCGTTTTGGTGTCGTTATCGCACTGTTACAACTTGAGTATATCTGTAAAAACTAAGTATTCTTATTTAATTTTTAAAATTGCAAATATGCTAATATTGTTTACATTTCTTTGCGAATATACCCATGCTATAATAGTTCAATAATGGCGTCATAACGGTGTGGGTGTACTTGCAATTATGGTAAAACTATGCAGAGGTTATTTGTAATTTGAAAAACTATATGAATATATTTTGTAATTATGGTAAATCTTAATGAGTATGTTTGCAAATCACCCATGACGACAACAATATCTTACTTTTCCCAATTGGTTACAAATAGTTGTTAGAATTTAGCTACAAATAGTTATAAAACATCAGTCATAATAACATAGTAGTTAGCCACATCTGGCATCAAATGCAACAAAGTTTAAATATGGTTACAAGAGGTAGTCTTATGTAAGAATTTTTCAATAGTATTACGATTTCATATAACTTACTACAATAATATCTTACTTTTCCAAGTCGTATTTCATTTCTAATTACAAATTCCTACTGCCTAATATGCATGAAAAGAAAAATGAACTTTTAACACATGTTTGGAATCATTTTGTTGAGTGAAATTTGGATGCGCGGGACAAATGAGGATAGGTTGTGCATTCATAAATGAAAAATTATATTTCGAAAGAAAAAGTAGTATTAGAAATGTAAAAGTAAGATTTTAATTTATTGAAAATGAGAAGTTTTATAAAAAAAACGAGAAAAATAATATTGAAATCGATAAACGTTGCTTTTGTAACGAGAAGTTTTATCTCATTCTATACGTCGGGATGGTCTCGCAAACTCCTTGACTTTTTTTTTATTAGTGTGTATTTACATCACATCTCAACTCATATTACAATTAAGCCATAAGATAATTCTTAAATTTTTTTTTTAAAGGAGAAAATAACCTCTCAATTATCAATAAAGAAAACCATTGCTGTCAACTTAAATCTCATCCGGTGGTATTCATCTCACGCACTTAGCAACGTTAGCGCCTTGTTCAACCCATTGTGGTCAACTGAGAATTATTGGGTTGGTGGAAACCCCTCGAGTTGGTTACACTAACATTTATGTATATGGTGTATCTACATATGTATTTTATTTCAAAAGATACAACATTATTATTAAATATCACTATAATAAAATGTACTGTTTATGACTACTTTTTCAGTACTAAATACAGCTCTAGTCCCACATTAATTGCAGCCGATGTTTTATTATTATTTGTAGGTCAATTTTAATAGTTGCGTTCAATATTATTTTTTATTGTAATATAATTGACATAAAAAATAATTACATTTAACTAAATGCCGTCACTCAAAAGCAACAAATATTATATTTTTTTAAAAGGAAACAAATATTTATGGTTAAATTGTTTGTTATAGCCAAATACATATAATGTAATCAAATATATGCTATACGAAGGGGTACCCACATCATCAACTTTGGACATCTAAGGGGCAACATGTACAACTAAAAAAGTAACACAAAACAAAACTCAGAAATTTTGTAAATACACCTATAAAGTTTGACTACTATTGCATCCATATCTCTAAGTTTACCGATATTGTAAATATATCCACAAAGTTTACATGAAATTGCTAGGATGTCCCTTTCGTTGGGATGACATTAGAATTTTTTGTAAAATGATAATAATGCTCTTTAAACTAAGTGATACACTTAACATTTTTACCTATTATAGACATATTTGCTATTTCATTATTATATATATTTTTACATATATTACTATTCTAGTTTTTTTGCAAACAAGCTTATAACATTTGCAAAAATCGCAAGTGTATCACTTGGCTCAGAGATATTATCATCATTTTACAAAAAATTTTAACGGTATTGTAACAAAAGGATACGCTTGCAATTTCATAAAAATTTTTGGAAATATTTATAATATTAGCAAACTTAAAGATACGGATGCAATATTAGTCAAAAGTTGTTGACGTATTTGTAAAAATGCCGTAAAACTTGTTGTAAAGCCTAACTTTTAGCAATGGTAGTATAAAGACTCTAGATAAAATCTTTTTCACTAAAAAAGCTTTTACTCATAGTGATTAACTTCTATCGCAAGCTAAGAAAAAATTTAACTCACTTCTGGGGTGTGGTTTTTGTGTCTTACACCTTTATATTGTGGAAGATTTTTTAATGCACTTCGATATACTTAGCCCAGTACACTTAGGCATATTTCACCCATTTTCTTTTATTTTTTGAAATTTTTTATACAATTGTTAATCTAAATGTATTTAACATGTATATCAAGTTTTATTAATTTTGAAAATTTGTAGATATTTTTAAAAATTTTTAAAATCAATGAAATTTTCATAAAAAATTTTTAAAATATATAAAAAAAATGGCATTTGCCCTTAGGTGTAGTAGATCACAACTCTTATATTATCACAAAAAGATTTATATATAAGAAAAATACTTATTATATAACTAGGGATAATCTATGTAATGACCGTAGTTAGTATATTTTTTCTCTTCATGATAGAAAATTTTCCTTTCATTCTTAACTCCTCTAAATTCTTTTCTTTAGATTCCTAAATAAAAGGGACATTTGGGGTATGGGAAATGGGAGCCAGGCCATATGCCCTCGAGAGCATTGAGTTCTCAATGCTCCCGAGTGCATACACTTATTTTTTTTTCTGAAATTTTTTTTATGAAACTATTAATCTAAGTGTATTTAATATATGCATTAATTTTTATCATTTTAGAGCATTTTAGATATTTCTTTTTTATTTTTGAAAATGAGTGACATTTTAGTAATATTAAATTATCTAAAATACCATTGATTTTTAAAAATAAAAAATAAATATCTAAAATACTCCAAAAAATGATAAAAATTTACGCACATATTAAATACACTTAAATTAACAATCTTGTAAAAATTTTTTTAAAAAAATAAAAAATGAGAGTATGCACCCAGGAGCATCGAGAGCTCAATGCTCATGGGAGCATAGGATCAGTTCCCATGGAAAATGTGGATGAGAAAACGTGGGTGCACAAATTTCAAGGCACTTTATTAATCATCTAATAATTAGATTTTTACACTTTTACCTCTATATTGCAATCATTTTTCCTATCAATTGCCTTTCAACAAACATATTTATGTCAATTTTACAATACTCATTTCATATCTATCGTATAATTTTCAAAATATTTCACCAAAATATTACATTTACCACCGCTTTCACTCTCCCAAATGTCCCCGGTGGCCTTTGATCTCCCCTACCATTCCGGGAAATGATTCAATGTGTCTTTGGGCACTGAAATTTCAATGCGCCCCTGCCAGCCTCTTGTCCAGCTGTCGCGCGGCACCTCTCAGTCCTCGGAACTTTTACGGAGCCCACATATTAACATTCTCGCCTCCTGTATCAATGAGATCCTAAGGAAAGAGGAGCGAGATTAGTCGGATGGGAGGCCTGCCCGAGAGCCTAACAGATCTGAAGAAGAAGAGATGGTTGCTGGCGGCTGGAAGTGTGTGATGGCGATGAGATGGCGGCACCAAAGAGTAGATCAGCGGCATGAACGAATGCTGATGGAGAGAGGCTTGGGCGGTAACAGCTAGCCAAACGACATCAAAGTATCTTGCGATGACAATGATGGAGAATGGCTGGGCGGCATATCTGGCAAAATCTTGTGTAACAATGGGGATCTGTCGTTCACCAGTGATGGAAGAGATGACCAACAGGGCTGTACGAATCTGGCGACTCAGTGCATAGGCAGACGGCAACATCTACCTGCAGTGGAGAAGAAGAAACCACCGGGCATCGGCTAAGCGATTGACATAAATGAAAGAAAAGCCTGCCTCAGCTCAAATCCAAAAATCGAAATCTTCATTCCTTCGCAATGTGACATTTTTCATTTTACAAGGGCAATTTCAGATTCATATTTGCATTTCTTTAGACCATTTTATTCATTTGTATCAAATTCGGAGAGGCACGTGAAGACCTAATTTCACTACCACATCTTCTCCTTTGTCTTGCTTTCTTGTTCTCGGATAAAGTATAACGTATAATATTATATGCAATTAGTATGTTATCTGTGATAGGTTTTTCTGGAACAAAAGCATAATCCCACGAAAGTATATTTTCAATATATATTTACAAGTACTTTTGACAAAAATTTATAAAGGGTAATTTGCATATATATAGATATGTATATATATATATATGTATATATAGATATGTATATATATATATATGTACATATAGATATGTATATATATATATATATGTATATATGTACATACATATGTATATATATATATATGTATATATGTACATACATATGTATATATATATGTATATATGTATATATGTACATAGATATGTATATATATATGTATATATGTACATATATGTACATATATATGTACATATATATGTACATATATATGTACATATCTATGTACATATATATGTATATGTATGTATATATGTACATATATATGTATATATGTATATATATGTAGATAGATATATATGTACATATATATGTATATATGTATATATATGTAGATAGATATATATGTAGATATATATGTATATATATATGTATATGTATATATATATGTGTATATATATATGTATATATATATGTATATATATATATGTATATATATAGGGAACCGATCCTGTGCAGTCGGACTGCACCGTAATTACTGTGCAGTCTGCTGTAAAATAGACCCCACACATATTAGATTGTAATGAAACTTTATACACTCATTTATCCATATATAAATCATACTTTAGACGGTTTAGATGTTGAAAAAACCACTTTAAACTTGATATTTACATTAAACTATTTTATTACGTTGATTTTGCACCATTTTAAGATGGAGACTACAAACATGTTGGATTTGGATGAAAATTGGTATGGTAATAAAGTGAACAATTCTAAATACAATGGGTGGGGTGGATTTATGGGAAATGATCAGGTGGGGCCCACAGTGCATGGACTGCACGGTGCAGTCGCATGCACTGGAATAAATCCCATATACATATATATATATGAGAAAATAATCCAGTGCATGCGACTGCACCGTGCAGTCCATGTACTGTGGGCCCCATTTGATCATAAATAGAAAATCCACCCCACCCATTGTATTAAGAATTGTTCACTTTATTAGCATACCAATTTTCACCCAAATCCAACATGTGTATAGTCCTCATCTTAAAATGGTGCAAAATCAACGTAATAAAATAGTTTAATGTAAATATCATGTTTAAAGTGATTTTTTCAACATCTAAACCGTCTAAAGTATGATTTATATATGGATAAATGAGTGTATAAAGTTTCATTACAATCTAATATGTGTGGGGTCCATTTTACAGCGGACTGCACATGATCGGTTCTCATATATATGTATATATGTATAAGATACTTTAAAGTTATTATTTACATCAAATTATTTTATTACGTTGGATTTGTACCATTTTCAGATGGGGCCCATATACATATCTGATTGGGATGAAAATTAGTGTGGTGGTATAATACATTATTCTAAATACAATGGGTGGAGTAAATCAAGATTTCACGATCATGTGGGCCCTATTTTGGGGCCACTGTACCGCTGTTCCGGTGCAGCGTCACTGCACCGGAATAGCTCTATATATATCCACATAGTTTGACCTAATTGTAGATATACTCACGTAGTTTCACGAAGTGCATATTACCCCCACATAGTTTCTCCAAAATTACGTATTACACCGGGCCATTAACTGCTGTTAATATCTGCCATTATATTTTCAAAAAATGATGAAAATAGCATCATCCATAGTTTCACGAATTGCATATCACCTCCATATATAGTTTCACCAAAATTGCATATTATCCCTATGCAGATGAGGAAATTTTCATCATTTTCAAAAATATAACGGCGGATATGAATTTGTGAAACTACATAATGAAACTATGTTGGGATAATATGTAATTCGTGAAACTACGTGGGTATATCTGCAATATCGGTGAAACTATGTGGATATATATACGAATTACCCTTTTATAAATAGCGTTGCATAGTCTAATAGGCGATTACTTGATTTGCACACTCTAGTTACGTGATGATGTCTCAACGAAAATGTTGCACATTTCAAAAATATCGTGAAAATATCTCCGAGATATTGTAGTACTTGCTCTTCTTTCGGCACCTAAGCACCTTAACCACATTAATTGAACTTGACTCTTTAGTTGACCTATTTAATGGCTCAAACCTGTTCAATTCAATACTGGATTAGATAAAAGTAGGGAATTATGGTCTAAATTATTAAAAAATTACAAATTATTGATAATTCTGCAATTTTATTCAAGTTTTTCCCTCAAAAGGAAAGAAAAAATAGATTAAAAAGTCGAGAATAAAACTCTTTGCTAAATACAAATAAAAAAAACTTTGTGCTAAATAATTTAATATTTATTAATGAAGAATGAGATGTTAAAAATCCATAATGTAATTATTAGTCATTATTTTAAATATAAAATTTGAATGCATGACAATGAACGCAAGATGGATATGAGGAATGAATTATCTATGGGCAAATCTTTTCAAACTATACAAGATCTTTGAATTGAATCTATATATTCTAAGAAAATTTTCTAATTCGCAATACAACTTTTTCAATTTCCAACACAATTTTACCTATTCTCAATACAACTTTATTCATTCATAATACGCATCATTATATTTTCATCTTAGATACAAATTTGTTCAAAAAATCTTGTATCATTAAAGTATTTCAAATGATACAAGATTTTTGGATTAAATCTATATCTAGGATGAGAATGTAATGATGTATATTGAGAACGAGTAAAGTTGTATTGAGAATGGATAAAATTATATTAAAAATTGAAAACTGTCTTAATAATTGAAAATTTGTCTTAGAAATAGTGATACAGATTCAATTCAAGAATTTTAAATTGTTTAGAACACATAAGGAATTTTTCCACAAAAGACTGGAGGTAAACTTTTTATCTACAACATTTTCACCTTCTACTACTAGTTTATTTTCTAATCATTTTTTCACTTTTTTTCTATACAATTATTCCATTTTAAATCATTTCTCTACAACAATACATATAATTATTCTATCTATTTTAACTATATTTTCTTTTCTCTTCATCATTATTCTTATTATATCACATAACATAACTTCTTCATCATTTTAAAATGTTTTATAATGAAATATTATACTGAAAACTTTTTATTTAAAAAGTTTTAAACCATACCAACATACACACACATGTATTAAGCATGCACACAAGTGTGACATAGTTTACCCTAAAGGTGCAAATAGAGTTGGTCTCAACCTAAACCCAACTAACCTAACCAGATTTATAATAAGGGTTGAGTTAGGCATTAAAAAAAGTTACATAATTCAATTTATTTTAACCCAATCTCAAAAATGAATTGGTTTAAGTTCAATGTTTATCAAGCTGGCTCGACTTGATTTCATTTGTTAGTACAAATATAATAGATTATTTAAAAATAGTCATACAAAATCAATCACATTTAATAATTATTTAAAATTAGCATATAGAATCATATGAAGATCAATCACATTTAATAATTACTTAAAAATTAGCATATAGAATCATATGATACAAAGACATTAAATAGAGAATAAGACTTATAAAAATGATTTATTCTATGGACATTAAATAGACATTAATACCTATAAATATGATTACCTAACAATTATGTTATAGTGTAAGTCATAAATTGGAAGAAATTTCCATAAAAGGATTAATTTATATTCTAAAATTAAATTTAATTAAGTAATTTTTTTTAAATATTATATATTTAATAACCCAATTTGTAACCCAAGCTGAACCGATTTATATGGCTTTAGTTTAGAGTTGGATCGAAGTTTTAAAATAATGTTGAATACAAGATCAAGCTAACATTTTATAAATAAAATTAGGGTGAAAATCTCAACCCCAAACTCAACCAGATTTATACCTCCAGTTTTGCCTCACCTTTATGGCTAGATTAATCACTAGCCCAATGTAAGCCCAAGCGAGCAGCCCGAATGCTAACCTCCAACGAGGCCTCTTGGATCCCCAAAAACTCTCCGCCAAAGCACACCGTGTCTGGTATCCACAAAAAAAAAAAAAAAAAAAAACACAGAAAACGGCTCTCTTGACCTGCAACCTGCCGCTGAAAGGTTCGTTCAGCTTCCTCTGTTTCCGCATCCGCTTTTGCTTTTGTTTTGATTTCCTAGTTTTTCTTCTTGCAAATTTCCTTTTTTAATCACTTCTCATAACCC
This sequence comes from Annona cherimola, assembly GCA_030490835.1. Lineage (NCBI taxonomy): Eukaryota > Viridiplantae > Streptophyta > Magnoliopsida > Magnoliales > Annonaceae > Annona > Annona cherimola. The sequence continues at coordinate 3,485,173 of CM059971.1, read as the reverse complement.
TTCGTTTCTTCATGTTGCCTTACCCATACTCATCTCATCACTGCTCTCTGGAGAATTTCCAACAGGTCAAGATTTCATTTCTCAAGTCCATTGATTGTTTTTGTCCTCCTTGCTATGCCTTTTTGCTGCTGAATTACTCGAGAAATCATGGTTCCTATGCGTATGATATGGGTGATTTTCGTCTGGATTTGTTTTTCTGAAATATTGTGTCTGGATGGTTTCGAATGCTCACTCTTCATAATTGAAGGCCATCATTGAATGTGATAGAACGATTCTTCAATTTGGAAAGGGAGATTTTGGGTGTTTTGGGGAACTCTTGGAAATTTGACCAACATATTCTTGTGAGGTCCTTCTATCAGCTTTTTTGCACGAGCATTACTTGGGCGACTTTGGTTGGTAATTCTTCATTTGCGAACATCGACAATTTTCATGGGTGCAAAAGTTTTGGATAACAAACTCCAAACAGAATTGTTATTGTTATTTTCTGTATAAAGCTACTCGTTCATTGATCCCCTTAAGGTCCTAAACAGGCTACTGGCACTGTAAGCTATTCCTTGGAATTTAAATAACTCTGTTGAATTTACTCGGAAGTTATGAATCACAGATACGTTGGATGTTGAATAAATGGCAAAATATAATCTGTAGCAACAGATTCTTGATATGGATGGATGAAATCTTTCTATGATGCAGTTTGTAGTTTTCTTGGTTCCTTTTCAGTTATCTTATCTTTCCACTATTGGAACTTGATTGGTTTTGATCGTTTGGAATAAACATGTTCTATCAAATTTGAGAAGTGAGAGATCCCCTTTCAAACAAGGATGTTTGTATTCAGGCTTTGGAATTCAGAGGGAATGAAAATGGTACAATAGTTGTCTTGATTTAGAAAAAAATAAAATAAAATAAAATAAAATGCAGTGATTAGGCTTTTGGAAAGTGTTCATGCAGGTTTTCGGTTTTCCTTGAGTAGTTGTTGGTGAATTCTTCTTATCCTCTCTACTAGGCTAACAAACATAAGTGCAACTTTTTACTTAATTTGTAAAATCATAATGTGGCTGCTATTCTTTCTGTCTTCAAAATCATTGCCGAAGGAGAAATTATTCACCATGAGCTGATGCATTACTAATTTTATTTTGATTTTTTTAAAGTTAATTTCAAATATATTCACTTCGTTTGCCTTGAACTACAATTATACCCTTGAAATTTGAAAATTTTCATACATACCCGCTAAGTGTCCCATTTATTTCAAATATATCCAATATGACAGTTAATAATGTTTAATAATTTTAAAATCTCATACTAACCTAGGTTGATCAACATCGATTGTCATTGCCACTGTATCTAGATTGTCAAAACTCAATCTGCCTGGCTTCTCTTTCAAGTCGGATATGTTTTCAATACACTGTCCAACTTTTGTCATAGCTGAAAGACTACCATTATCAATTCATAAGGGGCATTTTGGACATTTCCTATGACAGAGATTGGTGATTTTTAGTTGTGCCGACGAAATTGGTACGGACGAAATTTCATCTATACTGATGGTGTGTTTAGGAAATAGTAAAACTTTTGAATGAAAAAAAATTTTGGGGTAACAGTTTTTGAAATAATATAAAATAACATGATACGATAGGGGCAATGATGAGAAGTAAAAAGAATAAAGTTAAAATAGATATGTTAGTTGTATGGATAGTTATGTAGAAATAATTGAAAAGTATGGTAGTTGTATGTGAAGATGTAAAAAAATAATTAAAAAATAGGATAGTTGTAGAGAATGAGAAGTTTTAATTTGAAAACATTTATGTTTATCCAAACACATCCTTAGTGAGTATATTTGAAAATGTTTAAACTTAGTGGGTATATTTGAATTGAGGGCAAATGTAGGGGGTATATTTAGAATTAACTTTTTTATTTGTTTCATTACCGAATGCAATAATTCATGACTGGCCCAAAATATAACTATTGTTTCTCTAAGGGAGCTCCATAAGATGTTTGATTAGCAATAGTGCCACTTAGCCTAATTGGTGCTTTTGAAATGCTTATGGTCCTTTTTTCCAATGTCCACAAGTCTTTTTGTCGGTTCTTGTTTGTGTTTAAACTCAATAATCATTCCAACTCCCAACAAGTCTCTAAAAGCTAACTTTCGCTGTATTCAGTGGTTCATGGTTCAAATAACAACAATTGGATCCATATAGAAATGATATATCTCTAATGGATTAGAAAATTATATGGAGCTAATCAAAAGAAGAAATGGACAATTAAGAAAGGGATAATGCTCCTTTCACTACAAGAAAACTAACATTTGGTGACAGACGACTTTTGGCAATGCGTAACATTTTTTGAAAAGGTGATATAGTGATGGGATAGGTGTAACAATTAGGAGTAAAGAGAATACAAATATAATAATAGTGTAGTTGTAGGAAAAAATGTAAAAAATAATTGAAATATTGAGGCCATAATGAAAAAAGTAGGATAGGATAGTTAGTTTAAATTAAATCATATTAACTTATTTGTATGAAGGGATGAGAAATTTATTATAATTATTTTTTTGAGGGTGCATTGGGAAGTGATAAAATTTTTGAATGAAATTTTTTTTGTATAAAAGTTGTCAAAATGAAAGAAAATAATGTGATAAAATAGAGGTATAGACAAGGAGTAAATAAAATAAAGTTAAAATAAATAGATTAGTCATATAGGTAGTTGTGCTGAAATGATTAAAAAGTAAGATATCATATATGTAAAGAAATGATTAAAAATATGATAGTTATAGAAAGTGATAAATTTTAAATTGAAAAGTTTTAACGTGACATTTTTCTTGTATTACCAAACACACAAACTGATCCCAGTTCATTTGAAATTGGAAAAACTCACTAGTATTATGTTTTGTTTGCAGCCTGGAGGAAATGCAAAATTTCAGTAGTATTTCTGTGTGTTCTTCAGAATAAAATGGATTGACTGCTTGTAAAATGTTCTTGGATTGGGTTCTTAATTACCTTTCTGTGACCTTAATAACAGCGAATAATATTCCAAAGTTGGATCTAACAAACCAAAGACTGCTCATGAGTCATAGCATTGTCATCTCGGATCACCAGAAAGATTAAATCTCTCTTTTCCTTCTTTGCAAATAGACCCCCATCTGCAACCATCTGAGTATGCAAGAGCTGATCCTCTGCTCCTTGTCCATAGCTCTCCTGTTCCCAGATTGTCTGACCATTTTACTATCCTTCATTTTCCTGAAATTCCTCTATCTACCCTTCCAAATGGAGTTCGTGTTATCAACCAATCAAACCCAACATTGGCTGTGCAAACAGCCTCAGTTGTAGTTTGGATTGATGCCAACAGCCGTTTTGAGACACTTGAGATCAATGGCACTACTCAGAGCATATGATCTTTGAGGGCACCCATCATCGATCTGCCCTTGCACTCCAGAAGGAGATTGAGAACATGGGGGGCACGCCTCAATGCACACACCTCCCTGGAACAGACAACGTTTTATGCCACTGTCCTCCATGGTGATGTCCCTGTTGCTGTAGACATCCTTGCTGACATTCTTCAAAATTTGCAATTCTCTGAAACTGCTATTAGGCGTGAGAGGGGTGTTATCCTCCGGGAGAAGGAAGAAATATGCCATTGCTATTTTTCCCTCATTCCGCTTATCATGGAAGTAGTATTTTGATTCATTATAATGTCTTATTAATTTTCTTTTGATTATTTACATTCTGCAGCATTCCAAAATAATCCTCTGGGAACACAATTTTAGGCGAGAAGAAGACATTTGATCAATCTCAAGGGGGGATTTATATCAATATATTTCTACAAATTTTACTGGATCAAGAATGAAGAGTCAGTTGAATATAAATATTGTACTTTTTCATGGACAAAAATAAAATAATCTATTACCTTTAGAAAAAGTATAGCAATCTATTACATTACAAAACATAAAGCAATCTAATGTGTGAAATCTCTATGCACTGTGTTGGTACTTTAATCTATTTACGATTTATGTAATAGAATTTTTTTTTTGTTAGGTCATATCTACTGCTGGGGCAGTTAGACATGGGGACATTGTTAATCAAGTAAGTCGAAAGTTTAAACGGCTTTCTACAGATCTAATGACTGCAACCCAACTTGTCAGTAGAAATCCAGCTATCTTCACTGGTTCAGAGGTCACCTTTTACATTTTTCTGTTCTTTATTGTGTCAAGTCTAGCTAATACTTTAGGATGATATTTTAGTTTTTCCTGTCACTTGAGATTAATTATTGTTATCATATGCATTTTCCAACCTAAGGGGGTAGCTACACGGATCGTATCGTGTAGTTCCCTCTAATTTTAGGATGTATCCTTAGTAAGCCCGCATATTTCCCTGTTTTTTCTCAAGTTATCTAATCATTCTCTTTTCATCCTTACTTCTACTCTCTTATGGCCTTCTACTTGGATAAATTATCACCTCCGAAGTTTACTATCTTTTTCGTATTGCTAGAAAATTGACATTGAACTTGGATACTTGTAGGTTTGTATTGCAAACCATGACTTTCCAATTGCACTTCTTGCGGTAGCTTTCAACAGAGCTAGATGAGCTGATCCAGACTCCATTCCTGTGATGGTGTTGCAAAGCTTTTTGGGGTCATGGAATAAAAGTGCTGGTGTGGGCGATTTTTCAAGGTGTGTTCTTTATTCTTTTGGTTGAGTCCCTACAGAGAGAGACAAAACCTGGCATTTGTTAAGCATATTTATTATGGTTTGGGCCTTTTACCTGTTGGCATGGAACATGTTCTATTCATCCATTCTTAGGCTGGTGTCTTCTTTGGTTGATCTTTTTGCTTAGTCACTGTCCTCATGGGCAGAAGTTCATCCCAAACTTCTATATACTTTGCTTCTCCACATTTCATAGTTAAAGAATGTTATTCTACAAGAACATGAGGCAGAGTGCTGTTGTTTGGTTTAATCTTGAGGTTCTTTATGCTGTTACTATTACTGATATTACTAATTTCACAATTGTCAGAGCAGAGCTTGCTTGTAGAGTCAGCCCAGATAGCTTGGCTTAGAGTATACTTGCTTTCAACACAGACTATTGTGATACAGTATTGTTTGGACTCTTTGCCACTGCAATGGTAACGTCTATGGAAATTTGCTTTCTCAATTAGAGGTTAATCTCTTTGCCCAAATGGAGCTCCATAAGTCACTGTATGGGCCATTTACTTTTGCTTGGTAATGACTCATAAATTTTTGTCTAATGATTCTCATGCTGCTAATTATATCTTAATTCTTTGCCTTAATTTTCTTGTGTTGCTAATGATCTCTTGATTTGTTCTCTTATTATTGATGTGCATTTCGTTTCTATTGGGATCATTTTTCCCTGAACCAGACACTTTTGCACACATCCTCATTTGTTGCATGATTTGTCACTGGTAATAATGGAAGAGTTTAGAAGGCTGGCACCGAGAATTTCAGAACCAGAAGTCATTAGTGCTCGAAATCATGGGTACGATCATACTGCCAATCATTTTGGAAAAGGAAGTAATTTTGCTTTGAATCCCTAGTCATTCATGACGATACAAGCAGCTTCATTGAGATAGGAACATGAGAGAGACCCTTTTGATTTTTACAAGTTGATAAAATGGATTGAAGAAATGGCAGAGTGCTTTAGAAATTTTATGTTAGGGTCGATTTCTAATTAAATTAAAAGGAAAATTTTATGAGACATCAGTTAGACTAGCTATGCTATATGAGGTAAAATGTTTAGTAGTTCAAGAACAACATATGCATAAAAATAAATGTAGCAAAAATGTGAATGTTAAGGTGGATGAGTGATAAAATAAGAAAAGATAAAATTAACAATAAAGTAATCTGAGACAATCTGAAGATAAAGCCAATGAGTAACAAAATGAGGAAAAACAAATTAAGGTGTTTTAAGTTTGTTAGATGAAGACTAAAAATGACACCAATAGGAAAGTTGAGTTTGTTCAAACAAAAGATAATAAGAGGATGAGAGGAAAACCAAAAAAAGGTGGATAGAAGTACTTAAGCAAGATAGGAAAATTTTAGAGATTACTGAAACATAGTTATCATCGTAAAGAATGATGCAACAAGATCCATGCATGCAGGCCCCACTTAGTTGGGAAACAACCTATGACAATGATGAGGGCGAGGAAGAGTTTAACTTCTTTCTTAGATCTATTAGTGTAGTAACCGCAATTTATAAATTGCAACCATCAACATATAATATATATATGTGTGTGTGTGTGTGTGTGTGTGTAAATTTTGGGTCAAGGAATTCATGAGATTGAATATAAATAAATGGCCTAAAATTATAAACTAAAATAAGAGGTAAATAATAAATAAGTAATGATGAGTTGAAATGCTAGTATTGAATGGAAAAATGGAAAAGTATCTTAATTAAATTGTGGTTAAATGGTCCTATTTAAATAATTTAATTGGTTTAAATTATTTAAATTAATAAATGACCATGATTTAATGATTTTAAACATGTATTGTGAGTTCAAATCGTAAAATTTAAAATCACATGATTTATGACATATATTTAATATGGATATTTAAAAAAAAATAAAAAAAATAAATGAAGGGTAGCCACATGTGTGTATGTGTGGACTACCTTAAGTGGGGCCACAAAAGGCAGCCATTTTCTCTCCCTGCAGCGCACAAACAGAGAGGGAGGGGGAAAAACGGAAAGAGAGAAGAAAGAAGGGGAAGAGGAGAAGAAGGGAGGAGAGGAGGAGAAGAGAAGGAAGGGGGAGGGAGGGGAGGAGTCGGTCGTCCACCACCCACGCTGTTGCCGGTGCAAGCTATTGCTACCGTCAACTCATCATCGGCTAGAGATAAGGAAGATGGGTTTTGTTGAGTTTTGAAATTCTCACTCTAAGAATGCGAAAAAATGGGGGTTTTGTTAGATTTGTATAGATTATATGCATGGAAATAGAATCATGAGAAAAGAGAGGAGATTCGGTTGCACAGTGAAAGGAGAAGGATAGAATTTTGAAATTTCTTCCAAAAATGTGTATGAATAGTGGGGGGTTTTCAAAGATTCATATAGATCTTCATTTTGGGAGCCGAATAATGTAAATGGAATGCGAAAATTGAATCTTATGCATGAATCCAAAATTTCAAGAGTTGAAAAGTTTAAGTTTTGTACCCTAAATTACTATATAGCATATTTAAATGATGTTGGGATGCATTATTTCCAAAATTACATAAATAATCTTGGGTAGGAAAGGAAATTCAAAAATTTCCATTATATCTTGAATATGGGCAAGCCTAAAAAACGTGGCCCAGGCACAGGGCTTTTATACTTATTGTGTATGAGATGATTTAGAAATAATTTTGAACCCGTTTAGATGTGGAAAATAGGTAGAAAAAAAGAGGGCAGGTGGGTATATATGTTACGGGTATATGTTGTTGCTTGTAAACATTAAATTTAATAATTTAATATTATATGAACATGAATTTAGATCAAAATGTGCAAATCTTGAAGCTAAAATCTAGACATATATGATAAATGAAATTGGGTAGTCAAGAAATTTGTATGGAGGTATAGTTTTGTTTTAACTAAATGTGTAGGGGGTGAATTCTATATATAAATTTGGTGTCAAGTAAATATGAAAAAGAAAGAAAGAATGAATTAGTAGCAATTATATGACATGTACATGGATGGTTGAGGTTTATTTGAATTGCTATAAAATATTAAACTTGTCAAACTAAAATCATGTGAAAATGAAAAGAGTAAAATCCCTCAATTTTAAAGCTTGAAACCTTCTCATCTAACTGGCCAAAGTTTGGTTGTGTATGGGTGATGAATTTGGGTTTAAAGATGACTCCTAAATAATTTAATTGTAATTTTGGAAGCATGATGTATGTTTATTGGTGATAAATGGGTGGTTAAGCAAAGTTGTAATTATAAAAAATGTATATGTATATATATAGGAATTTCAAGGAAGCCTGAGAGGTTGGATATTAATTTTTAAGTATTTAATTATTGTATTTATATAACTACGATTAGTTTGATGATTAGATGATGAGGTATTATATTTTAAGCTATGAGTGTTGAGATTTAAGTGAAATAACCTAGTTAATAGGTTGTTTGACCATGAAAATAAATTATTAGATCGACTCACAAATTTGATGTAGAAAGGGAATAAATATGAAAAACATGAATGATGTATTTTACGCAAGTAAGAGAGTTAGCTAAGAGTAAAATGAAATAAATTACAAAATAAAAAAAACATGTTAGGTAAAATGTTATTATAGTTTAAAATATCAAGTTATTTAAGCTATTTTTCAATGAGTATTTGAGATTGAATAATTAAGTTTGTGAGGGAAGTGGAAATTAGGTCGAGAAACCTAATCAAAATAGGAAGCCTCATTATGTCTAAATATAGCTGAAAATGGTAATGAAAAACCAATCTTGATGTTTTAGAAATATAAAAATATGATGGAATGAGACAAGTATGCAATCTACTTGGCTTTAAATTGTTAAAATAGGTTATAAAGGCTATGTTAAGTTCAAATGGCCTTTATAATATGAAAAGATCATTTATATATCATGTGAAAGGTTCGTTATTCCGTATGTGTTAATTCACATATCAAATGCAAAGTTTATACATATATGAGCTTATCTCAGTATATTTTCAAGTATAAAAGGATGAGAAGGCTTAATAGGCTAAAATATTAAAATTTCAGATATGATACAGATTAAATTTATAAATTCTAAGTATTTAAGATTTAGAAGATTAAGATTAACTTAATTTTATGATGTCACTGTGTTGAATTCCATATTTGGAAGTCTAGAGTGGGAATAAGAGGTTTATTCAAATGTAGGATAAAAATTATTTAAATGGGATTTTCAAGCTAAGAAGTACTTGAATTTCTTATTAAAGCCAATAAAAAAAGAGCAAGTAGGAAAGAAGTAGGCATGTAGATTTGCATGCTTGATGATGAGAATAATATGTTTAGATAATATTTCTTATTAGTTAAGCTAGGGAGCGATAAAGGAAAGATAGAGGAAAGTTAAATAAAAAAAGTGAGCAAGTCATTCAAGTTTTCATTTCAAAAGAACGGTGTGGTAAGAAAATCTATTTTTACTCTTTTATTTCAAGAAAGGTTTTTTGCCAATGAGTCTATGTTATTTAAATGCTTCTTTAAATCGACAAAGGTACTTGGGGATGGCGATTGCCCTATGCATATGTTTTAAAGGGAAAAAAAAAGTGTGCTTTAAAATATGTTTCTGTAATACCCCACCATCGGGGTGTCATAGACATGGTCTACTGTGTCAAAGCTGAGAATACCGTGATTAATAAAATCTTCCAAGATGGAAATAGATACCAAGATGCAAAACTATAAAAATTTAACTATTACTTCTCAAGTTTGTTCATCATAGAGTTATTATACATATTCAGTATCTATAATCAAAACAAGCATTATAAGATAATTTCAATAAAAATCTAAATTTCTTTGTCTTTTGCTCTGCTAGATTCACCTTTCTCCCTTGTCGATAGAGGCTCTAGTTTGACGTTGTATCCCTGTGTTTCCACCGAAAACAAAACTATATGAGCTGAAAGCTTAGTAAGTAAAATTATATTTTTTACTAAATTCATTTTGCAATCATTTTAATTTTTCAACAACAAACACAACATCTATATTATCTTTTATGCACAACAAACTATAGTTAATGAAAATTTTAAAACATTTTGATGCATGTGTATACATATGTCAATTTTAAATCATGCATTCCCACTGTAGGTATTGCCATATACTTGTGCTCGCGCGCAACCTTGCTACACATTCGTGAGCGAATTCATCTTTTTTGGTAGTTTTGATGTCGCTACCCAGGTACTAGTACCATACTACTTTTACTCCTTAGCGGCAAATCCAAATATTTATCATGCTCATGCATTATGATCAATGCACCACTTATATTTATTGCTTAAAATGATTAAGAGAACTTTAAAATAATGATGCTCGTGTTTAAATAAACTAACTTGAAAGAAAATTCCAAACTTAGTGAATAATCACACTTCATAGCAAATCATAATACTCAACACAATATTTTTTTTATGTCATGATTTGGTAAAAATTTACTTACCTCTAAAGATGCTTTAAACTCCTTTTTTAATCTCTCGAAGTAGCCTTAAGTCTCTCTTCCTAATTTTATCACAACATGTTCATTATTTCACCTTATTATTTTTTATAAATATTGTTTAAATTTTCATTTATGACCTCTCCAAAATATCTCATAATTATATTTGGTCAAAATTATATATTTCTTATTTATTTTGTGAATTCCTAGTTAATATAAGGCATTTTTGCAAACTATTTCATTAGAAAAGGGTTTTTTTTGAAAATTTTCTAAAACTTTTCTTATGAAATTCCTTCACAAGTCAAGAGGTTATTTTGTAATAAAGTTTTTAATGATATTTCCCGCAAATTTTCTGGCAAGATTTGGGTTTTTCTATAATTTTTTCAAAATAGGTACCTTTTTGCAAAATCATAAATTCATGGGTGTTTTCTGTAAAATTTCATTCAAAAGTTAGTTACAGTTCTTCTTCTTCCTTTTCTCTGCTCTGTTTTCACCCCTCTGTCAACATTCAGTAGTTGCGGAAATTGCTCAAATAAACATGGAATTTTCCTTTAGGCGCATATCTGGGTTCCTTATTTAATATAGATTCGGCCAATATTTTTCTTTTCGTAAATCTTGCGAATCTATAGAGTTTAGAAAAAAAAGTGGATGAATTATAAAAACCTAAAATTCTTATCGAATCTTCAACAATAAAACATGAATATTTTCGCTTATCTAATTGGCGTACCCACAGAGGGATTTACTGGAACAGATTGAGGACCACATAAGTTTTCTTCCAAATCTCAACTTGACAGCGTCCGTTTCTATCTCGCTGTCTCTGTGCGTTCTCGCTGTGTGGAACTTTCGCACTTTTTAAAAGCGCATTGCTGCCCGCCAACGCCTGCTCGCCAACTCTCGCCATTAATTTTCATAAATTAAATTAAATTAAATTATATTATTAGATATTTACGACTATTACAGTTTCATAATTTGATTTTGGCTTGCAAACCCTGTTATCATGTTGAGTTGGCAAAACTCAACTCATACCATAAATGCATTTGATGCACGTGTGAATGGAACTCATACATGAAAAGTGAATGAAGGAAGCTTTGCCAAGGTTAGCAAAGGACAGGTTCTCTGCCCTCGATGTAACCCAGTTGGTGCGCCCGACGCCTTTCAGTAGAAAGGTTTTTATGGGTGGATGATCACTTAGTAAGTGTCATCACTCCATGGGAACGATGTCATTGAATGATGCATGTGTTTATACTTATCTTATTATTGCACATGCATAATGGGAACTTGAGAATTTTATGATTTCAGTTAAGGCCATGAGTTTTGGAAATTATGTATTTCTAAGTGCTTGCTTTTTGAGTATTTTATATTCATTGTTTTTAACTAATCAACTAGTGCAAATGATGCAGATTTGATTGAAGAGCTTTCACTTCTAGCTAAGCAGTGAAGCTATGTTTTTTAATAATTTTGAAGAATTTGGAGCCATTGGATTGTAATTATTATAATCGTGAGTATGTCTTATATTTAAATGTTTTATGTTGTTGTTAAATTTAGTAATTAGCTTCTCATGTGAAGTGTAATTGTATAAGGGATGTATTAGTTTGAATTGAAGTAAATGTGAGTGATTTAGTTGAAAATATTGGATTTGTAATGACTATTAGGTTTTTTATTGCCGTCTTGACTACAGACGACGTGCTGTTGGATTTTAGTCAATAAAATGGAACCAATTTAGGTTCTAAAGAGAAAAAAAGAAAAAAAATTCAGGTTGATTTCCTCAGAAATTAGGAAAAGCTTCCGCTCATATAAGCATGAAACTTTAGGTTTCATTCACGAGCTTCACCACCTAAAAAGATCCGTGGGGTAAGGTACCACGCAGTGGTGCATCTATGGGTCGAGGTACTACAGTTAAACTTTATTTATTTATATCATTCCAATAGCCTGTTGTTGCATTAGATATTTCTGAATTTCTAGGATCTCGGGATGTTCATTAAATTTTTATCATGAGACTAACTGATATTTACGATCTTCTTCAAATCCTTTTTCATGCAGATGAAATCTGCCCTTTTGCTTCATATTGACGGAACCAATGCCATTGCTGAAAATAATGGACGGCAGGTAAACAGGACAGTGGAATGTAGATAGCATTACTTTTGATGATGTGATGCCCAAAATAGAAGTGTTCAAGTACGGTCTTGCTCTCTTAAGCAGTATGAGATAACAGAAACAACTGTTACTTGTCTTCTGATGTTGACATATGGGCGGATAGTTCCATTGTTAGAGTTCTTTTTTTTTTTTAAGAGATAAGTTCCATTCTTAGAGTTGTTTGCACGAAAAGATGCTGTTGATGCTGCAACAATCAAGGAAACAGCACAGGCATTCATAATCAATAAGGTTACTTACTCAACGATGTTGTCTCATATTCTTTTCATGAATTGCAAACACATGCCTAGGGAAGACTGAAATTCACCTTGATCACCATCATCTTTCAACCAGAGAATGTGCATCTGTTATGAGTTGTGACTTAATTTGAGGACTTGATAATTTTACTCTTCGCAGCCACTGCATTTTGATATGGTGTAAAATTCAGAATGCCCTCAGATCTTCCCCACTCTCTGGAAACATTAACTAGGAGAATTATCTCCAGCAGGTTTCAAATATTTTATGGACCCCATCAGTTGAACAGAACGATAGATAAGAAAATAAAGGTTCATGCCATCAAACACAATTTTGTATTTCAGAGAGTTGTAATTGCTGCAATTGGACAGATTCATCAGTTGCCTTCTTACGACTTGTTTTGTTCTCAAATGCATTCGCAATAAGGGTGGACGCAACCTTCCTGTGAAGGTTCTGAATTGTATGATTATGATTTTTCTACTGAGCTCTTTAACACTAAAGTAAAGATTCATTAATCTTACCTTTTAACTTTCTAAGTCAGTGCAATTATTATTGTCATTTCGTCTTTTGTATTGGTCACAGGGATGAATGTTCATAGTATGTAAGTCAATATTTAACAAATTATCTAAAATTTATCATAAGTTTGTTATGGCAGTTGAGTTTTGCTTTTCTGAAGCTATGACTATTGATGATATGCTTTCATGGTTTGGATGAGCCCCATTTGGTTTAGAAGGTGTAGTTTGTTAATTTTTAGATTTTTGAAAATAAGGGTATTTTAAATGCATATATACACATAGATGTTTGAAAATCTCAAAAAAATAGATAAACATATTCAAAAATGGTAAAACTTGGTCTATATGCTAAATACACTTAGAAAACAAGTACATGAAAAAAAAATAAAAAAAAATTATTGTAAATAGGTTTTTTGAGGTGGGCTAAGTGGGCCATTTACTTAGCCCACCTCAAAAAACCTATTTAAAACAACTTTTTTTTTATTTTTTTCTTCATACACTTGTTTATTTAAGTGTATTTAGCATATAGACCAAGTTTTACCATTTTTGGAAATGTGCATATATTTTTTTTAGATTTTTGAAAATAAGGGTATTTTAAATGCATATATACACATAGATGTTTGAAAATCTCAAAAAAATAGATAAACATATTCAAAAATGGTAAAACTTGGTCTATATGTTAAATACACTTAGATAAACAAGTACATGAAAAAAAAAGTAAAAAAAAATTATTGTAAATAGGTTTTTTGAGGTGGGCTAAGTGGGCCATTTACTTAGCCCGGGCTAATAGAATCACTCCTCTTTTTTTTAATGTTTATAATAAATTTTATAATTTTTTGATATGTGTATATACTTTCTGATATTCAAAAGCCAACATTTTTATGGATGACACCCCAAATTTTTAATTTTTGGAAAATAGTATGCATACTAAAATGATAAAAGTTGGTATATAAGTTAAACAGTAGATTTGTGAGAATAAGATCTTTAATCCATTCGTTGCTTAATTTTGGGCATCATATTGATCGGTGCTTATCTTTTACTTGGCGATCGAACATTTTATTTTGATTAATTAATTACTTAGATCATTTGGGGTATTCTTTGCAAATGATTAATTAAGTTGGATCATAACCGAACAACTCACATTACTCGAGAAGAAATTAATTACATTCTCAGCGCAATCCAAGCTGTACAAAGCAAAGCCAGTCCACTTCCCAAAAAAAAGAATGCAGAGCCAGATAATGGTGACAGAAAAAAAAAAGGCATTCAGGCAACGTTAGATGAATTTCGAAAGATTAGGGTAGCCTTATTCTCGTGTTAGCCATCTACTAATTAATCGCAACATTAATTAGTTAATTCCATCGATTACCATTTTACTGATAAAATTCCATTTACAACTAATTGGCTGCAGAAGTACTTCCAAGCTTAAGATTATGTTAAACTAGGTGACTTGGATTGTCAATTAGATAGTGGGACGTGCCTTACATATATATGTTTCCAAATATGGATTCGGAAAAGTTGATGATTGAGCAAAATTCAATCAGTTTATTAATATTTATTTAGCTAGAACACTAAGTTTCATCTAAATCAAAAATGTGAATGGGATAAATTTTCTTAAAAATAAATATACTCATATGTAAATTAGGAAAATGCACATAAGTATTAAAATGCAATAATGTCTTATAAAATCATTCATCCACATAATAATAATATTTTAGATAGTTTAGATATTGAAAATATTAATTTAAAATTAATATTTAGCCTTAAAATATTTTTTATGCTAGTTGTACACATTTGTAAACAAGATTTATGCATAGTGATAGTAGAAAAATGAAAGAGTTTCATAATTAATAGAAATGATGCTAAAGATGAAGAGTAAATTTTCAACCAAACATCAAAATGCTAATAATAAAGGGTTACGTATGAAAGTGATTTTATAAAGCAAAACACTAAATTTAATGGTAATCAACAACAACGGATTCATTATATACATATGTGTGCATCTTATTTAGGATATATAGCAAGGGTTTTGATTCACAAAATTGACTTACCTCGATGAGTTCTACCCCACCCATTACATTTAGAA
This sequence comes from Annona cherimola, assembly GCA_030490835.1. Classification (NCBI taxonomy): domain Eukaryota; kingdom Viridiplantae; phylum Streptophyta; class Magnoliopsida; order Magnoliales; family Annonaceae; genus Annona; species Annona cherimola. The sequence goes on along the minus strand of CM059971.1, from coordinate 3,470,108 downwards.
ATATTGTTTAACAAATAAATTAAGTTTTACCCACATGTATCACCAAAGCTTCCAAAGCTTCTTGCCAGAAATATGTCTTTTCGATCTTTCCATCACCTAGCACAGATTCAAATTTTTACTCAAATAAAACGGGCAACGTGAACAATAAATAACATGATAAAAAATCGAACTCAAAAAATAATACCTTATAATTTTTCGCTATATAATAACGGACTACAATGCAATGTCTTTTCTAATGAAAACTAGAGGATGTCATTATTATTACATGGATAAATTTCAACAAAACAGGTCAGATGTCAACAAGCACTGCAGAAAGAAATAAAAAAACAAAACAAAATCAATTTTCAAAAATTAGTTACAAAATGAACTACACACGCTTGGAAAAACCCTTCACGTAAGCCCAATAGCACATGAAGCGATGTTCACATAGGAGAGAAAACATCCAACATCGCCTTCTTTAAAAATTACTTACAAGAAATATAAGAGGTTTGATACTTCACCATCCACTTGATTTTCTCGTCTCAAGAAAACAGCGAGCCCAATATTAATATGGTAAATGATGACACCTACTTCAAGGGAAAAGAACGAGATGAATTAGAATGCCGGTAGATCTTCATACTTGCAAATGATTAGTCAAGAGTGCATAAGTGTTGTTAGTAAATCATAAATTACATTCCTTCAAAACATTCTAATAGCTGCAAATAACAAAGAAACCTTTCTTTAAAAAGTTTTTCCATAATCGGAATTCCCAAAATTTTTTTTAAAAAATGAATCTAGAAATTAAAAATTAGCAAACACAAAGGATCATAGTACGGGTTAATCAGAGGCATGCATACCTTTTTTACCCTTTTTTTTTACAATGGGCCTCCCATGAAATGATTGCACAGTCAAAAACTGCAACAACAAAGACGATTTCAGTGGATAAACGGCAATTAATAGCATTTTTGAAAGCGCTTCGCAGCAAGCTGAACTTTAGATCTTGATTACAATTTAAGAGAGTACCTGATTGGAATTTGAAACTCATCACTGGTACAGATGATTCACTTAGACCTTTCGTTAATGTATAGAGATCAAAGGGATTTGTAAAATCTTGGACCAGCCATCAGCTCTTTCCTTCTTGTATCTCTCAGACAATAGTGGACAATTCTTTATCATCAAGAATCGGAGACGTGGAAGATCTTTCAACCAAAGAGGCAGCGACCTCAATGCCGTGCAATGTGAGATGGTCAAGATTTCGAGTGCCTTGAGTTGTACTAACCACTTAGGCAACGATTTCAATTCCTTCCACCCACCAATTTCAAGCCGCCATAGTGACTTAAGTTGTCCCAACCGATGAGGCAATGATTTTAATTTCCCGCATTGGCTAATTTTAAGTGTCTCCAATGATTGAAGTTGTTCCAATGACTGAGGAAGATTAGCCAAGCCTTCCATATTTTGAACTGTGAGCTTTTGGAGTTTCTTTAGTTGTACTAATGAATGAGGCAGTGACTCTAATTTTGCTAAGCCATTGATTTCAAATTCCTCCAGTGACTCCAGCTGCCATAGTGAATCTGGCAAACAAATAAGCTCTTCTGCACCTTTGATTGTGAGCGACTTGAGTTTCTTGAGTTGTCCTAACTCTTGAGGCAGTGACTGTAAATTCTTCGAGCAATTGATATAAAGTTTCTCTAATGACGTCAGCTGTGCTAGTGAATTAGGCAGAAAAGTCAGCATCTCTACATCCCTGATTTCAAGTGACTTGAGTTTCTCAAATCGTTCCAACCCTTCAGGCAGTGATTCTAATTTCCTTAAACCGCTAATATCAAGCTCCTCTAACAACTCAAGTTGTGCTAGTGAATCAGGTAAACAAGTCAATTCTTCTGCATTGCTGATTTTGAGCGACTTAAGTATTTTAAATTGCTCCAATCCCTCTGGTAATGATTGTAATTTCTTCGAATCAAGGACATGAAGGTGCTCTAATGACTCCAACTGTCCTAATGAATTTGGTAGATAAGTCAACAATTGTAAACCATTAAGCTCGAGAGACTGAAGTTTCTTGAGTTGTCCCAATCCCTCAGGCAATGACTCAATTTTGCAGCATCCATGAATTCTAAGATTCTCTAGCGACTCAAGTTGTGTTAACCCATCAGGCAGAGACTTCGATTCAAAGCAGTCATGAATTTGAAGTTTTCGTAAAACCAATAAGCGCTCCCATCCTTCATTTGGGAGAGTTTCAATTTCTTGAATGAGAAGTTCCTTAAGTTTTGGAAGATGCGGCAGACCACTTGAAAAAAATTCACTGCTGCTGTGTAAATTGATTTTTTCAAGGAGCGAAAAAGAAGATGAGCACTCTGTCCGTTTAAGTCTCTTGCAGCCAGATATCTTTAGATTTGTTAGAGGAGCATTGGCAAGGTGATTAGGCAACCCTATCAATTTCGGACAATTTTTAAGCTTCAAGATAGAAAGACGTGGCATAATTATTATATCTCGATTTGGTTCTGACATCAACTCCCACTCCTCTAATTCAGGCATGTCCTTGAAAGTTAGTTGTTCCAGCTCTGGAAATACTGATTCTATTCCTCCTGCAAAAACATCGGTGCTATTATTCCCATAGTACAACTCATGACCCACCTTTTTCAAATCAATATTTCGCAAACTGAGATATTTAAGTGCAGGTAACTTCCCTAGCCCAGGCAGATTATTCTGTTCACACCGAATAACAAAACCTTGTATTTTCAACTTGGTTAACTTTGTGAAAGACAAATCCTCCAACCAACTCGGAAACTTTGAACTGTGCCTATTGCATTCTAGTTCCAATTCTTCGAGATTCTCATGAGGACGTAGGCCTTGAAGTACACCATCCATCCTCTCTATCTCTGCATCATCTCTTCCTGAGGTCGCTGCATCATCATCTTCTGAGATTCCATATGATGACATTTTCAGAACCAATCTCTGAAGGTTTCGCTTGTTCTGTAATTCTGCTTTACAGGCTTCTCGAGTACTCGACACCTTCTCTAGGTTTTGTATTATTAAACTACCTTGGAGACAATTGAGTTGCTGCAGTTCATTAACCTCACATCCCCCTTCACCTCCCACAATGAATTTACTTAATGTTTCGAGGGAAGTCATTCTGCCTGTCCCTTCCGGTAGATACTCAAGGCGATCGGTCCCCTCGATTTCAAGATGTCTCAATCCAACCATTCCACCCATACCTCTTGGTAATTTTTTCAGTTTATAACAACCATTGAGTTTCAAAGTATGCAAATTGCAGAGATAACAAACTGATTCTGGCAACTCAACCATTTTAGACCAAGACAAGTCCAGATATGCCAATTGCTTCAATTTTCCAAAGACATTTGGTAGCTCTCGCAATTTTGAATATTGCAAGGCAAGATATTTCAACTGCTTCATTTTGCTGATTACATTGGGCAACTCAATTATCGAAAAGGAAGACAAATGCAAATATCTCAAATGCTTTAGTTTGCGAATAGTTCTCGGCAATTTCTTAATTTTTGAACCTCTAAAAACCAATGCCTTGAGAAATCTTGCTTGCCGAAACAAATTATCAAGGCTTGTATCAATTTTATGAACATCATTTAGAAAAAGTGTTCGCAATGTTTTTGCTCCACCAGAAGAAATGAAATTGATGTTGGGGTTATTTTCACTTAAAAGTAAAGATGCGTGACGAACAGTAGCAGGACATTGGTTTGACTTGTCGCCCACACAGACGTAAGTTTCATCCTTTGTGATGAGTTCTGCTAAATCATGAAGAAGGTCGTGCATTGTACAACTACTTCCATCACTTTCGGCTTTCTGGAACATAGACCGCGCCACTAAACCATCAAAATATTCTGTAGCAATGTCTTCCACTTTTCTGTTTCCGTCTGCATGAACAAAACCCTGTGCAACCCACAATTTAACCAACACATCCTTAGCCATCTCTGCATCCTTTTCGTATATAGAACAATATGCAAAACATTGTTTCCAAGCCGATGGAAGATTATAATAGCTGAGCCACAACGCAGGAAAAATTTCCTTTTTGGCGGCTTGTAGTGACCACATTGGACTGTCCAAAGTGTTTTGCCAATCTTCTGCTGACATCATGCCATTCATGACACTTCCCATGACCTTGATTGAAAGGGGCACTCCTTTGCACTTGCTGACAATTTTTCTTCCTATATCTTGTAAATCAGAACGGTCTTTATCATTTCTCCCAGCGAAAGCTTTATCACTAAACAAGCTCCAAGAATCATCTTCTGACAAGCATTGCAACTCACGGATGTAGACAGCACCCACGGCGGTTACTACTTCCCGTTTCCGTGTTGTAACTAAGATTCTACTTCCAGCAACTCCACTTGTTAAACAAGCCCTTACTGGATTCCACTTTTCTTCTTCCTCATTCCAGACATCATCTAGAACAACCAAAAAGCGTTTCCTGTCTAGTTTGTCACAGAGCTCTTTTTGCAATGGGCTTAGTTCATGGGCAGTAGGCTTTACCTTTAGATCCTCCAAAATTGCTTTGATGACCTTGGTCGCATCAAAAATTTCAGTTACACAAGCCCATGAAATCAAATCAAAATGCACCTTCAACCTCTTGTCATTGTAGATTTCCCTGGCAAGAGTGGTTTTGCCCTGCCCACCGATGCCAACAATAGCAGTCACACGAACCTGCCCATCTTCATTACTACTTCCGCTTACCAGCTCGTTTATGATTTCAACCTTGTCCTGGTCTCTGCCAATCATCTTTACTTCAATCTTCGAACCTGTGGTAGGCCTACTGCTTACAAGCTGCCCCTGCCCATCACCTGAACGGCTGCTGAAATTGAACTGCTTTTTATCTTTGTAAATCTGATCCAACCTCTCCCTAATTTCTGATATGCGTAGCGCAATCTTATAACGGGACGCTACATGATCCAAACCGGTGTAAGGTGAAAGTAAGCAATCACGTACCTGCTTATTTTCACCATCAATTAATAAACAAGTACGTGGCATCCTCATCTGACCAACCAAGTTTATTTCGACATGTAAAAATAATCATAAAAAATATGAGCGCTACCAAAATATATATTATGTATTAATTCTTTTACTCAAGATATGAGTGTTATCGGTCCATTCACCTAACATAAGAATATTTTTTTAAAAAAATTTTAAGAGCAATTAAATTACGCATACAGATTCTTTGGATAGCCAGATAAGAAGTGAGGTAATGGAAAGCTCTCCTTACATTTAGAAAATCCTAATTAAATAATCACGAATCTGTTTTAGAAATTTGTCTTTGAACTTTTAGCTTAGACATTAATATTGGTCGTATAATAGAACTTTAATTGTATTTTATCGAAATTGTTTTTTATTATTAATGTCGACAACTCCTATATATATTTAATTTACTAAAAAATTAAATTAAACAATCTTATAATTCCCTTAGAATTAAATTTAAACCAAAAAATATATTTTAAATCAACTTTAAAATATAATGTTATGAATTTATTTTTCTTTTTCCATTAAACCACAAGGCTTCATCTATGTGATTTCATTGTTTACGTTATTACTTATTTGAACTAATCAAAATAAATAACAATGTATGAACTAATAAAAAATAATCATGCAGAATTTCGGAACCACAAAACACAAATATTCGTTGGCTAGTTAGCTTATTCCACAACAAAGATATTGAATTAACTAATACTTAAGCCAACCTATATATGCATAGATCCAATTATGATATAAATAAATTTTATATGGTCAACTTATGAGAAAAGACTCAAAAATTGAAGCACGTTAAACAGGAACCATTGATCATACTTTTCTATCATAATTTTGTATCAAATTAAAAAAACATGAAACCCCTTAATTTTTAAGGTGTTGCTTATTGATTTAAAATTTAATCTATTCATTGTATTTAATACCATTTATTTATATAAAAATCAAGTTTCATTCAAATAAATATGTACATGGGCCATTATTTGCTCAAAAAATGAATATATTTATGCGTAAATTATAAATTAGAAAAAATATTTAGATTCATTCATATATGTATTAAAATGTAATAATACTATATAAAATTATTTATCCACATAATAATAATGTTTTAGATGGTTTAAAAGTTGAAAATACTACTAAAAAATTATTTTATTATATTGATTTTACACATTTAATGTAGCTCATATACATTAATACTAACAAATGAGAGAGTTTCTACAATAATATAAATGATGATAAATATAATTGATAAAATAAAATTTTCATTAACAAGATTTTTAAAGATATAAAAGATTACATAGAAGAAGAGTTCCATAAAAGCAAGTTTGATTAAAAAAAATACTAAAAATAAATAAATTGGTTACCAATTACGATATATTAACTAGCGATTTTAAAGTAGAGAAAATCCAAATTGAAACATTTCAACTATGGAGCAAGAAGTTTCAACAACAAAATCAAAGTCCTATAAAAGCTTATATTAAATCAATCAACAACGAACTCCAAAAAGACATAAAAAAAAAAGTGGTATAGTCTCTGCTTACGCATGATATTAAAATCAACATCAAATTGCTAGGTCACATATATAACTCCCAGATTTAATTCGACTCGGTTTTTTCCAACTATAAAAAACAATATACTTTGTAAAAAAAAAATTGGCAAGATAAACAGAGGTAATTTGTTTCCATATAATTATTTCTATTTATAAACTAAGTCTAATATAAGTTTAATATTAGATCTAGACTAATAATTATCAATTTATCACAAAAAATTTATTTATATCATCGACATATGATAAATAAAATTTTATTATTATCAACCCATGACTAACAAATTTATTATCAACTTTTGATTAAATAAAATTTTATTTACAATCTATGAAAATTTTTCGTCATTATTATCAACATATGACACGCGAATCGGAACAATATTAATGTTGAGAATATTCAAATCAACTGGCAAGGAAGACATTTTCTTGCTCTGATACAGCTGAAGCAAAATTTAAATATAAATTAAATAAGACTATAAATTCACCTCAATATGGGGAGTGTGTATTTGTCTTATAAGCCTATTCTCTTTGCTATGGTAAGTCTATCAAGGTTTCCCACAGAACGTCTACGCTACACCAATTAACGAATAAGGACGCAGTATTGTCTTTTGACAAACCAAGTTTATTTAGAAGAAAAAATAATAACAAAAATATGACTACTATCAAAAATATATACATCATATAATTAACTCTTTTACTCCAAACATTTGAGCATATTAATCCATTCACCTAACATATGAATTTACTTTTCTAATTTTAAGAACAATTAAAATCTACACATAGCTACTATGGTCAGCCAATTAATAGGTAAGGTTGTGGGAAAGCTCCCTGCATTTATAAAGTCCTAATTGAATTACCACGAGTCCACTTCTACAATTGCCTTTGAATCTCCAGCCTAAACACTAACTTCTTGTCGTGTAATAGAACTTTAATTGTACTTTATTGAAGTTATTTTTTATTATCAGTGTTGATACCTCCAATGTGTATTTAATTTACTAAGAATTAAATTTGGACAATTTTATAATTCACTCAGAATTAAATTTAAATCAAAAAATATATTTTTAATTTAATTCATCAATAATTAAATATATAAGAATTAATTTTAAAATATAATGTTGTGAATTTATTTTTCTTATTCCAGTAAATCACAAAGGCTTAATCTATATAGTTTCATTATTTATATTATATTTATTAAACCAATCAAAATAAATAATTTACACGAATTAATAAAAATAATCATTCAGAATTTCAAAACCACAAAACATACCTTTTGTTGGTTAATTAGTTAGGTTGCTCTACGACAAAGATATGGAATTAATCAATACTTAAGCCCATGTATGCATATATACAATTAAGATGCCAACAAATTGTTATATGGTCAACTTATGAGGAAAGTCTTAGAAATTGAAGCACATTGAATAGGAACTATTGATCATACTTTTTCATATTAGTTTCATAAGCCATATTAATCCTCACAAATAAAAAAATACATAAGCAAATAGGTTAGTTACCAATTATGATATATTAACCAGCGAATTTAATGTAGGATTTGAACTACAAAACTAAACTCCTATAAAAGCTAAAAGCCGAAGTTATAATAGAAACAGAGGACATTAATACAAATCAAACTTCCAAAAAGGATCCCCATAGTATGCTCTCGGGAGCATGCAACGCTGCATGTTCCCGAGAGCATACACCTATTTTTTAATTTTTTTGAAATTTTTTTACAATATTGTTAATCTATGTGTATTTAATATGTGTATAAATTTTTACTATTTTTAGAGTATTTTAGATATTTATTTTTTATTTTTGAAAATCAGTAGCATTTTAAATAATTTTCAATTACTAAAATGCCACTAATTTTTAAAAATTCGAAATAAATATCTAAAAATATCCAAAAATGGTAAAAATTGATACATACGTTAAATAAACTTAGGTTAACAAGTTCATGAAAAATTTTTGAAAAAAATTTAAAAAAATAGGTATATGTGCCCGGGAGCATTGAGCCCAAGAACAAAGGATCAGATCTGATGTTTCAATGCATAAAATCCACTTTTTTTAATTTTTTTGTGAAAATGTTTTTATAAAACCATTAATTTAGCCATATTTAAAGTATATATTAAGTTTTACCATTTTTAGAAATCTATATATTTTTTATTTTTTAGAAATAAGGGTATTTTAGTCATTTAAAAATGACTACAAAAACTCCGTTTTTTAAAAATTGAAAACATACATACACATCACGAAAATGTTTAAACTTCATTTATAAATTAAATACCCCTAGACTAATAATTTTGTAAAAAAATTTCAAAAATTTTTAAATTTTTTTTAAAAAAAGTAGATTTTACACCTGCATTACATTGAAACATTTCACCTCTTCTTATGCTTGGCATTAATATCAACCCCATACATAACTCACAGATTTAATAGTACTCGGTTTTTACGTACTATAAAAAAATTATATATTTTAATAAAAAAAGGCTAGACAAACAGAGGTAATTTGTTTCCATATAATTATTTTTGTTTATAAAATAATATTTCGATATCAATATATAAACTACTTTTAATATAAGAATAATATTAGATATAGACAGACATTTTTTGGCTTAGATATGGCTGTAGGAAAAAGCAAAATGATCTTGTCCAAAAAACATATTTTTTCGTTTTATTGAAATTTATTTTATAAACATGTTAATCTGCTTGTATTTAATCTATAAATCAAATTTTTACCAATTTCAGACATATATATATTTATTTTAGATTTCTAAAAATTTTTAAATTTTTTTTTAAAAAAGTAGATTTTACACCTGCATTACATTGAAACATTTCACCTCTTCTTATGCTTGGCATTAATATCAACCCCATACATAACTCACAGATTTAATAGTACTCGGTTTTTACGTACTATAAAAAAATTATATATTTTAATAAAAAAAGGCTAGACAAACAGAGGTAATTTGTTTCCATATAATTATTTTTGTTTATAAAATAATATTTCGATATCAATATATAAACTACTTTTAATATAAGAATAATATTAGATATAGACAGACATTTTTTGGCTTAGATATGGCTGTAGGAAAAAGCAAAATGATCTTGTCCAAAAAACATATTTTTTCGTTTTATTGAAATTTATTTTATAAACATGTTAATCTGCTTGTATTTAATCTATAAATCAAATTTTTACCAATTTCAGACATATATATATTTATTTTAGATTTCTAAAAAAGGGGTATTTAAGTCATATTAAAATTTTAAAATGACTTAAATGCCCATATTTTTAAAAATTCAATATATATATGCATATCCAAAAATGGTAAAGTTTAATTTATGGACTAAATACAAATAGATTAATATGTTTATAAAAAAGTTTAAGAAAATAAAAAAAATTATGTTTTTGGACAAGTCTGAAATCCAGTCTAAAAAGATCCATACCATATTATATCATTTTCTTCTATTAAAAACTTTCTATACTAAAAGTTTTTTATCCAAAAATTTTATTACTTTCTAAACACACACGATTAAATAAGTCTAGAGTTTCCTCCATAATGCCCACATTATAGAATCCCGAAACGTCCACATTACAAAAGAGAAATGAACCTAATAGCCAGGGCTAAGCAAATGGCTCACTTAACTCATCTTAAAAAACTTTAAAATACCTATTTTTTGTTTTTTCTTCATATACTTGTTCATCTAAGTGTATTTAACATATAAACTAAGTTTTACTATTTTTAGATATGTGTATATATTTTTTGAGATTTTTAAACATCTATAAAAATTTCAAAAAAATATAAACACGTATCCAAAAATGGTAAAACTTAGTTTATTTGTTAAATATACTTACATAAACAAGTATATGAAGAAAAAATAAAAAATAGGTGTTTTAAATGAGTTTTTGGAGATGAACTAAGTTTTTAAGGTGGACTAAGTGCCATTTGCTTAACTAGATTAACAGGATAATTCCTCCGTTACAAAATCCCAAGGAAAATATGTGCTCTAGAGAAACGAGAAAGAGCTAAAGACCACACGTATCCAGTTACCACTCTTCCTTATATAATAGGAATATCCAGTTACCACTCTTCCTTATATAATAGGAAGGGAATTTGAACTGAACTTATAACTTCTTGGGATAAGATAAAATAATAGTAGATTAAGTTCATATCACATAATAAGGAGAATAAGCTCTAAAAAGAATGTTAAAGAAATCAATAATTAGTGAAGGAATCATCATTTGCTCCGTGCAATTTTATACCAGGAGGTTGATTCATCCAAAGCGGTGTAAGGCGAAAGGAAGCAAGCATGTACCTTGTTTCTGGCATCATCATCGTCACGCTTTGCTTCGTATTCTCCTTCAAGCCCGGATACCACCCAATCATCTAGCAAATCGTCGATGTCGTATGCGACGGCGCGGAGCCTCGACAGCCACAGATTCACACTTTCATCAGTAGCTTGCCTAGTCTCAGCATCAGCAAGAAGGGCTCGGATAGATTGGAAGGTGTCTCTGAGCTTTTCAAGCTCACGGGTGGCGCCTGCGAACAGTGAGAGCTGCCGTCCGAGGACTTGGTTGAGCTTCTCCAGAGCAATCGATAGCAGAGCATCAGCCATGGTTGCAAGCGATGATCGGTGAGAGAGAGGGGAAGAGGATTTCTTTCTGTCTCGTCTGCTGCTCTAGATCTAGTCAACGTTTCCCTTCTTCCACAAGCTTTACTCTCTGGAGTCTGGTAGGCTAGGCCCAGCCAAATGCCAACCACCCATTATTACAAGTTTATCTGAAACCTAAAGAGTCCTCAACATGTTGTATATAAGCACCTTTTCATATGATGTTCCATTGACATCAAAAACCACTCCAAGAAAGTTTGCTTCGGGCAACAAAAATGTATGTGTAAAGAGAAAATTTCTTACGATTAAAATTTTTAAGAGCAATTAATTTTTTCTTACTTATGATGAGGAAAATTTTGTTTGCTTATGATAATGTTTTACAACCACTACAAAGTTTGACTGTCCTGTGAAAAATAATGAAGTACTACATGACATATGCAACCTATTATTAACAACTAAGTTTCGCTTTTTATATCAGTTGCCGATAGCTAAAATTTTTGTAGTGAACAATTCTGATAAATGCTACATTTTATTGTAGAAAATGAATCAGAAGGTCAAAAACTACTCAAATTCAGCACTCAACTAAATTTAGGACAACCAAATTAGGCGGCAAATGTGTAATACTCTTAATAATAATGCTACAAGAAAGTGGAACATACATATAGAGAAATATTCATGCGTAGTTGCTTAAAAATGAGCTCCATATGAAACGAAAATTATAATCGAATCCACCCATTAGGTTTAGAATTATGTATTTTATTACCATACAAATTTTCATCTCAATTGGATATGTGTTAGGACCGCATTTCAACCTATTACAATTCAATATAATAAAATAGTTTGATGTAAATAACAACTTAAAAGTAGTTTTTTCAATATGTAAATCATTTACTATAAAATTTATATATAGGTAAATAATTATATAAAATATCAATATATTTAAGTGCATGTGGAGCCCATGTTTAGCCAAATTCACTGTTAATTATGGTGCAATTTTATTGCACAAGAATATATATCATATATATACAGATAGAAAAATAAATATTCAGGTGCATCTTCAGCTACCTCAAAAATGGGCCCTACATGGTCATAAAATTATAATATACTCTACCTATTGTATTTAGAATTATGTATTCTATTATCATTCTAATTTTTGTCCCAATTGAATATGTGTATGAGCCCCATCTGAAAATGGTATAAATACAATCAAATAAAATAGTTCGATGTAAATAATAATTTTAAAGTTATTTTTCAACATGTATACCATTTGCTATAAAATTTATATATGAATAAATAATTGTATAAAATATGAATACATTTAAATACAAATAGGCTCATTTTGGACCAAATGCATCATTAATTACAATGCAGACAAATGCATAGGAAAGGTTCTCCTATACATACATACATACATACATGCATACATACATACATATATATATATATAAGGAGTAATCCTGTTAGCCCGGGCTAAATAAATGTTAAGTTTAGCCCACCTCAAAAAGCTCATCTATAACAATTTTTTTTATTTTTTCTTTATACACTTGTTTATGTAAGTGTATTTAACATATAAACCAAGTTTCACCATTTTTGGATATGTATATATTTTTTTGAGATTTTTAAACATCTAAGTGTTGTATATATGTATTTAAAATATTATTATTTTTTAAATTATAAAAAATTAAATACACATATCCAAAAATGGTGAAACGTGGTTTTGATGTTAAATACGCTTAGATAAACAATTGTATGAAGAAAAAAGCAAAAAAATTACTGTAAATGAGTTTTTTGAGGTTGGCTAAGCGAGACATTTACTTAGCGTGGGCTAACAATCTCTCTTTCTCTCTCTCTCTCTCTCTCTATATATATATATATAGATATATATAACCTGTTCCGGTGTACGCAATTGCGCCAGAACAGCGTTACATTTGCCAAAAAATGGGCCCCACATATTAGATTGCAATAAAACTTTATATAATTATTTATCTATATATAAATTTTATAGCAAATGGTTTACATCTTGAAAAAATAATTTTAAAGTTATTATTTGCATCAAACTATTTTATTATATTGAATTTGTACTATTTTCAGATGAGGTCCATAAACATATCCAATTAGTATGGTAACAGAATACATTATTTTAAATATAATAGGTGAAATAGATTAATAATTTTATAACCATGTGGGGCCCTTTTTAAGCAATTGCGCCATAATTATGGTGCAGTTGTGCTATACTTGAATATAACTCTCTCTCTCTCTCTATGCCCACTTCTGTGAAGCCAAAATTTTAATTCTACTATGATTATGATCAAATGCTACCAAAGATTTAACTACATTTGATACCAAATCCTATGCTAGTTGTAGAGAAAGTTTATTGATATTGTAATTAAATTTTTAGTAGCTATATTAAATGTTAATTTTGATTGCATTTAAAGGGATACGTTTAATGAAATGATTCCTTTGCAAATCTTACTTAACAACTTGTAATCAATATGGTAATAATTAATATTAAAATATATTTATTAAATTTATTAAATAATCAATAAATTAAACAAATTTTTATGTGCTTAAATATGCAACATATTTCGTAAAAGATATGGTAAATATATATTATCAATTCGGGTTGGTTCATGGTTTCCAGACCTTTACTCTATCCTAATTGAACTAGATATTTTTTATTTAGAATATACCCTATTCTCCACATAGGAAAATAGAAATCTACTTTACTCATTTTAAACTAGCTAACAGGTCGACCTACGGGCACCCCACCTAAGTTGCACACTTGTCTAAATAATAATTTTATCTAAATAAATAATTGTATAAAATATTGATATATTCAAATACAGATGAGCCTCATTTTGTGGCCGATGTTGACAACTACCTTGAAATGTTTCTCATGTAGCTAAAGATGATAGATTATCAAGCTAGCCATTATATATATATATATATATATCTTAGTAAATTAGAGATGATAATCTTATCCTTAGTCCTCTCAACGCCCTGGAGCAATCACAAAAGAACTTGGCAATGACAGTGATTAGCTTAGCTGTTGTTTCATAACCTCCTATTAGTAGATCAAAAACCAAGCTAAGTATCTCCTCTTGGGAGAGATCCATTTGGCTTAGCAAAATATTCAAAAAACCCATCCTTCTCTCATCATTGCTTTCTTTCTTTTCTCTCCTCTATTGCAATATTGTCTTTGTAATTGCCTTTATCTGATGTCTTGCATATTAAACCAGAGACTTATGTCAAGCTATCATCTAATTAGAACCTAGCTTTTGCATTTGTGTAACACATTTAAAATTATTAACAAGTCAAAAAATATAAGATCAAATAAACTACTACAGATATAGAAATTCGTCTAACTACATATTTCTGACAAATTAAACAAAAGACATGATAAAAGGTTACACTTACATGAATTACCTTAGCATAAGTTGTCCTAGGGAGATTAATATTGGGGAATGAAACTAATCCTTTCATGAAAGTAGTAAATCTATGCAGGATTTGAGCTGTCTCACTATCTCCTGAGCCCAAACTCAAAATTTGTTTCACTATCACACTGAACATAAACTATGTCACATAAAATTTTAATTAATCCATGTCATAAATATATACAATTCCAAAAGTTAAATTCCAAATACGATCACAAAATTTACCCTTATTAATTCATATAACCACAAAAATGTAAGAAAGCAACAATTCAATACTTATAACAAGCATAAAGGCTCCATATATACACACACCTCCTTTTCCCAATATCCTTTTATTAAATATTAAATGGTTTAGAATTTAAAATATAAACTAAAAAAAGTGTTATATTGAGGATTCTTGCATGACCACTGTATATTATATTACCTTCTAAAAATGGTTAAAAAATGTGTGGTTATTTTGGCTTCAATGTATTATTTAATTATAAATACTTAATTGTTTTTGAATGAAAATGTTTGGTTAAGTGTGACTATTTTTAAATCGAACACAGCCAAAAATTATATTTAATATAGCTGTTAAAATTTAGCTGCATATAATAATACATCTTTGGTTTAAACTGATATAATACTGAACTGCCTTTGGTATCAAGTTCAACCACATTAAAATTTGGCAACAAAAAGATAGCTAGATGTGTTAACATTTTGTAGTAAAAATGGTTGAAAATGTTAGGTTATATTCTGAACTGTGTATATAAGTACAAATGTAATTTCTATTCATATTAGAACTAACCTTTATTCCAGTAGACGTTGATCAAGTGAGGAGATGAATTAACATGCCTTGCGGGTTTCGTTGCAGAAAACGAGAGTTTTGTTGCCTTTCTAGGTGTTTATGATCCCGATTGCACTTTTTTCAATATCAGAGATGAGGTAGCTATTGCGAGCTTTGATGGTAGCAAAGAGGGTGAGTGCGGCTGCTTGAAGTCGCTTGTGGTGATCACCAATAATCCTAAGCATGGTGAGATCCCTGAGCATGCCTGGGATGTTAGCAGGAGCCCTATTCTCAAACAACCGATCCTCGTTGTGGAGAATGAACGAGTTGAAATCTGCGCCGCATGAGACTATTGTTGGGTGCCCCAAAAGATGGGATCGAAAAATCTTCCTATACCTTCAATTGTATGCATGTATTCAGTAATGACAATTACATCCATATAGAAGCGACATATCTTCAGGGTATTCTTAGTCGAGGGTACGAGAGTTATAATGAAGTGTAAATAGAATAAGATTAAAATAGATAGGTTGATCGTGTAGATAGTTACATGAAAATAATTGAATAGTAAGATAGTTTGTATAAAAAATGTAAAAAAATTATTAAAAATAGAGTAATTACGGAGAGTGAAAAATTTTTGATTAAAAAGATTTTGTTGATAATTTTTTAACCCAATATCGATTTTTTAATTCCAAAGACAGTTTTAAATTTTCTAATAGAATTTTTTGTATTTATCATCTAACCTTTTCATTTTCAATACATATCATTATATTCTTATCTCATTTTTCATCTCATTCTAATTTTTCATTTCTTTTGAACAATCCTTTAATGTTTTAGAAAATTATATATATTATCGGTCTCTCTTCTGTGAAACTCTTTTTCTATGTTACCCTTTTTATTTTTAAAATATTGATGGTTAATGGAGAATCACTTCCTCCATTGCACTTAGTATCATTTATAGTATCTTAGAAACCTTTTTATTTTTTTAATTTCATTATACGTGAGTCCCATCTATAAATATGTAGAATCAACATAATAAAATAATTTAGTACTAAAATATCAATTTAAAGTATTTTGGTCAACATCTAAACCATCTAAAATATCACTAATATGTGGATCAATGATTCTTAAAAGTATTATTACATTCAATATATATGTGAATGAATCTAAGTAGTTTTTATAATTTACACATGAATATACATATTTTTGAGGAAACGTGACCATGCATATTTGATCTGGATGAAACTTAATCCCATGGATAAACAGGCGATGTTAAATACAATGAATGAATTGAATTTTAAATTAATAATCAATATCTTAAAAATAAAGGTGTTTACATGAGACCGTTTCTATGTAACCTGGTTATATAGAATCGGAGTCTTATATAGAGAGAGGTATGATTATATACAATATAATGTATATATACTTAAATTACAACATTCATTTTTATTTTATTTTTTGAGTTTCTCTTCATAAACTTATTTTTCTATTTGTATTTAATTCATATATCAAGTTTTGCTATTTTAGAATACTTTTATATATTTATTTTTTATTTTTAAAAATGAAAAATTCCTCACGTACTCACAACTTTTGGCTAATATTCCTCTTATACCTAAAGAAAATAAAAAATTTCTGCACATCCACAACATTTTACCTATAATTCCCTCGATACTCACCCCGTCAGAGAGAAGATGATGATTTCGTCCATAGACTTTAATAAATAGATATGGAAAATTTTCACGTATACCCACAACATTTGACCATTAGTCCTTTCATAATAACAATATTTTTAAAAATTCCTTACATATCCATGACATTTCACTCCTAAATTTTCTTATGCCACCACTGTGTCACGGTCCTTTAAGTTTCATTTATGAAGCTTGTACTAAATTCGAGGGGGCTGTAGTTAGGGGTGTAAATCAAGTCAGGTTGACTTGGAGGGGGGTAAACAAAATTCTAATCCACATTATAAAATCTTAATCTAACTCTACTTTCAACCTTATTTTTCATACATTAACCAATCCTATTTTAACCCTATAGAATTCGGTTGAGTTCGAGTTAGAAATTGGGTTTATAAACGTATAATATTAAAAATATTTTGTTTAATTAAGTCTATTTAAATTATAAATTCATATGAAAGAATAAAAATTAATCCTTTTGTACGAATACTTTCCAATTTATGGCTTATATAATGATATAATTGTTAAATAATATAATTTTAAATCAATAATGTCTAGTTAATTCCTATGTATTACGTGCTAATGTAAGAGTATTTATTAATAATTTGTTATATAACATATGAAATTTTCGCATCATTGATATACTTATCATTCGGTGTACGGACCCGCATGTCGAACATGGGCACTTAATACTCTGTCTTTTTATATCGTAAAATATTGCGATTTATTTGAAATTATTATTGTATTTATATTGTTAATTAGGATCATTACATCCTCTGAGGCATGTCGTATGAAATAACGATGTAAATTTTAAAATTTATTAATATCACTGCATTTTAAAATTTAAATGTTAAAATGTCGTGGGTATATTAGGAATAAACTATAAAATTTTCTGTATAATATGATATATACACACACACCATTCATTACATAAATATTGTATGAAACTATGATATATCAAGCTATTTCATCAATCACATCATTAAGTTAATCAAATTGGTAAGAATGGTTGTATGGAGATGGGAAAGCCATACTTAAATTCAAGAAATGGAAAAGACATGGGCCCATCATCTTCGATGAGAGGAGTCCACGAGAAGTTAAGCACAACATAATGAAGGAAAAGAGCAGTTTCAAGCTTGGCAAGATCTGAGCCAGGACAAAGCCTTTGCCCTTCCCCAGACGGTGTCAACTTCTTTCCTCCTATCCTTGCTTCGCTTGTCTTGTTCTTCCCATTATCCTTCACAAAAATTCAATCAGTTTAGGAAAGAGAAAGATTTTATAAATTAATTATTTATATATTGAGGAATAATCCTTAGTCCGGGTTAAGCAAATATCTTGCTTAATTCACCTGGAAAACTCATTTCTAATATGTTTTTTTTTGTTTTTTCTTTATACATTTGTTTATCTAAGTATTTTTAACATATAAATAAGTTCTAATATTTTAGATTTTTGTATATATTTTTTAAAATTTTTAATCATCTATATGCATATACATATTTAAAATACCACTGTGCTTGAAAATTTCAAAAAAAATATTACTATATCCAAAAATCATAAAAATTGTTTTGTATATTAAATACATTTCAATAAATAAGAGTATAAAAACAAAAAATGTTTCGTAAATATATTTTGCTTAGTTGAACTAACATAATCACTTCTCATATATATTTGAATCAATATGCAGCAAAAATTAATTAGAGTTTAATTTAATTTAAGAAGAATACTAATGCTTCTTTTGAAGCGGACTGTCATGTAACATATAGTTCAGCCAAAAACTGACCTGCTATCCCCAAGGATTGAAGTGTAAAGGGTCTGAGTAATTTGAAGGATCAAGATGAACTCCGCAGAAGACGAGAAGAACCTTCCACCCAGCTGGAATTTCCATGCCTTTTAGACATATCCAAATCACGTTAAAGAAAAATCACAAATTTTGGCATTTAATTAGCTACTTAATTAAAAAAACCCATCAATTTCTGTACAATAATGTTTCTACATGGGGGCTTTGGTAAGCTCGGCCAAATGCCAATCACTGATAATTATAAGGTTATATGAAAGCTAAAGAGGCATCAAGATGTTGTATATAATCGCCTTTTCATATAACGTTCCATTGCTAATAGACTCAACAACCTCTCCAAGAATGTTAGTTTCGGGCAACAAAATATACATGTAAGGAAAAATTTTCTTATGATTAAAAATTTTAAGGGCAATGAAATTTTTCTTATTAATTTGAGAGCGACGAAATTTTTCTTACTAATGATAAGAAAATTTTCTTTGCTTATGAAAATATTTTACAACCACTACGAAATTTGATTGCCTAGTAAAAGGATAATGAAGTACTCGCACTTTTCTCAGTAATGGCTGCATAACATATGCTATTAACTATTAACAACTAAAGGTTGCAATTTATAAGAAAAAGTTAGTTGGTAAAAGCTAAAATTTTTGTAGTGAAGAATTTTGATAAATGCCAAAAGTACATTTTGTTATAGCTAGTGAATCAAAAGGTCAAAAACTAGGTAAATTAAGCACTCAACTAAATTTAATATAACCAAATTAGGCAGCAAAAGCATAATAATCTCAGTAATAACACTACAAGAAAGTGAAACATGTATGCCCACTTCTGTGAAGCCAAAATTTAAATTTTACGTTGCTTATGATCGAATGCTACCAAAGATTTAGCTACATTTGATGCCAAATCCTACTCTAATTGCAGCGAAAGTGTACTGCTATTGTAATCAAATTTTAATAGCTACATTAAATGTTAATTTTGATTGCATTCACGGGGATGCATTTAACCACATGATATTACTAAAAGGAACCAATTATTTAAAGGTAAATAATCAATTGTAGCCAACATATATCTAATACAACCAAATATATATTATATACAACTAAAAAATTGGCAACATTAAATGAAATTTATTGTAGTAAATGCTGGCGGAAATGGCCAATACACGCAATAAGCCATCTACCATTAGGAGCCGACTACTCAAAATTGAGACCAAAATAAAAAGAACTATTTCGAGCAAAATTGATTAGAATTTGATGATATTAAGACTAATATGGTAATATGTTTTCTAAGTGGTTTAAGAATACTAGTCAAAGCATCAGTTATATCGCCATGATGAAAAAAATGTTACATCACATTTGTTTCTGAAAAACCAATATATGTTCGCTGTTGACTGAATGCACTGAATGCATCTCACTTATTTTTTATTTGTTTTTGAAAATTTTTTATACAACTGTTAAGTTGCATGTATTTATCATGTTTATAAATTTTTACCATTTTTAAAAAATTTTAGATTTTTTTATTTTTTAAAATCAGTGGTATTTTTGTAATTTATATTTTAAAAAAATAAAAAATATCTAAAAGTCTCTAAAAATGATAAAAATTGATACACATGTTAAATACACCTACATTAAAAATCGTATAAAATTTTTTTAAAAATTAAAAAAAAGGGTTTTGCACTCGGGTGCACTAGATCAGAACTCATATATGTTATTGACTGTTTTCGAAAGAATATTAATAGCCAAAAACATAGTTGTGATATGGGAAAATTGACCGTTGTACTATATGTGTTTTATAGCTTTTATATGGACAAACTTCTCCACAGCGGAGCGCTTCATGAATGAGATCCCAAGTGAAATTCCTCCCACTTTCTCCCTTCTCACCTCCTCATGCTCTTCCAGTGTTAATGACAAAATACATACATCCAATGACAAATAAATGATGCTAAACACAAGAAATGAAAAGGATTTTCCAATATTCAACAAGGCGATAAAAATGAATACAATTACATGAAATTAGACTTTCTATTTATATATAAGAAATGTTCCAATAAAGTCATATCACACTACAATTATGATGCAATCTACTGCAAAAGTGGCTCGTTCAATCATGAAATTAGTATCTATCTTAATATTGTATTTGAAATTACTTAAAATTATTTATTTTAAGGCATTCTACTTTTCATCCAAATCGGATATGTAATGTGTATTGGCCTTATTTGAAAATGGTATAAAATTAACTTGTTAAAATAGTTTGATTTAAATTTCGATTTCACAATTATTTCTCTAATATATACCTAGGTGTGCAACTTAGGTTAGGTAAGTCTTGCTCAATTCTATCGTTACTTTTTCAGAAACTCTTATCTCACCTTTTTTTAAGTCGGGTTAATTCAGAATTATTCTACTCTATTTTCTTAAGGTCAAATCACTACCAATTTTAATTTTTTGAAATGGTCTTCATATTGTATTTGAAAAATATAATTCTATTACAAATCTTACTTAGCAACATGTAATCAATATTTTAATAGTACAATATCAGAATATATTTATTAAATATTCTAAAAAATAGATAAATTAATCAAGTTTTTATATGTTTAAATATACAAATATTTAGTAAAAGACGTGATAAATATATATTAGCAATTTAGGTTGGTTCATGGTTTCCGAACCTTTACTCTATCCTAATTGAACCAGATCTTTTTTTACTTAGAACATACCCTGTTCTACAGGTAAGAAGATATAAACCTACCTTACCCATTTTATAGTGCTTAATGGGTCAACCCACGATTATTCTATCTTAGTTACATTCTTATCTAAATGATAATTTTATCTGAATAAATATCATATAAAATATTGATACATTTAAAAACATATGAGACTTTTCTTTTCTTTTCACAAAAAAATACATATAGGCCTTTTCTCATGTAGCTAAACATGATAGATTATTAAACTAACCATCATATATATCTTAGCAAATTAGGCATGGTAATCTTACCTGTAATTCTCTCAATGCCCTGGGGCAATTACAAAGGAATTTGGCAACGACGGAGATTAGCATAGCTGTTGTTTCATATCCTCCCAGTAGTAGATCGAGAACCAAGCTAGGTATTTCTTCTTTCAACATATCCTTTTTGGTTAGCAAAATATCCAAGAAATTCATCCTTCTCTCGTCCTTGCATATTTTCTTTTCTCTCTTCTGTTGTAATATTGTGTTTGTAATCGCCTTTATCTATTGTCTTGCCTGTTAAACGAGGGACTTATGTCAGGCAACCATCTAATTAGAAGCTAGCTTTTGCATCTGTACAACACATTTAAAATTGTTGAAAATTGAAAAATATCAAATCAAATACTATAATACAGATATAGAAATTTGTCCACCTATATATACATGAAAAATTAAATAAAAGACATGATAAAAGGTTTTTGGCACTTACATGAATTGCCTTGGCATAAGGTGTCCCACGGATATTAATAAGGAATGAAACTAATCCTTGAAAGTAGTAAAGCTATGAAGGATTTGAGCTGTCTCATCATCTTCTGGGCCCAAACTCAGAATCTGTTTCACTATCACACCGGACGTAAACTGTGATACATAAAATTTTAATTAATGCTTGTCATAAACATATACAATTCCAAATACGATCACAAAATTTACCCTTGTTAATTCATATAACCACACATTTGTAAAAGAGTAATAATTCAGTACTTACAATAAGCATGAAGACTCCATATATACACACATCTGCTTTTCCCATATCATTTTATTAATTATTAAATCGTTTAGAATTCAAAAATCATAGAATAAAAAATTTTGCATGAAAAGATTCTTGCGGGACCACTGTATTTGATCATTACCTTTTAAAAATAGCTGAAAATGTGAGGTTATTTTGGCGAAATTTATTATTTAGATATAAATACTTCTTCACTTTTGAATGGTAACATATGGTTAAGTGTGACTGATTTTTAAATTGAACACAGCAAAAAATAATATTTAATGTACTATGAAAATTTGGCTATACAATAATATATCTTTAGTTGAACTAATATAGTACTAAACTGCTTTTGATATTTGGCAGCAAAAAGATAGCTATAGATACATAAAATTTTGTAGTGAAAATGGTTGACACTGTGTGGTTATATTATCATCTATGTATATAAGTACAAATGTAATTTCTACTCATATTTCAATTAACCCCTATTCCAATAGAAGTTGGTCAAGTGAGAAGACGTATCAACATGCTGGTTTCGTTGCAAAAAATGAGAGTTTTGTTGCCTGTCCAGCTGCTCATGATCCTAATTGCACTATTTTCAATATCAGAGACGAAGAAGTTGTTGTGAGCTTTGATGGTGGCAAAGAGGGTGAGTTGTAGAGAATGAATAAGTTGAAATCTACGTCGCTTGAGACTATTGTTGGGGTACCCGAAAAGATGGGATTGAAAAATCTTCCCATATCTTCAATCATGTGCATGTATTCAGCAATAACAATTAGATCCATATAGAAGTGATATATCTTTAATGAATTAGAAAATTAAAAGGTATGCATATCTTCATTCTTAAGAAAAAATTTTAATTTCCAAGACAGTTTTTTTCGATTTCTAATAAAATTTTTTGTATTCATTATATACCTTTTTTCATCGTTACGTTCTCATACCATTTTTCATGTCAATCTAATTTTTTAATTCTTCTGAACAAATCCTTAATGAATTAGAAAATTATATAAATATATATATAATTCATCAAATGAAGTGATAAAGAGGTAAGGAAGGGATGGTCCTATATGTCTGGTTGCTACTTAACACCGTAATGTATTTTTATATTTTTAGATTCTATTAGTCGACCAACTGTATTTTATATTTTCAAATTCTATTTTTTTAATTTTTATGCAGACTAACATGTATTTAGTTCATATATATACATATGGGATCCTACCCTGTGCAGTTTTACGGTGCAGTCTGCTGTAAAATGGACCCCACCATATTAGATTGTAATAAAACTTTATACACTCATTTATTCATATACAAATCATACTTTAGACGGTTTAGATGTTGAAAAAATCACTTTAAACTTGATATTTACATTAAACTATTTTATTACGTTGATTTTACACCATTTTAAGATGGGGACTACACACATGTTGGATTTGGATGAAAATTGGTATGCTAATAAAGTGAACAATTCTAAATATAATGGGTGGGGTGAATTTTCTATTTATGATCAAGTGAGGCCCACAGCGCATGGACTGCACGGTGCAGTCGCATGCACTGGATTATTTCCCTATATATATATATACATACACTAAAAATTTAACTTTTTAAATTCTTGCATGTATTTTAAATAAAATTTTGAAATTAAAAATTTTTCAACCATCTCACATACCCTCTTGCACATGTAAAATGATAATTTTGTAATCTCAAGTGAAACTATTTTTCTAATTAAGGAATAAAAATATTCTTCATAAAAAAGGAATAAAAATATTTATTCATAAATTTAAGAATAAGAGTGGTTTGGTTGCCTACCTTTGGATGTTGGACTGAAGAAAGCCACGAAGAGTGGTAGATGTACGGGGAGTTAGGAACGAAAGGGTGTTGCCTAGGAAAGGGCACTACCCTAACTTCCCTAGTGGCAGCTTCTTCGATATTGGTTTTGAGTATTGCACCTTGAAAATGTGTCTTAGAAAAAGAGGGGAAAAGAAGAATAGCACAAGAACTGTTGAAAATGAAAGAAAAAACAAGTTTAGGACACGAAGAACAAGCACCAAACTCATATTGGCTATCAGATTATGCTAGCTAAGCTTAGGTGCACAAATTAAGATGGAGAAAGATTAATGAGAAAGAAAGGAAATTAAGTACAAGTAACCCAAAAGGAAAAATCGACATTGGGCATTGATTACTAGTACAGATAACAGAGGCATTTACAGGGCAAGTTTTGCTTCTTTTATCCAAATTCGTTGGTGTGTTTCTATTTCTAGTGACAAATGTCGTTGCCCAAAACTTATCTCTACTCGTAGAATTGGAACAATTTTAGCCAAGAGGCTAGTTTTTCCTTGCATGTTTCACCTGGTGTTTGCTTGCTTACATAAAGCACCATGGATTTGGTTAGCTTTTCACAGGCTATCTGGCTGGACTTATAATTTTTACACAAAATTTTTGGGTAAAAGCTATAAAAAACTCCTTAACAAGAAGCTCCTATTTAGAGCTTTCTGGCCAATGCACGGCTTTGAGTTAATTGTACCATTAGGCCAGATAGACCCTTGGGTTTGACATTGTTTGGCCTATTTGACTGCCATTGATGTCCATAATAAGTGTTCACGTTGTGCACTTTTTTAGCTGTTTGGCTAAGATTACCTATTAGGCTCAAATATTTTGCATAAAAAAACCAAACGGGTTATTAAAAAAAATCCTCTCCACCATGTAACATTATGAATGTGTGTAAATGTAATATAACTTGTTGTGATATATATAAATACTTATTAAAAAATGAGTAATTTTCATATATACCTACATAGTTTGACCAAAATTGCGGATATAATTATGTAGCTTTACGAATTGCATATTATCCTTATATAATTTTACCAAAATTAGCATATCACCCCATACGACCTCTTTTTTGTCAGCAACTATTAAAATGTATGTTAGTAAATTGAACAATGATGAAAATAACCCTGTTCAAAACTTTATTAACTCACTTGCGCTGATAAGTCTAAAATTTTTGATTTAATTTCATATTAAATTCACGCTATTAAATATTAAAATGTTAATTAAATACATGTTTTAAGTGGAATTTCATGAAAATCATATTTTTAATAGAATCTTTAATTTTACTATAAAATGGGTCATTTTGCAACATTCTAGAAAATATAAAATTATGACTCAATTTTAATGATGAAATGTGTATTAGCTTATTAATATAATTTGGGCAAATTTATAAAATCATTTAATTGAAAAAATCATAAATATATAACTATGATTATATTTTAAACAAAGTAAAATATTATATTTAGATAAAATAAATTAGAAGATTAAACTAAGATGATACGTGTCATTATGGAAATTATTAAAATTATATTTAAACTCGCTGCATGAGTACACGCAATTGTGCAGCGCCGGAGCACCATTTTACGGTGCTCCATCTTCCCCAAAACAGCCATCAATGCTCCATCTTCCCCAAATCCGGAAGCCATGGCAGCGACGAATGCTTCCAGCAATTGCTTCAGCAAACCGCCGAAAATCGACCAGCAGCCATGGAAAATCCAAAGCAACACGAAAATCTCTTCGGCCAGTCTCTTTTGCGGTGTTGCCCCAAATCAATTGCTCCCGCCGTCTTCTTCTCTTCCGGCCAGCAGCAGCCCTTCGGCGATCCGGTCATCCCACAGAAAATCCCAACCAGTCGTCCGACCAGAGAGAGTCCGGCAAAGCCACTATCCGATTGATTGACATGAATCAATCCAGCAATTTCAAAACGGATTGCTACCTCCCTTTTTCAACTACATCAGCAGAACCGGCAGCCATGGAAATTCAGCAGGCACGCATCACCAGCGATCCAGCGCCCAAATCCATCCAAGCCATTAAAACCCAATTGCTCCGAACCACAGATTCCAACCAGGAGCATTCAACGAGCAACCCATCTTCAAATCGCCGAAAATCGACCAGCAGCACCGCTGGTAGCCCCTGCATTTTCCATTTTCGCCCAAACCCACAGCAGCCATTGAATCCATTAATTGCAAGCAGCGCCCCTGATTTTTCACAAAGCCAAACAGCCCTGCATCGAGCACCGGCATCGACCTTTGAACCGGCTATTCCCTTCAAGCTCCAACCAGAAAAAAAAACCGAACTGCATCGAATGGCAGCATCTCACCGAGCATCCATTTTCTGCAGTTTCGGCAACTCAAATCCAGCTGACGATTTCTCCCACCAATCCACCGCAAATCCAATTTCAGCAAACTCATCTGCAGCTGGCATTTTTCCTTCAACAAATAGAGCAACAACTCGCCCATAAGCCCAACGCAAGCGGTCCTCTTCAATCGGCAATTAGCAACAGCAAAGCAGCAGCTACGGTTGAAGGCAGAAGTGGGAATCCCACAACGGATTGCACAATGGAGTGAAGGGTCCCTCACACGTCTATAAAAGGAGCCCTTCACTCATCCCAAAAACACACCCCATACCCCACAATTCTCCCCTTGGGTGGGACCCATTTTGTGGGACCCATAGCCAGTGGGTGGGACCCATTTTATGGGACCCATAGCAAGGAGGTGGGGCCAAGCAATAAAGTTTTCTATTACATGGAGATTTTGCTCTCCATATTCGGGTGATGTAAATTTTATTTTATTATGCTTTGTAGTGTCTCGTAGTTATTGTTTTTTTTATTTGTAGTTTTAATTTTTAGATTAGATTTACTGCTTTATTTTATGCTTTGTAATTTTTAGATTAAATTTAATGTAATTCTCTTTCCTGCTTTAATAGTTAAATTTCATAGCTTTTATTGCTTTCTTAGAATTGTTTTAATTAAGTTGCTAGTTAATTATAATTTCTTTTAGCTTCTTGTCTCCCTTTCTTTTCTCTCTTCTTTCTCTTTCTCTCTTCTCTTTCTCTCTTCTCTCTCTCTCTCTAATTTCTTCTTTTCTCTCTCTCTCTCTCTCTCCTCTTTCTCTCTTCTCTCTTTCTCTCTCTTTTTATACCTTCTTTTCTTTCTCTTAAAAATAATTCAAAACTACATCGCCTCTCTGTGGATTCGACCCGACTCACCATTATTCTACACTATCACTCGTATAGTGGTAGCTTTAATGTGTTTCGGTTAATTTAAATTAAACTGGTGATCACAGTGCTCTTAACGACAAGCACTTGGTTTGCATCAAGTTTTTGGCGCCGTTGAAAATCTCACTTTTTACATGACCTCTTCTCCGAATATGCTACCTGCACAATTGAGTATTTTATAGTGATGAAATTTTAATATAGATCTAAACAGGGTTATTTTTATTATTATTTATTTTTTTAACACACGTTTTAACGATTGTTGATGGAAAATAGGTCACATGAGAGTTTTGTGCACTTTTGGTAAAATTATGTAGGAGTAATAAGCAATTCATGAAACTTTGTGAATATATCTGTAATCTTGGTCAAACTATATGAGTAAATTACGCTTAAAAACTCACCAAAAATTGCAGAATAGATAAGCTAAGAAACATAACTTATGCTTAACGCATGAATTTTTTGGCTCAGGTAAACAGAACCTAAAGATTCGCTTATTAGTTTTCTCAAGTAAGAATTACACTCTGCGAGTTTAGCCTTATTCTCTTAGGATTTTAACTTAGTAAAAGTTATCCCAATGTCCATCTAAGCTTCTCTTTTCTAATGCACTTACTGTTTTTTTATAAAGAAAATATTTATCATATTGCACTCACTTATCTCACTTTACTGTTCTTAACTTCCTCATTATTTCTCATATTATACTCTTCGAAAAGGTAGTTTTTTTGCCATATACAACTAAAGGGGGCTGCACATGAATTTTGGATATAGTTATTACAATTTGGCTACAAATAGTTATATACATCAGGCACAATGACAAAGTACTTAGCCACATCTAACATCAAATGCAACAAAGCATAAATTTGGTTACAAAAGGGTGGCCTTATGTAAGAAATTTTTCAATAGTATATAAGATTTCATATACACTTACTATAAGGGTAATATACAAATATACTCATTTAATTTGACCATAATTACAAATATACTCACATAATTTCGGAAATCATAAATAACCTCCATTTAGTTTGATTATAATTGTAGATATACTTATACTGTTAATGTGTTGTGGTGTCATTACTGCCCTTTTACAGCATGAGTATATTTGTAAAGACTAAATATCCTTATTTAATTTTTAAAATTGCAAATATGCTAATGTGGTTTACATATCTTTGTAAATATACACATGCTGTAATAGTTCAATAATGACGTCATAACGGTGTAGGTACACTCGATATTATGGTAAAACTATGGGGAGGTTATTTGTAATTTCAAAAACTATATGAATATATTTGCAATTATGGTAAATCTTAGTGAGTATGTTCGCAAATCACCTCTTACGACAACAATATCTTACTTTTCCAAATTGCTTACAAATAATTGTTAGAATTTGGCTACAAATAGTTATAAAACATCAGTGGCAATAACATAGTAGTTGGCCACATCTGGTATCAAATGCAACAAAGTTTAAATATGCTTGCAAGGGGTAGCCTTATGTAAGAATTTTTCAATACTGTATGTGATTTCATATAACTTACTACAATAATATCTTACTTTTCCTAGTTGTATTTCATTTCTAATTACAAAATCCAACAGCCTAATATGCATGAAAAGAAAAATGAACTTTTAACACATGTTTGGAATTATTTTGTTGAGTGAGATTTGGATGAGCGGGACAAATGAGGATAGGTTGTGAATTCATAAATGGAAAATTATATTTTGAAAGAAAAAGTAGTATTAGAAATGTAAAAATAAGATTGAAATTTATTGAAAACGAGAGATTTTATTTAAAAAATGAGAAAATTAATACTAAAATTGATAAAAGTTGCTTTTGGAATGAGAAGTTTTATCTCATTCTATATACTAGGATGGTCTCGCAAACTCATTGACTTTTTTTTATTAGCGGATATTTACATTACATCTTAGATCATATTACAATCAAGCCATAAGGCAATTCTTACAATTTTTTTCTAAACGAGGAAATAACCTCTCAAATATCAATAAAGAAAAGTATTGCTCTCAATTTACATTCGACTAAAAATCTCATCCAGTGGGATTTTATCTCACGCACGTAGCAGCGTCAGCGCCTTATTCAACCCGTTGTGGTCAACTGAGCATTATTCGGTTGGTGAAAACCCCTTGACTTAGCATTTATGTATTTTTTGTAACTACATATGTATTTTATTTCAAAAGATACAGCATTATTATTTAGTATCACTATAACAAAACGTATTGTTTATGACCACTTTTTCAGTACTAAATAAAGCTCCAGTCCCACATTCATTGTAGCCAAAGTTTTATTATTATTTGTAGGTAAATTTTAATAGTTACGTTCAATATTATTTTTTATTGTAATATAATTGACGTAAAAAATGATTACATTTAACTAAATGTCATCACTCAAAAGCAATAGATATTTATAGTTTTTTAAAGGAAAAAAATATTTATGGTCAAATTATTTGTTATAGAAAAAATACATATAATATAATCAAATATATGTTATACGTGAATTAATTTTTTATTATTATTATGTCACCAATCATAGGTGACCTACTGAAGGTATACCTTAGAGGCACAATAACAAGGTTTTTGCCTCCACCCCATATTTAAACTCTAAACCTTCCATTATTTATACTACTCTACGCATACCCACATCGTCAACTTTGGACATCTAAGGGGCAACATGTACAATTAAAAAAAATAGTTACATAAAATAGAACTCAGAAATTTTGTAAATACACAGATAAAGCTTGACTAATATTGCATCCATAAAGAATCTTGTATCATTAAAGTGTTTCAAATGATAAAATATTCTTGGATTAAATCTTAATGTAGGATGAGAATATAATAATGTATATTGAGAAAGAATAAAGTTGTATTGGGAATTGATAAAATTATATTAAAACTTGAAAAGCTATCTTAGGAATTAAAAAATTGTCTTAGAAATAATGATACAGATTCAATTCAAGAATCTTGAATTGTTTAGAACACATAAGGAATTTAATTCAAGAATCTTGAATTGTTTAGAACACATAAGGAATTTTTTGTTGCAGCCAAATATCATTATGAATACCTCAATAACTAACAAAATCCGTGCTGGACTAGGCCCCATTAAAAATTTAAAGCCATGTCCCAAATATTACGGGTCCTTTTGGTAAGATACAAAGTGTGAAGTGGCTAAAGTAAAGGTGAAAAGTGCAGTTGGAAATAAATAAATGAAAAGCCACAAACTGATTTAATATGCTACGAGTAACAATTAGGGGTAAATAAAATAACGTCAAAGTGAATAAAACAGCATGAGAAGATGGAAAAAATGCAAAGGCAATATAATAGACAAACATAAGGTCTTTAAATAATTAAAATATCAAAATATATTTAAAGGTGGGTAAGAAAGAGTTCGATTTTTTTAAGCTTTTGACGGTACTAAACGGGACCCAAAAGTAAGAGTGGACATAGAAAAAATTTAAGAAAGGGAAAGAAAGATGTGATAGCTGCATGGATAAAATAGAATTTTTTCCTTTGAGTTGGATAAAATAGAAAAAATTATAGGTCAGCAATTAAGATTTAAGAACAAAAAGAATAAATGGATAACACAGCTCCTTGGAAGGATTTAAGAAAAGGCTAAAGTTAAGGGTCTTAATTTAATGCACTCAATGGCATTGAAACTTGAGTATAACTAGAGGCAAAACCTATTTTTATACTTTTGAAATTTTTTATAAAATTTTTCATCTAAATATATATATATATATATGACAAAAATATTCCCATATATATATATATATATATATATACAGCTCTAAAATAGTAAAACTTGATTTATAAATTAAACACATCTAGATTAACGATTTTATAAAAAAAAATTAAAATTAGAAAATAAATTCGGCATCCATTTGCACTAACCTCGCTTTATAAAAAGATAATAGAAAAAGTAGGATAGTTAACTAAGGTGTCAAAGTAGATTGAAATATATGTAGAAAGGGAAATTTTACTTTTACTTTTACCGGTTACCAACTGAACCACAAGTGCAACTGGCTCTGTTATATCCCTGTCCGGCTAGTGGTGATGCACAAGAATAGGATTCTACGCGTGCTCTTGATTGTGCATCGTTTGGGATTTGAAGGCCTGTCTCATCTAAGGAATGCAAATTGGATCAGGTTGACCCCAAACTAGCCCTAATTGTGTTCCACTCCACAGATAGTTTGGGTCAAAAGTATTGTTTGATTGTTTGGTAGTGGTCGAAAAAATGCAACCCAAGGGACGCCGGTCCCATCTCATCTCATCCCATCCCATCCCATCCCATCCCAGCCAACATGATAATTCAGAATGAGCACATTTGCCATTCTTTTTCTTTTTCTTTTTTTTTCAATAATTGCCATTCTTTTATTTCTCATAATATCACGCATCTGCCCACAAAATAACTACGCTGACCCACTGGAGATGAAATAACGTACACAGCTAATGAAGAATTGAAAGAAACATATGCAAGAATGGCAGGGGTACGAAATTGGGCCATTATGACATATTATTTATATATGTGACAGGGTAATAATGGTGATGATTCAATACATACACATCAGCGAGCCTCAATGCATATAGGTTTTTGAGTCATTTCTTTCCATTTTTCAAAAACTTTCATTTCATTGTCCAGAAACTTTCATTTTCTTGGGCTTTTTTTGGTAATACCAAAATTTAACGTTTTTGTATTTTGTGTATTTTATATAATTTAAAAAATCAATAGTTTTCGTCCCATTACGGTGGTGAAAATAGTTGATCTTTAAAACTATTAAAATATACATGTAAAAATATAAAAATAGCAAATTTCTCTATATGAATTAAATACATATGGGTCTACCTAAAAATGCAAACAAAATTCTAAAAAATGAGAAAAAGGCACAAACCACTTGCGTATATTGATACTCGGCACATACACAATTAAATGATTGCGTAGGAACAGCAGGGGTGAAAGCTGCAATTAGTTTTTGGTTTTGATTAGTGCACCTTGAAAATGCATCTTAGAAGTAGAGGACAAAAGAAGAATAGCACAAGAATGTTGAAAATGAAAGAAAAAACAAGTTTAGGACACGAAGAACAAACACTAAACTCATATTGGCTATTAGCTTATGCTAGCTGACCTTAGGTGCACAAATTAAGATGGAGAAACATTAATGAGAAAGAAAGGAAATTAAGTAGAACTAACCCCAAAGGAAAAATCCAAAGATTTTAAAGACATTGGGCAATGATTACTAGTACAGATAAGAGAGGCATTTACAAGGTAATCTTGTTTCTTTTATCCAAATTTGTTGGTATGTTTCTATTTCTAGTGGCAAATGCTGTTATCCAAAACTTATCTCTACCCATAGAATTGGAACAATTTTAGCCAAGAGGCTAGTTTTGCCTTATATGTTTCACCTGGTGTTTGCTTGCTTATACAAGGCAATTTTCACACGTTGTTTGGCCAGACTCACAATTTTCACACAAAATTTTTGGGTAAAAGCTATAAAAAACTCGTTAACAAGAAGCTCCTATTTAGAGCTTTTCGGCCAATGCACAGCTTTGCGTTAATTGTACCATCAGGTGGCTGCCATTAATGACCATAATAAGTGTCATGTTTTTGCACTTTTTTAGCTGTTTGGCTGAGATTACCTATCATGCTTGAATATTTTGCATATAAAAACTAAACAAGTTATTAAAAAAAATTCTCTCCACCATGTAAAGGTTATGAATGTGTTTGACTGTAATATAAGTTGTTGTAATGTATATAAACACTTATTAAAAAAACTGAGTAATTTTCATATATACAAACATAGTTTGACCGAAATTGCAAATATAATTACATAGTTTCACGAATTGTATATTACCCTTATATAATTTTACCAAAGCATATAACCCTATAGGACCTCTTTTTTGTCACCAATTGTTAAAATGTGTGTTAGTAAATTGGATAATGACGAAAATAACTCTGTGTAGAACTATATTAACTCACTTGCGCTCTTTAGAAAGTCTCTCTTTTTACATGATCTCTTCTCCGAATACACTACCTACACAATTGAGTATTTCATAACTATGAAATTTTAATCTAGATCTAAATAGGGTTATTTTCATTATTATTTAATTTTCTGACACACATTTTAACGAAAGTTGATGGAAAATAAGTCACATGAGAGTTTTATGAAATTTTGGCAAAATTGCGTGGGAGTAATAAGCAATTCATAAAACTACATGAATATATATATGTAATTTTGGTCAAACTATATGAGTAAATTACTCCTAAAAACTCACCGAAAAGTGCAGAATAGATAAGCTAAGAAACATAACTTAAGCTTAACTCATGAATTTTTCAGCTCAGGCAAACAGACCCTAAAGATTCACTTATTAGCTATTCTCAAGCAAGAATTACACTATGCGAGTTCAGCCTTATTGTATTAGGATTTTAATTTAGTAAAATTTATCCCAATTTCCTTCCAAGCTTCTCTTTTCTAATGCACTTACTGTTCTTTTTTTGGATAAAGAAAATATTTATAATATTGTACTCACTTATCCCACTTTACTGTTCTTAACTTCCTCATTATTTCTCATATTATACTCTTCGAAAAGGTAGTTTTTTACCACATATAACTAAATGGGGCTGCACATGAATTTTGGATATAATTATTAGAATTTGGCTACAAATAGTTGTATACATTAGGCACAATAACAAAGTACTTAGCCACATCTAACATCAAATGCAACAAAGTTTAAATTTGGTTACTAAACGGTGGCCTTATGTAAGAAATTTTTAAATAGTATATATGATTTCATATACACTTACTATAAAGGTAATTTGCAAATATACCCGCTTAATTTGACCATAATTACAAATATACTCACATAATTTCAGAAATCGTAAATAAACCCCACTTAGTTTGATTATAATTGTAGATATACTCACACTGTTAATGTGTTATGGTGTTGTTACTGCCCTTTTACAACATGAGTATATTTGTAAAGAATAAATATCCTTACTTAATTTTTAAAATTGCAAATATGCTCATGTGGTTTACATATCTTTGTAAATATACACATGTTGTAATACTTCAATGATGGTGTGATATCGATGTGAGTATATTCTCAATTATGGTAAAACTATGTGGAGGTTATTTGTAATTTCAAAAACTATATGTATATATTTACGATTATGGTAAATCTTAGTGGGGATGTTTGCAAATCACCCCTTATGACAACAATATCTTACTTTTCCAAATTGGTTACAAATAGTTGTTAGAATTTGGCAACAAATAGTTATAAGACATCAGTCACAATAACATAGTAGTTGGCCACATCTAGCATCAAATGCAACAAAGTTTAAATATGGTTACAAGAGGTAGCCTTATGTAAGAATTTTTTCAATGGTATATACAATTTCATATAACTTACGACAATAATATCTTACTTTTCCAAGTCGTATTTCATTTGTAATTACAAATTCCAACAGCCTAATATGCATGAAAAGAAAAATGGACTTTTAACACATGTTTGGAATCATTTTGTTGAGTGAGATTTGGATAAGCTGGAAAAATGAGGGTAGGTTGTGCATTCATAAAGGAAAAATTATATTTTGAAAGAAAAAGTAGTATTAGAAATGTAAAAATAAGATTGTAATTTATTGAAAATGAGAGGTTTTATAAAAAAAATGAGAAAATTAATAATAAAATTGATAAAAGTGGCTTTTGGAATGAGAAATTTTATCTCATTCTATCTACCAGAATGGTCCCACAAACTTATTGATTTTTTTTATTAGTATATGTTTATATCACATCTCAACCCATATTACAATGGAGTCGTAAGAAAATTCTTACAATTTTTTTTCCTAAAGGAGACAATATCCTCTCAAATATCTATAACGGAAACCATTGCTCTCAATTTACATTCAGCCAAAAATCTCATCCGGTGGGATTCAATCTCACGCAAGTAGCAGCGTCAGCGCCTTATTCAACCCATTGTGATTAACTGAGCATTATTCGGTTAGTGAAAACCACTTGACGTTGTTACACTAACATTTATGTATATTGTGTAACTACGTATGTATTTTATTTCAAAAGATACAGCTTTATTATTTAATATCACTATAACAAAATGTATTGTTTATGACCACTTTTTCAGTACTAAATACAGCTCAAGTCCCACATTAATTGCAGTCGAAGTTTGATTATTATTTGTAGGTAAATTTTAATAGTTGCGTACAACATTATTTTTTATTGTAATATAATTGACGTAAAAAATGATTACATTTAACTTAATCTCATCACTCAAAAGCAACAAATATTTATATTTTTTAAATGAAACAAATATTTATGGTTAAATTGTTTGTTATTGCCAAAATACATATAATGTAATCAAATATATGTTATACATAGGGGTACCCACATCATCAACTTTGGACATCTAAGGGGCAACATGTACAATAAAAAAAATAGTTACACAAAATAGAACTCAGAAATTTTATAAATACACCTACAAAGTTTGACTACTATTGCATCCATATCTTTAAGTTTGCCAATATAGTAAATATATCTACAAAGTTTACCTGAAATTGCCAACATGTTCCTTTCGTTGGGATGTCATTAGAATTTTTTGTAAAATGATAATAATGTTCTTTAAGCTATGTGATGCACTTACCATTTTTAACTATTATAGAAATATTTGCTATTTCATTATTATATATATTTTTACATATATTATTATTCTTTTTTTTTTTTTGCAAACATGCTTATAACATTTGCAAAAATCATAAGTGTATCACTTGGCTTAGAGATATTATTGTCATTCTACAAAAAAATTTTAACGGCATCGTAACGAAAGGATACGCTTCCAATTTCATAAAGCTTTTTGAAAATATTTATAATATTAACAAACTTAAAGATACGGATGCAATATTGGTCAAAAGTTGTTGGCATACTTGCAAAAATGTCATAAAACTTGTTGTAAAACCTAAGTTTTAGCAATGGTAGTATAAAGGCTCTAGATGAAATCTTTTTGAACGAAAAAGCTTTTACTCATAGTGGTTAACTTCTAAAGCGAGCTAAGAAAAAATTGAACGAACTTCTGTGGTGCGGTTTTTGTGTCTTAAACCTTTATATTATGAAAGATTTTTTAAGCCCCAATGCACTCAGGTATATTTAACCCATTTTCTTTTATTTTTTTAAATTTTTTTATACAACTGTTAATCTAAATATATTTAACATATGTATCGAGTTTTACTATTTTTAAAAATTTGCAGATATTTTTTAGATTTTTTAAAATCAATGACATTTTCATAAAAATTTCAAAAATGTATAAAAAAAGAGTATTTTGCCTCGGGTGTAGTAGATCACAACTCTTATATTATCACAAAAAGATTTATATATAAGGAAAATACTTATTGTATAACTAGGGATCATCTGTGTAATAACTGTAATTAGTATCTTTTTTCTCTTCATGATAGAAATTTCTCCTTTCATTCTTAACTCCTCCAAATTCTTTTCTTTAGGCTCCTAAATATAGGGGACATTTGGGGTATGGGAAATGGGAGCCATGTCATATGCCCCCGAGAGCATTGAGCTATCAATGCTGCAGGGGGCATATACATATTTTTTATTTTTTTGACGTTTTTTTATGAAACTGTTAATCTAAGTGTATTAAACATATGTATTAATTTTTAGCATTTTTGGCGTATTTTAGATGTTTATTTTTAATTTCTAAAAATCAGTGACATTTTAGTAAATTAAATTACCTAAAATGCCACTAAGTTTTAAAAATTTAAAATAAATATCTAAAATACTTCAAAAATGGAAAAAATTTATATACATATTAAATATACCTAGGTTAACAATGTTGTGAGAAAATTTTCAAAAAAATAATAAAAAATGGGAGTATGTACCTGGGAGCATTGAGCCCAGGAGCATATGATCAGTTCTCATGGGAAATGTCTGTGGTAAAACGTCGGGTCCACGGATTTTAAGGCATTTCATTAATCATCTAATCATTATATGTTTTATCTTTTATCCTTATATTCCAATCATTTTCCCAATCAATTACATTCCAATCATTTTCCCTATCAATTACTTTCCAACAAATCTATTTATTCTAATTTATATCAATCATTTTAATTAATCACATAATTTTCAAGATATTTTATTTTCTACACACGTCAAAATGCTACGTTTTTCACAACTTTCACTTTCCCAAATGATCCACAGTGGCTTTTGATCTCCCCCACCATGCCTGGAAATGATTCCATGCGCCCTTGGGCACTGAAATTTCAATGCGCCCCTGCCAACCTCTTGTACAGCAGTCTTGCGGCACCTCTCGGTTGTCCACTCAATGCCACAGCCCACATATTTAGAATCTCGCCTCATGCATCAATGAGATTTTTTTTATTAAAAAATCCTAAGGAAAGAGGAGAGAGATTGGACGGGCATCGGCTAAGCGATTGGCATAAATGAAAGAAAAGCCTGCCCCACCTCAAATCCAAAAATCCAAATCTTCATTCATTCCTTAACAATGTGACATTTTTCATTTTACAATGGCAATTTTAGATTCACATTTGCATTTCTTTTGACCATTTTATTCATTTGTATCAATTTCGGAGAGGCACATGAATATCTAATTTCACTACTATATCTTCTTCTTTGTCTTTCTTCCTTGTTCTCAGGCAAAGTATAACATCATCTGCAATTAGTATATTATCTGTGATAATGTCTCCATGAAAATGTTGCATGTTTCAAAAATATCCTTCCCCACCACCTCCTAATATTGTTTGTATAATTCAGCTGACATTTCCTCTAGTCAAAGACTCTTAGACAAGTCCATATCCTTATCCTTACTCCTTCGTGCTTTGGTACTTCTTCTTTCATCAGTGGTCTAGTCAGATCTTCAATCTCTCATCTAATAATCTACACTGGATATGGATTTTCGATAGCCCTCTTTAAATGTTCACTGGTCTTCGGAAGGTGAAAATATCTCCTGAATATTGTAGTACTTGCTCCTCTCTCCACCTAAGCATCTTAACCACGTTCATGGAACTTGAATCTTTTAGTTGACCTATTTAATGGCTCAAACCTATTTGACTTAATACTAAATTAGATAAAAGTAGGGATTTATGGTCTAAAATATTTTTAAAATTACAAATAATTGATAATTCTGCAATTTTATTCAAGTTTTTCCCTCAAAAGGAAAGAAAAAGTAGATTAAAAAGTCAGGAATAAAATTTTGTGCTAAATACGAATTAAAAAAACTTTGTGCTAAATAATTTCATATTCATTGAGGAAGTATGAGATGTTAAAAATTCATAATGTAATTATTAGTCATCATTTTAAATATAAAATTTGAATGCATGACAATGAACACAAGATGGATATGAGAAATGAATTAGCTATGGGCAGTGGTTTCAAACCATACAAGATCTTTGAATTGAATCTATATATTCCAAGACAATTTTCCAATTCCCAATATAACTTTTTCAATTTCCAACACAATTTTACTTATTCGCAATACAACTTTACTCAGTCACAGTACACATCATTATATTCTCATCTCGGATACAAATTCGTTCAAAGAATATTGTATCATTAAAGTGTTTCAAATTATACGAGATTCTTCGATTAAATCTGTATCTAGGATGAGAATATAAAGATGTATATTAAGAACAAGTAAAGTTTTATTGGGAATGGATAAAATTGTATTAAAAATTGAAAAGCTATCTTAGGAATCAAAAATTTGTCTTAGAAATAGTGATACATATTCAATTCAAGAATCTTGAATTGTTTGGAACACATAAGGAATTTTTCCACAAGAAACTAGAGGGTAAACTTTTTACCTACAACATTTTCACTTTCCCCTGCTAGTTTATTTTCTAATCATTTTTTCATTTTTTTCTATATAGCTATTCCACTTTTTAATCATTTCTCTGCAACAATACATACAATTATTCTATCTATTTTAACTATATTTCTTTTTCTCTTCATCATTATTCTTATCATATCATATAAGTTCTTTCATTTTAAAAAGTTTTGTTAAAAAAGTTTTAAACCGTACCAACACACACACACATGTACTCAACATGCACACAAGCGTAATGTGGTTACCCCAAAGGTGCAAATAGGGTTGGCATCAACCCAAACCTAACTAACGTAACCAGATTTATGATAGGATTGAGTTAGGCATTAAAAAAAAGTTACATAATACAATTTATTTTTACCCAATCTGAAAAATGAATTGGTTTAAGTTCAATATTTGTCAACCTGACCTTCTTTGATTTCATTTGTTAGTACAAAATATAATAGATTATTTTAAAATAGTCATACAAGATCGATCATATTTAATAGTTACTTAAAAATTAGCATATAGAATCATATGATACATAGACACTAAATAGACATTAATACTTTTGGAATCATTTATCTATGTATAATGAAATTTTAGATGATTTAGATGTTGAAAATATTACTTAAAAATTGATATTATTATTAAATTATTTTAATACATTGATTTTGCTTGTTTGAAGATGGTGCCCATATACATTAAAAGAGTTTTCATAATAATATAAATGATACTAAATACAATAGATAGAGTGAATTTTTTATCAACCATCTAGATATTGAAAATGGAATTGGTATATGGAAAAGGGGTTTTTATAAACAGCTTCCAAGTTAAAATAAATATTTTATTTGTATTAATAGTTGTCGTGCAAATGACTAAAAATAGGATTGTTTATATAAAAAATGTAAAGAAATAATTAAAAATATAATAGTTACATATAGTGAAAAAAATTTTTAACGAGAGCTTTATTAGTTGAAAACTTTTCTGCCAAACCAAATACACCCCAAAAGTGTAGACTCATAAAATTAAGGGAAGGGAACTATATGCGGTTGCCTTTTCTGAGGACGGTTTCACATTTTTAGGGTGTGTTTGGTTGGAGGTAAAATTTTTGGGTGTGTTTGGTAACAACTAAAAGTTGTCAAGTTAAAACTTTTCAATTTAAAACTTTTCACTCTCCACAATTATCTTATTTTTTAATCATTTCTTCACATTTTTCTATATAACTACTCCACTTTTCAATCATTTATACACAATTACCAACACAACAAACCTATCTATTTCAACTTTATCATATTTATTCCTCATTATTACCCATCTTATATCACATCATTTGACAACTCTCATCTCTATAACTTTTCATCAAAAGTTTTATTCATTCCCAAACACACTCTTTGATGAAAAGTTTTTGGAGTAGAAGTTGTCAAATCAATAAAAAGTGATATGATATAATAGGAGTAATGATGAGGAGTAAAGAAAATAAAGTTAAAATAGATAAGTTAGTTGTATGGGTAGTTGTGTAAAAATGATTGAAAAGTAGGGTAGTTTGTGTAGAAAAATGTGAAAAAATAATTAAAAAATAGAGTAATTATGGAGAGTGAAAAATTTTAGATTGAAAAGTTTTAGTTGACACTTTTTTATCCTAAACAAACACACCCTTAGATGAAGATCTGAGGGGCTTACGTGTTCTTATTGGAATGGGTGCCAAAAGATAAAAAAGCAAATTAACCCAGAATCCTAGATTGATACTTACCAAGAGTGCCCGCCAAAAAGATGAAGACGGGCCAGTATCTTCTCCCTTACTTGCAGCCAGTGTTTTAAAAACCGGACCGGACCGTCCGGTCCGACCGGTCCGACCGTGAACCGTTCGTTTAACGGTTCGATTCGGCTACGGTTCTTCAGTTTTGACGAAAACCGTTCGAAGCGTGTGAACCGGGCGGTTGGACCGTAAAAACCGGTCTGACCGCGGCTCGGTTCGCACCTTTTTTTAAAAAAATTAATAAATAAAAAATAAATAAAATGTCGCATATTCATTCTGTTTGCGACTTCGCGCCCGCGGAACCCAAACCCCCTTCTCGGCTCCTCAATCCTCCCATCGTCTTCCTTTCTTGCCGAGCTAGGGTTCACCCACCATCGCCGTCGGCCACCTGTTGCAGCGGATCCAGGTCGTAGTCTGCCGGAATCGACGTCCGGCAACAGTCGCAGTGCCTGGTCGTCCTCATCGGTTCCGGCAGCAAACACAGAAGCGGTTGGTTAAAAGGAGGTCTTAGTTTAAGAATCATGTGGCCTGTGGATGATGTCCCACGAATTAGCAGATTTTATTTTGAGTATCTGTTGCCGCTTGGATGCAATGTCGAATTTTCATGTTCGGACGCCCATCGGGAAAAGATGGCTAGTGCGGTGGAAAGTCACGAGAGAGAGGAAGACGAGCATCTAATTTGGGAGGGAGACGCAAGAGAGCGATTTGGGAGGAGAGGGCTCTGGGATTGGGATTTGGAATTTTTCATGTTTCTGATTTTTCATTTTCACCCCATCGCAAGGATGCATTTGAAATTTTATTGTCAGAAAATTTCGGATGGCGCAGATTTTCTCCACTCAATCCGATGGTTCATGATTCACGTGCAGGCTATGGACGAAGTCGGTCCAGATGTATAAGATCAGCATTCGTTATAAATAGATTAGGGTTGTGATTTTTTTTCTAAGTTTAATCATTTAAATAAATAAATGAGTTAGTTTTGAGATTTTAAAATCCATCAACCTGTTTAATAACTCATTTAACTTGTTTAATTCATAAAATCATTTATAATTCATAAATAAGGAGTATATATTTTTTAAATCCTAAATCTATTTTTCTATTTTAATTTTTAATTTTCTTTGTTTTGTTCATGACTCTATAACGTTTTCCCTGCTACTATGTCGTGTCATTGTCATTGCTATCTCTATTGTCACCCACAAGCCACAAGTGTAATTTTTATATTACATAAAATTTATATATTTAATTTAATTTTAAAATAATTAAAATAAATTAAATATAATTATTACATCATAATTATGTCATGCTGACGTCACGGTTCATAACGGTTCGAACCACAGTTGAACCGGTTGGACCTGAACCGGACATAAAAACGGTTCAGTTACCGTTTCGGTTTTTAAAACATTGCTTGCAGCCAAATATCATTATGAATACCTCAATAACTGACAAAATCCGTGCTGGACTTGGCCCCATTAAAAATTTAAAGCGCTGTCCCAAATATAACGGGCCCTTTTGGTACGATACAAAGTGTGAAGTGGCTAAAGTAAAGGTGAAAAGTGCAAATGGAAATAAATAAATGAAAAGCCACAAACTGATTTAATATGATAAGAGCAACAATTAGGGGTAAAGTTAAAATGGATAAAACAGAATGCAAAGGCAATAATAGACAAACATAAGGTATTTAAATAATTAAAATATCAAAATATATTTAAATGTGGGTAAGAAAGAGTCCGATTTTTTAAAGCTTTTGACAGTACTAAACGGGACCCAAAAGTAAGAGTGGAAATAGAAAAAATTTAAGAAAGGGAAACAAAGATGTGATAGTTGCATGGATAAAATAAAATTTTTTTTTGTGTTGGATAAAATAGAAAAAATTATAAGGGCAGCAATAAAGATTTAAGAACAAAAAGAATAAATGGAAAACGCAGCTCCTTGGAAGGATTTAAGAAAAGGCTAAAATGTAAGGGTCTTAATTTAATGCACTCGGTGGCATTGAAACTTGAGTATAACTAGAGGCAAAACCTATTTTTATGCTTTTGAAAATTTTTATAAACTTTTTCATCTAAATATATATGACAAAAATATTCCCATATATATATAGAGCTACAAAATAGTAAAACTTGATTTATAAATTAAACACATCCAAATTAATGATTTTATAAAAAAATTTAAAAAAATAGAAAATGAATTTTACATCCATTTGCACTAACCTCGCTTTATAAAAAGATAATAGAAAAAGTAGGATAGTTAACTAAGGTGTAAAGTAGATTGAAATATATGTAGAAAGGGAAACTTTACTTTTACTTTTACCAGTTACCAACTGGACCACAAGTGCAAGTGGCTGTGTTGTATCCCTGTCCGGTTAGTGCTGATGCACAGTAATAGGATTCTACGCGTGCTCTTGATTGTGCATCGTTTGGGGTTTGAAGGCCTGTCTCATCTCAGGAATGCAAATTGGATCAGGTTGACCCCGAATTGGCCCTAATTGTGTTCCAATCTACAGATAGTTTGGGTCAAAAGTATTGTTTGATTGTTTGGTAGTGGTTGAAAAAATGCAACCCAAGAGTTGCCACTTCCATCTCATCTCATCTCATCCCACACATTTGCCATTCTTTTTCTTTTTTCTTTTTTTCTTTTTTTTTGATAATTTCCATTCTTTTATTTCGATAATATCAAACATCTGCGCACAAAATAACTACGCTGACCCACTGGAGATGAAATAACGTACACAGCTAATAAAGAATTGAAAGAAACATATGCCAGAATGGCAGGGGCGCGAACTTGGGCCATTATGACGTATTATTTATATATGTGACAGGGCAATAATGGTGATGATTCAATACATACGCATCAACGAGCCTCAATGCAAATAGGTTTTTGAGTCATTTCTTTCCATTTTTCAAAAACTTTCATTTCATTGTCCAGAAACTTTCATTTTCTTGGGCTTTTTTTTAGTAATACCAAAATTTAACATTTTCGTATTTTCGCGTATTTTATATAATTTAAAAAATCAATAGTTTTCGTCCCATTACAGTGGTGAAAATTGTTGATCTTTAAAACTATTAAAATATACATGTAAAAATATAAAAATAGCAAATTTCTCTATATGAATTAAATACATTTGGGTCTACCTAAAAATGCAAACAAAATTCTAAAAAATGAGAAAGCGGCACAAACCACTTACGTATATTGAGACTCAGCACATCCACAATTATTGAATGATTGCGTAGGAACAGCAGAGGTGAAAGCTGCAATTAGTTTTTGGTTTTGACTACCGTACCTTGAAAATGCATCTTAGAAGTAGAGGACAAAAGAAGAATAGCACAAGAAAGTTGAAAATGAAAGAAAAAACAAGTTTAGAACAGGAAGAACAAACATTAAACTCATATTGGCTATCAGCTTATGCTAGCTCAGCTTAGGTGCACAAATTAAGATGGAGAAACATTAATGAGAAAAAAAGGAAATTAAGTACAAGTAACCCCAAAGGAAAAATTCAAAGATTCTAAAGACATCGGGCATTGATTACTAGTACAGATAAGAAAGGCATTTACAGGGTAATCTTGCTTCTTTTATCCAAATTTGTTGGTATGTTTCTA
Source organism: Annona cherimola (assembly GCA_030490835.1). Classification (NCBI taxonomy): domain Eukaryota; kingdom Viridiplantae; phylum Streptophyta; class Magnoliopsida; order Magnoliales; family Annonaceae; genus Annona; species Annona cherimola. The sequence continues at coordinate 3,425,424 of CM059971.1, read as the reverse complement.
TTTCTAGTGACAAATGATGCTATCCAAAACTTATCTCTACCCATAGAATTGAAACAATTTTAGCCAAGAGGCTAGTTTTGCCTTGCATGTTTCACCTGGTGTTTGCTTGCTTATACAAAGCACTACGGATTTGGTTAGGTTTTCACAAGTTGTTTGGCCAGACTCATAATTTTCACACAAAATTTTTAGGTAAAAGCTATAAAAAACTCCTTAACAAGAAGCTCCTATTTAGAGCTTTCAGGCCAATGCACGGTTTTGCGTTATTTGTACCATCAGGCGGCCGCCATTAATGACCACAATAAGTGCTCACATTTTGCACTGTTTTAGCTGTTTGGTTGAGATCACCGATCATGCTCGAATATTTTGCATATAAAAACTAAACAGGTTATTAAAAAATGTTCTCTCCACTAGTAAAGGTTATGAATGTGTTTGAATGTAATATAAGTTGTTGTGATGTATATAAATAATTATTTAAAAAAATTGAGTAATTTTCATATATACCTACATAATTTGACCGAAATTGCAAATATAATTATATAGTTTCACGAATTGCATATTAACCTTATATAATTTTACCAAAATAGCATATAACCCTATAGGATCTCTTTCTTGTCACCAATTGTTAAAATGTGTGTTAGTAAATTAGATAATGATGAAAATAACTCTGTTCCGAACTATATTAACTTACTTGTGCTCTTTAGAAAATCTCTATTTTTACATGATCTCTTCTCCGAAAACACTATCTACACAATTGAGTATTTCATAACTATGAAATTTTAATATAGATCGAAATAGGGTTACTTTCATTATTATATAATTTTCTGACATACATTTTAATGATTATTGATGGAAAATAAGTCACATGAGAGTTTTATGAAATTTTTGAAAAATTATGTGGGACTAATAAGCAATTCATAAAACTATTTGGTCAAACTATATGAGTAAATTACTCCTAAAAACTCACCGAAAAGTGCAGAATAGATAAGCTAAGAAACATAACTTATGCTTAACTCATGAATTTTTCAGCTCAGGCAAACAGACCCTAAAGATTCACTTATTAGTTTTTCTCAAGTAAGAATTGCACTCTGCGAGTTCGGCCTTATTGTATTAGGATTTTAATTTAGTAAAATTTATCCCAATTTCCTTCCAAGTTTCTCTTTTCTAACGCACTTACTATTCTTTTTTTTCGATAAAGAAAATATTTATAATATTGTACTCACTTATCCCACTTTACTGTTCTTAACTTCCTCATTATTTCTCATATTATACTCCTTGAAAAGGTAATTTTTTTGCCACATATAACTAAATGGGGCAGCACATTAATTTTGGATATAGTTATTAGAATTTGGCTACAAATAGTTATATACATTAGGCACAACAACAAAGTACTTAGCCATATCTAACATCAAATGCAACAAAAGTTTAAATTTGGTTACTAAAGGGTGGCCTTATGTAAGAAATTTTTCAATAGTATATATGATTTCATATACACTTACTATAAAGATAATTTGCAAATATACCCGCTTAATTTGACCATAATTACAAATATACTCACATAATTTCAGAAATCGTAAAGAAACTTCACTTAGTTGATTATAATTGTAGATATACCCACACTGTTAATGTGTTATGGTGTCGTTACTGCCCTTTTACAGCATGAGTATATTTGTAAAGAATAAATATCCTTACTTAATTTTCAAAATTGTAAATATGCTCCTGTGGTTTACATATCTTTCTAATATACACATGCTGTAATACTTCAATGATGGCGTGATAACGATGTGAGTATATTCGCAATTATAGTAAAACTATGTGGAGGTTATTTGTAATTTCAAAAACAATATGTATATATTTACAATTATGGTTAATCTTAGTGGGGATGTTTGCAAATCACCCCTAACGACAACAATATCTTACTTTTTCAAATTGGTTACAAATAGTTGTTAGAATTTGGCAACAAATAGTTATAAAACATTAGTCACAATAACATAGTAGTTGGCCACATCTGGCATCAAATGCAACAAAGTTTAAATATGGTTACAAGAGGTAGCCTTATGTAAGAATTTTTTCAATAGTATATACAATTTCATATAACTTACTACAATAATATCTTACTTTTCCAAGTATTTCATTTCTAATTACAAATTCCAACAGCCTAATATGCATGAAAAGAAAAATGAACTTTTAACACATGTTTGGAATCATTTTGTTGAGTGAGATTTGGATGAGCGGGACAAATGAGGGTAGGTTGTGCATTCATAAAGGAAAAATTATATTTTGAAAGAAAAAGTAGTATTAGAAATGTAAAAATAAGATTGTAATTTATTGAAAATGAGAGGTTTATTAAAAAAAAGGAGAAAATTAATACTAAAATTGATAAAAGTTGCTTTTGGAATGAGAAGTTTTATCTCATTCTATCTACCAAGATGGTCCCACAAACTTATTGATTTTTTTTATTAGTGTATATTTATATCACATCTCAACTCATATTACAATGGAGCCGTAAGACAATTCTTACAATTTTTTTCCTAAAAGAGACAATAACCTCTTAAATATCAATAAAGGAAACCATTGCCCTCAATTTACATTCAGCCAAAAATCTCATCCGGTGGGATTCAATATCACGCAAGTAGCAGCGTCAGCACCTTATTCAACCCATTGTGATTGAGCATTGTTCGGTTGATGAAAACCCCTTGACTTTGTTACATTGACATTTATGTATACTGTGTAACTACATACGTATTTTATTTCAAAAGATACAATATTATTATTTAATATCACTGTAACAAAATGTATTGTTTATGACCACTTTTTCAGTACTAAATACAGATCAAGTCCCACATTAATTGCAGCCAAAGTTTTATTATTTTTTGTAGGTAAATTTTAATAGTTGCGGTTAATATTATTTTTTATTGTAATATAATTGACGTAAAAAATGATTACATTTAACTTAATGTCATCACTCAAAAGAACCAAATATTTATATTTTTTAAATGAAACAAATATTTATGGTGAAATTGTTTGTTATAGCCAAAATACATATAATGTAATCAAATATATGTTATACGTAGGGGTACACACATCATCAACTTTGGACATCTAAGGGGCAACATGTACAACAACAAAAAATAGTTACACAAAATAGAACTCAGAAATTTTGTAAATACACCTGTAAAGTTTGATAACTATTACATCCATATCTCTAAGTTTGTCAATATTGTAATTATATCTACAAAGTTTACATAAAAATTGCTAGCATGTTCCTTTCGTTGGGATGCCATTAGAAATTTTTTGTAAAATAATAATAATGCTCTTTAAGCTAAGTGATACACTTACCATTTTAACTATTATAGATATATTTGCTATTTCATTGTTATACATATTTTTACATATATAACTATTCTAGTTTTTTTTTTTTGCAAACATGCTTATAACATTTGCAAAAATCATAAGCGTATCACTTGCTTAGAGATATTATCATCATTTTACAAAAACTTTTAACAGCATCGTAACAAAAGTATACGCTTGCGATTTCATAAACCTTTTTTAAAATATTTATAATATTAGCAAACTTAAAGATACAAATGCAATATTAGTCAAAAGTTGATAGCATATTTGCAAAAATGTCATAAAACTTGTTGTAAAACCTAACTTTTAGCAATGGTAGTATAAAGACTCTAGATAAAATCTTTTTGAATGACAAAGCATTTACTCATAGTGATTAACTTCTAACGCTAGCTGAGAAAAAATTTAACGGACTTCTAAGGTTCAGTCTTTGTGTCTTACATCTTTATATTGTAGAAGATTTTTTAACCCACTTCGTACACTTAGCCCTGGTGTACTTAGGTATATTTAACTTATTTCCTTTTTAAAAAAAAATTTTATGCAGCTGTTATTTTAAATATATTTAACATGTGAATCAAGTTTTAACATTTTTGAAAATTTATAGATATTTTTTGAATTTTTTAAAATCAATGACATTTTCATAAAAAATTTTAAAAATATATAAAAAATGAAAATTTGCCCTCATGTTTAGTAGATCACAACTCTTATAGTATCACAAAAGGATTTATATATAAGGAAGATACTTATTGTATAACTAGGGATGATCTATGTAATGACCGTAACTAGTATTTTTTTTCTCTTCATGATAGAAATTTCTCCTTTCATTCTTAACTCCTCTAAATTCTTTTCTTTAGACTCCTACATGCAGCATCAGCGCCTTATTAAACCCATTGGGGTCAACTGAGCATTGTTCCGTTGGTGAAAACCCCTTGACTTGGTTACACCAACATTTAGGTATATTGTTCCGTTGTTGAAAACCCCTTGACTTGGTTACACCAACATTTATGTATATTGTGTAACTACATATGTCTTTTATTTCAAAAGAAACAGCATTATTATTTAGTATCACTATAACAAAATGTATTGTTTATGACCACTTTTTCAGTACTAAATACAGCTCGAGTCCCACATTAATTGCTGCCAAAGTTTTATTATTATTTGTAGGTAAATTTTAATAGTTGTGTTCAATACTATTTTTTATTGTAATATAATTGATGTAAAAAATGATTACATTTAATTAAATGTCTCACTCAAAAGCAACAAATATTTATAGTCTTTTTAAAGGAAATAAATATTTATGGTTAAATTGTTTGTTATAGCCAAAATACATATAATGTAATCAAATAATTGTTATACCTGAATTAAAGAATTTTTTTTTTATTATACCACCTATCATATTTAAACTCTAAACCTATCATATTTATACCACCTATCATATTTATACCACCTGCTTAGAGGCAGGACAACGAGGTTATTGCCTCCACCCCATATTTAAACTCTAAACCTTTCATCATTTATACTACTCTAAGCATACCCACATCATCAACTTTGGACATCTAAGGGGCAACATGTACAATTAAAAAAATAGTTACACAAAATAGAACTCAGAAATTTTGTAAATACACATATAAAGTTTGACTAATATTGCATCCATATCTTTAAGTTTACAAATATTGTAAATATATCCATAAAGTTTACATGGAATTGCTAGCATGTCCCTTTCATTAGGATGTCATTAGAATTTTTTGTAAAATGATAGCAATGCTCTTTAAACTAAGTGATACACTTACTATTTTTAACTGTTACAGGTATATTTGCTATTTCATTATTATATATTTTTACATATATTATTATTCTATTTTCTTTTACAAACATGCTTATAACATTTGTAGAAATCGTCAGTGTATCCCTCGGCTTAGAGACATTATTGTCATTTTACAAAAAATTTTAACTGCGTCGTAACAAGAGGACACGCTTGAAATTTCATAAAAACTTTTTGAAAATATTTATAATATTAGCAAACTTAAACATACGAATGGAATATTGGTCAAAAGTTATTGGCATATTTGCAAATATGCCATAAAACTTGTTGTAAAACCTAACTTTTAGCAATGGTATAAAGACTCTAGGTGAAATAGTTTTGAATGAAAAAGCTTTTACTCATAGTGATAACATCTAACGCAAGCTAAGAAAAATTTAACGGACTTTTTGAGTGCAGTTTTTGTGTCATGCACCTTTATATTATGGAAGATTTTTTAATGCACTTTGGTACACTTAGTCCCGGTGCACTTAAGTATATTTAACCTATTTTTTATTTTTTAAAATTTTTATACAATTATTAATATAAATGTATTTAATATATATACATATATATTAAGTTTTACTATTGTTTAAAATTTGTAGATATTTTTTGGATTTTTTAAAATCAGTGACATTTTCATAAAAATTATAAAAAAGCAATATTTGCCCTCGAGTGTAGTAGATCGCAACTCTTATATATCACAAAAAGATTTATATATAAGGAAAATACTTATCGTATAACTAGGGATCGCCTACGCAATGAGAGTGATTAGTATCTTTTTTCTTTTCTTCTTAACTCCTCTAAATTCTTTTGTTTAGATTCCAAAATACAGGGGACATTTGGGGTATGAGAAATGCAGGTGAGAAAACGTGGGGTGAATGAATTTTAAGGCACTTCATTAATCATCTAATTATTATATTTTTTTATTTTTACCCCTATATTTCAATCATTTTTCCTATCAATTATCTTTTAACAAATGTATTTATTTCAATTTTACATCAATAATTTTAAATTTTAAATCAATCATATAATTTTTAAAATATTTTATTTTTTACACTCGTGGAAATACTACGTTTTTCACAACTTTCCCTTGGCCAAACATACCCACAGTCACTTTTCATCTTCCCTGCCGTGCCAGGAAATGATTCAATGCGCCCTTGGGCACTGAAATTTCAATGCGCCCCTGCCGACCTCTTGTCCAGCTGTCGTGCGGTACCTCTCGGTCATCCACTTAATGCGAGGAACATTTACGGAGCCCACATATTTACAATCTCGCCTCCTGTATCGATAAGATTTGAAAAAAAGGATCCTAAATAAAAAGGGGAGAGATTGGACAGGATGGGACGGGGGGCCTGCCTGGGAGCCTGACAGATCTGAAGAAGAAGAGATGGTTGCTGGTGGGTGGAAGTGTGCAATGGCGATGAGATGGCGGCACCAAAAAGAAGATCAGCGGCATGAACGAACGCTGATGGAGAGAGGCTTGGGCGGTAACAGCTAGCCAAACGGCATCAAAGTGTCTCGCGATGACAATGATGGAGGATGGTCGGGCGGCAGATCTGGCAAAATCCTGTGTAACAACGGGGATCTGGCGATCGCCAGTGATGGAAGAGATGACCAACAGGGTTGTACGAATATAGCGAAATATTATAGTGCTTGCTCCTCTTTCTCCACCTAAGAACCTTAACCACGTTAATGGAAATTGACTCTTTTAGTTGACCTATTTAATGGCTGAAACCTGTTCAATTCAGTACTTAATTAGATAAAAGTTGGGAATTATGGTCTTAATTATTAAAAAATGACAAATTATTGGTAGAATAATTTCATATTTATTGAGGAAGTACGAGATGTTAAAAATTTATAATGTAATTATTAGTCATTATTTTAATAATAAATATAAATTTTGAATGCATGATAACGAACACAAGATGGATATGAGGAATGAACTAGCCATGCCCTATCGTTTTAAATCATACAAGATCTTTGAATTGAACCTATATTCCAAGGCAAATTTCCAATTCCCAATATAACTTTTTCAATTTCCAACACAATTTTACTTATTAGCAATGCAACTTTATTCATTCATAATACACATTATTATATTTCCATCTCTAAGACAAATTCGTTCAAAGAAGCTTGTATCATTAAATTGCTTCAAATGATATATGATTTTTGGATTAAATCTATATCTAAGATGAGAATGTAATTATGTATATTGAGAACGAGTAAAGTTATATTAGGAATGGATAAACTTGTATTAAAAATTGAAAAGCTATCTTAGGAATTGAAAATTTGTCTTAGAAATAGTGATGAAAATTCGATTTAAGAATCTTGAATTATTTGGCTCACATAAGGAATTTTTCCACAAGAGACTACAGGGTAAACTTTTTATCTCCAACATTTTCACTTTCCACTACTAGTTTATTTTCTAATCATTTTTCATTTTTTCTTGTGCAACTATTCCACTTTTTAATCATTTCTCTAAACAATACCTACAATTATTCTATCTACTTAAACTATGTTTTTCCTTTCTCTTCATCACCATTCTTATCATATCATATTTCTTCTTCCATTTTAAAACATTTTACATTGAAAACTTTTTATTTAAAAAGTTTTAAACCATACTAACACATACACATGTACTCAACATGCACACAAGTGTAACGGGGTTACCCTAAAAGTGCAAATAGGGTTGGTCTCAACCCAAACCTAACAAATATAATTAGATTTATGATAGGGTTGAGTTAGGCATATAAAAAAAGTTACATAATTCAATTTATTTTTATCCAATCTCAAAAATGAATTGGTTTAAGTTCAATGTCTGTCAACCTAGCCCTCTTTGATTTCATTTGTTACTACAAAATATAATAGATTATTTAAAAATAATCATACAAGATCAATCATATTTATTAATTACTTAAAATTAGCATATAGAATCATATGATACATAGCACTAATGAGACATTAATACGTAGAAATATGACTATTTTAATACATAGAAATATTGGAATGTAATAATAGTTTATGGAATCATTTATCCATATATAATGAAATTTCAGATGATTTAGTTGTTGAAAATATTACTTAAAAATTGATATTAGCATTAAATTATTTTAATATGTTGATTTTGCTTGTTTGAAGATGGCGCCCATATACATTAAAAGAGTTTTCACAATAATATAAGTGATACTAAATACAATAGATGGAGTAGATTTTCTATCAACCATCTTGATATTGAAAATAAAAGCAGTTATATGGAAAAAGCGTTTATATGAGCATCCTCCAAGTTAAAATCGATATGTTATTTGTACCGATAGTTGCACAAAAATGACTAAAAATATGATAGTTTGTATAGAAAAATGTAAAGAAATAATTAAAAAATATGATAATTACCTATAGCGAAAAGTTTTTTTTTTTTAATGTAAAAGCTTTAGTTGAACACTCTCGTGCCAAGCCAAATGCACCCCAAAAGTCTAAATCTCATAAAATTAAGGGAACTATATGCAGATGCCTTTTCTGAGGACGGTTTCCCATTTTTGGATGGAGATTTGAGGGGCTTCGTGTTCTTATTGGAATGTGTGCCAAAAGATAAAAAAAAGCAAATTAACCCAGAATCCTAGTTTAATACTTACCAAGAGTGCCCGCCAAAAATAAATAAATCTTCTCCCTTACTTGGACCCAAATAGCATTATGAATACCTCAGTGACTGACAAAATCCGTGCTGGACTTGGCCCCACTAAAAATTTAAAGCGCTGTCCCAAGCATAACGGGTCCTTTGGTATGATACAAAGTGTGAAGTGGCTAAAATAAAGGTGAAAAGTGCAGATGGAAATAAATAAATGAAAAGCCACAAACTGATTTAGGATATGTTCGGGCAATCCACAAAAAATGTCAAGTTAAAACTTATCAATCTAAAATTTTTCATTCTTCGTAACTATCATATTTTTTAATCATTTTTTCACATTTTCCTATACAAGTACCCTACTTTTCAATCATTTCTACACAGCTATCTACACAACTAACCTATCTATTTTAACTTTATCCTCTTTACTACTCATCATTACTCCTATCATATCATATCATGTGACAACTTTTATTCTGTAAAACTCTTCATCAAAAGTTTTATTCATTACCAAACATACCCTTAATATGATAAGAGCAACGATTATGGGTAAAGTTAAAATGGATAAAACAGAATGCAAAGACAATAATAGACAAACATAAGGTATTTAGTAATTAAAATATCAAAATATAAAACAAAATGCAAAATAAAAATAGTCATACGAGATCAATCATATTTAATTATTACTTAAAAATTGGCATATAAAATCATATGATACATAGACGTTAAATAGACATTAATACTTAGAAATATGATTCCCTAACAATTATGTTATAGTGTAAGTTATAAATTGGAAGAAATTTCCATAAAAGGATTAATTTATATTTTAAAATTAAATTTAATTAAGTAAAAAATTTAAATATTATATATTTATTAACCCGATTTGTAACCCAAGCTGAACCGATTTATATGGATTTAGTTTAGGGTTGGATCGAAGTTTTAAAAATAATGTTGAGTACAATATCAAACTAATATTTTATAAATAAGGTTAGGGTGAGATAAAATCTCAACCCCAAACTCAACTGCCTCACCTTTATGGCTAGATTAATGACTAGCCCAATGTAAGCCCAAGTGAGCAGCCCGAGTGCTAACCTCCAATTACGAGTGCAACTTGGTACTGAGTCAGGTCGGGCCAAAATTTGATTTTATTTTTTAGATTTTTCCCAAATTAGACCCTAAAATCCGACCCATAGAAACCCGGAACCAAAACTGGGTTCATACCAACCCAGTACCAAAACTTGACCCGGTCGGAACCCGGTGTAATTTATATAATTTTTTCATAAATTATACATTTTTTGTAATATTAATATATATATGTACGTGTTTCAGGCATTACCAACTCTAGTTCGGACAAATCACCTCTTCGTCCATTACCAAAGTATGCTTGAAGTAACTTAATTTCTAGGATGATTTTTTATGATTATTATCTTCTTATTGTTGCCAGTTGCACGTATTTTTTTTTGTCTAGGTTTATGCATATTATTTTCAAGGGAGAAATTACTTGGAAGTCTTTGAATAATTTTTTAGTTTTTTTGAAAACTTTGGAGACATGAACCTATTTGAATTTTGAATTTATTTAAAAGTGGATGTAAACTTATTTAAACTTGAGATTTGTTTATATTGTCATTTTAAATTTGGATTGCACCTAAATTAGATTGGAATGTTGAACCATTATACTTAGTGTATTTAGATTTCGTTGCTTTTAATAACTGTTATGTGAATTATGTTTGAATTTGAGTTGGCATGATAAATCTATTTCATATTATACTTTCTGTTAGTATAAGAAATCTGTTAGTTTGAATTTCAGATTGTAGTATAAATTTGATTCATATTTTAAGTTCATTGGTATGCCAAGTGGTCAATTTCTATTTTAGCAATTTGTATGATAAATATTCCGTTTGAATTCAATTTCAGCAATTTATATGATAATGTTTAGTTTCAACTACAAAGTTGGTATGATATGTTCATTTTATATTTGCTACACTTGAGTCATTTCCATTAGCTATTAAATAGAAATGACCAACTAGTCATAAAACTAACTAATTTGTCATTTATTTGTGTCTATAGGGTGCCGAAAAATTGCTTGCAGAGTTCATTCAAAGAATATTGCAGAATTCAGCATAATGTTGCAGGATTCTTTGAAAGGATGTTGTAGAATTCAGCGTGAGGCTTGACTTCATAAACACAGGTATATATGTTCAAATAATTTTCTTTTAGATTACAATTAAATTTGGAAAAAAACAGTTTATTGTTAACTCTGAATTCTAACCCAAAATCAAACCAAAACTAATGCTAATCAGACCCGAATCCGGTCCAAACTCAGATTAAATTCTTAGAATTTGTGTTTGGTTTTACTTGAACTCGGTTGGCTTGGAATTTGAGTTCATCGCAACCCGGAATAACCCATCCGGAGTTCACCCGTACCTCCGATGAGGCCTCTTGAATCCTCAGAAACTCTCCGCCAAAACACACCGCGTCTAATATCCAAAAAAAACCAACAAACCGCTTTCTTCACCTGCAGCCTGCCGCTGAAAGGGTTCGTTCAGCTTCCTCTCTTTCCGCATCCGCTTTTCCTTTTGTTTTGATTTCCTAGTTTTTCTTCTTGCAAATTCCCTTTTTAATCATTTCTCATAACTCTTCCTTTCTCCCTGTTTCCTTACCCACACTCATCTCATCACTGCTCTCTGGAGAATTTCCAACAGGTCAAGATTTTATTTCTCAAGTCCATTGATTGTTTTTGTCCTCCTTGCTATGCCTTTTTGCTGCTGAATTACTCCAGAAATCATGGATTCCTATGCGTATGATATGTGTAATTTTCGTCTGGATTTGGTTTTCTGAAATATTGTATCTGATGCTTTCGAATGCCCACTCCGCCATAACTGAAAGCCATCATTGAATGTGATAGAACGATTCTTCAATTTGGAAAGGGAGATTTTGGGTGTTTTGGGGAACTATTGGAAATTTGATCAACATATTCTCGTGAGGTCCTTACATCAGCTTTTTTTGCGCGATTGTTACTTGGGCGACTTTGGTTGGTAATTCTTCATTTGCGAATATCGACAATTTTCATGGGTGCAAAAGTTTTGGATAAGAAACTCCAAACAGGATTGTCATTGTCATTTTCTTTATCAAGCTACTCGTTCATCGATCCCCTTAAGGCCTTATAGCACTGTAAGCTATTCCTTGGGATTTAAATAGCTCTGTTGAATGTACTCGGAAACTATGAATCACAGATACGTTGGATGTTGAATAAATAGCAAATATAGTCCGTAGCAAGAGAATCTTGACATGGATGGATGAACTCTTCCTATGATGCAGTTGGTAGTTTTCACGCTTGGAATAAACATGTTCTATCAAATTTGAGAAGTGAGAGATCCCCTTTCAAACAAGGATGTCTGTATTCAGGCTGTGGAGTTCAGAGGGAATGAAAATAGGACAATAGTTGTCTTGATTTTTTTTTAAAAAAAAAAAAAAATTAAATGCAGTTATTAGGCTTTTGGAAAGTGTTCATGCAGGTTTTTTGTTTTCTTTGAGTGGTTGTTGGTGAATTCTTCTTATCTTCTCTACTAGGCCAACAAACTTAACTTTTTACTTAATTCGTAAGATCATAATGTGGCTGCTATTCTTTCCTTCTTCAAGATCATTGCTGAAGGAGAAATTTTTCACCATGAGCTGATGCATTAGTAATTTTGTTTTGATTTTTTTTAAAGTTAATTTCAAATATATCCACTTCGTTTACCTTGAACTACAAATATACCCTTGAAATTTGAAAATTTTCACACATACCCACTAAGTGTCCAATTAATTTCAAATATATCCAATATGACAATTAATAACATTTAATAATTTTAAAATCTCATACTAACCCCGGTTGATCAACATCAATTGTCATTGCCACTATATCCAGATTTTCAAAACTCAATTTGCCCGGCTTCTGTTTCGAGTCGGATGTGTTTCCATTGCATTGTCCAACTTTTATCATAGCTGAAAGACTACCATTATCAAATTATAAGGGGTATTTTGGACATTTCTTATGATGGATATTGGTTATTTTTAGTTGTGTCGACGAAATGGATACAGACGAGATTTCATCCACACTTATGGTGTGTTTAGGAAATAATAAAACTTTTGAATGAAAAAATTTTGACGTAAAAGCTTTTGAAATAATATAAAATAATGTGATGTAATAGAGGCAATGAGAAGTAAAGAGAATAAAGTTAAAATAGATATGTTACTTATATGGATAGTTATGTAGAAATAATTGAAAAGTAAGATAGTTGTATGTTAAGATGTAAAGAAATAATGAAAAAATAGGATAGTTGTAAAGAATAAAAAGTTTTAATTTGAAAACATATATGTTTATCCAAACACATCCTTAGAGAGTATATTTGAAAATTTTTAAACTTAGTGGGTATATTTGAATTAAGGACAAATGTAGTTGGCATATTTAGAATTAACATTTTTTATTTGTTTCATTACTAAATGCAATGATTCATGACTGGCCCAAAATATAACTATTTTTTCTCTCAGGGGGCTCCATAAGATGTTTGATTAGCAATAGTGCCACTTAGCCTAATTGGTGCTTTTCAAATGCTTATGGTCCTTTTTTCCAATATCCGCTAGTCTTTTTGTTGGTTCTTGTTTGTGTTTAAACTCAATAATCATTCCTGCTCCCAACAAGTCTCTAAACGCTAACTTTTGCTATATTGAGTGGTTCATGGTTATTTGAAGCATAAGGCACTCCAAGGCACAAAAGATCTTGGAGCCTACACACAAAAAAGGTGGACAGGTGAGGGACACACCTGAGTGGTGCAAGGCACACATTATGGGTGTGTTTAGGAAGTGATAGAACTTTTAGATGAAAAGTTTTTGGTGTAAAAGCTTCTGAATTGGGAGAAAATAATATGATATAATAGGATAATGATAAGGAGTAAACAGAATAAAATTAAAATAGATAGGTTATTTGTATGGATAGTTGTATAGAAATAATCAAAATGTAGGGTAGTTGTATAGAAAGATATGAAACGTGATTTAAAAATAAGATAGTTGTGAAGAGTAAAAAGTTTTAGATTGAAAAGTTTTTTGTTAAACAAGCATGCCTTGTGTAAAATTAAATAATATATGCAATTTATAAGAATAAAATAATGAGATTATTCAAATATTATATTATCCTAACTATAAACTTTAAGAGTAAATACTATCCAATTTTCATTATTCTAACATTCAATATTTATACTCAATGGATCAATATTACTCAAAGAGGGTCTAAACTCCAAAGAGAACAAGTAACTACACAAACAGCTTTTAAAAATCATGTTAGTTGTAATTAATCAAAGAGTTGAACATACCAATGCCGCATCTAGCAACTTAGCAAAAGTTGAATAAGGCATGTCCCTCAGTGAAGGAGCCTTGCTGGAAACTTATCAAGTTGCAAAAAGTGTGCCCAGGTGTATCTTGGGCCTTGGTGGATGCCTAGGTGCACCTTGAACCCTCATGGTTTTATGGTGATGACCTGATTGAAATATTGATGAGAGTTTGGGATTTTTTGCAACCCTACCAGTGTCTTTCTTTCCTGAACAAAACGTAGCTAAGCTTGCTCATACAGCTATGAACCTCAGGTATTAATTGTAAGCATTTTATGCATTGATGACATTTGAATGTGATGGGATCTTTTATACACTGAAATTTTTTGCATTATTGCTTATATACTTGTAATCGTTAAAAATGTAAAATAATCAGATGTTTGCTAAACATTAATTACTCCTGCAGCCATTGAAATTCCTTTCCTTTCACTAGATGTGGAAAAGCTCATGAACACGACCATTCATTCCGTCAACACCCATTTGATTCATTAGTAGTGGTAATTTATAGTGAATGAATAGGAGCATATGACCCCCAATCCCTGCATAACACGTGAACCTTTTCTTTTATTATTTATTTATTTCTGGAAAGAAGTGTGTTTCTTTTGCTTCTTATTGAACAGGCATGGCACATGGGATTCTGACCTTTCAAACTCCTGCAGTTATTCATAAGAGATGTAACCTGGCAGCTCAAAAGATGAAGTTCCTTTGATGTAGAATGCAATAAGATTTAAGGATGCGTTGCGGTTTATTTATTTTCAGGAATATTGTTATGTGGAATTTTGGGAGCTAGTTGCTCACTTACCTATGCATCAAGCAATGAAAACATAGATCCACTTGATAAATGGCTTGAATACCTTATTGTTTTATTTTGAATTTTTAAATATATGTAGTTTAATTGGGGTTTTAATTTTGCACAGAGATCTTCTATACGTAGAAAGAAATTTAGTGGGTTGAGTAATTATAATGATTGTAGATGTAATAAAAAAAATTATAATGATCACATATTGAATCCAAATTCTTTATTCTCTTCTACTTTATTCTTCTTCTGTGTTCTTATTCTCCAGGTTCTTCCTTGCTGCCCTCATTGAAAAGTTTTACCTCTTCCATGCCAAGTTCCCCCACTCACTCTGCAACTGCACTCTTGATCTATAGAAATTTCATAGAAGAAATTTTCAACATCAGCTTTTGCCAGTTTAGGAGTACTCCTGTTTCTACTTGAGATGAACAAATGCTATTGGAAATTGTTTGCGTGGCTTTTATGGCTCAAATTTCTTACTCCAGTTTGATGCATGGATGTGTGACATGATGCGGAGTGGTAACATACTCAAAACAGTCTGTGATTTGATTTGAAATGAATGCGGTTTCATTCCATAGAATGAACCATTTCAATTTTTTTTTTTCTTATTCTATAGAAAGTGATTATGTTTAAGTATGTTCTATGAGGGAAAATAATACATATAAAGGACTACCAGGACACAGAATGTCTTCCAAAACAAATGTGGATGATATATTTCTATTATAAGAGGTAATTAATTGTGTTAAGAAAGCATTCTCTGGTTTGATTTCCTGTGGAGGTATGCCATCAATTTCTGTTTGGTTGAAATCTAAAAAGGAGACCAACTTATCCAGATTATGGTAGTTAAAAAAAAGACAAATTTTTGTCTAAGAGTTGATGGATCAAACAACATGTTAGATTTTGTGTTTGTATACTGGTGCCATATTTTTTACTCAGAGGCATTTGAGGCCTAATGGTGTGGAAAAAGCGACACAAAAGGCCCTTGGAATTCTTTTGGGAAAAAAAAAAAAAAAAAAGAAAATCGTCATCAAACTTTTGTAGAAGAGATGGAGGCTTTCTATGCTTCGCATAGTAGAAGCAGGACATCTAGACTTCCAGTTCATGTTTCAATTTATTGTATGATGTTAGATGGTGTTTTAAATTTAGGATATGTTTGAAAAGTGTAAAACTTTTGGAGTGTGTTTGAGAAGTGATAAAATTTTTGGATAACAAATTTGTGGTGTAAAAGGCTTTAAAGTGGTAAAAAATGATGTGATGTAATAAAGGTAATGGTGAGTAAAGAAAATAAAATTAAAATAGATAAGTTAGTTATGTATAAATAATTAAAAAGTAGGGCACTTGTATAGGAAGATGTGAAGAAATAATTAAAAATTAGGTTAATAGTGAAGAGTAAAAAGTTTTACATTGAAAAGTATTTAGTTTAAAAAGTTTTCGTTGTAAACAAACATTCCCTTTGTACATAAAAAAATGTGCTGGGGTGCCATATAAAAATTATATAGATTGAACATTTGCGATGAAGCATTCATTGGACCAATCGAGCGAGGCTATGGATAAGATAATATTTTTGTCTTACCTTCATCTCTACAAGAATTGCCTTATGAAGGCTAAGAATGATGCATAAAAATTGTGGAAGGTTATAGAACAGGTACTTGTGAGTATTTTCTTCTTCTTTTTTTTTTTTTTTTTCTCTTCCGTGGCTAACTTAAATTTTGGATTTGGCATTAATTTTGAAATTTTTGGATACATAAGAGCTCAGAAAGTGAAATACATGGTGGTTCACCAAAACTATTACAATGTGCATACTCCCAGTATAGTTCTTTCTTGATCTTTTTTTTTTTTTTTTTGGGATAGGTTTCTTTCTTGATCTTTGAATATGCATTTATCTAACCCCATCACTGGTATGGAGAATGATGTTAATAAGCATAATCAAATGGCAAATTTGGACGTTGAGATTCAAGCATTTTAGTAGGAATTGAAGATAATGGTCCAATGTATTTATGGATATTGGTTTTAGCACTTGTATGTATTTGCACACTCAATGACATGTTTCTTTACATTTTTGTGAGAAAACTGAAAGATAGATGATAATCATTGTTGAAAGAGGGGAAAAATATATATATATTGCCAATTACGAGTGACTAGCAAGGTCAATGAGCTGATTCTTGGATGACTAAAAATGACTGGTGAAGCCATGAAGATGATGAAGGGAATTTTTGTAAGTTTCAAAAGATAAGATTATAGGCAAGAGCCTTGCATTGAATAGGTCAGGATGCTGGCAGTAGTTTTTTTCCCCCCAGTGATTAATGGAGAATGTTTGTGGCTTGTCTTCTACCTGGGACACCTAATGGTTCAACAGGTTGTTGCATATGAGGCGACTGAATGAGCCTTGAACCTAAGCGTGCCTTTAACAGCTATGGTTGTGGCTGGAGGGGTTTTCATCTTCATGGCATGGGAACATAATGTTATACCTACTTTTAGCCTAAAAATTCATGTCAGATAGTAGCCTTAAAATACATGAATCATAAACTGTTGCGTTGTGACATGTACTGTTTTGCCTAAAATTTTATTTATATGTCTTAGATACTCATTTAAGTGACAGTTAGCCCTCAAGTGAAATGAAGAATATGTCCAGATCCTAAATATAATTTAATACTTAAAAATCATATATTGACTGAATTTTTATTGCTTTTTACAATTATAGAATCATTTATTATTTGAATGTGAATTTTTAATTTTGAGCAAATCAACTCTTAGTTTTATTAAGGCTTACTCACATTCATCGTTTCATATGAGTCTAACGGTCTTTTTAATGGATCCCTAACAGCATTGTTAGAAATGAAACATTAAGCAAAATGCTTGAGTATATTTCTAATGTTTAAAAGTCCTTATGTATAAGTGCCATTGGGAGTAAAATCAGTAGTTACATGTTCAATTTGCTCCGTATTAAAATTGTGCCAAAGATAGCATATGACAGCCCATATGGGCGGCTCAAAATTTTTCTATTTTTAATAAATGTGTGCCTCTATTCAAACCTTACACCCTGTAAATTTCGGCCACTTTTTGATTTTGTTTAACATTTATTTTAGTTTTTTAAAAATAAAAATACCAAGTAAATTAAAATTGTTAACAAATTTATTTGATGGAAAATCTAGTTAGAGCACACAAATTCAGAAAAAAGTTGAAAATAATAAGATAAAAGAATATACGTTTTCAGTCATACATACTGCGCCGGCAATACAAGTGGTGTTATGGGATTATCCCATTAAAAATTATCTAAATATTAGGTTACGGGAAACAAAGATATTGTGGATGAGGAGGTTGCTGTCATAGGTTTCATGTAATGATATGAAACGTATTTTCTTGTAGCTGGATTGCTCTAACTGGTTTACCTGGATATGAAACCACTTTTTCACCTGGATTACCAAGTCAATTTTGCATTTAACCCACATTAATTGCTAGATCTGCTCTTGTAGCTCCATTTATCACATAAACTTTTTTTTACAAAATTAGTTATTTTAAAATTAAATCCCACTTGAATCAAGTATTTAATCTTTAAAATCGATTTAATGTAGTATGACAAAGTTTCGTTTATCCTGAAATTCCAGGAAATTGATGGGACATTTTCTAAAGATGGTTTGAAATCGCGTTCGATTTGCAGTAACAACCAACCTGGTTTAAGGAATAACATGATCATGTTTACAAAGTGCGACTCTGGTTAATTTGCATCTTATGGGAAATGAAGGAATAATGATTTCATGTTCAATCAGTTCTTTGGTTACTTTGCATATCTCCTTTCGTGTTTCTTAATCTGAGTGGAGTTGGTCCCGGTGCTGATAACATCACCTGCACACACGTACAAATTTTTAAAAAATAAAATACATACAGCCTCCATTCCATGTAACTATGCATAGAAGCTGTTTCATCATCTAATGCCTCAGTTTTTTACAACTTCATGCTTGATGGGATATCTACTCCCCTCCATTATATTCCCATTATTTCTTTTGCTATAAGACCTAATTTTATCCGAATTAAATATGTAAATGAGACTCGTTTATTATTATTAAGCCGATTTCACATCTTCGTAAATAAAGTCTATATATAATGATATTCAACAAATGATAGGATTTCGATGACAATATAAATGATATTAAATACAAATATATATGTATATATATATATATATATTATCAATCATCAAGGGAGATTCATTTAAACCTTATAAAGAACAAGAAATGACATCCGCGACTTCGGAAATAAAAGACTTCTTGAAAATAAAAGATATATAATAATGTACAAAATGGCATAATTGTAGATAATTAAATATTAAATGCTAAAGGGCCCAAATACATTGAGGCGTTTGTTATGATGCAAATTTTGGAAAAAGTTATAAAATAGAAAAAGCTTCCCGGCTCCTTACATACCCTTTTGTAAGACTATTCAATCATCAACTTTTCGATCATTGCATCTGCATTCTAATTATTTTTCACATTTTTCCATACCTAACTACCACGCATAAAAGGAAATATAACTAAAAATATGAATAATAACCTTATTACATGTTGGGATTCCCACTTAAAATGAAAATACTCGATTGATTTTCCTTAACATCCATCAAACATGTTCTCTATTTCCGAGACCAGATCAAAAGCATAAAACAAAAAAAAAACAAAAAAAAAATGTATTAACAAGGCTGCATGAAAAGTATAAAAATTCTGTTTCAATAATGGGCCATCCGAGAATGAATGAAGATATATTAAGAGCAGACTCATCAATAGCAATGTCCAATAACTGAAATTTCATTAGCGACAACAGAACAACAGAAAAAACAATAGTGCCATTTTTACCTGGACACCCAGAAAAAAATATACTCATAAATGATTAAAAAACCAAAGCTTGAAATCGCCAAGTCCCAAAGTCCGGTTGGTGTGGGACTTCAATGCCTCACACAAAAGCCTCCAGAGCCTTATTCCAAATGCTTCTTAATCTCAACGAGGGGGACCACAATTCTCATCCCTTCACCTAAGGTTCCTATGAGGAAAAAGGATTGGAAAATCAGTATTTGTAATCCTTGACAAGGAGGCTTTCAGAGACACCTTCGCCCTTGGCAGCATCGCCCTTGTATTGCCCTAGGGTCGCCTCCGAATTTGCCTTGCACCTTGCCAGGAATGCTGCCTGTGCCTTCTGCAAATTCTCTTGTTTCCCAGCCCAAGTCTTCAGTGCGCTCTGCTGCAATGTTCGGCCAAACGAGAAGGAGAGAGACCATGGCTTCTTTCTCTTAAATAGGTTCATGGCGTTCAGATTCAGTGATGCCTCCTCCTCACTCTGCCCTCCAGATTCAGTGTTTCCTTTGCAATGCACGGACAGTGTACTTGGCAACAACCTCAGGGGACATCTTCTTCGCATCAGAACCAGGAGTCACCATGTTAGGCTTTAGCAGAGTTCCCTCAAGTAGCACATGATGATCGTTCAGGGCCTTGTAGTATGCAGCCAGCACCCTCTCAGTCACATCAGCACAGCGGTCAATGTCATGGGGACCATCAACCAGGATCTCGGGCTCAATAATGGGAACAAGGCCATTCTCCTGGCAGATGATCGCAAAGCGAGCCAGCCCATTGGCATTCTCATTAATGGACAATTGGGATCACTCGTTGGGACCAATCTTGAGGACAGCCCTCCACTTGGCAAACCTAGCACCAGCCTCATGATACTTCTGGTAGCGCTGAGCAAGGCTACCAAGACCATGGGTGTGGTCTCACCATTGGTGCCAGCAAGCTCAACAGTACCCTTGTCCACCTTAATGCCAGGCAGGACACCTCCTTCCTTGAGGACATCAACGAAGAGCTTGCCAGCAGCAATCTTCTGGTAGAGGGTCTCCACAAAGAGAATCACACCGCTAAGGTACTGGAGTGCACCTGGGGTGGTAAACAGAAGCTCACAGAGGGCCTGGCAGTTGGATTCAACGTTTTCAACATTGATGCTAGCAAGGCGCTTGCCGATTGTGCCAGTGGACTCGTCAGCAGCAAGAATTCCCTTTCCAGGGGTGCCAATGTAGGTAGCATTGGCTATCGGCTCATCTGCATGCAAAAGGACAATTAGCTTAGCATAACTTGTAACATGTAGGAGATCTCAAAATCAAGATACCAAGGAACAGAACCCATCTTCTCAATGTCACCAGCCATTTTGAAACTTAATTCATTCATAGGAGATTAAGCATGATAACACAGACCAGAAAAGCCTTTTCACATGATACAGTTTCCATTATTTTAAAAACTGAATCTTGTAATACAAAGCTAGAAGAACCAAAAGTTGCAAATTTTCAATCTGGATTCCAAGTGACCCAAATGAAAACATATACTTCAGTAAATAAAATCCATGAGTCGGGGGTAGATTCAGCATTAATGTAATGCGTTTTAATTTGAAAGAGTAACTCATACAATGTCATCCAATTTTTATGGTCAACATATTCCTCTACATGAACTGCAGTAACAGACTAAATCACAGCTCCAAATTCTCATTAACAGAAATTTCAATCGACGCCATTGCTTTTGCAACAGCCAATCAATTCACATTTGGGAGGAAAAGCCATTAAGCCGTTAACCAAAATAGGTGTAATTGCATAAAACAGCTCCATGGATATTACTAGAAATCCACAGGTTCCTATCAACATGCAAAAATTGGGTTTGCTTTTTGCCCAATCATAGCATTGCTGGTCAATACAATTCCTGCTACCAGCAACGTGGCATTGGGCAGAAAAGGGGAGCTAAAAAAAAAATTATCATAGCTCATCGAAGCCAGAAATATGAGTCAAAACCACAAAAGTGAAACGAAGCTACTGCAGGGCCTGCAGCAACCAAATTTATAACGACTGAGTTGCATGCTTCTTTTAACCCTTGAGGTACAGATCTGTCGAAAGTCACAAATGGACTCGCAAAGTACAAAAACTTTAGAACTCTTATTCTGTAATGCCAAAATCTACATACATTCCAACCATTTGGCAATCAAGATGACTGTCCAACAGGCATTCTGTCCTCTCCTTTAAACAATGGTGCAACTAAGATGTCTAAACACATTTTACATCCCAAAAAAAAAAAACAAAAAACAAAAAACAAAACCACCCATATAAGAATAAGATACCAACAAAAAGATGTGTGATCACAGAAACCAGCTACGTAGGTAGGACTAGAAACCCATGGCTTCCTATCAACATGGAAACTAGGCCTTCTATGTGCCCAATCATAGGTCAATGCAATTGCTGCTACCACCAATGCGATGTTGAGCAGAAAAGGGGAGCTAGAAAATGAACATGTCGAAGCATTACCAAAGCCAGAAATATGAGGGAGGGAAAAAAAAAAAACAAAAAGAAAAAGAGTTGAAAAACTTGGGATGGCTGCAGCCTGCAACTACCAGATTTAAAACAACCGTGTAATGCTGCTGTTAAACCTTCAGCTACAGATCTGTTCAACGTCACAAATAGACTTTGTGGAAGCTGAAAAACATTTGATCTCTACTCTGTAATGCAAATATCCAGATATATTCCAATTATTTCGCAGCCTAGATAACCAACCACTAGGCATCATGTGTACTACATTAAATAACGTTTCAAGCAAAAGTCCCCAATGAGAAAGTTACTAGGAAACAGAGGTGTGATTGCAGAAACCGGCTCTGTGGATATTACTAGAAACCCACAGGTTCCTATCAACATGCAAAACTAGGGTTTGCTATTTGCCCAATCATAGCATTGCTGGTCAATGCAATTACTGCTACCAGCAACGTGGCATCGGGCAGTAAAGGAAGCTAGAAAATAAAAGTATCAAAGCCAGTAAAACTTGAGCCTCCAGGCTTACAGACAAAATTCTGCCTCTAAATAAATAAATACAGCTGTTGCTACATACCAATCCCAGGATGCAGGGTGATTCAAGAAACTTCCAAACTCAAAAACCAAGGATGACTTTTTAGAATGAGCAGTGAATGATTGCATGGTTGCAAAACTTTAGAAATGCATCAAAAAATTTTAAAAATTACACTAAGGCCATGTGGGTCACACTACATCGTTACCCAGTGCTTGGCACAAAGGGCATCTTTGCCATGCCCAAAAATTTTAAAAAAAATTGAACCCACAGAGGCAAATTTTGCTGCAAGTGTATCTACAAAGCAAAAATAGAGGCGGCCATCCAGTGCCCAACAGGCATAATGCAATATGGAAAGAAGCCACTCTAACAAACTATCCATACAGCTGTTGACCCACAGAGATGCCCATCAAACTATTGTGAAGAAGAAAAAAGAATCCCCAGGTCTAAGAATCCAACAAACAAAATTTTATTCATTTCACAATATCCTCAACATACTAAATTGAGATTTTAACATTATAGATGTGATATCACTCTGGAGACTCCTGCATGGTTACTGAAACATTTACCTTGACCACAATGTTTTCAGAAAATTGAAGGCACGAAATCCCATTAGACCCCCATTTTGAGCCTTATGCTTTCAAGATTCAGGATTACTTGCAAACTTACTACAAATTTTTTTTCTAGATACAAACAAGTATTAGGTATGACTGCAGAGTTCCAAAGGGTATAAACTTGGATGATCACAACACAATACCATAAAGAGGTAATTTCTGCCCAGAAGAAAATATGTATAGTAATAATTGGGTGAAATAATGAAAATATTTGAAAAAAAAACAATACAATTAAAAGCTAGGGTGAGCTTCGAACTGTTTCTATGCCTTCAGCTTTTGCACCCACTCCCCTAAAATATATGCCAATACAATCGCAGAAACCAGCTCCGTGGGTATACTAGAAACCCAAGGTTCCTATCAACATGCGAAACTAGGGTTTGCTATTTGCCCAATCATAGCATTGCTGGTAATGCAATTACCAGTACCAGCAACGTGGCATCAGGCAGCGACAGGGATCTATAAAACAAAAACATTAAAGAACCATCAAAGCCAGAAAATTGAGTCAAAAACCAGGGAAGAAACCTATAGGTTGGTGCAACTACGAAGATATACGCTAGCAGAGTTCAGAACTTCAGATCAAGAAATAAGACATATTGGTATTTCAAGAAAAAACTACAGGAATTTTAGGTAAGAGAAATCGAGATCCTGCTAGAGAAGCAAAAAAAAACTAAGCCCCCGATTACCTGCTTCAGCAGAATGATTATTTCACAATAAAAACAGCACGCAGAGGCAGAAACAACTACATGGTATTGCTTAAAAACTACTAATAACACACCAATCCAAACGTTGAACCAGGATATAAAAGAAAATAACTAATAACAGGCTTGAACAAAGAGATCAAAGTTTTATCTTATTCAGGCAATGATTTCTTTAAAAAAAAAAGTTATAATAACGCGAAATGAAAAAGAAAATGCTACAAGGAGATCCGAGTCTATCAAAAACCATACTTCATTGTATTTTCTGCATACCCAAACAGATGAAACATCAATACAGGAGATAAAAACATCTAAGAACCCAAGGAGAAAACCCAATAAGTATAAAACGAAACTAGGAAAAGGGAATGAAAGATGAAGAAGAAAACAAAACAGTACCGTGGTATTTTCCACATAGGCAGATATGGTGACGCTAGGAAAGACGAAAGATTAGGTTTCTTTGGGAGGAGTAAGCGAAGGCAGGTGTGAGAGTAGCGGCGAAGGAAGCGAGGGTTAAAAAGGAACGGTTGCGTTGTAAGTGTTGCTGAAGGGAAGATCGAGTCTCCCCAAGGGCCGTTTTCTTGTTAGGCCCACCCGAGGCACATGGTGGTTGCTCGGATCGGAGCTATCTTCGCCTGCCGTCTCGTGCTGCGCGCCGTCGAAGCGCTACCTGGGGACGGCTTCGGTTAAACTACTCACAGCCATTGGTGGAAACGAATCCAAACGATTTTGTATGCATATATTTTATTTGAAATATAATTTTGACGGTTCATAGTAAAAAAATTATACAAATAATATATTACGATGATTTTTAATAAATAATATTAAGTGCTTTTCATATTATATTATTCATAATCGAAAGAATATATATCGAGAACTATTCAGGTACCATGGGGTTACATCAAAATGGACCCCGCATGATCATGAAATTATAATCTATTCCACTTATTATATTGGGAGTTATATATTTTATTATCATACAAATTTTCATCCACTTTGATATGTGTATGGACCTCATCTGAAAATTGTACAAATTCAACGTAATAAAATAATTTAATATAAATAACAACTTTAAAGTTATTTTTTTAACATGTATACCATTTGCTATAAAATTTATATATGAAAAAATAATTTTATAAAGTATCAATATATTTAAGTATATGTATGGCCCATTTTTGGCCAAATATACCGTTAATTACAGTGCAGTCAAATGCACATAAAAGATTCTCAAATATATATATATATAATTAAAATTCTTATGGTTTATTCTATTAATCAACATAATTTATTTTTTATGATTTTTACTATTAACATCCAAAATCATATTTAAAATATGTTATATGGTAATCCCATATATACCCATAAACTTCCAAAAATGTATGTAACACTTATGAATTTTCATTTTGATTCCATATTTATTTATGTCGTCAGTAATCAATTAAATTGTTTATTAATCTCCCTATAAAATAATAAATATACAGGTAAATTTCATATATACCCACATAGTTTCCCCGAAATTACTGATATACCAACATAGTTTTAAATATTTCATATTACTCCCACATAGTTTTACTAAAATTACGTATTACCTCCACATCGTTAACTGTCGTTAATATTGGCCATTATATTTTTAAAAATGACGAAAATGCCCTCATCTTCATTGAGGTAATATACAATTTTGGTGAAACTATGTGGGGATGATATGCAATTCGTGAAATTATGGATGAGGGCACTTTCGTCATTTTCAAAAATATAACGGAAGTTATTAATGGCCGTTAACGGCGTGGGGGTCATACGTAATTTTGGCGAAACTATGTGGGGGTAATATGAAATATTTGAAACTATGTGGATATATCTGCAATTTCGGGCAAACTATATAGGTATATATGAAATTTACCCTAAATATGCTCAAGCCTTAATATAAATTTGAAGTTACTCTGCTCAAAATTATAAATTCACATTCAAATAATATATTATTTTATAGTCATAGAATTACTAAAAATTTGTTATAATATAAATTTTTAGCTATAAAATCATAATTAAGAATGAGCATATTTGTCATTTTACAAAGAGGTAACAGCGCAAGGATATGTGGAATTAAGATGACAATTTTTAAGTATAAAA
Source organism: Annona cherimola (assembly GCA_030490835.1). Lineage (NCBI taxonomy): Eukaryota > Viridiplantae > Streptophyta > Magnoliopsida > Magnoliales > Annonaceae > Annona > Annona cherimola. The sequence continues at coordinate 3,399,223 of CM059971.1, read as the reverse complement.
GACATTTTTGACAGTTACTAGATGTAACTGAAATTTGTATCTACGAATCACATTTTGGCCCATCATGTGTTAAGACAAGGAAATGTTGTTTCACATTCCTTAGCTGATTTTGTTTTTATTTCTGCTGATTTTGTTTTTATTTCTTTTTTGGATCACTGGGTTTGGTGGAGTAACTCCTCTCCCTCCCTCCCTTGACACTGTAAGGGGTTGGGATACAGTATTTCCTTTTAATCAAAAAAAAAAAAAAAGAATTTGCCCTACAATATGTAATAATTTTTTTTAAAAGCAAAAAATCCATTATTTGGATTAAGAGCTTGGGAAATGGTTGAGAAGGGAATTTAGAATTTCGGGTAATAGCTGGGATTCTAGTTCTGTGGATTTGGCAGCATCTGGCCTTGGTTGGTATGCTGTTGGACTTAAGGGGGAGGCAGTCCTTGGTGTTTGGACGTATGATGGTGTTGATGTTACATTGCGCAGTTCATTAATCCCTCATCGAGCACGGATATTTGCAGTCGCTGGGTTCACAGTTTCAAAATTTGTTTCTAGAGCTGATAGTGCCTTGAACAAGATTCATTCAAGAAAAGAGAAGACTCTGGACAAAAGCAATGTAAGCGCTTCTGATGGAACATCAAATCAGCTGTTGGTGTAGATATCGGCATTTACACCTAGCTTCAATGGTGGTCACCATGTTCAAATTAGCAAGTTTGAAGTCGTCACTCTTAAGAAGTCAGCCAATTGAAATCTGAAAGGCGGCAAAACCAGCAAATCATGAGAAATGTGCACGCTGTGTTTGTCAAACAGCCGCATTTTGTTCGAAGTGCAAAGCTTTTTGGCCAACGTAATTTTAACAACTACTGTTGTTGATGCTGCCCGGCTTAAAAGAACAAGCAGTTAGAAGTCTCAGTTCTTAAAGATGACATCAACAGGGCAAAGAATGTGATTATTCAAGTTTGGAAGTCAAGCATTGTTGCTATTCGCCATTGCTTGACAGTTGGGAAGTTATTTCTGCATTTGTTACAGTGTACGCAGTCAAAACGAGGCTACATGTATGCTGTATTTAAATGCTGCATTTTTTATTGTCATTTTATTTAAAATGTGTACTTAAGCAAGTTAAATTAGGGTTTTTATTTGCATGTCAATTTCTATAAAAGAATTTAGAAGAATTCATAAGTTAAAAGTAGAGAATATGACTCATTCTCGGCGAATAGGCATTTAGAAGAATTCAAAGGACCATACGGCTTGATGAACAAACCATTTTGTTCAATTAGTAGATCAAGTTTCATCGCACGAGCACATTTTGCTTAAAAATAAATATATTCATGTTGAATTAGAAAATTATTTAAATTTATTAACATATGTATTAAATGTAATGATATTTATATAGAATTATTAATTCATATAGTAATAATATTTTAGATAGTTTAGACGTTGACGTCATCTTGAGATTCTATAGGTTCCTCACTCGGTCACGGAGGATGGCGGAGTAACAGATGCAGTGTGGATGCTTGTGAATGTGCCAGCAAATGGTTATGAGATTTCCTTGGTTTATTCTAGAGGTTAAGATGCGCGGATTTGTGGAATGAAGCCAACAAATGGGTTTCTCCAGTGGAATGGTGAAGATGCGCGCCCCTCGAACTGATAAAATGTCTAATTTTGGTGCCAACATGTGCAAATATGGTACTGATCGGCGGTGATGGTCGATGATAGTGGATGGCTTAGCATGTAGTCTGGATGCCTGCGAGTGTAGGCAGATGGTTGCCAGATTCCGACACCAGATGGATTTTTTTCCTATTGAAGAAAAGCTTTGGTATATATATATTTTTTTCAGTGGGCGCTTGTCTACGCTGAAAAAATTTTCAATTTAAAATTTTTTAATTTAAAACTTTTCACTCTCAAGGACTATTTTATTTTTAATTATTTCTTCATTTTTTCTTATATAATTATTTTACTTTTTAATCGTTTATACAAAATTACATATGCATCTAATTTATTTATTTTAACTTTATTTTCTTTACTTATCGTCGTTATTGTAAATCATATCATTTTTTTAATTTTAAAAATCTTTTCATAAAAATTTTATCGCTTTTCAAAAAAATGTTCCAATAAGGAGCTTTGATTTGAGGACAGAGATGCTTTGTTGTCAACAACTGCTGCAATTTTCAAACGTGCGAGGGAGCTGGTTTTTTTTTTTTCTTTTCCGATCACAGCGGCATGTATACCACCGGCAATTAAGTCTAGTGAAATATTTGATCAGCAAAATATTGAAACATAGAAGGTGAATTTGGCTAATATTCAAACGTATGATAAGCCTAAGTCCAAACTTACAAGGTTAGATACGCAAAAATTTTGCTAATATACAAAAAAATCAAATGAATTGAAAACTTTTATAAGTAATCATTGTAGAAATATAGGAATCTGATTCTAGAAATATAATTATAAATAATTTCATGCATTTACACTTGGCTTATATAGAAATCCAAATTATATGATTTTTTTATGTCTTGCAAATACAAATGGAGTACAATACAGATGGTATGGGTTTCTATAAAACCTCTTTTCAATGTAACTTTCTTCATTTTTTTTTATTTTAAACCCTTTTATTTTTAATATCTTGATAGTTTATGAAAAATTTACTCTATTCATTATATTTAAAATCTCTTATATGTTATGAAAACTTTCATTTCTTTAGTACCATTATATTGGATCTCATTTATAAATGTGTGAAATTAATATAATAAAATAATTTAATACTAAAAATTATTTTTAAAATAGTATTTTCAACATCTAAACTATCTAAAATAATACTACTATGTGAATAAATGTTTTTTGAAAATTTTCTTACATTTTAATATATATGAAGGAATATAAGCATTTTTCCTAATTTACACATGAAATATAGCTTTTTTGAGTAGATTTACCTATGTGCATTTTTAATTGAAATGAAACTTGATATCCTAGTTAAATAAACAGTGTTAAAAATAGTGAATAAATTGAATTTTATATCAATCATCAACATTTAAAAAATAAGAATAACATGGTTAGGAGCCCTGTCATATAGCAAAAATAAAAGCATAAAAATACCTAAATATTTGTTTAAGGATTACAACTACGCCTTCCTAGCTAAATGGTGTATTTTTTAAAGTTTTTCTAAGGAAAATATTTTTCAAAATATTTAATTCATAGCCCAAGTTTTGCAATTTTGAGATATATATAGGTTTTTTGATTTCCTAAAGTCAACAATTTGAGAGGTATTTAAGTCATTTCCATTCCGTCAAAATTCTTAATTTTTTTGCAACCAAAAAATAAAAGATACGCATCCAAAATTTTCCAAAACTTGTCATGTAAGTAGAATAAATTGGGGAAACTATTTTGATGAAAAAACCTTAAGAAACTTTTTCTAAAAAATATGCCCTTTGGGCGGGTGCATTTATTTTTAAGTTCCCTTTGCAAATCTTTTGAATTGTAAATGAGGACATCCATTTTATTGTGATTATGCCTCAGAAATGCATTTTCTCTTTTTTTCTTATATCAATTTTCTTGTTAGCTTGATGTTAAAAGACTTATTATCTTTAAATTATTTTTTAAATTAGGAGCTGGGCATCACAGCTTTAAATATAAAACTTAGTGCAACTGAAGGAAACAAAACGAAGACACCTGGCCCAAGTGCTCGATCTGCCCTCAGGGCCCTTGCTCGATCAGGAATGAAGATTGCTAGCATTGGTAATTCTTCTAAACTTTTTTTTTTGACACTCATAGTTTTTTCTTAGTATCACCGGGAAGAATACGTGATCTTGTAGACATTCGAATTTTTTTTTTGTTTTTTAAATGCCATTTTTCATTCTAAATACGAGTGAATTATTTTGCTGCAGTATGTGACTTTGCTAATTAATATGAAGGTTTTCTTAGTTTTTTTGTGGTATCTTTGGTCGAATCACTTGCATTATTGGTACAACTAGCTAATTGTTTTCTAAAAGTAATTTTTATCCTAAGCCATTTACTCCGAGGATTTCCTTTCCGGATAAAATAGCTACATTGTTGGGGGCTATGTTTTATGCCATTCATTATCTGTAATTTTTGTGTTAAGGAGTTCTTAATTTTTGTATTGGAGGAGGAATTATTTATTAGTAGATATTGAATTGCATGACATTTCATTTTAGATAATTATTTTTATTACTTGACTTATTTCTAGAGGATGTGACACCTATCTCCCATGACAACACTCACAGGAAGGTTCGGAGAAGAGGAAGAAGACTTTAATTTCGAATATGCCCATCACGTTTCCAAAATTTCAAATATACATACTACACTTATATTTAATCACAAAAATGCAAATTTAGTAAGCTAACACAGGGTGTGTTTGGTTTGAGGTAAAACTTTTGATGAAAAGTTTTTGGGGTGTGTTTGGTTAGGAGTAAAACTTTTGATGAAAAGTTTTTGAAGTAGAAGTTGTCAAATTGATAGAAAATGATGTGATATAATAGGAGTAATGATGAGGAGTAAAGAGAATAAAGTTAAAATAGATAGGTTAGTTGTATGGGTAGTTGTGTAGAAATGATTGAAAAGTAGGGTAGTTTGTATAGGAAAATGTGAAAAAATAATTAAAAAATAGAGTAGTTATGGAGAGTGAAAAGTTTTGGATTGAAAAGTTTTGGTTGACATTTTTTTGTGCCAAACAAACGGACCCTTGGAGTAAAAGTTGTCAAATCAATAGAAAGTAATGTGATATAATAGGAGTAATGATGAGTAGTAAAGAGAATAAAGTTAAAATATATAGGTTAGTTGTATGGGTAGTTGTGTAGAAATGATTGAAAAGCATGGTAGTTTGTATAGAAAAATGTGAAAAAATAATTAAAAAATAGAATAATTATGGAGATTGAAAAGTTTTAGATTGAAAAGTTTTAATTGGCACTTTTTTACCCTAAACAAACGCACCCACAGTTAGAAAATATGCGAAATTACTAATATACCCTTTAAATTTAGGACACAATTGCAAAAATTGAATGCTATAATGCACTAATGCCCTAATTGCACATGAATTCTAAATTTAAAGCACTTTAATTTCATTTCATTTTCCCTTAAGTGTGCAAACAAACATTAGAGCATTGCACATGAATTCTAAATTTAAAGGTTCATTTCATTGTGCCTTAAGTGTGCAAACAAACATTGTGAACTCAGAGACTATCTTACATAAAATCCAAATAACTCTACTTGTAGAAGAAGAAGAAACTATTGGTTCCTCAACAATCAAACTTGTGGACTAAATAACTTGTATGACAAGTAAACTTCCAAACTAAATAACTAAAAATGGGATCAAATAACCTAAAATACTTTAAATTATTGGTTCCACTAATAATACTAAATCCTTAAAATAACAAAAACTTAGGAAAGGACGAGATTGTTGTAGTGAGATTTTGTCATATTGCGTAGCTTATCAATACCTAAGCTTATCAATAGATGAGCCAGACTAAGGCGACATTTGATAAATTTGATGAATGGGATAGCGGGGGAAGTCGGAGCTGCACGTATGGCCGTCTCCTTCCTAACATTTCATTTTTCTAATTTTATCACTGTATCCCAACCATTTTCCCTTATAACTACCCTTCAACAATTCCGTTTATGTTAACTTTATCTCTATTATTTCATATTAATCACATACTTTTCAAGATATTCTCTTTTACATTTCTCCCATCCCATAATCTCGTAAAATTTTACAATTCCAAACATCCCCTAAAAGTGAATGCCTAAATTTGTGCTTGGCCGACCTTTGCTTATTGGAAATTTTTTTAAATATCGAGAGTTTTAAAGGGGCTTATTTTCATGTCATATGCATAAGATCATATTTTTGTATGATAACGGAGAGATAGGTTTTTCACATTTCATAAACAGCTTGAATTTTAGAACCAGATTCACTAATAAACAAAGGCTCTTAATGTCTCTATCATAATTGTTCAATGCGCCGAGTGCACTCAGGTGCCAAGGACACTTGGGGCATGGGTGTAGGGCGCCCGCGCGCACACACAAGCATGGTGCGCACCCAAGTGAAGTAAGGTGCATATAATATAAAATAAATTTAATAATACAAATGATTTATTATGAAATATTCGTGTAGGATAATGATCACATATATCTGATTTTTACTTAGTTAATAACAATTTCGTGTATTTTATATATTTTTTCATTTTTACGCGAGTCCATATCTTTAATTCATATATCAAATTATACCATTTTGAAATCTTGTAATATTTTTTACAAAATTTCAAAAAATAAAAATTAACCTATCTCATACTCCACACATGAAAAATGGTACAATTTAAAATTTTTTATTTTTGAAATTTTGTGAAAAAATGTATACAAGAATGGAGAAATGGTAAATTTTTGTATATGAATTAAATGCATATGAATCCACATAAAATGAAACAAATATAAAAAAATTCACAATGTTGTTACTTAGCTAGGCACAGTATCATTATCCATTCATGTATTCGTATATAATAGCTGCTATGAATAAATATAATTTCCAATTTCACCAATCTAACATTTAATTAAAAAAGGCAGGTGAAAGTAAAAAAGAGCTCTATTTAAATTTTCAAAGTTTGTGTATATTTATGTAAGTTAAATCAAGCATGATAGGCAAACTTCAAGATTCAAGAAAAGTGCCTGAGCCAGCCTCGAGCTTTCACAACTATGGTTGCTCTCTCAGGAAGACATTATAGGAATGTTAGAGAACTGAAAATTGTGGTTATTCATGCTTTTAATGAGATCATGATTCATGTACATTTATTGATTGTCTCTTAATCTCTCTGTCTATTGTGATGTATCTACACATATTGACTCTCTTAATATGCAATTTTTATTTCTTTTTCCTTTTTTGGCCCTTTTCTCAAATTGCATGCATCTTCCATTGCATAATATTATTGATTTTTCCCTTCGCCCCTAATTGTCAATGGCATAGATAGGTTCCAAGGCGAAACAAAAGCCTAAGGAGAAAACAAAGGAAGAAAAAACCTTCAGAAGAAGAACCAAGTACTTCCTAGATACCCAAGCAATTGCTATTCTTATCTTCCTCTCTCCCCTTGGCAGATCTGATGATGAGGAAGTGGAACTCGATGATGAAGGGATGGATTATGATAATGGGTAGATTTTTTCTTCTTCAACATTTTTGACAACCTCCTAGAAGTTTCTTACATTACATTATTGAAATTCAGGTTCACTTGTTGCCAATAATCTTGTGGCTTGTCAGTATCGTGTTTGGATCCATGAAATTCCCATAGGCAGCATGCCTTTGCCCTGTAAAGATTTTGAAAATTTCTGCTAATGGTTATCATTGAATTAATTTTGAACTGAGATTTGGATGAGCTTTTCTAATTCTTCTCCTCAATTACTCCACAGAAGAGTATGCCTTATCTAGCATTGTTTATGAGTGTGCCTCATTTGAAGGTAATGTTAGGTGTGCCAGAAGTTCTGTCGGCTTCTGCACCAGCCTAGACTTGCTCATGCTTATGTCAATAACTAGGTTGGCTACTTGGTTGTGGCGGAGCTGCATGCAATCCTTAAGAGGACATGAAGTTGTTGTAGATGGATGTGCAGGGTGTTGGAGATGAATTCATGGATGAGTGTAAACAAGGAGGTTTTAGATGGGCAGGCAATAGCTGGTTGTTCTCTTTCTCATTATTGGATTTTTTAGACACACATGCATAATACTTATATATACATTATCATAAATAATGACCCATATTATAAAGTGATTTGATAAAGTTTACAACCCAAATCATCTAATAGAGAATAAGTCTCCTATGGCATAAACTCTATTGCCTAATTTCTAATTTCTATTTTCATGATATGTTAAATTAAAAATAAGAAAGATAGATTCTCTATATAAATAGTCGTGGTCCCTGGGTAATATATTTTTAAGGTTTCCTTTCTAACATCTTATTATTGGAAAAGAGGGAGTCTCATTATCCAAAAAACAAGGGCATTAATTTGGAAGACTAGAAATCTCGATATCTGAAACAATTTCTCCTATGGAATCAGATATGCTTCCGCTTTGGGTTTATTTTCTTAGTGCTTTAACATAGAGGATTCTGAAATAATTATAGTTTTAATCAATAAAGTTTTCCTCATTTCTTCCCTCTGTATGTGGTTCGCTGTCTTACAATCTTGATTCTCTCTCTATTTTCTTTTTTGTGAAGTCTTTCCGAATCCCATTGAGTACAACATGTGGAGAATCTCGACACTCTATTACTCATATCATGTAGGATAGAGTTTGCCACCGGTGGCAATCCGGCCCCCGCCTTAACTGCCCTTCTCTCCAGCTAGACAACTACTCCAAAAGGAATAACCATAATGATGATTATGGGGGTAGAAATATGAGAATGGAATATACATAATGCTTCCATATAATCCCTTCAAAATTTAAGATTTTGATACTTAATGAAAACTCTAATTTATTCATTGTATTTAATGTAAGTGTTTATTCATGAAATCAAATTTGATTCAAATTTAATGTGTATGGACTACATTTGCTCAAAAAAGGATATATTTATGTATAAATTAGAAAAAATGTTTAGATCCATTCACATATGTATTAAAATGTAGTAATCCTAGTGCTGTTAAAACCAGACCGGCCCGGTCGGGAACCGGTCTAATCTGGTTCGTTTACATATGGTCCGGTTTAATTGATATAATCCGTTAAGAACCGTCGGTCGGACCGGTTCGACCGGTTCGTGCCAAAAAAAAAAAAAAAAAACACCCATAAAAAACACCGCGTCCTCATTCCTCAAGTCCCGCCCAAACGCTAAATCCCAAATCTCGCAGCAGCCAGCCAGCCAGGAGCCAGCGATCGTCTTCCCACTCAGATCGTCTCGTCCGGTCGCCCGAGATCATCGTCGAGCAGCGCTGCAGCAGATCATCCATTCATCCGTCATCGTCTTCCCGGGCGCCAGCTCGTCTCGTCCAGCTTCCCCAAAATCGAAACCGTCGTCGGTCGTCCCCTCCGCGAGCAGCAGCTCTTGTCCGGCGGGTTGCTGTTTCCGAAAATCATCGTCGAGCAGCTTCTCTTCCTCAGTTCGACGAGCAGCAGATCATCCGGCGACCAGCAGCTCCGTCTCCTCCGGCCGTCCCCAAAGTGGAAATCGGTGACCAGCAGCAGCGTCCGCCCGGTTTCTGTTTCCCCAAAAGCTTCGTCTCCGGTTTCTGCCGTCCTGGCCGTCCGGCCGTCCGGCAGCCCCAGCTCCGGTCCAGCGACCAGCAGCTCCGGCGAGTGTTTATTGCAATCACTTACTAATGCTTTTTATTAATGAATGCCAAGAAATTCTGCTTTGGTGGATAGCTAGCCGAATAGGATTTAGACTTTTTTTTTTATCAATGTATATTTACATTATAATTTATATCTCAATCCGTGTTACAATTAATGTCTGAGATATTTCAACCTGTTATGCATAAGAGTACTAGTTTCCGTGGACTTGCAATCGAGGGGAATCCTTGTGTGTAAAGAAGTTTTGTGCACAGAGTAGTGGTTTCTGTCAACTTAGCAGCTCATATCAAACTGTTGCCCCGACTTGAACCAGTTGCCCCAGCATCATCATTCAAACTCAGATACGTATAGCTACTGCAATTATTTGGTTGAGTTTAGAACCTTGAAATTTGAACCTTGAACGGGGGCATATCTTTAGGTGGGAATACACGAGAATGTGTTTGTATACTTTTAAAATTATATGTTTGGTGGGAATGATGTGTTGGTAGACTTTTAAAATGTTATATTTGGATTGAATGGTGTATGTGTATACTTTTAAAATCTATGTTTGATGAGAATGATGCATTTAATGGTTTATAGAACTTTAAATTTTCATTTTTGTTGAATGTAGTAGATATTCTTAATTTCTATATTATTATAGATTATTTAATTGTTCAAATTTTCAACACTTACTGATTTATTTTATTTCTTATTTTGCTAGGTATGTTCATAAAGGTCTCGAGACAAACAGGAAGAATTCAAGAACCAACAACCAAGCATCAACGGTCAGGGCTTATTACAAATTTAAGTCCTTCAAGTTATTCAATGTAGTTAATTTTCTAACATTCATGGTTAGAGATTTTTTAAAACTTTCTATTAATTTTTTCCAGCATATTTTGTACTTATATTGTGATTCTTAAAATCTAATATATATATTTAAGATTTATGAAAATATAATTTTATCAATATATTTATTTAAAATTAAAAATAATTAAATATTTATGATGTTATAAATATGTCATGCTGATATCACTGGTTTGAACCGGTTCGAACTAGACCAGTTCTTTTTTCGGTTCAATCACCGGTTCGGTTTTGACAACATTGTTGCTATCCTAGTAAATAAATTAAAATTGCTTTCTCACGAGAAGTTCAAGCAAACCTTATAGTAGGAATGTAACTTGGGTTCTCGTAGTTAAACCTATTGGATGCTTTAAAATGGATAGAGTATGTTTTTATTTTTATTTTCATAAGTTAGGACAGGTACCGAGCAAAAATTAACTAGTTCAATTTGGATAAAATAGGTTCTAAGGTCCAGATGCTCAAAATCAACTTAAATTACTAATAGAAGTTTAATATATATTTTGCAAAATATTTTTTGTCGTGAAAGATATAAACATATACTTTAAATATATAAAAAATTATTTAATTAGTCTACTATTTAGTAAATTTAATAAATATATTTCATAAATAATATCATTATTATCTTGATTATTGGTTTTTAATAAGACTTGTAAAATTTATAGTTTTCAAATATAATATAAAGACTATTTTAAGTAGATGATTTAGTACCAAAACCAATTCGACCTTAAAAAAATGAAGTGGGCAATCTTTGAAATAACTTGATCTAAAATAGAGTAAGGTGAGAATTTTTGAGAATAAAGCAAAAATAAAGTTGATCCAAACCAAAACCACCTAATCCAAGTTGCACTCATACTGCGTGGTCAAACCAAGCTTAATCAAGAGCTTTGTTGTTGCTTTTGAGTAGAACTTGCAACTCAGTTCGTGTTCAATGCATATAAAACAGTTCGAAGCTCACCCTAGCTTTTAATTGTATATATTTTTTTCAAATATTTTCGTTATTTCACCCAATTATTGCTATACATATTTTCATCCGGGTAGAAATTATCTCTTATGGTTTCGTGTTGTGATCATCCAAGTTTATACCCTTTGGAACTCTGCAGTGATAGCCTAAAACTGTCTGTATCTAGAAAAAAATTTGTAGTAAGTTTGCAAGTAATGTTGAATCTTGAAAGTATAAGGCTCAAAACGGGGGTCTGATGGGATTTCGGGCCTTCAATATTCTGAAAATGTTGTGGTCAAGGTAACTATTTCAGTAACCATGTAGGAGTCTCCAGAGTCATATCACATCTATAATGTTAAAATCTCAATTTAGTATGTTGAGGATATTGTGAAGTGAATAAAAATTTGTTGGTGGGATTCTTGGACCTGGGGATTCATTTTTCTTCTTTACAATAGTTTGATGGGCATCTCTGTGGGTCAGCAGCTGTATGGATAGTTTGTTAGAATGACTTCTTTCCATATTGCATTATGCTTGTTGGGCACTGGAGGGCCGCTTCTGTTTTTACTTTGTAGATACACTTGCAGCAATATCCGCCTCTGTGGGTTCTATTTTTTTCTTAATTTTTAGGTATAGCAAAGATGCCCTTTGTGCCAACCACTGGGTAATGATGTAGTGTGACCCGCATGGCCTTATTGTAATTTTTAAAAATGTTTGATGGATTTCCAAAGTTTTGCAACCATGCAATCATTCACTGCTCATTCTAAAAAATCATCCTTGGTTTTTGACTTTGGAAGTTTCTTGAATCACCCTGCATCCTGGGATTGGTATGTAGCAACAGCTGTATTTATTTATTTAGAGGCAGAATTTTGTCTGTAAGCCTGGAGGCTCAAGTTTTACTGGCTTTGATACTTTTATTTTCTAGCTTCCTTTACTGCCCGATGCCACGTTGCTGGTAGCAGTAATTGCATTGACCAGCAATGCTATGATTGGGCAAATAGCAAACCCTAGTTTTTGCATGTTGATAGGAACCTGTGGGTTTCTAGTAGGGTGCAACTCGGGTCGGGTTGTATCGGGTTTGGGTGAATCCAAACCATAAGCCTACCGAGTTTATGTGAACCCAAATCCAAACTCTAACATTAAAATCCGGGTTCGGGTCGGGTTCAGACCGAGTTGGCATTGGTTTCATTCTTAGTTTCGGGTTGAAATTCTAGTTTTCTCAAACCAATAGAAGTTGAAATTACTGATAGTGATAATAATTTTTTTAAACATTATTCCATTAGCACATAAATAATTACACGCGAATATATTTCTATGACCTATAATATATTTAATTTTGATGAAAGTTAGTTTTTTAATTAAAAGATAATTCTAAATATAATGAACGTAATGAATTTACATAAATCAATCAAGGTAATGTTATTAAAAAAATCAAGTTAAGAAAAATAAATAAAATTACATGAAATTATTATCTAAAGTTTAATAGAAGTGAGACTTATATTTAATGTAGTTAGTTAATATATATGTAATAAATTTAAAGAGTTGACATATTTATAATGATTTGCAAATAAAGCTAATGTAAATGTAGTATATTTCAATTTTTATAAACAAATGCATATGTTATTTAGGTTTTAGAATAAACATCTTACAATTTAACTAAGTTATGATTATATGAAATAACTTTTATTGCAATTATAATTGAAATACTTAATACATAAATAAATATAAATATTTTAATAAATTAGGGAGAATATCGGGTTCGGATCGGGTTGGGTTTTGGTACCGGGTTGATGTAAACCTGATATTGGTTTCGAGTTTTCTCGGGTCCGGTTGAAATCGGGTCTAATTTGAAATTAGATACAAATTTAATTTTGAAACCGGGTTGGGTCGGGCGGGTTCAAACCGACCGGGTACCAAGTTGCACCACTAGTTTCTAGTAATATCCACAAAGCCGGTTCTGCATAATAACTTTTTTTTTTCTTAGTAACTTTCTCAGTGGTTCTTTTGTTTGAAGTAAAATGTGTTTAGTCATCAAAGTTGCAACATTCTCTAAAGCAAAGACACATAACGATTAGTGGTTGTTTTTTTTTTAAAATTTTTTTTTGATAAAGTAGCGGTTGGTTATCTAGTTGCCAAATAATTAGTGTATCTGGATGGTGGCATTTTAGAATAAAGATCAAAAGTTCTTCAACTTCTAACAAAGTCCATTTCCGACTTTCAGCAGATTTGTAACTTGGGTTAACAGCAGCATGCATCTCAATTGTTATTAATCTGATAGCTGCAGCTGCAGCATTCTCAAGTTTTCGTTCTGATTTTTGACTCATATTTTTGGCTTTGATTCGTTTATTTTCTTGCTCTTCTTTATTGCCCAATACCATGTTTCTAGTACAGCAATTTCATTGACTAGAAATGCCATGATCGGGTATGATTGCATGAAGCAGACCCTACTTTTTCATGTTAATAGGAACCTGTGGATTTCTGGTAATATCCATTGAGCTGTTGTATGGAATTACTCTTATTTTCTTTAATGACTTAACGACTTTTTTTCCCGAATTGTGATTTTATTGGCTATTGCAAATACAGTATTTTGATCGACATGTCTTGTTAATAACAATTTGGTGCTGTGGTTGGGACTGCAGTCATGTAGAGGAATATTTTAACCATGAAAAATTCGGTCAAATTGCATGGGTTCGTTCTTTCATCTTGGTTGTGCTTTCATTTGGGTCTCTTGGTTGAAAATGTGCAGCTTTTGGTACTTCTTGTATTTATTAGCTGCAGCTGTTAAAATACTGGCATTTGTATCAGATGACAAGGCTTTTCTGGACTCTGTTAGCATGCTTAATCTCCTATATAAGAATAGAATTATGTTTCAAATGGCTGTTTATCTTAAAAAGGACATTCAAAGAACTTATGATATCCCTTGTAAGTTGCAAGTTTGCTAAGCTAATTATCCTTTTGCATGCAGATGAGCTGATCGCCCCTGGTGATATGTTTTTATCTGCTTTTACTGGACGGATGGAGTCATCGTCTCAGAGTCCTGGAAAGCTGGAAGACATCTTCGAATCCTCTCTCAATTTAGAAGAAATCCACTTCAACGAAGGATTTAGAGATGGTTACGAGGAAGGGCTGATCTCAGGAAGGCAAGAAGGGAGAGAGGTAGGTGTCAAGGTGGGGTTCGAAGTTGGGGAGGAGCTGGGCTTCTACCGCGGTTGTCTCAACATTTGGAAGTCCATCATCCGCACCCAACCCAGCACCTCTTTCTCATCTAAGGTTCAGAAGAAGATGAAGCAGATGGAAGAGTTGCTTGATAAATACCCCATTTTGGATCCTGAAGACGAGAATATCCAAGAAATCATGGATGCTTTGAGGTCTAAATTCCGAGCGATATTGGCTACTCTCTCCATTAGATTGGAATACGATGGATATCTGAAGGAGTCGTCTAATTCTAAGGAGATGGGATTTTGACTTTTGACGGAACTTTTCACTCCACCTCGCATTGTAATTTTTGTCAAAGCTATATGTTTTCTTCGAGTAGCACAGAGGTAGTTATAGATGTCTTCTCAGTGTACAATAGTATTGTAAAGAAATTCACTCAATGCGATGAGGGTTGTGAAGAACTACCATGGGCCTCGGGTGGGCCTAACAAGAAAACGGCCCTTTGGGAGACCCGATCTTCCCTTCAGCAACACTTACAACGCAACCGTTCCTTTTCAACCCTCGCGTCCTTCGCCGCTACCCTCACACCTGCCTTCGCTTACTCCTCCCAAAGAAACCTAATCTTTCTTCTTTCCTAGCATCACCATGTCTGCCTACTGTGGAAAATATCACGGTACTGTTTTGTTTTCTTCTTCATCTTTCATTTCCTTTTCCGGGTTTCATTTTATACTGATTAGTTTTTCTCCTTGGGTTCTTAGATGTTTTTATCTCCCGTATTGATGTTTCATCCATTTGGGTATGCAGAAAATACAACGAAGTATGGTTTTTGATACCTGGGTCTTGTAGATCTCCTTGTAACATTTTCTTTTTCATTTCGTGTTATTATAACTTATTTTTTTTAAAGAAATCGTTGCCTGAACAAGATAAAACTTTGATCTGTTTGTTCAAGCCTGTTGTTAGTTATTTTCTTTTATATCCTGGTTCAACGTTTGGATTGGTGTGGTATTAGTAGTTTTTAAGCAATACCATGTAGTTGTTTCTGCTGCTGCGTGCTGTTTTTATTGTAAAATAATCATTCTGCTGAAGCAGGTAATCGGGGGCTTAGTTTTTTGCTTCTCTAGCAGGATCTCGATTTCTCTTACCTAAAATTCCTGTAGTTTTTTCTTGAAATACCAATATGTCTTATTTCTTTATCTGAAGTTCTGAACTCTGCTAGCGTATATCTTCGTAGTTGCACCAACCTATAGGTTTCTTCCCCTGTTTTTGACTCATATTTCTGGCTTTGATGGTTCTTTAATGTTTTTGTTTTATAGATCTGCCCGATGCCACGTAGCGGTAATTGCATTGACCAGTAACGCTGTGATTGGGCAAATAGCAAACCCTAGTTTCGCATGTTGGTAGGAACCTTGGGTTTCTAGTATACCCACGGAGCTGGTTCCTGTGATTGCATTGGCATATATTATATGGGAGTGGGTGGAAAAGCTGTATGCATATAAATAGTTCGAAGCTCACCCTAGCTTTTAATTTATAGTTTTTTTCAAATATTTTCATTATTTCACAGAAAAATTACTGTACATATTTTCGTCTGGGCAGAAATTACCTCTTTATGGTATTGTGTTGTGATCATCCAAGTTTATACCCTTTGGAACTTTGCAGTCATAGCCTAAAACTAGTCTGTATCTAGAAAAAAATTTATAGTATGTTTGCAAGTAATCCTGAATCTTGAAAGCATAAGGCTCAAAATGGGGGTCTGATGGGATTTCAGGCCTTCAATTTTCTGAAAACATTGTGGTCAAGGTAAATGTTTCAGTAACCATGTAGGAGTCTCCAGAGTCATATCACATCTCTAATGTTAAAATCTCAATTTAGTATGTTGAGCATATTGTGAAGTGAATAAAATTTTGTTGGTTGGATTCTTAGACCTGGGGATTCTTTTTTCTTCTTCACAATAGTTTGATGGGCATCTCTGTGGGTCAGCAGCTGTATGGATAGATTGTTAGAGTGGCTTTTTTCCATATTGCATCATGCCTGTTGGGCACTGGAGGGCCTCCTCTGCTTTTGCTTTGTAGATACACTTGCAGCAAATTTGCTTCTGTGGGTTCAATTTTTTCTTAATTTTTGGGTATAGCAAAGATGCCCTTTGTGCCAACCACTGGTTAATGATGTAGTGTGACCCGCATGGCCTTTTTGTAATTTTTTAAAATTTTTGATGGATTTCCAAAGTTTTGCAACCATGCAATCATTCACTGCTCATTCTAAAAAGTCATCCTTGGTTTTTGACTTTGGAATTTTCTTGAATCACCCTGCATCTTGGGATTGGTATGTAGCAACAGCTGTATTTATTTATTTAGAGGCAAAATTTTGTCTGTATGCCTGGAGGCTCAAGTTTTACTGGCTTTGATAATGCTTTGATACTTTTATTTTCTAGCTTCCTTTACTGCCCGATGCCACGTTGCTGGTAGCAGTAATTGCATTGACCAGCAATGCTACGATTGGGCAAATAGCAAACTCTAGTTTTGCATGTTGATAGGAACCTGTGGGTTTCTAGTAATATCCACAGAGCCGGTTTCTGCAATCACACCTCTGTTTCCTAGTAACTTTCTCATTGGGGACTTTTGCTTGAAACATTATTTAAAGTAGTACACATGATGCCTAGTGGTTGGTTATCTAGGCTGCCAAATAATTGGAATATATCTGGATATTTGCATTACAGAGTAGAGATCAAATGTTTTTCAGCTTCCACAAAGTCTATTTGTGACGTTGAACAGATCTGTAGCTGAAGGTTTAACAGCAGCATTACACGGTTGTTTTAAATCTGGTAGTTGCAGGCTGCAGCCATCCCAAGTTTTTCAACTCTTTTTCTTTTTGTTTTTTTCCCTCCCTCATATTTCTGGCTTTGGTAATGCTTCGACATGTTCATTTTCTAGCTCCCCTTTACTGCTCAACATCACATTGGTGGTAGGAGCAATTGCATTGACCTATGATTGGGCACATCGAAGGCCTAGTTTCACATGTTGATAGGAAGCCATGGGTTTCTAGTACTACCTACATAGCTGGTTTCTGCGATCACACATCTTTTTGTTGGTATCTTATTCTTATATGGGTGGTTTTGTTTTTTTTGTTTTTTTGGGATGTAAAATGTGTTTAGACATCTTAGTTGCACCATTGTTTAAAGGAGAGGACAGAATGCCTGTTGGACAGT
This sequence comes from Annona cherimola, assembly GCA_030490835.1. Lineage (NCBI taxonomy): Eukaryota > Viridiplantae > Streptophyta > Magnoliopsida > Magnoliales > Annonaceae > Annona > Annona cherimola. The sequence continues at coordinate 3,381,835 of CM059971.1, read as the reverse complement.
TATCTTGATTGCCAAATAGTTGGAATGTATGTAGATGTTGGCATTACAGAATAAGAGTTCTAAAGTTTTTGTACTTTGCAAGTCCATTTGTGACTTTCGACAGATCTATACCTCAAGGGTTAAAAGAAGCATGCAACTCAGTCGTTATAAATTTGGTTGCTGCAGGCCCTGCAGTAGCTTTGTTTCACTTGTGGTTTTGACTCATATTTCTGGCGTCGATGAGCTATGATAAATTTTTTTTAGCTCCCCTTTACTGCCCAATGCCACGTTGCTGGTAGCAGGAATTGCATTGACCAGCAATGCTATGATTGGGCAAAAAGCAAACCCTAGTTTTGCATGTTGATAGGAACCTGTGGATTTCTAGTAATATCCATGGAGCCGTTTTATGCAATTACACCTATTTTGGTTAACGGCTTAATGGCTTTTCCTCCCAAATGTGAATTGATTGGCTGTTGCAAAAGCAATGGCGTCGATTGAAATTTCTGTTAATGAGAATTTGGAGCTGTGATTTAGTCTGTTACTGCAGTTCAGGTAGAGGAATATGTTGACCATAAAAATTGGATGACATTGTATGAGTTACTCTTTCAAATTAAAACGCATTACATTAATGCTGAATCTACCCCCGACTCATGGATCTTATTTACTGAAGTATATGTTTTCATTTGGGTCACTTGGAATCCAGATTGAAAATTTGCAACTTTTGGTTCTTCTAGCTTTGTATTACTAGATTCAGTTTTTAAAATACTGGAAACTGTATCATGTGAAATGGCTTTGCTGGTCTGTGTTATCATGCTTAATCTCCTATGTATGAATTAAGTTTCAAAATGGCTGGTGACATTGAGAAGATGGGTTCTGTTCCTTGGTATCTTGATTTTGAGATCTCCCACATGTTACAAGTTATGCTAAGCTAATTGTCCTTTTGCATGCAGATGAGCTGATAGCCAATGCTACCTACATTGGCACCCCTGGAAAGGGAATTCTTGCTGCTGACGAGTCCACTGGCACAATCGGCAAGCGCCTTGCTAGCATCAATGTTGAAAACGTTGAATCCAACTGCCAGGCCCTCCATGAGCTTCTGTTTACCACCCCAGGTGCACTCCAGTACCTTAGCGGTGTGATCCTCTTTGAGGAGACCCTCTACCAGAAGACTGCTGCTGGCAAGCTCTTCGTTGATGTCCTCAAGGAAGGAGGTGTCCTGCCTGGCATTAAGGTGGACAAGGGTACCGTTGAGCTTGCTGGCACCAATGGTGAGACCACACCCATGGTCTTGATAGCCTTGCTCAGCGCTGCCAGAAGTATTACAAGGCTGGTGCTAGGTTTGCCAAGTGGAGGGCTGTCCTCAAGATTGGTCCAACGAGCGATCCCAATTGTCCATTAATGAGAATGCCAATGGGCTGGCTCACTATGCGATCATCTGCCAGGAGAATGGCCTTGTTCCCATTGTTGAGCCAGAGATCCTGGTTGATGGTCCCCATGACATTGACCGCTGTGCTGATGTGACTGAGAGGGTGCTGGATGCTACAAGGCCCTGAACGATCATCATGTGCTACTTGAGGGAACTCTGCTAAAGCCTAACATGGTGACTCCTGGTTCTGATGCGAAGAAGGCGTCCCCTGAGGTTGTTGCCAAGTACACTGTCCGTGCATTGCAAAGGACGATGCTGGCAGCTGTCCCTGCCATGGTCTTCCTCTCTGGAGGGCAGAGTGAGGAGGAGGCAACACTGAATCTGAACGCCATGAACCTATTTAAGGGAAAGAAGCCATGGTCTCTCTCCTTCTCGTTTGGCCGAGCATTGCAGCAGAGCGCACTGAAGACATGGGCTGGGAAACAAGAGAATTTGCAGAAGGCACAGGCAGCATTCCTAGCAAGGTGCAAGGCAAATTCAGAGGCGACCCTAGGGCAATACAAGGGCAATGCTGCCAAGGGCGAAGGTGTCTCCGACAGTCTCCATGTCAAGGATTACAAATACTGATTTTCCCCTCCTTTTTCCTCATAGGAACCTTAGGTAAAGGGATGAGAATTGTTGTCCACCTCGTTGAGATTAAGAAGCATTCGCAATAAGGCTCTGGAGGCTTTTGTGTGAGACATTGAAGCCCCACACCAACCGGACTTTGGGACTTCGGCGTTTTCAAGCTTTGTTTTTTCAATCATTTTTGAGTATATTTTTTCTGGGTGTCCAGGTAAAAATGGCACTATTGTTTTTTCTGTTGTTCTGTTATCGCTAATGAAATTTCAGTTATTGGGCATTGCTATTGATGAGTCTGCTCTTAATATATCTTCATTCATTCTCGGATGGCCCATTATTGAAGCAGAATTTTTATGCTTTTCATGCGGCCTTGTTAATGCATTTTTTTTTTTAGTCTTTTTTTGTTTTATGCTTTTGATCTGGTCTCGGAAATAGAGAACATGTTTGATGGCTGTTAAGGAAAATCAATCGAGTATTTTCATTTTAAGTGGGAATCCCAACATGTAATAAGGTTATTATTCATATTTTTTAATTATATTTCCTTTTATGCGTGGTAGTTAGGTAGGGAAAAATGTGAAAAATAATTAGGATGCAGATGCAATGATCGAAAAGTTGATGATTGGATAGTCATACAAAAGGGGATGTAAGGAGCGGGGATGCCTCAATGTATTTGGGCCTTTTAGCATTTAATATTTAATTATCTACAATTATGCCATTTTGTACATTATTATATATCTTTTATTTTCAAGAAGTCTTTTGTTTCCGAAGCCGCGGATGTCATGTCTTGTTCTTTATAAGTTTTATATGAATCTCCCTTGATGATCAATAATATATATATACATATATATTTGTATTTAATATCATTTATATTGTGATTGAAATCCTATCATTTGTTGAATATCATTATATATAGACTTTATTTACGAAGATGTGAAATCGGCTTAATAATAATAAATGAGGCTCATTTACATATTTAATTTGGATAAAATTAGGTCTTATAGCAAAAGAAATAATGGGAATATAATGGAGGGGAGTAGATATCCCATCAATCATGAATTTGTAAAAAACTGAGGCATTACATGATGAAACAGCTTCTATGCATAGTTACATGGAATGGAGGCTGTATGTATTTTATTTTTTAAAAATTTGTACGTGTGTGCATGTGATGTTATCAGCACCGGGACCAACTCCACTCAGATTAAGAAACACGAAAGGAGATATGCAAAGTAACCAAAGAACTGATTGAACATGATATCATTATTCCTTAATTTCCCATAAGATGCAAATTAACCAGAGTTGGACTTTATAAACATGATCATGTTATCCCTTAAACCAGGTTGGTTGTTACTGCAAATCGAACGCGATTTCAAACCATCTTTAGCAAATGTCCCATCAATTTCCTGGAATTTCAGGATAAACGAAACTTTGTCATACTACATTAAATCGATTTTAGAGATTAAATACTTGATTCAAGTGGGATTTAATTTTAAAATAAATAATTTTGTAAAAAATGTTTATGTGATAAATGGAGCTACAAGAGCAGATCTAGCAATTAATGTGGGTTAAACGCAAAATTGAATTGGTAACCCAGATGAAAAATGGAGACCAGACAATATAATATGCCAACTTCATCCCTCATTCCAAAAGGTTCTTTAATAGGAAAAATTGGAAATTTATAAAGTACAATAAAACTCATTTGATATTATCAAAACTATGTATTCAACAACTTAAAAGATGGATATGACATGAAACCTATGACAGCAACCTCCTCATCCACAATATTTTTGTTTCCCTTAACCTAATATTTAGATAATTTTTAATGGGATAATCCCATAACACCACTTGTATTGTGGGCGCAATATGTATGACTGAAAACGTATTTTCTTTTATCTTATTATTTTTAACTTTTTTCTGAATTTGTGTGCTCTAACTAGATCTTCCATCAAATAAAATTTGTTAAAAATTTTAATTTACTTGGTATTTTTATTTTTAAAAAACTAAAATAAATGTTAAACAAAACCAAAAAGTGGCCGAAATTTACAGGCTGTAAGGTTTGAATAGAGGCACACATTTATTAAAAATAGAAAAATTTTGAGCAGCCCATATGGGCTGTCATATGCTATCTTTGGCACAATTTTAATATGGAGCAAATTGCACGTGTAGCTACTGATTTTACTCCCAATGGCACTTATGCATAAGGACTTTTAAACATTAGAAATATACTCATGCATTTTGCTTAATATTTCATTTCTAACAATACTCTTAGGGATCCATTAAAAAGATCGTTAAACTCATACGAAATGATGAATATGCGTAAGACTTAATAAAACTAAGAGTTGATTTGCTCAAAATTAAAAATTCACATTCAAATAATAAATGATTCTATAATTGTAAAAAGTAAAAAAAATTCAGTCAAATATGATTTTTAACTATTAAATTATATTTAGGATCTGGACATATTCTTCATTTCACTCAAGGGCTAACAGTCACTTAAACGAATATCTAATGACATATAAATAAAATTTTAGGCAAAACAGTACATATTACAATGCAACAGTGTATGATTCATGTATTCTAAGGCTACTATCCGAAATGAATTTTTAGGCAAAGGATGGTGTTTTGGCCTGGAAAAATCATGCTCGTTTGGAAATAAATGCTTAATTAATTCCCCCCAGCAAAATTTTAAAGCATTTAATCCTTTAACCGAGTCCAAAAAGTATATCACATAAATATTTGCATTGTGTTCTACATTCTGATTTTATATCTCTATGAGAAAATCCTTTTGGAAGCGTTTTGGGCTCAAATGGGTTGGTTGAGAGTTTTGGGCTCAAGTGGGCTTGTTGGGAAGCTTTTGAAGCTTTTGGGCCCAAATAGGCATGCTAAAGAGTTTCAGACCATTGTTGAAGGGTTTTGGGCCTTTCTAGGCCTGCTGAAGAGTTTTGAACTCAAATGGGTCGGTTGAGAGGTTTTTGGACTTTTTCTGTGTTTGTTGAGGAGTTTTGGGCCCAAGTGGGCTTGTTGGAAATGTTTTGGGTTCAATCGGGTCTTTTTGAAGGGTTTTGAGCCCAAATGGAGAGGTGCGGGTAAAAATTATCTGCCTTGATTTTCATATGTGAGCTGTATAGAATTTACTCGTGTTCAAATCACAATGGCTCTATAAACTCCCAATCTTGAGTAAAGAAGAGAATTTTCATAGTATTTTAATGCAAAACAACTACTCCATCTTTTTGGATTTGTATGTCCTCCGTAGGTTGCTTTCATTTAGCGAGCTCGGTGGATCATACGTAGTCTTCGAGTGAGGGCAAAGTGTCGCAGTAGGTCCACTAAGAAAAATTTCTCATGTTATAGCAAGAATAGGACCTAGATAGATTCATTATAATTTGATTGCCCAGACCATGAAAACCAAGTGCGGTTTGATGATTCCGTTTTGGCAGCGCGGCAAATTGGCACAATGGCCTTATAAGGTTCAAAATTGATTTTTTTTTTTATAATAATAATAATAATGATAAAAAAAATTTTAAGAGGGAAAAAATACTCAATCTCGTGTATCTATTCAACCCACCACTTGGTGAATTTCTACTTAGGGAGAAGTATAAATGTATATATGTATATATATTTTTATGATAATAATAATAATGATAAAAATTTTTGGAAGTGGAGAAAATAACCAACTCCGTGTATCTATTCAACCTACTACCTGGGGAATATTTAATTGGGGAGAAGTGTATATGTATATATATATATATATTTAAATAATAATGGTAATGACAAAAAAAATTTTTGAAAAAGGAGAAAAATACTTAACCCCGTGCGTCAATTCAACCCGCCAATCGGGGAGCATCCACGTGGGGAAAAAGTATATATATATTTCTTTAAAATAATAATGACTATAATATATATGCATATTTTTTTAGTAGGAGAAAAATACTTAATCCCGTGTGTTGATTCAACCCGCCAATCGGGGAGTGTCCTCATGGGGAAAAGTAATTTTTTATAATAATAATAATAATAATAAATATTTTAGAAAATAATATATATATATTTTTGAAAGCCCTTTAAGATATATCTATATTTTAGGGAATAATATATGTTTTTGAAGGCCATTTATATATATATATTTTAGAAAATAATATATATTTTTAAAGGCCTTTAAAATATATATACATGTATATATAAAAAAAATATTGTGCTCAAAGGAAGTTAAAAAAATGCTGAGGACTTACTTTGTCTGTTGGAAGGGAGAGTTGAGTCGCTTCCGTTGGGGTTATATTGTTGTATGTGGCTAAATGAGGTATTCATAGACGTCTAGGGTGGAGGTGTGAATAGACCTGCAGGACTTCGATACTAATAAATTGAGGGTATGTTTGTTAATCAATAAAAAAAAGTCAAGTTAAAACTTTTCAATCTAAGACTTTTTACTCTCTACAATTATCCTATTTTTAATCATTTTTCGCATTTTTCTATATAACTATTCTATTTTTCAATCATTTCTACCTAACTACTTATACAACTAATCTATCTTTTTCAACTTTATCTTATTTACTTTTTATCATTATCCTTATTATATCATATTATTCAACAACTACAACTCTTTATAATTTTTCATCAAAAGTTTTAAGCATTTCCACACCCTGAGGACGCGGGACTAAAGTTCTCGGGCAGATTTCATGCCGGGTAAGAAGTGGCGTGGCCGATTCTGCGTCGGTAAAATAACAAAGCTTGAGGTGAAGTTCAGCGTCAGACTCGTTCCGCGGCTATGCGATTTTAAGCTGCAGGACTATTCATTTTTGTTCCACCCGTTCATTTTTTACTGGCAACCTCAGCTCGCTCCGCAGCTCCAAGCAACTCATTTGGCAGACTGCTGTTCCGCGTGTTGCCTTCTATGTTTGGTGAAGACTTCCGAGGCTGTGTTGTCGTGGGCTTGGCTACCAGGCTACTTGTTCCCGCTTAAGGTTATTAGATTACCATTTTTATAAAAAAATTTCAAAAAAATAAAAAAATAAGTATATACATTTGGAAGCAGAGAGCGCTGCCTGCTCCCGGGTGCAACAAATCAGGACCCTTTACTGCCACATGTTGTTTGCACCCGAGAGCAGGCAGTGCTCTCTGCTCTCGAGTACATATACTTATTTATTTTTATTTTTTTAGAATTTTTTTTATAACATTCTTAATCTAGATGTATTTAACACGTGTATAAATTTTTACCATTTTTAAATTACCTAAAATGCCAATGATTTTCAAAAATAAAAAATAAATATCTAAAATACTCCAAAATGGTAAAAATTTATATACATGTTAAATACACATAGATTAACAGTTTTATAAAAAAAATTTAAAAAATAAAAAAATAAGTATATGCACCCGGGAGTAGAGAGCGCTATCTGCTCCCAGTGCAACAAATCAGGTCTCAAGCACGCCACTTCGAATTTGGGATCATTATCCCCATTAAATCTCGGACTTCGGTTATATGCTCCTAGGAGCATGCAGCATTGTATGCTTCCGAGTACATACTTGGGTACTATATTTAATCTTTGGGTAAATTTTTACCATTTTTGGAGTATTTTAGATATTTATTTTTAATTTTTAAAAATCAGTGGTATTTTAGGTATTTTAAAATTACTAAAATGCCGCTGATTTTCAAAAATAAAAAATAAATATATAAAAATCTCCAAAAATGGTAAAAATTGATACATACGTTAAATACACTTAGGCTAATAAATTTATAAAAAAAATTTTAAAAAATAAAAAATAAGTATATGCGCCCAAGCCCCGGGAGCATACAACCGAAGTCCTTAAATCTCCTGCTCCGGGGAGCAGCGGAGCTTCCTTGCTCCCGGCCTCCCAGCACCGTCGAATTCGGCATGGAAATCTCTAGTCGTTGGATTTGGCGCGCGCGTCGAGGAGGAGAGATTTGCGGGCCGGCCACTGTCCGAATGCCAGGATAGGTGGCTTCCCTGCACAGAGTCCCCTGCTTTTGGAGATTTCAATTTCCAAGCTTTGCATTTCGCGCGCAGCTCCTCCTCTCACCTCTCTTCCCGTCGTCCCGAGCTTTCGCGTCTCCTCTCGCCCGTCGTCGCACTCCTATGTACAAACGGATGCTGTAAACGGCGTATTTTAAAAATAAATTCCGAAAAAACTTTTTGCAAAATTTGTTCAGTCGACGGCTTCACCAATCACATTTTATGAAAGCTATTTCATCAATCACATGATTAATTTAATCAAATTGGTAAGAATGGTTGTATGGAGATGGGAAAGCCACGCTTGAAGTCAAGAAATGGAAAAGACATGAGCCCATCATCTTCAATGAGAGTAGTCCACGATAAGTTAAGCACAAGATAATGAAGGAAAAGAGCAGTTCCAAGCTTGGCAAGATCTAAGCCAGGACAAAGCCTTCGCCCTCCCCCAAACGGTGTCAACTTCTTTCCTCCTATCCTTTCCTCGCTTGTCTTATTCTTCCCATTATCCTTCACAAAAATTCGATTAGTTTAGAAAAAAGAGTTTTTATAAATTTAAGGGGTTGCTTGGTTCGGGCTAAAACTTTTTATCGTATTTTAACCCACCAATTTTTGATGCATTAAGGGTGTGTTTGGTAATAAGTAAAAGTTGTCAGGTTAAAACTTTTCACTTTTCACAATTATCATATTTTTTAATCATTTTTTTATACAATTATCCTACTTTTCAATCATTTTTACATAACTACCAACACAACTAACCTATCTATTTCAACTTTATCTTATTTATTCCTCATCATTACCCCTATCATATCACATCATTTGGCAACTTCTACTCTCTACAACTTTTCATCAAAAATTTTGATGGTCTGTCACATGCAACTGCAGTTGTGGAGTTGGTACGAGATTGTCGTATTTTCATATGTCTAGCACCACGAATGACGCTGATTTACTGCGTCCCACTACTTCCAATGTCACAAATAAGATGATGCTAGCAACAATTAATAACTTCAATTGCGATGAATTATCAACTCAAGAAGCGACGCAACTGATAGAGACGAGAGTGGAGTTTGGTCGACTTCTTCTCATGTACTAACATTTTCTCACTGTTCGAATTGCTAACGGTACGGTCGACAAACTTCTGCTGGATTGAAAGACCACTAAGGCACATCCACATGACAAGTTTTACATTCATCATCGACTTTTCAAATAGACCTTAATTATTGAGAAATAATCTTAGGGTGTATTTGGGAATGGATAAAACTTTTGATGAAAAGTTATAGAGAGTAGAAGTTGTCAAATGATGTGATATGATAGGGGTAATGATGAAAAATAAATAGGATAAAGTTGAAATAGATAGGTTAGTTGTGTTGGTAGTTGTGTAGAAAAGATTGAAAATTAGGGTAATTGTATAGAAAAATGTGAAGAAATTATTAAAAAATATGGTAGTCGTGGAGATTGAAAAGTTTTAGATTGAAAAGTTTTAACTTGACAATTTTCACTTATTACCAAACACACCCTTATTAGTTCGAGTTAAACAAATATCTCACTTAGCTTACCTCAAAAATTCATTTTTAATTTTTAATTTTTTGTTTTTTCTTCCTACATTTGTTTATCTAAGTATATTTAATATATAAATTAAGTTTTACTGTTTTTGATATTGTGTATATATATATTTTTATATTTTTAATCATCTATATGTATACACATATTTAAAATACCACCATCTTTAAAAATTTTAAAAAATATATATAACCATATCCAAAAATCATAAAACTTGTTTTGTATATTAAATACATTTCGATAAATATGCGTATAAATAAAAAGCAAAAAAAAATGTTGTAAATATATTTTTTGAGGTGGACTAAGTGAAATTTTGCTTAGCCGAGCTAATAGGATCACTTCTCATATATATATATGAGTCAATATCTAGCACAAATTAATTAGCTTTTATTTTAGATTAAGAAGAAGATTAATGCTTCTTTTGCAAGTAGACTCTCACGTAACATATAGTTCAGCTAAAAACTGACCTGTCATCTCCAAGGATTGAATTGTAAAGGGTTTGATTAATTTTAAGGATCAAGGTGAACTACGCAGAAGACGGGAAGAACCTTCCACCCAGCTGGAATCTCCATGCCTTTTAGACAAATCCAAATCACGTTAAAGAAAAAAGACAAATTTTGGCATTTAATTAACTACTTAATTAAAAAACCCATCAATTTCTGTACAATAACATTTCTACATGGGAGCTTTGGTAGGCTCAAACAAATTCCAAATCACTGATAACTATAAGGTTATATGAAACCTAAAGAGGCATCAATGGTGTATATAAGCATCTTTTCATATGACGTTCCATTGCTAATAGACATCAACAACCTCTCCAAGAAAGTTACTTTCCGGCTACGAAATGTATGTGTAAGGAGAAATTTTCTTATGATTAAAAAGTTTAAGAGCAATGAAATTTTTCTTACTAATTTAAGAGCGATGAAATTTTTCTTACTTATGATAAGGAAAATTTTCTTTGCATATGATAATATTTTACAACCACCACAGAATTTGATTGCCTAGTAAAAGAATAATGAAGTACTAGAAACTAAATTTCTTCTTAGTAATTGCTACATGACATATGCTGCTAACTATTAACAACTAAAGGCTGCAATTTATAAGAAAAAGTTAGTTGGTAAAAGCTAAAATTTTTGTAGTGAAGAATTTTGATAAATGCCAAAAGTACATTTTGTTATAGCTAGTGAATCAAAAGGTCAAAAACTAGGTAAATTAAGCACTCAACTAAATTTAAGATAGCTAAATTAGGCAGCAAATGCATAATATTCTCAGTAATAACGCTACAAGAAAGTGAAACATATATGCCCACTTCTGTGAAGCCAAAATTTTAATTTTACGTTGCTTATGATCAAATGCTACCAAAGATTTAGCTCCATTTGATGCCAAATCCTACTCTAATTGCAGCGAAAGTGTATTGCTATTGTAATCAAATTTTAATAGCTACATTAAATGTTAATTTTGATTGCATTCACGGGGGTACATTTAACGAAATGATATTACTAAAAAGGAACCAATTATTTAAAGGTAAATAATCAATTTTAGCCAACATATATCTAATACAACCAAATATATATTATATACAGCTAAAAAATTGGCAACATTAAATGAAATTTATTTTAGTAAAAGCTGGAGGAAATGGCCAATACACGCAATAGGCCATCTACAGTTAGGAGCCGACTACTCAAAATTGAGACCAAAATAAATAGAACTATTTCATGCCAAAATGGATTAGAATTTGATGATATTAAGACTAATATGGTAATATGTTTTCAAAGTGGTTTAAGAATACTAGTTAAAGCATCAGTTATATCGCCATGATAAGAAAAAATGTTACATCACATTTGTTTGTCAAAAACCAATATATGTTCGCTGATGACTAAATGCACCTGAATGCATCTCACTTATTTTTTTTATTTGTTTCTGAAATTTTTTTTATACAACTGTTAATTTGTATGTATTTATCATGTTTATAAATTTTTACCGTTTTTAAAAATTTCTAGATTTTTTTATTTTTTAAAATCAGTGGTAGTTTTGTAATTTATATTTTAAAAAATAAAAATATCTAAAAGTCTTCAAAAATGTAAAAATTGATATATATGTTAAATACACCTAGATTAAAAATTATATAAAATTTTTCAAAACAATTAAAAAAATGGGTTTTGCACTCGGGTGCACTACATCAGAACTCATATATGTTATTGGCTGTTTTCGAAAGAATATTAATAGCTGAAAACGTAGTTGTGATATGGGAGAACTCACCTTTGTACTATATGTGTTTTATAGCTTTTCTATGGACAAACTTCACTATATTTCCTCAGCAAAGCGCTTCATGAATGAGATCCGGAGTGAAATTTATGCACTTGTAGTCGTCCCATCCCAATTGTTCTCCCACTTTCTCCCTTCTCACCTTCTCATGCTCTTCCTTTTAATGACAAAATGCATACATCCAATGACCAATAAATGATGCTAAACACAAGAAATGAAACAGATTTTCCATTAATCAATAAGGTGATAAAAATGAATACAATTGCATGAAACTAGACTCTCTATGTATATATAAGAAGTGTTCCAATAAAGCCATATTGCACTACAATTATGATGCAATCTGCTACAAAAGCGGCTCATTCAATCATGAAATTAGTATCTATCTTACTATTGTATTTGAAATTATTTATTTTAAGGGCATTCTACTTTTCATTTGAATAGGATATGTAATGTATATATTTGCCTTATTCAAAAATAGTATAAAATTAACTTGTTAAAATAGTTTGATTTAAATTTTGATTTCACAATTGTTTTTCTAATATATATGCCTAAGTGTGCAACTTAGGTTAGGTAAGTCTAGCTCGATTCTATTATTACTTTTTCAAAAACTCTTATCTTACCTTTTTTTAAGTCAGGTTGATTCAGAATTACTCTACTCTATTTTCTTAAGGTCAAATCACTTCCAATTTTAATTTTTTAAAATGGTCTTCATATTGTATTTGAACAATATCATTCCATTACAAACCTTACTTAACAACATGTAATCAATATGGTAATAGTATAATATCAGAATATGTGTATTAAATATTCCAAAAAATAGATAAATCAAACGAGTTTTTATATGCTTAAATATACAAATATTTAGTAAAAGACATGATAAATATATATTAGCAATTTGGGTTGGTTCATGGTTTCTGAACCTTTACTCTATCGTAATTGAATTACATCTTTTTTACTTAGAACATACCTATCCTATAGGTAAGAAAGTATAAACCTATCTTACCCATTTTATGGTGCTTAATGGGTCAACCCACAGTTACTCTATCCTAGTTACATTCTTATCTAAGCAATGATTTTATTTGAATAAATATCATATAAAGTATTAATACATTAAAAAACATATGAAACTTTTCTTTTCTTTTCATAAAAAGAATACATATAGGCCTTTTCTAATGTAGCTAGACATGATAGATTATTAAGCTAACCATCATATATATCTTAGCAAATTAGGCATGGTAATCTTACCCGTAGTTCTCTCAATGCCTTGGGGCAATTACAAAGGAATTTGGCCATGACGGCGATTAGCAAGCTGTTGTTTCATATCCTCCCAGTAGTAGATTGAGAACCAAGCTAAGTATTTCTTCTTCCGACAGATCCTTTTGGATTAACAAAATATCTAAGAAATTCATCCTTCTCTCGTCTTTGCATATTTCTTTTCTCTCCTTTGTTGTAATATTGTCTTTGTAATCGCTTTTATTTGTTGTTTTGCCTGTTAAACCAGGGACTCATGTCAAGCAACCATCTAATTAGAACCTAGCTTTTGGATTTGTGCAACACATTTAAAATTGTTGCAAATTGAAAAATATCACGTCAAATAAACTACAACGGATATAGAAATTTGTCCACCTATATATTCATGAAAAATTAAATAAAAGACATGATAAAAGGTTTTTTGACACTTACATGAATTGCCTTGGCATAAGGTGTCCCACAGATATTAATAGGGAATGAAACTAATCCTTTCATGAAAGTAGTAAAGCTAGGAAGGATTTGAGCTGTCTCATCATCTTCTGGGCTCAAACTAAGAATTTGTTTCACTATCACACTAAACATAAATTGTGACACATAAAATTTTAATTAATGCTTATCATAAATATATACAATTCCAAAGGGTTAAATTCCAAATATGATCACAAAATTTTCCCTTGTTAATTAATATAACCACACATTTGTAAAAGAGTAATAATTTAGTACTTACAATAAGCTTGAAGACTCCATATATATACACATCCGCTTTTCCCAAATCATTTTATTAATTATTAAATGGTTTAGAATTGAAAGTCATAGAATAAAAAATTTTGCATGAAAAGATTCTTGCAGGACCACTGCATTTGATCATTACCTATTAAAAATGGCTGAAAATGTGAGGTTATTTTGGTGACAATTTATTATTTAGTTATAGATATTTCTTCACTTTTGAATGGTAACATACGGTTAAGTGTGACTGATTTTTAAATTGAACTCAATAAAAAATAATATTTAATGTATTACGAAAATTTGGCTGTATATAATAATATATCTTTGGTTGAAACTAATATAGTACTACACTGCATTTGATATTTGACAGCAAAAAGATAGCTATAGATACATAAAATTTTGTAATGAAAATGGCTGACACTTTGTGGCTATATTATTACCTATGTATATGAGTACAAATGTAATTTCTATTCATATTTCAATTAACCCCTATTCTTGGTCAAATGAGGAGATGTATCAACATGCCTTGCAGGTTTCATTGCAGAAAATGAGAGTTTCGTTGCTTGTCCACGTGCTCATGATCCTAATTGAACTGTTTTCAATATCAGAGATGAAGCAGCTGTTGCCAGCTTTGATGGTGGCAAAGAGGGGGAGTGCGGCAGCTCGAAGTCGCTTGTGGTGATCACCAGTAGTCACAAGCATGGTGAGATCCCCAAGTATGCCTGGGATGTTAGCAGGATAGCTGCTCTCAAACAACTGATCCTCATTGTGGAGAATGAATGAGTTGAAATCTAGGTCGCATGAGACTATTGCTGGGTGCCCGAAAAGATGGGATTGAAAAATCTTCCCATATCTTCAATTGTATGCATGTATTCAGTAATAACAATTAGACATTGGGCATTGATTACTAGTACAGATAAGAGAGGCATTTACAGGGTAAGTCTTGCTTCTTTTAACCAAATTTGTTGATGTGTTTCTATTTCTAGTGACAAATGCTGTTACCCTAAACTTATCTCTAGGCGTAGAATTGGAATAATTTTAGCCAAGAGGCTAGTTTTGCCTTACATGTTTCACATAGTGTTTGCTTACTTACATCAAGCACCATGGATTTGGTCAACTTTTCATAGGCTATTTGGCCAGACTTATAATTTCCACACAAAATTTTTGGGTAAAAGCCATAAAAAGCTTCTTAACAAGAACACCTATTTAGAGCTTTTCGGCCAATGCACGACTTTGCGTTAATTGTACCATTAGGCCAGATAGACCCTTGGGTTTGACATTGTTTGGCCTATTTGAGCGCCATTAATATCCATAATAAGTGCTGACGTTTTGCGCTTTTTTAGATGTTTGGCCGAGATTACCTATTAGGCTCGAATGTTTTGTATATAAAAACCAAACATGTTATTGAAAAAATTCTCTCCATCGTATAATGGTTATGAATGTAGTTGAATGTAATATAAGTTATTATGATGTATATAAATACTTATTAAAAAAACTGAGTAATTTGCACATATATCTACATAATCTGACCGAAATTGCAAATATAATTATGTAGTTTCACAAATTGCATATTACCCTTATACAATTTTACTAAAATAGCATGTAATCCCATGGACCTCTTTTTGTTAACAACTGTTAAAAAATGTGTTAGTAAATTGGATAATGATGGAAATAACCCTGTTCAAAACTATATTAACTCACTTGTGCTCCTTAGAAAATCACTCTTTTTACATGATCTCTTCTCCGAATATGCTACCTGCATAATTGAGTATTTCATAGCGATGAAAATTTAATATAGATCTAAACAGGGTTATTTCCATCATTATTTAATTTTCTAACACACATTTTAATGAATGTTGATGGAAAATAGGTCACATGAGAGTTTTATGCAATTTTGGTAAAATTATGTAGGAGTAATAAGCAATTTATGAAACTACATGAATATATCTGTAATTTTAGTCAAACTATATGAGTAAATTACTCTTAAAACTCACCAAAAAGTAATAGATAAGCTAAGAAACATAACTTATGCTTAAGGCATGAACTTTTCGGCTCGGGCAAATAGACCCTAAAGATTCACTAATTAACTTTTCTCAAGCAAGAATTACACTCTGTGAATTCAGCCTTATTGTCTTAGGATTTTAATTTAGTAAAATTTATCCTAATTTCCATCCAAGCTTCCCTTTTCTAACGCACTTACTGTTCTTTTTTTTAGAAAGAAAATATTTATCATATTGTACTCACTTATCCCACTTTACTGTTCTTAACTTCCTCATTATTTCTTATATTATACTCCTCAAAAAGGTAATTTTTTTGCCACTCATAACTAAACGGGGCTGCACATGAATTATGGATATGGTTACTAGAATTTGGCCACAAATAGTTATATACATCAGACATAATAACATATTACTTAGCCACATCTAACATCAAACACAACAAAGTTTAAATTTGGTTACAAAAGGGTGGCCTTATGTAAGAAATTTTTCAATAGTATATACAATTTCATATACACTTACTATATGGGTAAATTGCAAATATACTTACTTAATTTGACCATAATTACAAATATACCCATATAATTACAGAAATCATAAATAACCTCCACTTAGTCTGACTATGATTGTAGATATACTCACACTGTTAATGTGTTCTGGTGTTGTTACCGCACTGTTACAACATGAGTATATCTGTAAAAACTAAGTATTCTTATTTAATTTTTAAAATTGCAAATATGCTCATATTGTTTACATTTTTTTGCGAATATGCCCATGCTATAATAGTTCAATAATGGCGTCATAAGGGTGTGGGTGTACTTGCAATTTTGGTAAAACTATGCAGAGGTTATATGTAATTTGAAAAACTATATGAATATATTTTGTAATTATGGTAAATCTTAATGAGTATGTTTGCAAATCACCCCTGACCACAACAATATCTTACTTTTCCCAATTGGTTACAAATAGTTGTTAGAATTTAGCTACAAATAGTTATAAAACATCAGTCACAATAACATAGTAGTTAGCCACGTCTAGTATCAAATGCAACAAAGTTTAAATATGGTTACAAGAGGTAGCCTTATGTAAGAATTTTTCAATAGTAAATACGATTTCATATAACTTACTACAATAATATCTTACTTGTCAAAGTCTAATTTCATTTCTAATTACAAATTCCACCTGGCTAATATGCATGAAAAGAAAAATGAACGTTTAACACATGTTTGGAATCATTTGTTGAGTGAAATTTGGATGAGCAGGACAAATGAGGATATGTTGTGCATTCATAAATGAAAAATTATATTTTGAAAGAAAAAGTAGTATTAGAAATGTAAAAATAAGATTTTAATTTATTGAAAATGAGAGGTTTTATAAAAAACGAGAAAAATAATATTGAAATTGATAAAAGTTGCTTTTGTAACGAGAAGTTTTATCTCATTCTATCTGTCGGGATGGTCTTGCAAACTTCTTGACTTTTTTTTATTAGTGTGTATTTACATCACATCTCAACTCATATTACAATTAAGTCATAAGACAATTCTTACAAATTTTTCTAAAGGAGAAATAACCTCTCAATTATCAATAAAGAAAACCATTGCTCTCAACTTAAATCTCAGCCGGTGGTATTCATCTCGCGCACTTAGCAGCGTCAGGGCCTTATTCAACCCATTGTGGTCAATTGAGAATTGTTCGGTTGGTGAAAACCCCTTGACTTGGTTACACTAACATTTGTGTATATGGTGTAACTACATATGTATTTTATTTCAAAAGATACAACATTATTATTAAATATCACTATAACAAAATGTATTGTTCATGACCACTTTTTCAGTACTAAATACAGCTCGAGTCCCACATTAATTGCAGTCGACGTTTTATTATTATTTGTAGGTCAATTTTAATAGTTGTGTTCAATATTATTTTTTATGTCTTGTAATATAATTGACATAAAAAATGATTACATTTAACTAAATGTCGTCACTCAAAAGCAACAAATATTATATTTTTTTAAAACGAAACAAATATTTATTGTTAAATTGTTTATTATAGCCAAATACATATAATGTAATCAAATATATGCTATACGAAGGGGTACCCACATCATCAACTTTGGACATCTAAGGGGCAACGTGTACAACTAAAAAAGTAGTCACACAAAACATAACTCAGAAATTTTGTAAATACACCTATAAAGTTTGACTACTATTGCATCCATATTTCTAAGTTTACCGATATTGTAAATATATCCACAAAGTTTACATGAAATTGCTAGCATGTCCCTTTCGTTGGGATGCCATTAGAATTTTTTGTAAAATGATAATAATGCTCTTTAAACTAAGTGATACACTTACCATTTTTAACTATTATAGACATATTTGCTATTTCATTATTATATATATTTTTACATATATTACTATTCTAGTCTTTTCGCAAACAAGCATATAATATTTGCAAAAATCGTAAGTGTATCACTTGGCTCAGAGATATTATGTCATTTAAAAAAAGATTTTAACGGTATTGTAACAAAAGGATACCTTGCAATTTCATAAATTTTTTTGGAAATATTTATAATATTAGCAAACATAAAGATACGGATGCAATATTGGTCAAAAGTTGTTGGCATATTTGTAAAAATGCCATAAAACTTGTTGTAAAGCCTAACTTTTAGCAATGGTAGTATAAAGACTCTAGATAAAATCTTTTTGACTAAAAAAGCTTTTACTCATAGTGATTAACTTCTATCGCAAGCTAAGAAAAAATTTAACTCACTTTTGGGGTGTGGTTTTTGTGTCTTACACCTTTAGATTGTGGAAGATTTTTTAATGCACTTCGGTACACTTAGCCCAGTGCACTTAGGTATATTTCACCCATTTTCTTTTATTTTTTTGAATTTTTTTATGCAGTTGTTAATCTAAATGTATTTAACATATATATCAAGTTTTATTAATTTTGAAAATTTGTAGATATTTTTAAAATTTTTTAAAATCAGTGAAATTTTCATAAAAATTTTTAAAAACATATAAAAAAAGGGTATTTGCCCTTAGGTGTAGTAGATCGCAACTCTTATATTATCACAAAAAGATTTATTTATAAGGAAAATACTTATTATATAACTAGGGATGATCTATGTAATGACCGTAGTTAGTATTTTTTCTCTCTTCAAGATAGAAATTTTTCCTTTCATTCTTAACTCCTCTAAATTCTTTTCTTTAGATTCTTAAATACAGGGGACATTTGGGGTATGGGAAATGGGAGCCAGGCCATATGCCCTTGAGAGCATTGAGTTCTCAATGCTCCCGAGTGCATACACTTATTTTTTTATTTTTTCTGAAATTTTTTTTATGAAACTATTAATCTAAGTGTATTTAATATATAAATTAATTTTTACCATTTTTGGAGCATTTTAGATATTTCTTTTTTATTTTTGAAAATGAGTGGCATTTTAGTAATATTAAATTATCTAAAATACCATTGATTTTTAAAAATAAAAAATAAATATAAAAAATACTCCAAAAATGATAAAAATTTACGCACATATTAAATACACTTAGATTAACAATCTTGTAAAAAAAATTTCAAAAAAATAAAAAATGAGAGTATGCACCGAGGAGCATCGAGAGCTCAATACTCCCGAGAGCATAAGATCAGTTCTCATGGAAAATGTGGATGAGAAAACGTGGGGTGCACAAATTTCAAGGCACTTCATTAATCATCGAATGATTAGATTTTTACATTTTTACTTCTATATTTCAATCATTTTTCTTATCAATTGCCTTTCAACAAACCTATTTATTTCAATTTTACAATACTCATTTCTTATCGATCACATAATTTTCAAAATATTTCACCAAATATTACATTTCTCACCGTTTTCACTCTCCAAAATGTCTCCCGTCGCTTTTGATCTCCCCTTCCATTCCGGGAAATGATTCAGGGTGTGTTTAGTTGGAGGTAAAACTTTTGATGAAAAGTTTTTGGAGTAAAAGTTGTCAAATCAATAGAAAGTAATGTGATATAATAGGAGTAATGATGAGTAGTAAAGAGAATAAAGTTAAAATAGATAGGTTAGTTGTATGGGTAGTTGTGTAGAAATGATTGAAAAGTAAGGTAGTTTGTATAGAAAAATATGAAAAAATAATTAAAAAATAGAATAATTATGGAGATTGAAAAGTTTTAGATGGAAAAGTTTTAATTGATACTTTTTTGTCCTAAACAAACGCACCCTTAATGTGTCTTTGGGCACTGAAATTTCAATGCGCCCCTGCAAGCCTCTTGTCCAGCTGTCGCGCGGCACCTCTCAGTCGTCGGAACTTTTACGGAGCCCACATATTTACAATCTCGCCTCCTGTATCAACGAGATCCTAAGGAAAGAGGAGAGAGATTAGTCGGATGGGGGGCCTGCCCGAGAGCCTGACAGATCTGAAGAAGAAGAGATGGTTGCTGGCGGCTGGAAGTGTGCGATGGCGATGAGATGGCGGCACCAAAGAGTAGATCAGCGGCATGAACGAATGCTGATGGAGAGAGGCTTGGGCGGTAACAGCTAGCCAAACGACATCAAAGTGTCTTGCGATGACAATGATGGAGAATGGTTGGGCGGCATATCTGGCAAAATCTTGTGTAACAATGGGGATCTGTCGTTCGCCAGTGATGGAAGAGATGACCAACAGGGCTGTACGAATCTGGCGAGTCAGTGCATAGGCCGACGGCAACATCAACCTGCAGTGGAGAAGAAGAAACCACCGGGCATCGGCAAAGCGATTGACATAAATGAAAGAAAAGCCTGCCTCAGCTCAAATCCAAAAATCGAAATCTTCATTCCTTCGCAATGTGACATTTTTCATTTTACAAGGGCAATTTCAGATTCATATTTGCTTTTCTTTTGACCATTTTATTCATTTGTATCAAATTCGGAGAGGCACGTGGAGACCTAATTTCACTACTACATCTTCTCCTTTGTCTTTCTTTCTTGTTCTCAGATAAAGTGTAACGTATAATATTATATGCAATTAGTATGTTATCTGTGATAGGTTTTTCTGGAACAAAAGCATAATCCCACGAAAGTACAGGAGTGATTCTGTTAGCCCGGGCTAAGTAAATGGCCCACTTAACCCACATCAAAAAACTTATTTATAATAATTTTTTTTTACTTTTTTTTTCATGTACTTGTTTATCTAAGTGTATTTAACATATAGACCAAGTTTTACCATTTTTGAATATGTTTATCTATTTTTTTGAGATTTTCAAACATCTATATGTATATATGCATTTAAAATACCCTTATTTTCAAAAATATAAAAAAAATATATGCACATTTCCAAAAATGGTAAAACTTGGTCTATATGTTAAATACATTTAGATAAACAAGTATATAAAGAAAAAAACAAAAAAAAGTTGTTTTAAATAGGTTTTTTGAGGTGGGCTAAGTGGGTCATTTACTTAGCCCGGGCTAATAGAATCACTCCTCACGAAAGTATATTTTCAATATATATTTACAAGTACTTTTGACAAAATTTTATAAAGGGTAATTTGCATATATGTATATATATATATGTATATCCACATAATCTGACCTAATTGCAGAGATACTCACATAGTTTCACGAATTGCATATTACCCCTACATAGTTTCACCAAAATTACGTATTACCCCAAGCCATTAACTGCCGTTAATATCTGCCATTATATTTTCAAAAAATGATGAAAATGCCATCATCCATAGTTTCATGAATTGCATATCACCTCCATATAGTTTCACCAAAATTACATATTATCCCTATGAAGATGAGGAAATTTTCATTATTTTTGAAAATATAACGGCAGATATGCTATTCGTGAAACTACATAATGAAACTATGTTGGGATAATATGCAATTTGTGAAACTACGTGGGTATATCTGTAATTTCGGTGAAACTATGCGGGTATATATACAAATTACCCTTTTATAAATAACGTTGCATAGTCTAATAGGCGATTACTTGATTTGCACACTCTAGTTAGGTGATGATGTCTCAACGAAAATGTTGCACATTTCAAAAATATCGTGAAAATATCTCCTAGATATTGTAGTACTTGCTCTTCTTTCGGCACCTAAGCACCTTAACCACGTTAATGGAACTTGACTCTTTAGTTGACCTATTTAATGACTCAAACCTATTCAATTTAATGCTGGATTAGATAAAAGTAGAGAATTATGGTCTAAATTATTAAAAAATTACAAATTATTGATAATTCTATAATTTTATTCAAGTTTTTCCCTCAAAAGGAAAGAAAAAATAAATTAAAAAGTCGGGAATAAAACTTTGTGCTAAATATAAATAAAAAACTTTGTGCTAAATAATTAAATATTTATTAAGGAAGAATGAGATGTTAAAAATCCATAATGTAATTATTAGTCATTATTTTAAATATAAAATTTGAATGTATGACAATGAACGCAAGATGGATATGAGAAATGAATCAGCTATGGGCAAATTTTTTCAAACTATACAAGATCTTTGAATTGAATCTATATATTCTAAGACAATTTTCTAATTTTCAATATAAATTTTTCAATTTCCAACACAATTTTACCAATTCGCAATACAACTTTACTCATTCACAACACACATCATTATATTTTCATCTTAGATACAAATTTGTTCAAAAAATCTTATATCATTAAAGTGTTTCAAATGATACAAGATTTTTGGATTAAATCTGTATCTAGGATGAGAATGTAATGATGTATATTGAAAAGGAGTAAAGTTGTATTGAGAATAGATAAAATTGTATTAAAAATTGAAAAGCTGTCTTAATAATTGAAAATTTGTCTTAGAAATAGTGATACAGATTCAATTCAAGAATCTTGAATTGTTTAGAACACATAAGGAATTTTTCTACAGGAGACTGGAGGTAAACTTTTTATCTACAACATTTTCACCTTCCACTACTAGTTTATTTTCTAATCATTTTTCACTTTTTTCTATACAATTATTCTATTGTAAATCATTTCTCTACAACAATATATACAATTATTCTATCTATTTTAACTATATTTTCTTTTCTTTTCATCATTATTCTTATTATGTCACATAACTTCTTCCATTTTAAAACATTTTATACTGAAAATTTTTTATTTAAAAAGTTTTAAACCATATCAACATACACACACATGTATTAAGCATGCACACAAGTGTGACGTGGTTTATCCTAAAAGTGCAAATAGAGTTGGTCTCAACCCAAACTCAACTAACCTAACCAGATTTATAATAAGGGTTGAGTTAGGCATTAAAAAGTTACATAATTCAATTTATTTTAACCCAATCTCAAAATGAATTGGTTTAAGTTCAATGTTTATCAACCTAGCCCGACTTGATTTCATTTTTTAGTACAAATATAATAGATTATTTAAAAACAGTCATACAAAATCAATCACATTTAATAATTACTTAAAATTAGCATATAGAATCATATGAAGATCAATCACATTTTATAATTACTTAAAAATTAGCATATAGAATCGTATGATACAAAGACATTAAATAGACAGTAATAATTATAAAAATGATTTATTCTATGGACAATAAATAGACATTAATACTTATAAATATGATTACCTGACAATTATGTTATAGTGTAAGTCATAAATTGGAAGAAATTTCCATAAAAGATTAATTTATATTCTAAAATTAAATTTAATTAAGTAATTTTTTTTAAAATATTATATATTTAATAACCCAATTTGTAACCCAAGCTGAACCGATTTATATGGATTTAGTTTAGAGTTGGATTCGAAGTTTTAAAAATAATGTTGAATACAAGATCAAGCTAACATTTTATAAATAAAACAAGGGTGAAAATCTCAACCAGATTTATACCTCCAGTTTTGCCTCACCTTTATCGCTAGATTAATCACTAGCCCAATGTAAGCCCAAGTGAGCAGCCCGAGTGCTAACCTCCAAACAGGCCTCTTGAATCCCCAAAAACTCTCCGCCAAAACACACCGCGTCTAACATCCCAAAAACCGCTCTCTTCACCTGCAGCCTGCCGCTGAAAGGTTCGTTCAGCTTCCTCTCTTTCCGCATCCGCTTTTCCTTTTGTTTTGATTTCCTAGTTTTTCTTCTTGCAAATTCCCTTTTTTAATCACTTCTCATAACCCTTCGTTTCTTCCTGTTGCCTTACCCATAGTCATCTCATCACTGCTCTCTGGAGAATTTCCAACAGGTCAAGATTTCATTTCTCAAGTCCATTGATTGTTTTTGTCCTCCTTGCTATGCCTTTTTGCTGCTGAATTACTCGAGAAATCATGGTTTCCTATGCGTATGATATGGGTGATTTTCGTCTGGATTTGTTTTTTTGAAATATTGTGTCTGGATGCTTTCGAATGCTCACTCTTCATAATTGAAAGCCATCATTGAATGTGATAGAACGATTCTTCAATTTGGAAAGGGAGATTTTGGGTGTTTTGGGGAACTCTTGGGAATTTGACCAACATATTCTTGTGAGGTCCTTATATCAGCTTTTTTGCACGAGCATTACTTGAGCGACTTTGGTTGGTAATTCTTCATTTGCGACCATCGACAATTTCCATGGGTGCAAAAGTTTTGGATAAGAAACTCCAAACAGGATTGTTATTGTTATTTTCTGTATCAAGCTACTCGTTCATTGATCCCCTTAAGGTCCTAAACAGGCTACTGGCACTGTAAGCTATTCCTTGGAATTTAAATAGCTCTGTTGAATTTACTCGGAAGTTATGAATCACAGATACGTTGGATGTTGAATAAATGGCCAAATATAATCTGCAGCAACAGATTCTTGATATGGATGGATGAAATCTTTCTATGATGCAGTTTGTAGTTTTCTTGGTTCCTTTTCAGTTATCTTATCTTGCCACTATTGGAACTTGATTGGTTGTGATCGTTTGGAATAAACATTTTCTATCAAATTTGAGAAGTGAGAGATCCCCTTTCAAACAAGGATGTTTGTATTCAGGCTGTGGAATTCAGAGGGAATGAAAATGGTACAATAGTTGTCTGAATTTAGAAGAAAATAAAATAAAATAAAATAAAATGCAGTGATTAGGCTTTCGGAAAGTGTTCATGCAGGTTTTCGGTTTTCCTTGAGTAGTTGTTGGTGAATTCTTCTTATCCTCTCCACAAGGCTAACAAACATAAGTGCAACTTTTTACTTAATTTGTAAAATCATAATGTGGCTGCTATTCTTTCTGCCTTCAAAATCATTGCCGAAGGAGAAATTATTCACCATGAGCTGATGCATTACTAATTTTATTTTGATTTTTTTTAAAGTTAATTTCAAATATATTCACTTCGTTTGCCTTGAACTGCAATTATACCCTTGAAATTTGAAAATTTTCGTACATACCCGCTAAGTGTCCCATTTATTTCAAATATATCCAATATGATAGTTAATAATGTTTAATAATTTTAAAATCTCATACTAACCAAGGTTGATCAACATTGATTGTAGAGAATGAAAAGTTTTAATTTGAAAACATTTATGTTTATCCAAACACATCCTTAGTGAGTATATTTGAAAATGTTTAAACTTATTGTATATATTTGAATTGAGGGCAAATGTAGGGGGTATATTTAGAATTAACTTTTTTTATTTGTTTCATTACTGAATGCAATAATTCATGATTGGCCCAAAATATAACTATTTTTTCTCTAAGGGAGCTCCATAAGATGTTTGATTAGCAATAGTGCCAC
Organism: Annona cherimola; assembly: GCA_030490835.1. Lineage (NCBI taxonomy): Eukaryota > Viridiplantae > Streptophyta > Magnoliopsida > Magnoliales > Annonaceae > Annona > Annona cherimola. Next base: position 3,356,406 of record CM059971.1, on the reverse strand, counting down.
TTAGCCTAATTGGTGCTTTTGAAATGCTTATGGTCCTTTTTTCCAATGTCCATAAGTCTTTTTGTTGGTTCTTGTTTGTGTTTAAACTCAATAATCATTCCAACTCCCAACAATGTTGGTTCTTGTTTGTGTTTAAACTCAATAATCATTCCAACTCCCAACAAGTCTCTAAAAGCTAACTTTCGCTGTATTCAGTGGTTCATGGTTCAAATAACAACAATTGGATCCATATAGAAATGGTATATCTCTAATGGATTAGAAAATTATATGGAGCTAATCAAAAGAAGATATGGACAATTAAGAAAGGGATAATGCTCCTTTCACTACAAGAAAACTAACATTTGGTGACGGACGACTTTTGGCAATGCGCAACATTTTTTGAAAAGGTGATATAGTGATGGGATAGGTGTAATAATTAGGAGTAAAGAGAATACAAATATAATAATAGTGTAGTTGTAGGAATAAATGTAAAAAATAATTGAAATATTGAGGTCATAATGAAAAAAGTAGGATAGGATAGTTAGTTTAAATTAAGTCATATTAACTTATTTGTATGAAGGGATGAGAAATTTATTATAATTATTTTTTTGAGGGTGCATTGAGAAGTGATAAAATTTTTTGTATAAAAGTTGTCAAAATGAAAGAAAATAATGTGATAAAATAGAGGTATAGGCAAGGAGTAAATAAAATAAAGTTAAAATAAATAGATTAGTCATATAAGTAGTTGTGCAGAAATGATTGAAAAGTAAGATATCATATATGTAAAGAAACGATTAAAAATATGATAGTTATAGAAAGTGATAAATTTTAAATTGAAAAGTTTTAACGTGACATTTTTCTTGTATTATCAAACACACAAACTGGTCCCAGTTCATTTGAAATTGGAAAAACTCGCTAGTATTATGTTTTGTTTGCAGCCTGTGGGAAATGCAAAATTTCAGTAGTATTTCTCTGTGTTCTTCAGAATAAAATGGATTAACTGCTTGTAAAATGTTCTTGGATTAGGTTCTTAATTACCTTTCTGCGACCTTAATAACAGCGAATAATATTCCAAAGTTGGATCTAACAAACCAAAGACTGCTCATGAGTCATAGCATTGTCATCTCGGATCACCAGAAAGATTAAATCTCTCTTTTCCTTCTTTGCATATAGACCCCCATCTGCAACCATCTGAGTATGCAAGAGCTGATCCTCTGCTCCTTGTCCATAGCTCTCCTGTTCCCAGATTGTCTGACCATTCTACTATCCTTCATTTTCCTGAAATTCCTCTATCTACCCTTCCAAATGGAGTTCGTGTTATCAACCAATCGAACCCAACATTGGCTGTGCAAACAGCCTCAGTTGTAGTTTGGATTGATGCCAACAGCCGCTTTGAGACACTTGAGATCAATGGCACTACTCAGAGCATATGATCTTTGAGGGCACCCATCATCGATCTGCCCTTGCACTCCAGGAGGAGTTTGAGAACATGGGGGGTGCGCCTCAATGCACACACCTCCCTGGAATAGACAACGTTTTATGCCACTGTCCTCCATGGTGATGTCCCTGTTGCTGTAGACATCCTTGCTGACATTCTTCAAAATTTGCGATTCTCTGAAACTGCTATTAGGCGTGAGAGGGGTGTTATCCTCCGGGAGAAGGAAGAAATATGCCATTGCTGTTTTCCCCTCATTCCGCTTATCATTGAAGTAGTATTTTGATTCATTATAATGTCTTATTAATTTTCTTTTGATTATTTACATTCTGCAGCATTCCAAAATAATCTGCTGGGGAACACGATTTTAGGCGAGAACAAGACATTTGATCAATCTCAAGGGGGGATTTATATCAATATATTTCTACAAATTTTACTGGATCAAGAATGATGAGTCAGTTGAATATAAATATTGTACTTTTTCATGGACAAAAATAAAATAATCTATTACCTAGTATAACAATCTATTACATTACAAAACATAAAGCAATCTAATGTGTGAAATGTCTATGCACTGCGTTGGTACTTTAATCTATTTACGATTTATGTAATAGAATTTTTTTTTTGTTAGGTCATATCTTCTGCTGAGGCAGTTAGACATGGGGACATTGTTAATCAAGTAAGTCGAAAGTTTAAACGGCTTTCTACAGATCTAATGACTGCAACCCAACTTGTCAGTAGAAATCCAGCTATCTTCACTGGTTCAGAGGTCACCTTTACATTTTTCTGTTCTTTATTGTGTCAAGTCTAGCTAATACTTGAGGATGATATTTTAGTTTTTCCTATTACTTGAGATTAATTATCGTTATCATATGCATTTCCAACCTAAGGGGGTGGCTACACGGATCGTATCGTGTAGTTCCCTCTAATTTTAGGATGTATCCTTAGTAAGCCCACATATTTCCCTGTTCTTTTTTAAAGTTATCTAATCATTCTCTTTTCATCCTTACTTCTACTCTCTTATGGCCTTCTACTTGGATAAATTATCACCTCCTAAGTTTACTATCTTTTTCGTATCGCTAGGAAATTGACATTGAACTTGGATACTTGTAGGTTTGAGTTGCGAACCATGACTTTCCAATTGCACTTCTTGTGGTAGCTTTCAACAGAGCTAGATGAACTGATCCAGACTCCATTCCTGTGATGGTGTTGCAAAGCTTTTTGGGGTCATGGGATAAAAGTGCTAGTGTGGTGATTTTTCAAGGTGTGTTCTTTAGTCTTTTGGTTGAGTCCCTACAGAGAGAGACAAAACCTGGCATTTGTTAAACATATTTATTATGGTTTGGGCCTTTTACCTGTTGGCATGTAACATGTCCTATTCATCCATTCTTAGGCTTGTGTCTTCTTTGGTTGATCTTTTTGCTTAGTCACTGTCCTCATGGGCAGAAGTTCATCCCAAACTTCTATATACTTTGCTCCTCCACATTTCATAGTTAAAGAATGTTATTCTACAAGAACATGAGGCAGAGTGCTGTTGTTTGGTTTAATCTCGAGGTTCTTTATGCTGTGACTATTACTGATATTACTAATTTCACAATTGTCAGAGCAGAGCTTGCTTGTAGAGTCAGCCCAGATTGCTTGGCTGAGAGTATACTTGCTTTCAACACAAACTATTGTGATACAGTATTGTTTGGGCTCTTTGCCACTGCAATGGCAACGTCTATGGAAATTTGCTTTCTTAATTAGAGGTTGATCTCTTTGCCCAAATGGAGCTCCATAAGTCACTGTATGGGCCATTTACTTTTGCTTGGTAATGACTCATAAATTTTTGTCTAATGATTCTCATGCTGCTAATTATATCTTAATTCGTTGCCTTAATTTTCTTGTGTTGCTAATGATCTCTTAATTTGTTCTCTTATTATTGATGTGCATTTCGTTTCTATGGGGATCATTTTTCCCTGAACCGGACACTTTTGCACACATCCTGATTTGTTGCATGATTTGTCACTGGTAATAATGGAAGAGTTTAGAAGGCTGGCACTGAGAATTTCAGAACCAGAAGTCATTAGTGCTCGAAATCATGGGTACGATCATACTGCCAATCATTTTGGAAAAGGAAGTAATTTTGCTTTGAATCCCTAGTCATTCATGACGATACAACCAGCTTCATTGAGATAGGAACATGAGAGAGACCCTTTTGATTCTTACAAGTTGATAAAATGGATTGAAGAAATGGCATAGTGCTTTAGAAATTTTATGTTACTGTCGATTTCTAATTAAATTAAAAGGAAAATTTTATGAGACATCAGTTAGACTAGCTATGCTATATGAGGTAAAATGTTTAGTAGTTAAAGAACAACATATGCATAAAAATAAATGTAGCAAAAATGTTAATGTTAAGGTGGATGAGTGATAAAATAAGAAAAGATAAAATTAAAAATAAAGTAATATGAGACAATCTGAAGATAAAGCCAACGAGTAACAAAATGAGGAAAAGTAGATTAAGGTGTTTTAATTTTGTTAGATGAAGACTAAAAATGACACCAATAGGAAAGTTGAGTTTGTTCAAACAAAAGATAATAGGAGGATGAGAGGAAAACCAAAAAAAGGTGGATAGAAGTACTTAAGCAAGATAGGAAAATTTTTGAGATTACTGAAACATAGTTGTCATCGTAAAGAATGATGCAACAAGATCCTTGCATGCAGACCCCACTTAGTTGGGAAACAACCTATTACAATGATGAGGGCGAGGAAGAGTTTAACTTCTTTCTTAGATCTATTAGTGTAGTAATCGTAATTTGTAAATTGCAACCATCGACATATAATATATAAATATATGTGTGTGTGTGTGTGTGTGTGTCAATTTTGGGTCAAGGAATTGATGAGATTGAATATAAATAAATGGCCTAAAATTATAAACTAAAATAAGAGGTAAATAATAAATAAGTAATGATGAGTTGAAATGCTAGTATTGAAGGGAAAAAATGGAAAAGTATCTTAATTAAATTGTGGTTAAATGATCCTATTTAAATAATTTAATTGGTTTAAATTATTTAAATTAATGAATGACCATGATTTAATGATTTTAAACATGTATTATGAGTTCAAATCGTAAAATTTAAAATCACATAATTTATGACGTATATTTAATATGGATATTTACAAAAAAAATAAAAAAAATAAAAAAAATATATATATGAAGGGTAGTCACATGTGTGTATGTGTGGGCTACCTTAAATGGGGCCACAAAAGGCAGCCATTTTCTCTCCCTGCAGCGCACGAACAGAGAGGGAGGGGGAAAAACGAAAAGAGAGAAGAAAGAAGGGGAAGAGGAGAAGAAGGGAGAAGAGGAGGAGAAGAAAAGGAAGGGGGAGGGAGGGAGGGAGGGGAGGAGTCAGTCGTCCACCACCCACGCCGTCGCCGGTGCAAGCTATTGCTGCCGTCAACTCATCATCGGCTAGAGGTAATGAAGATGGGTTTTGTTGAGTTTTGAAATTCTCACTCTAAGAATGCGAAAAAATGGGGGTTTTGTTAGATTTGTATAGATTATATGCATGGAAATAGAATCATGAGAAAAGAGAGGAGATTCGGTTGCACGGTGAAAGGAGAAGGATAGAATTTTGAAATTTCTTCCAAAAATGTGTATGAATAGTGGGGGTTTTCAAAGATTCATATAGATCTTCATTTTGGGAGTCGAATAATGTAAATGGAATGTGAAAATTGAATCTTATGCATGAATCCAAAATTTCAAGAGTTGAAACATTTAAGTTTTGTACCCTAAATTACTATATAGCATATTTAAATGATGTTGAGATGTATTATTTCCAAAATTACATATATATCTTGGGTAGGCAAGGAAATTCAAAAATTTCCATTATATCTTGAATATGGGGAAGCCTAAAAAATGTGGCCCAGGCATAGGGCTTTTATACTTATTGTGTATGAGATGATTTAGAAATAATTTTGAACCCGTTTGGATGTGGAAAATAGGTAGAAAAAAAGGGCAGGTGGGTATAGATGTTACGGGTATGTGTTGTTGCTTGTAAACATTATATTTAATAATTTAATATCATATGAACATGGATTTAGATCAAAATGTGCAAATTTTGAAGCTAAAATCTAGACATATATGATAAATGAAATTGGGTAGTCAAGAAATTTGTATGGAGATATAGTTTTGTTTTAACTAAATGTGCATGGGGTGAATTCTATATATAAATTTGGTGTCAAGTAAATATGAAAAAGAAAGAAAGAATGAATGAGTAGCAATTATATGACATGTATATGGATGGTTGGGGTTTATTTGAATTGCTTTAAAATATTAAACTTGTCAAACTAAAATCATGTGAAAATGAAAGGGAGTAAAATGCCTCAATTTTAAAGCTTGAAACCTTCTCATCTAACTGGCCAAAGTTTGGTTGTGTATGGGTGATGAATTTGGTTTAAAGATGACTCCTAAATAATTTAATTGTAATTTTGGAAGCATGATGTATGCTTATTGGTGATAAATGGGTGGTTAAGCAAAATTGTGATTATAAAAAAATGTATGTATATATATAGGAATTTCAAGGAAGCCTAAGAGGTTGGATATTAATTTTTGGGTATTTAATTATTGTATTTATATAATTACGATTAGTTTGATGATTAGATGATGAGGTATTATATGTTAAGCTATGAGTGTTGAGATTTAAGTGAAATAACCTAGTTAACAGGTTGTTTGACCATGAAAATAAATTATTAAATTGACTCATAAATTTGATGTAGAAAGGGAATAAATATGAAAAAAAATAAATGATGTATTTTAAGCAAGTAAGAGAGTTAGCTAAGAGTAAAATGAAATAAATTACAAAATAAAAAAAACATGTTAGGTAAAATGTTATTATAGTTTAAAATATCAAGTTATTTAAGCTATTTTTCGATGAGTATTTGAGATTGAATAATTAAGTTTTTGAGGGAAGTAGAAATTAGGTTGAGAAACCTAATCAAAATAGGAAGCCTCATTATGTCTAAATATAGCTGAAAATGGTAATGAAAAACCTATCTTGATGTTTTAGAAATATAAAAATATGATGGAATGAGACAAGTATGCAATCTACTTGGCTTTAAATTGTTAAAATAGGTTGTAAAGCCTATGTTAAGTTCAAATGGACTTATAATATGAAAAGATCATTTATATATCGTGTGAAAGGTTTGTTATTCCGTATGCGTTAATTCGCATATCAAATACAAAGTTTATACATATATGAGCTTATCTATGTATCATGCTCATGCATTATGATCAATGCACCACTTAGATTTATTGCTTAAGATGATTAAGAGAACTTTAAAATAATGATGCTCATGTTTAAATAAACTAACTTGAAAGAAAATTCCATACTTAGTGAATAATCACATTTCATAGCAAATCATAATATTCAACACAATATTTTTTTTATGTCATGATTTGGTAAAAATTTACTTATTGCTATTAAATCTCTCTTCCTAATTTTATCACAACATGTTCATTATTTCACCTTATTATTTTTTATAAATATTGTTTAAAATTTCATTTATGACCTCTCCAGAATATCTCATAATTTTATTTGGTCAAAATTATATTTTTTTTATTTATTTTGTGAATTCCTAGTTAATATAACAAAATATCTCTTAATTTTATTTGGTTGAAATTATATTTTTTATTTATTTTGTGAATTCCTAGTTAATATAAGGCATTTTTGCAAACTATTTCATTCGAAAAGGGTTTTTTTGAAAATTTTCTAAAACTTTTCTTATGAAATTCCTTCACAAGTCAAAGGTTATTTTGTAATAAATTTTTTTAATGATATTTCCCGCAAATTTTCTAGCAAGATTTGGGTTTTCCTATAATTTCTTCAAAATAGGTACCTTTTTACAAAATCATAAATTCATGGGGGTCTTCTGTAAAATTTCATTCAAAAGTTAGTTGCAGTTCTTTTTCTTCCTTTTCTCTGCGTTTTCACCCCTCTGTCAACATTCGGTAGTTGCGGAAATTGCTCAAACAAACCTGGAATTTTCTTTTGGGCACATATCTGGGTTTTTTATTTAATATAGATTCCGTCAATACTTTTCTTTTCGTAAATCTTGCGAATCTATAGAGTTTAGGAAAAAAAAAGTGGATGAATTATAAAAACCTAAAATTTTTATCGAATCTGCAACAATAAAGCATGAAAATTTTCACTTATCTAATTGGCGTACCCACAAAGGGATTTACTGGAACAGGTTGAGGACCACATAAGTTTTCTTCCAAGTCTCAACTCGACAGCGTCCATTTCTATCTCGCTGTCTCTGTGTGTTCTTGCCGTGTGGAACTTTCGCACTTTTTAAAAGCACGTTGCTGCCCGCCAACGCCTGCTCGCCCACGCTCACCATTAATTTTCATAAATTAAATTATATTATATTATTAGATATTTACGACTATTACAGTTTCATAATTTGATTTTGGCGTGCAAACCCTGTTATCATGTTGAGTTGGCAAAACTCAACTTATACCTTAAATGTATATGATGCACGTGTGAATGGAACTCATACATGGAAAGTGAATGAAGGAAGCTTTGTCAAGGTTAGCAAAGGACAGGTTGTCCACCCTTGATGTAACCCAGTCGGTGCGCCCGACGCCTTTCAGTAGAAAGGTTTTTATGGGTGGATGATCACTTAGTAAGTGTCATCACTCCATGGGAACAATGTCATTGAATGATGCATGTTTGTACTCATCTTATCACATGCATAACGGGAACTTGAGAATTTTATGATTTTAGTTAAGGCCATGAGTTTTGGAAATTATGTATTTCTAAGTGCTTGCTTTTTGAGTATTTTATATTCATTGTTTTTAGCTAATCAACTAATGCATATGATGCAGATTTGATTGAAGAGCTTTCACTTCTAGCTAAGTAGTGAAGGTATTATTTTTAATAGTTTTGAAGAATTTGGAGCCATTGGATTGTAATTATTATAATCGTGAGTATGCCTTATATTTAAATTTTTATGTTGTTGTTAAATTTAGTAATTAGCTTCTCGTGTGAAGTGTAATTGTATAAGGAATGTATTAGTTTGAATTGAAGTAAATGTGAGTGATTTAGTTGAAAATGTTGGATTTGTAATGACTATTAGGTTTTCTATTGCTGTCTTAACTACAGACGACGTGCTGTTGGATTTTAGTCAATAAAATGGAACCAATTTAGGTTCTAAAGAAAAAAAAAGAAAAAAAAAATCAGGTCGATTTCTTGAGAAATTAGGAAAAGCTTCCGCTCATATAAGCACGAAACTTTAGGTTTCATTCATGAGCTTCACCACCTAAAAAGATCCGTGGGGTAAGGTACCACGCAGTGGCGCATCCATGGGTCGAGGTACTACAGTTAAACTTTATTTATTTATATCATTCCAATAGCCTGTTGTTGTATTAGATATTTCTGAATTTCTAGGATCTCTGGATCTTCATTAAATTTTTATCATGAAACTAACTATTTACGATCTTCTTCAAATCCTTTCTCATACAGATGAAATCTGCCCTTTTGCTTCATATTGACGGAACCAATGCCATTGCTGAAAATAATGGATGGCAGGTAAACAGGACAGTGGAAAGTAGATAGCATTGCTTTTGATGATGTGATGCACAAATTAGAAGAGTTCAAGTATGGTCTTGCTCTCTTAAGCAGTATTGCATAACAGAAACTACTGTTATTTGTCTTCAGATGTTGACATATGGGCGGGTAGTTCCATTGTTAGAGTTTTTTTTTTTTTTTTTTAAAGAGATGAGTTCCATTCTTCGAGTCTTTTGCACAAATAGATGCTGTTGACACTGCAACAATCAAGGAAACTGCACAGGCATTCATAATCAATAAGGTTAATTACTCAACGATGTTGTCTCGTATTCTTTTCATGAATTGCGAACACATGAGTAGTGAAGACTGAAATTTACCTTGATCACCATCGTCTGTCAACCAGAGAATGTGCATCTGTTATGAGTTGTGACTTGATTTGAGGCCTCGATAATTTTACTCCTTGCAGCCCCTGCATTTCGATATGGTGTAAAATTCAGAATGCCCTCAGTTCTTCCCCACTCTCTGGAAACATTGACTAGGAGAATTATCTCCAGCAGGTTTCAAATATTTTATGGATCCCATCAGTTGAACAGAACGGTAGATAAGAAAATAAAGGTTCATGCCATCAAACACAAATTTGTATTTCAGAGAGTTGTAATTGCTGCAATGGGACAGATTCATCAGTTGCCTTCTTACGACTTGTTTTGTTCTCAAATGCATTCGCAATAAGGGTGGACGCAACCTGCCTGTGAAGCTGCTGAATTGTATGATTATGATTTCTCTACTGAGCTCTTTAACACTAAAGTACGGATTCATTAATCTTACTTTTTGACTTTCGAAGTCAGTGCAGTTATGATAGTCATCTCGGCTTTTGTATTGTTCACAAGGATGAATGTTCATAGCATGTAAGTCATATTTTACAAATTATCTAAAATTTATCATAAGTTTGTTCTGGCAGTTGAGTTTTGCTTTTCTCAAGCATGACTATTGATAATATGTTCGCAGAATGAGCCCCATTTGGTTTAGAAGGTGTAGTTTTTTAATTTTTTTCGAATGTTTATAATAAATTTTATAATTTTTTGATATGTGTATATACTTTTTGATATTCAAAAGCCAACATTTTATGGATGAAAACGACTTAAATACCCCCCAAATTTTTAATTTTTGGAAAACAGTATACATACTAAAATGATAAAACTTGGTATATTAGTTGAACAGTAGATATGTGAGAATAAGATCTTTAATCCATTCGTTGCTTAATTTTGGGCTTCATATTGATCGGTGCTTATCTTTTACTTGGCGATCGAACTTTTTATTTTGATTGAGGATATGACATGCAGAGCTTTATTAAGTAATTACTTAGATCATTCGGGGCATTCTTTGCAAATGATTAATTAAGTTGGATCATAACCAAACAACTCACATTACTCAAGAAGAAATCAATTATATTCTCAGCGCAATCCAAGGTCTACAAAGCAAAGTCAGTCCACTTCCCAAAAAAAAGAATGCAAAGCCAGCTAATGGTGACAGAAAAAAAGGCATTTAGGCAACGTTAGATGAATTTGGAAGGATTAGGGTAGCCTTATTCTTGTGTTAGCCATCTACTAATTAATCGTAGCATTAATTAATTAATTACATTGACTACCATCTTACTGATAAAATTCCATTTAAAACTAATTGGCTGCAGAAGTACTTCTAAGCTTAAGATCATGTTGAACTAGGTGACTTGGATTGTCAATTAGCTAGTGGGACGTGCCTTACATATATATGTTTCCAAATATGGATTCGGAAATGTTGACAATTGAACAAAATTCAATCAGTTTATTAATATTTATTTAGCTAGAACACTGAGTTTCATCTAAATCAAGAATGCATGGGATAAATTTTCTTAAAAATAAATATACTCATGTAAATTAGGAAAATGCACATGAGTATTAAAATGCAATAATATTTTATAAAATCATTCATCCATATAATAATGATATTTTAGATAATTTACATATTGAAAATATTAGTTTAAAATTAATATTTAGCCTTAAAACATTTTGTTATGCTACTTGTACACATTTGAAAACAACACTTATGTATAGTGAAAGTAGACAAATGAAAGAGTTTCCACAATAATAAACATAACGCTATAGATGAAAAATAGATTTTCAACCAAACATCCAGATGCTAATAATGGAGAGAGCTGCGTATAAAAGTAATTTTATAGAAGCAAAACCTTCTAAATTTAATGGTAATAAACAATAATGGATTCATTATATACATGTATGTATCTTATTTAGGATATATAGTAAGGGTTTTGATTCACAAAATTGACTAGCCTCCATGATTTCTACTCCACTCATTGCATTTAGAAATATTGTTTAACAAATAAATTAAGTTTTACCCGCATGTATCACCAAAAAGCTTATTGCCAGAAATATGTCTTTTCGATCTTTCCATCACCTAGCATAGATTCGATTTTTTACTCAAATAAAACGGGCAACGTGGACAATAAATAACATGATAAAAAATCGAACTCAAAAAATAATAGCTTATAATTTTACGTGGAAAACCCTTTTCATGAAAGGGAAAAAACCATGACATCCAAGCAAATCCTTCGCTATATAATAACGGACTACAATGCAATGTCTTTTTTAATGAAAACTAGAGGATGTCATTATTATTACATGGATAAATTTCAACAAAACAGGTCAGATGTCAACAAGCACCGCATAAAGAAATAAAAAACAAAACAAAATCAATTTTCAGAAATTAGTTACAAAATGAACTACACACACTTGGAAAAACTCTTCATGTAGGCCCAATAGCACATGAAGTGATTTTCACATGGGAGAGGAAAAATCCAACATCGCCTTCTTTAAAAATTCCTTACAAGAAATATAAGAGGTTTGATGCTTTACCATCCACTTGATTTTCTCGTCTCAAGAAAACAGCGAGCCCAATATTAATATGGTCAATGATGACACCTACTTCAAGGGAAAAGAATGAGATGAATTAGAATGCTGAGTCTCACGTCTTCTTTGTTGTTAGATACTCAAGACTGCATAAATTGCTGTTAGTAAATCATAAATTTAGCCACATTTCTTCAAAACATTCTAATAGTTGCAAATAACAAAGGAATCTTTCTTTAAAAAGTTTTTCCATAATCGGAATTCCCAAAAATTAAAAAAATGAATCTAGAAATTAAAAATCAGCAAATATAAAGGATCGTAGTACGGGTTAGTCAGAGGCATGCGTACCTTTTTTCCCATTTTTTTTACAACGGGCCTCCCATGAAATGATTGCACAGTTGAAAACTGCAAAAACAAAGAGGATTTCAGTGGATAAATGACAGTTAATAGCATTTTTGAAAGCACTTCTCAGCAAGTTGAACTTTAGATCTTGATTACAATTTAAGAGAGTACCTGAATGGAATTTGAAACTCATCACTGGTACAGATGATTCACTTAGATCTTTCGTTAACCTATATAGATCGAAGGGATTTGTAAAATCTTGGACCAGCCATCATCTGCTTCCTTCTTGTATCTCTTGGACAATAGTGGACAATGATAGATATACACTTTGTGGAGAAGTGGAAGATCTTTCAACCAACGAGGTAGCGACCTCAAAGCTGTGCATTGTGAGATGGTCAACACTTCAAGTGCCTTGAGTTGTACCAACCACCGAGGCAATGATTTCAATTCCTTCCGCCCACCAATTGTAAGTCTCTTTAGTGACTTAAGTTGTCCCAACCGATGGGGCAATGATTTTAATTTCCCGCATTTGCTAATATTAAGCATCTCCAATGATTGAAGTTGTTCCAATGACTGAGGAAGATTAGCCAAGCCTTCCATGTTTTCAATTTTGAGATACCAGAGTTTCTTTAGTTGTACTAATGAATGAGGCAGTGACTCCAATTTTGCTAAGCCATTGATTTCAAAATCCTCCAGTGACTCCAGCTGGCATAGTGAATCTGGCAAACAAGTAAGCTCTTCTGCACCTTCGATTGTGAGCCTCTTGAGTTTCTTGAGTTGTCCTAACTCTTGAGGTAGTGACTCCAATTTTGCTAAGCCATTGATTTCAAAATCCTTCAGTGACTCCAGCTGGCATAGTGAATCTGGCAAACAAGTAAGCTCTTCTGCACCTTTGATTGTGAGCCGCTTGAGTTTCTTGAGTTGTCCTAACTCTTGAGGTAGTGACTCCAATTTTGCTAAGCCATTGATTTCAAAATCCTTCAGTGACTCCAGCTGGCATAGTGAATCTGGCAAACAAGTAAGCTCTTCTGCACCTTTGATTGTGAGCCGCTTGAGTTTCTTGAGTTGTCCCAACTCTTGAGGCAGTGACTGTAAATTCTTCAAGCAAGTGATACAAAGTTCCTCTAATGACTTCAACTGTCCTAGTGAATTAGGCAGACAAGTCAGCATTTCTACATCCCTGATTACAAGTGACTTGAGTTTCTTGAATCGTTCCAACCCTTCAGGTAGTGATTCTAATTTCTTTAAGCTGCTAATATAAAGCTCCTCTAACAACTCAAGCTGTGCTAGTGAATTAGGTAAACAAGTCAATTCTTCTGCATTGCTGATTTCGAGTGACTTAAGTATTTTCAATTGTTCCAATCCCTCCGGCAATGATTGTAATTTCTTCGAATCAAGGACATGAAGACGCTCTAATGACTCCATCTGTCCTAATGAATTTGGCAGATAAGTCAATAATTGTAAACCATTAAGCTCGAGAGACTGAAGTTTCTTGAGTTGTCCCAATCTCTCAGGCAATGACTCAATTTTGCAGCATTCATGAATTATAAGATTCTCTAGCGACTCAAGTTGTGTTAACCCATCAGGTAGAGACTTCAATTCAACACAATGGTTAATTACAAGCTGTCGTAAAACCAATAAGCGCTCCCATCCTTCATTTGGGAGAGTTTCGATTTCTTGAACGAGAAGTTCCTTAAGTTTTGGAAGATGCGGCAGACCACTTGAGAAAAATTCACTGCTGCTGTGTAAATTGATTTTTTCAAGGAGCGAAAAAGAAGATGAGCACTCTGTCCGTTTAAGTCTATGGCAGCCAGATATCTCTAGATTTGTTAGAGGAGCATTGGCAAGGTGATTAGGCAACCCTATCAATTTCGGACAATTTTCAAGCTTCAAGATAGAAAGACGTGGCATAATTATTATATCTCGATTTGGTTCTGACATCAACTCCCACTCCTCTAATTCACGCATGTCCTTGAAAATTAGTTGTTCCAGCTCTGGAAATACTGATTTTATTCCTCCTGCAAAAACATCAGTGCTATTATTCCCACAGTACAACTCATGACCCACCTTTTTCAAATCAATATCTACCAAACTGAGATATTTGAGTGCAGGTAACTTTCCCAGCCCAGGCAGATTATTCTGTTCACACCGAATAACAAAACCTTGTATTTCCAACTTGGTTAACTTTGTGAAAGACAAATCCTCCAACCAACTCGGAAACTTTGAACTGCGCCTATTGCAAACTAGTTCCAATTCTTCGAGATTCTCATGAGGACGTAGGCCTTGAAGTACACCATCCATCCTCTCTATCTCTGCATCATCTCTTCCTGACGTCACTGCCTCTTCAAGTCTGTATGATGACATTTCCAGAACCAATCTCCGAAGGTTTGGCTTCTTCCATAATTCTGCTTTACTGGCTTCTTGTCTACTCGACACCTTCTCTAGGTTTTGTACTATTAAACTACCTTGGAGACAATTGAGTTGCTGCAGTTCATTAACCTCACATCCCCCTTCACCTCCCACAATGAATTTACTTAATGTTTCGAGGGAAGTTATTTTGCCTATCCCTTCCGGTAGATACTCAAGGCTACCGGTACTCTCGATTTCAAGATGTCTCAATCCAACCATTCCACCCATACCTCTTGGTAATTTTTTCAGTTTAGAACAACTATTGAGTTTCAAAGTATGCAAATTGCGGAGATAACAAACTGATTCTGGCAACTCAACCATTTTTGAACCAGATAAGTCCAAATATGCCAATTGCTTCAATTTTCCGAAGACATTTGGCAGCTCTCGCAATCTTGAATCATTCAAGTCCAAATATTTCAAGTGCTTCATTTTGCTGATGATATTCGGCAACTCAATTATCTGAGAGGAAGACAAATCCAAATATCTCAAATGCTTTAGTTTGCGAATAGTTCTCGGCAATTTCTTAATTTGTGAACGTCTAAAAACCAATGCCCTAAGAAATCTTGCTTGCCGAAACAAATTATCACGGCTTGTATCAGTTCTACCAACAGTACGTAGGAAAAGTGTTCGCAATGTTTTTGCTCCACCAGAAGAAATGAAATTGGTGTTGGGGTTATTTTCACTTAAAAGTAAAGATGCGTGACGAACAGTAGCAGGACATTGGTTTGACTTGTCGCCCACACAGACGTAAGTTTCATCCTTTGTGATGAGTTCTGCTAGATCATGAAGAAGGTCGTGCATTGTACACCAACTTCCAACCCACCAAATTCCAACCCTTTCGGCTTTTTGGAACATAGACCGCGCCACTAAACCATCAAAATATTCTGCAGCAATGTCTTCCACTTTTCTGTTTCCGTCTGCATGAACAAAACCCTGTGCAACCCACAATTTAACCAACTGATCCTTAGCCATCTTTTCATCCTTTTTGTATATAGAACAATATGCAAAACATTGTTTCCAAGCCGATGGAAGATTATAATAGCTGAGCCACAATGCAGGAAAAATTTCCTTTTTGGCGGCTTGTAGTGACCACATTGGACTGTCCAAAGTGTTTTGCCAATCTTCTGCTGACGTCATGCCATTCATGGCACTTCCCATGACCTTGATTGAAAGGGGCACTCCTTTGCACTTGCTGACAATTTTTCTTCCTATATCTTGTAAATCAGAACGGTCTTTATCATTTCTCCCAGCGAAAGCTTTGTCACTAAACAAGCTCCAAGAATCATCTTCTGACAAGCATTTCAACTCACGGATGCAGACAGCACCCACGGCGGTTGCTACTTCCCGTTTCCGTGTTGTAACTAAGATTCTACTTCCAGCAACTCCACTTGTTAAACAAGCCCTTACTGGATTCCACTTTTCTTCTTCCTCATTCCAGACATCATCCAGAACAACCAAAAAGCGTTTCCCGTCTAGTTTGTCACAGAGCTGTTTTTGCAATGGGCTTAGTTCATGGGCAATAGGCTTTACCTTTAGATCCTCCAAAATTGCTTTGATGACCTTGGTCGCATCAAAAATTTCAGTTACACAAGCCCATGAAATCAAATCAAAAGGCACCTGCAACCTCTTGTCATTGTAGATTTCCCTGGCAAGAGTGGTTTTGCCCTGCCCCCCGATGCCAACAATAGCAGTCACACGAACCTGCCCATCCTCATCACTACTTCCGCTTACCAGCTCGTTTATGATTGCAACCTTGTCCTGGTCTCTGCCAATCATCTTTACTTCAATCTGCGAACCTGCGCGAGGCCTACTGCTTACACGTTGCCCCTGCTCATCACCTGAACTGCTCCTGAAACTGTACTGGTTTTTCTCCCTGTCAATCTGATCCAACCTCTCCCTAATTTCTGATATGCGTAGCGCAATCTTATAACGGGACGCTACATGATCCAAACCGGTGTAAGGTGAAAGCAAGCAATCACGTACCTGCTTATTTTCACCATCAATTAATAAACAGGTATGTGGCATCCTCATCTGACCAACCAAGTTTATTTCGACATGTAAAAATAATCATAAAAAATATGAGCGCTACCAAAAATATATATTATGTATTAATTCTTTTACTCAATATATGAGTGCTATCGGTTCATTCACCTAACGTAAGAATTTTTTTTAAAAAAAAAAAATTTAAGAGCAATTAAATTCCGCATATAGATTCTTTAGATAGCCAGTTAAGAAGTGAGGTAATGGAAAGCTCTCCTTGCATTTAGAAAATCCTAATTAAATAATCACGAATCAGTTTTAGAAATTTGTCTTTGAACTTTTACCTTCGACATTAATATTGGTCATATAATAGAACTTTAATTGCATTTTGTCGAAATTATTTTTTATTATTAATGTCGACAACTCCTATATATATTTAATTTACTAAAAAATTAAATTAAACAATTTTATAATTCCCTTAGAATTAAATTTATACCAAAAAATATATTTTAAATCAACTTTAAAATATAATGTTATGAATTTATTTTTCTTATTCCATTAAACCACAAGGCTTCATCTATGTGATTTCATTGTTTACGTTATTACTTATTTGACCTAATCAAAATAAATAATAATCTATGAACCAATAAAAAATAATCATGCAGAATTTCGGAACCGCAAAACACAAATATTCGTTGGCTAGTTAGCTTATTCCACAACAAAGATATTGAATTAACTAATACTTAAGCCAACCTATATATGCATAGATCCAATTATGATATAAATAAATTTTATATGGTCAACTTATGAGAAAAGACTCAAAAATTGAAGCACGATAAAAAGGAACCATTGATAATACTTTTCTATCATAATTTTGTATCAAATTAAAAAAAACATTAAACCCTTTAATTTTTAAGGTGTTGCTTATTGATTTAAAATTTAATCTATTTATTGTATTTAATTCCATTTATTTATATAAAAATCAAGTTTCATTCAAATAAATATGTACATGGGCCATTGTTTGCTCAAAAAATGAATATATTTATGCGTAAATTATAAATTAGAAAAAATATTTAGATTCATTCATATATATATTAAAATGTAATAATACTATATAAAATCATTTATCCACATAATAATAATGTTTTAGATGGTTTAAAAGTTGAAAATACTATTAAAAAATTATTTTATTATATTGATTTTACACATTTAACGTAGTTCATATATTTTAATACTAACAAATGATAGAGTTTCTACAATAATATACATGATGATAAATATAATTGATAAAATAAATTTTTCATCAACAAGATTTTTAAAGATATAAAAGGTTACATAGAAGAAGGGTTTCATAAAAGCAAGTTTGATTAAAAAATACTAAAAATAAATAAATTGGTTACCAAATACAATATATTAACTAGCGAATTTAAAGTAGAAAAAATCCAAATTGAAACATTTCAACTATGGAGCAAGAAGTTTGAACAACAAAATCAAACTCCTATAAAATCTCATATTAAATCAATCAACAACGAACTCCCAAAAAGACATTAAAAAAATGTTGTATAGTCTCTGCTTACACATGATATTAATATCAATATCAAATTGCTAGGTCACATATATAACTCCCAGATTTAATTCGACTCGGTTTTTTCCTACTATAAAAAACAATATACTTTGTAAAAAAAAATTGGCTAGATAAACAGAGGTAATTTGTTTCCATATAATTATTTCTATTTATAAACTAAGTCTAATATAAGTATAATATTGGATCTAGACTAATAATTATCAATTTATCACAAAAAATTTATTTCTATCATCGACATTTGATAAATAAAATTTTATTATTATCAACCCATGACTAACAAATTTATTATCAACTTTTGATTAAATAAAATTTTATTTACAATATATGAAAATTTTTCGTCATTATTATCAACATATGACACGCGAATCAGAACAATATTAACGTTGAGAATTTTTTTTTTTTTTTTGATGATTATATTTACATACATCTCAACACATATTACATTGAAATTCTGAGACATTCTTACAAATACGGAGATACATAACTCCCCCAAAAAAATTTGGAGACACAGCTCCACCAAAGAATTAAGAAGACACAGCTTCCACCAAGCCAAAGGGAGACCACAGCTCCCACAACATTTTCCGGGCCGAAATCCCAACGTGGGATTCGAACCCCCGACCACGCTCCGCAAATGCCCTATTACCGCTGTGGCCACCAACTGAGCACGGCTCAGTTGGTAACGTTGAGAATATTCAAACCAACCGACAAGGAAGACATTTTCTTGCTCTGATACAGCTGAAGCAAAATTTAAATATAAATTAAATAAGACTATAAATTCACCTCAATATGGGGAGTGTGTATTTGTCTTATAAGCCTATTCTCTTTGCAATGGTAAGTCTATCAGGGTTTCCAACCGAACGTCTACGCTACACCAATTAACAAATAAGGACGCAGTATTGTCTTTTGACAAACCAAGTTTATTTAGAAGAAAAAACAATAACAAAAATATGACTACTATCAAAAATATATGCATCATATAATTAACTCTTTTACTCCAAACATTTGAGCATTATTAATCCATTCACCTAACATATGAATTTACTTTTCCAATTTTAAGAACAATTAAAATCTACACATAGCTACTATGGTCAGCCAATTAATGGGTAAGGTTGTGGGAAAGCTACCTGCATTTATAAAGTACTAATTAAATTACCATGAGTCCACTTCTACAATTGCCTCTGAATCTCCAGCCTAAACACTAACTTCTTGTCGTGTAATAGAACTTTAGTTGTACTTTATTGAAGTTATTTTTGATTATCAGTGTCGATAACTCCAATGTGTATTCAATTTACTAAGAATTAAATTTGTACAATTTTATAATTCACTCAGAATTAAATTTAAATCAAAATATATATTTTTAATTTAATTCATCAACAATTAAATATATAAGAATTAACTTTAAAATATGATGTTATGAATTTATTTTTCTTATTCCAGTAAACCACAAAGGCTTACTCTATATAGTTTCATTATTTATATTATTATTTATCGAACCAATCAAAATAAATAATTGATATGAATTAATAAAAAAATAATCATTCAGAATTTCACAACCACAAAACATGACCTTTGTTGGTTAATTAGTTAGGTTGTTCTAC
Organism: Annona cherimola; assembly: GCA_030490835.1. Classification (NCBI taxonomy): domain Eukaryota; kingdom Viridiplantae; phylum Streptophyta; class Magnoliopsida; order Magnoliales; family Annonaceae; genus Annona; species Annona cherimola. The sequence goes on along the minus strand of CM059971.1, from coordinate 3,336,622 downwards.
AACAAAGATATGGAATTAATCAATACTTAAGCTCATGTATGCATGGATCCAATTAAGGTGCGAACAAATTGTTATATAGTCAACTTATGAGGGAAGTCTTAGAAATTGAAGCACACTGAATATGAACCATTGATCATACTTTTCCATATTAGTTACTCAAACTTTTCCATATTAGTTTCATAAACCATATTAATCCTCACAAATAAAAAAATACAAAAGCAAATAGGTTGGTTACCAATTATGATATATTAACTAGCGAATCTAGTGTAGGATTTCAACTATGGACTAAGAAGTTTGTACAAAACTAAACTCCTATAAAAGCTAAACGCCGAAGTTATAATAAAAACAGAGGACATTAATAAAAATCAAACTTCCAAAAAAGACACGCGTTGATACTACGGAACAAAAAAAATTTGGCATGGTCTCTTCTTCGAGGAATGTTTCAATGCATAAAACCCACTTTTTTTTTTTGAAGTTTTTTTGTGAAAATCTTTTTATAAAACCATTAATCTAGCCGTATTTAAAGTATATATTAAGTTTTACTATTTTTAGAAATCTATAATATTTTTTATTTTTTAGAAATAAGGGTATTTAAGTCATTTAAAAATGGCTACAAAAACCTTGTTTTTTTAAAAAAAAAAAAAAACATACACATCACGAAAATGGTTAAATGAAGACATTGAAACATTTCGCCTCTTCTTATGCTTGGCATTAATATCAACCCCATACATAACTCACAGGTTTAATAGTACTCGCTTTTTACGTACTATAAAAAAATTATATGTTTTGTATATATTAAAAAAAAGGCTAGACAAACAGAGGTAATTTGTTTCCATATAATCATTTCTGTTTATAAAATAATATTTCGATATCAATATATAAACAACTTTTAATATAAGAATAATATTAGATATAGGCTAATTTATCAACTTATAACAAAAAAATCACTTTCATTATCAACAATGATAAATAAAATTTTATTATTATCAATATTAACAACATATGATTAAAAAAATATGTTTATTAAAAAATTTATTTATCGATATATGATTAAATAAAATTTTATTTATAATATATGAAAAATTTTCATCATTATTATCAACGTATGATATGCAAGTCAAAAAATATTAGCGTTGAGAAGATTCAAACCAACTGTCGAAGGCGACATTTTTTGGCATAGATACGGCTGTAGGAAAAAGCAAAATGATCTTGTCCAAAAAAAATATTTTTTCGTTTTTTTGAAATTTATTTTATAAACATGTTAATTGCCTTGTATTTAATCTATAAATCAAATTTTTACCAAATTTAAACATATGTATATATTTATTTTAGATTTTTTAAAAGGGGTATTTAAGTCATATTAAATAATTTAAAATGACTTAAATACCCATATTTTTAAAAATCCAAAAAATATATATACGCATATCCAAAAATGGTAAAACTTAATTTATAGACTAAATACAACTAGATTAACATGTTTATGAAAAATTTTAAGAAAATAAAAAAACTTATGTTTTTGGACCAGTCCAAAACACAGTCTAAAAAGATTTCTATTATATTATATTATTTTCTTTTATTAAAAACTTTCTATACTAAAAGTTTTTTATTCAGAAGTTTTATCACTTTCCAAATACACATGATTAAATAAGTCTAGAGTTTCCTCCATAATGCCCACATTATAGAATCCCGGAATGCCCACGTTACAAAAGAGAAGTGATCGGGCTAAATAAATGACTCACTTAGCTTATATCAAAAAACTCGTTTAAAATACCTATTTTTTTTACTTTTTTTTCATATACTTGTTCATCTAAGCGTATTTAATATATAACCTAAGTTTCATTATTTTCGGATATGTGTACATAATTTTTGAGATTTTTTAACATTTATAAAAAAATTTAAATATATATATATATATATATATATATATATATATATATATATATATCCAAACATGGTAAAACTTAGTTTATATATTAAATATACTTACGTAAACAAGTATATGAAGAAAAAAATAAAAGATACATGTTTTAAATGAGTTTTTGAAGGTGAACTAAGTTTTTGAGATGGACTAAGCTGAGTCTATTTGCTTAACTAACAGGAGGTTACATCATCCAAAGGGGTGTAAGGCGAAAGGAAGCAAGCATGTACCTTGTTTCTGGCATCATCATCATCACGCTCTGCTTCGTCTTGTCCTTCAAGGCCGGATACCACCCAATCATCTAGCAAATCGTCGATGTCGTATGCGACGGCGCGGAGCGTCGACAGCCACAGATTCACGCTTTTATGATTCACGCTTTCATTTGCAGTTTGCTTAGTCTCAGCATCAGCAAGAAGGGCTTGGATAGATTCGAAGGTGCGTTTGAGCTTTTCAAGCTCACCGGTGGCGCCTGCGAACAGTGAGAGCTGCTGTCCGAGGACTTGGGTGAGCTTCTCCACAGCAATCGATACCAGACTCTCAGCCATGGTCGCAAGCGATGATCGGTGAGAGAGAGGGGAAAAAGGCTTCTTTCTGTTTCGTCTGCTGCTCTAGATCTAGTCAACGTTTCCCTTCTTCCGCAACCTTTACTTTCTGGAGTCTGGTAGGCCCAGCCAAACGCCAACCACCCATAATTATAAGTTTATCTGAAACCTAAAGTGGCGTCAAGATGTTGTATATAAGCACCTTTTCATATGATGTTCCATCGACATCAACCACCACTCCAAGAGAGTTAGTTTCAGGCAACAAAAATGTATGTGTAAAGAAAAAATTTCTTATGATTAAAAATTTTAAGAGCAATGAATTTTTTCTTACTTATGATGAGAAAAATTTTCTTTTCTTATGTTAATATTTTACAACTACTACAAAGTTTGACTGTCTAGTGAAACAATAATGAAGTATTCTCAACCAAATTTCTTCTTAGTAACTATCATAGGAAATATGCAACCGACTATTAACAACTAAATTTTGCTTTTTATATTAGTTGCTGAAAGCTAAAATTTTTGTAGTAGACAATTTTGATAGATGCCCAGAGTACATTTTGTTGTAGCTAGTGAATCAAGAGGTCAAAAACTGCTAAAATTCAGCACTCGACTAAACTTAAGATAAACAAATTAGGTGGCAAATGCATAATACTCTTAATAATAATGCTACAAGAAAGTGGAACAAATATATAGAGAAAAATATTCATGTGCAACTTTACTACACTAAAATTATAGTACAGTTGCCTAAAAATGAGTCTCATATGAACATAAAATTATAATCTAGTCTATCCATTGTGTTTAGAATTATCTCTTACCATACTAATTTTCATCTCAATTGGATATGTGTGGTGATCTCATCTAAAACTGTTACAATTCGACGGAATAAAATAGTTTGATATAAATAATAATTTTAAAATAGTTTTTTTAATAAGTAAAATATTTGCTATAAAATTTATATATAGATAAATGATTGTATAAAATATCAATACATTTAAGTACACGTGGAGCCTATTTTTAGCCAAATGTACCGTTAATTATGGTGCAGCTTTACTTCACAAGAATATATCTCATATATATAGAGAGAGAAAGAAATATTCAGGTGCAGCTTTACTGCATCAAAATTGTGGTGCAGTTATTTCAGAAATGAGCCCTACATGGTCATAAAATTATAACATGCTCTGTCTATTGTATTTAGAATTATGTATTCTATTATCATACTAATTTTTGTCCTAATTGGATATGCGTACGAGCCCCATCTAAAAATGGTTTAAATTCAACCTAATAAAATAGTTTGATGTAAATAATAATTTTAAAGTTGTTTTTCAACATGTATACCATTTGCTATAAAATCTATATATTGATAAATAATTATATAAAATATGAATGCATTTAAATACATGTAGGCCCATTTTGGACCAAATGCATCATTAATGGTAATAAAGACAAATGCATAGGAAACGTTCTTATATACATACATACATACATATATATATAGGGATTTATTCCAGTGCATGCGACTGCACCGTGCAGTCCATGCACTGTGGGCCCTACCTGATCATAAATGGAAAATCCACCCCACCCATTGTATTTAGAATTGTTCACTTTAATAGCATACCAATTTTTATCAAAATCCAACATGTGTGCAGTCCCCATCTTAAAATGGTGCAAAATCAACGTAATAAAATAGTTTAATGTAAATATCAAGTTTAAAGTGGTTTTTTCAACATCTAAACCGTCTAAAGTATGATTTATATATGGATAAATGAGTGTATAAAGTTTCATTACAATCTAATATGTGTGGGGTCCATTTTACAGCGGACTGCACCCTACTGCACAGGATCAGGTCTCATATATATATATATATGATGAGTAATCATATTAGTCCGGGCTAAATAATTGTTCTGCTTAGCCCACCTCTAAAAACTTGTTTATAATAATTTTGTTTGTATTTTCTTCATACACTTATTTATGTAAGTGTATTTAACATATAAACCAAGTTTCACTATTTTTGGATGTGCATATATTTTTTTCGAGATTTTTAAATATCTAAGTGTATATATGTATATAAAATATCCCTATTTACTTAGTCTGGGCTAATAGGACCATTTCTCTGTCTCTTTCTCTCTCTTTCTCTCTCTCTCTATATATATATATATATGAAACATGTTCCGGTGTAGCGCAATTGCATCAGAACGGCATTATATTTGCCCAACAATGGGCCCCATATATTAGATTACAATGAAACTCAATATAATCATTATCTATATATAAATTTTATAGCAAATGGTTTACATCTTGAAAAAATAACTTTAAAGTTGTTATTTACATCAAACTATTTTATTACATAAAATTTGTACTATTCTCAGATGAGGTCCATACACATATCCAATTAGTATGGTAATAGAATACATTATTTTAAATATAATGTATGAAGTAGATTACAATTATATAACCATACGGGGCTCTTGTTACGCAACTGTACCATAAGTACGGTGCAGTTGTGCTATACTTGAATATAACTCTCCCTCTCTCTATGTTGACTTCTGAAGCCAAATTTTAATTTTACTGTGCTTGTGATCAAATACTACCAAAGATTTAACTACATTTGATGCCAAATCCTCGCTAGTTGTAGAGAAAATTTATTGCTTTTGTAATCAAATTTTAGTAGTTATATTAAATGTTAATTTTGGTTGCATTTAAAGGGATGCGTTTAGCGAAATGATTCCTTTGCAAATCTTACTTAACAACTTGTAATCAATATGCTAATAATATAATATTAAAACATATTTATTAAATTTCTTAAATAATTAATAAATTAAACAAATTTTTATATGTTTAAATATGCAACATATTTTGTAAAAGATATGATAAATATATGTCATCAATTCATGTTGATTCATTGTTTTCGGACCTTTTCTCTATCTTAATTAAACTAGATATTTTTTTACCTGGAACGTACCCTATTCTACACGTAGGAAAATAGGAATCTATTTTACCCATTTTAAACTACTAGCAAGTTAACCTACAAGTACCCTACCTAATTTGTACACTTGTCTAAATAATCGTTTTATCTAAATAAATAATTGTATAAAATATTGATATATTCAAATATAGATGGGCCTCATTTTGCAGCCGATGTTGACAACTACTTGAAATGTTTCTCATGTAGCTAAAGATGACAGATTATCAAGCTAGCCATCATATATATATATATATATATCTTAGCAAATTAAGATGATAATCTTACCCTTAGTCCTCTCAATGCCCTGGGGCAATCACAAAAGAACTTGACAATGATAGTGATTAGCATAATTGTTGTTTCATAACCTCCTATTAGTAGATCAAAAACCAAGCTAAGTATCTCCTCTTTGGAGAGATCCTTTTAACATAGCAAAATATCCAAGAAATCCATCCTTCTCTAGTTGTTGCTTTCTTTCTTTTCTCTCCTCTGTTGCAATATTGTCTTTGTAATTGCTTTTATTTGTTGTCTTGTATATTAAACCAGAGACTTATGTCAAGCTATCATCTAATTAGAACCTAGCTTTTGCATTTGTGTTACACATTTAAAATTATTAGCAAGTCGAAAAAATCAGATCAAATAAACTACTACAGATATAGAAATTCGTCCACTGATATATTTATGACAAATTAAATAAAAGATATGATAAAAGGTTACACTTACATGAATTGCCTTAGCGTAAGGTGTCCCAGGAAGATTAATATTGGGGAATGAAACTAATCATTTCATGAAAGTAGTAAAGCTATGTAGGATTTGAACTGTCTCACTATCTCGTGAGTCCAAACTCAAAATTTGTTTCATTATCACATTGATCATAAATTGTGCCACATAAAATTGTAATTAATCCATGTCATAAATATATACAATTCCGAAGGTTAAATTCCAAATACGATCACAAAATTTGTCCTTATTAATGCATATAACCACATAGCTGTAAGATAGCAACAATTCAATACTTATAACAAGCATAAAGGCTCCATATATACACAGATCTCCTTTTCCTAATATCCTTTTATTAAATATTAAATGGTTTAGAATTGAGAACCATAAACTAAAAAAAGTGTTATATTGAGGATTCTTGCAGGACCACTGTATTTGATATTACCTTCTAAAAATGGCTAAAAATTCGCGGTTATTTTGGCTTCAATGTATTATTTGATTATAAATACTTGGTTGCTTTTGAATGAAAACGTTTGGTTAAGTGTGACTATTTTTAAATCGAACATAGCCAAAAAAATATTTAATATAGCTGTTAAAATTTGGCTGCATATAATAATACATCTTTGGTTTAAACTGATATAATACTGAACTGCCTTTAGTATCAAGTTCAACCACATTAAAATTTGGCAACAAAAAGATAGCTAGATGTGTGAACATTTTGTGGTGAAAATGGTTGAAAATGTTAGGCTATATTATGATCTGTGTATATAAGTATAAATGTAATTTCTATTCATATTTGGACTAACCTTTATTCCCATAGGCGATGGTCAAGTGAGGAGATGAATTAACATGCCTTGCGGGTTTCGTTGCAGAAAATAAGAGTTTTGTTGCCTTTCTAGGTGCTTATGATCCTGATTGCACTGTTTTCAATATCAGAGATGAGGAGGCTGTCGTGAGCTTTGATGGTAGCAAAAGAGGGCGAGTGCGGCTGCTTGAAGTCGCTTGTGGTGATCACCAATAATCCTAAGCATGGTGAGATCCCTAAGCATGCCTAGGATGTTAGCAGGAGCCCTACTCTCGAACAACCCATCCTCGTTGTGGGGAATAAATGAATTGAAATCTGTGCCGCATGAGACTATTGTTGGGTGCCCCCAAAGATGGGATAGGAAGATTGGGTTATGATGAAGTGTAAACAGAATAAGGTTAAAATAGATTGGTTGTTTGTATAGGTAGTTATGTGAAAACGATTTAAAAGTAAAATAATTTGTATAGAAAAATGTTAAAAATAGGGTAATTATGGAGAGTGAAAATTTTTTGATTAAAAAGTTTTGGTTGATTTTTTTAGCCCAATATAGATTTTTAATTCCTGAGACAGTTTTTTTAATTTTTAGTAATTTTTTTTATATTTATCATATAACTTTTTCGTTTTCAATATACGTCATTATATTCTTATCTCATTTTTCATCTCATTCTAATTTTTTATTTCTTCCGAACAAACCCATAATGTTTTAGAAAATTATATATATAATTGGTTCCACTTCTATGAAACCCTTTTTATTTTTAAAATCTTGATAGATGATGGAGAATCACTCCATCCGTTACATTTAACATCATTTATAGTATCTTGGAAATCTTTTTTCTTTAATTTCATTATATATGGGTCTCATCTGTAAATATGTAAAATCAACATAATAAAATGATTTAATACTAAAATATCAAATTTAAAGTAGTTTTTTCAAAATCTAAACTATCTAAAATATCACTAATATGTAGATAAATAATTCTCTAAAGTATTATTACATTCAATACATATCTGGATGAATCTAAGTATTTTTTATAATTTACACATGAATATACATATTTTTGAGGAAACATGACCGTGCATATATTCGCCTTGGATGAAACTTAGTCCTCTGGATAAACAAGTAAGGTTAAATATAATGAATGAATTTAATTTTAAATTAATAATTAATATTTTAAAAATAAAGGTGTTTACATGAGCTATGTAACCTGGTTATATAGAATATGAGTCTTATATATATAGAAAGAGAAGTATGATTATATTAAATATAATGTATATATACTTAAATTACAATATTCATTTTTATTTTATTTTTATTTCATTTTTGAGTTTTTCTTCATAAACTTATTTTTTTAATTTGTATTTAATTTATATATCAAGTTTTGCTATTGTACAATATTTTTACATGTTTATTTTTTATTTTTAAAAATGAAAAATTCCTCGCATGCCTACAACTGGCTAATATTCCTCTTATACCTATAGAAAATAAAAAATTTCTGGATACCGACAACATTTTACCTATAATTCACTCAGTACCCACCCCTTTACAAATGGTCGTCAGTTGGAAGGAAAATGATGATTTTTTCCATGGACTTTAATAAATAGATACTGAAAAATTTCGCATATACCCACAACATTTGGCTATTATTCCTTTCATATTAATAATATTTTTAAAAATTCCTTACATATCCATAATATTTCACTCCTAAATTTTCTTATGCCACCACTGTCACTTTCCTTAAAGTTTCATTCATGAAGCTTGTACTAAACTCGAGGGGTTGTAAATCAGGTCTTGTTGAGTTAAATTAGGGTAAATACAACTCTAACCCATGTTATAAAATCTTAATCCAGCTCTACTTTGCAACCCTGATTTCACACATTAACCAATCTTATTTTAACCCTATAGAATTCGGTTGATTCAAGCTAGAAATTGGGTTTGTAAATGTATAATATTTAAAATATTTTGCTTAAGTAAGTCTATTTTAAATTATAAATTTATATAAAAGAATAAGAATTAATCCTTTTTGTACGCATACTTTCCTATTTATGACTTATATAATGATATAATTGTTAAACAATCTAATTTTAAATCAATAATGTCTAGTTAATTCCTATGTATCGCGTGCTAACGCAAGACTATATTAATAATTTGTTATATAACATATGAAATTTTCGGCATCATTGCTATACTTATCATTCGGTGTATGGACCCACATGTCGGACATCTTGATCCTCTGTCTTTATATATCTTAAAATATTATGATTTTTTTGAAATTATTATTGTATTTATATTATTAATTACGATCATTACATCCTCTGAGGCTTGTCTTATCAAATAACGATGTAAATTTTAAAATTTATTAATATCAATGCATTTTAAAATTTAAATGTTAAAATGTAGTGTGTATATTTCTGTATAATATGATATATATGTATATGCACACGCGCCATTCATTACATAAACATTGTATGAAAGCTATGATATATCAAGCTATTTCATCGATCACATCATTAATTTAATCAAATTGGTAAGAATGGTTGTATGGAGATGGGAAAGCCAACCTTGAAGTCAAGAAATGGAAAAGACATGGGCCCGTCATCTTCAGTGAGAGGAGTCCACGAGAAGTCAAGCACAAGATAACGAAGGAAAAGAGCAGTTTAAAGCTTGGCAAGATCTGAGCCATGACAAAGCCTTCGCCCTCCCCGGTGTCAATTTCTTCCCTCCTGTCCTTGCTTCACTTGTCTTATTCTTCCCATTTCCTTCACAAAAATTCAATAAGTATAGGAAAGAGAAAATTTTTATAAATTAATTATTTATATATTGATAAATAATCCTATTGGTTCGAGTTAAGCAAATATCTCATTTAGTTCACCTCAAAAACTCATTTTCAATATATTTTTTAATTTTTTCTTCATACATTTGTTTATCTAAGTATATTTAATATATAAACTATGTTCTACTATTTTGGATTTGTGTATATATTTTTTAAAATTTTTAATTATCAATATGCATATATATATATATATTTCAAATACCATTGTCTTTAAAAATTCAAAAAAAATATAACCATATCCAAAAATCATAAAACTTGTTTTGTATATTAAATACATTTTAATAAATAAGCGTATAAAAAAATAAAAAATATTTTGTAAATACTTTTTTGAGATGGGCTTAAGTAAAATTTTGCTTAGCCGAGGTAACAAAATCACTTCTCAAATATATTTGATTCAATATCCAGCACAAATTAATTAGTGTTCAATTTATTTTAAGAAGAAGATTAATGCTTCTTTTGCAAGCGGACTCTCACGTAACATATAGTTCAGTTAAGAACTGACCTGCCATCCCTAAGGATTGAAGTGTAAAGGGTCTGGGTAATTTGAGGATTGAAGTGTAAAGGGTCTGGGTAATTTGAAGGATCAAGATGAACTCCCCAGGAGACGAGAAGAACCTTCCACCCAGCGGGAATTTCCATACCTTTTAGACAAATCCAAATCACGTTAAAGAAAAATGACAAATTTTGGCATTTAATTAGCTACTTAATTAAAAAACCCATCAATTTATGTACAATAATGTTTCTACATGGGGGCTTTGGTAGGCTCAGCCAAATGCCAATCACTGGTAATTATAAGGTTATATGAAAGCTAAAGGGGCGTCAAGATGTTGTACATAAGAACCTTTTCATATGATGTTCCATTGCTAATAGACATCAACAACCTCTCCAAGAATGTTAGTTTCGGGCAACAAAATGTACGTTTAAGGAGAAATTTTCTTATGATTAGAAATTTTAGGGCAATGAAATTTTTCTTACTAATTTAAGAGAGAAATTTTTCTTACTTATGATAAGAAAAATTTTCTTTGCTTATGAAAATATTTTACAACCACTACAAAATTTGATTGCCTATTAAAAGAATAATGAAGTACATGCACTTCTTCTTAGTAATCGCTACATAACATATGCTACTAAGTATTAACAACTAAAGGTTGTAATTTATAAGAAAAAGTTAGTTGGTAAAAGCTAAAATTTTTGTAGTGAAGAATTTCGATAAATGCCAAAAGTACGTTTTGTTATAGCTAGTGAATCAAAAGGTCAAAAACTAGGTAAATTAAGCACTCAAAATTTAAGATAACCAAAATGCATAATATTCTCAATAATAACACTACAAGAAAGTGAAACATATATGACCACTTCTGTGAAGCCAAAATTTTAATTTTTAATTGCTTATGATAAAATGCTACCAAAGATTTAGCTGCATTTGATGCCAAATCCTACTCTAATTGCAGTGAAAGTGTATTGCTATTGTAATCAAATTTCAATAGCTACATTAAATGTTAATTTTGATTGCATTCAGGCGGATGCATTTAACCAAATGATATTACTAAAAAGGAACCAATTATTTAAAGGTAAATAATCAATTGTAGCCAACATATATCTAATACGACCAAATATATATTATATATAGCTAAAAAATTGGCAACATTAAATGAAATTTATTGTGGTAAATGCTGGTGGAAATGGCCAATACACGCAATAAGCCATCTACGGTTAGGAGCCGACAACTCAAAATTTTTTAAAAATTAAAAAAAGGGTTTCGCACTCGGGTGCACTAGATCAGAACTCATATATGTTATTGACTGTTTTCAAAAGAATATTAATAGCCAAAAACGTAGTTGTGATATGGGAAAATTGATCTTTGTACTGTATGTGTTTTATAGCTTTTCTATGGACAAACTTCACTATATTTCCACAGTGGAGCGCTTCATGAATGAGATCTCGAGTGAAATTCCTCCCACTTTTTCCCTTCTCACCTCCTCATGCTATTCCTGTTAATGACAAAATACATACACCCAGTGACAAATAAATGATGCTAAACGCAAGAAATGAAAAGGATTTTCCATTATTCAACAAGGCGATAAAAATGAATAAAGTCATATCGCATTACAATTATGATGTAATCTGTTGCAAAAGCGCCTTGTTCAATCATGAAATTAGTATCTATCTTAATATTGTATTTGAAATTATTTGAAATTATTTATTTTAAGGCGTTCTACTTTTCATCCAAATAGGATATGTAATGTGTATTGGCCTTATTTGAAAATGGTATAAAATTAACTTGTTAAAATAGTTTGATTTAAATTTCGATTTCACAGTTATTTTTCTAATATATACCTAGGTGTGCAACTTAGGTTAGGTAAGTCTAGCTCAATTCTATCATTACTTTTTCAGAAACTCTTATCTTACTTTTTTTAATTTGGGTTGATTCAGAATTATTCTACTCTATTTTCTTAAGGTCAAATCACTACCAATTTTAATTTTTGAAAATGGTCTTCATATTGTATTTGAAAAATATAATTCTATTACAAATCTTACTTAACAACATGTAATCAATATTTTAATAGTACAATATCAGAATATATTTATTAAATATTCTAAAAAATAGATAAATTAAACAAGTTTTTATATGTTTAAATATACAAATATTTAGTAAAAGACATGATAAATATATATTAGCAATTTAGGTTGGTTCATGGTTTTCGAACCTTTACTCTATCCTAATTGAACCAGATCTTTTTTTACTTAGAACATACCCTGTTCTACAGGTAAGAAGATATAAACCTACCTTACCCATTTTATGGTGCTTAATGGGTCAACCCACGATTATTCTATCTTAGTTACATTCTTATCTAAATGATAATTTTATCTGAATAAATATCATATAAAATATTGATACATTTAAAAACATATGAGACTTTTCTTTTCTTTTCACAAAAAAATACATATAGGCCTTTTCTCATGCAGCTAAACATGATAGATTATTAAACTAACCATCATATATATCTTAGCAAATTAGGCATGGTAATCTTACCTGTAATTCTCTCAATGCCCTGGGGCAATTACAAAGGAATTTGGCAACGACGGAGATTAGCATAGCTGTTGTTTCATATCCTCCCCGTAGTAGATCGAGAACCAAGCTAGGTATTTCTTCTTTCAACATATCCTTTTTGGTTAGCAAAATATCCAAGAAATTCATCCTTCTCTCGTCCTTGCATATTTTCTTTTCTCTCTTCTGTTGTAATATTGTGTTTGTAATCGCGTTTATCTGTTGTCTTGCCTGTTAAACGAGGGACTTAAGTCAGGCAACCATCTAATTAGAAGCTAGCTTTTGCATCTGTACAACACATTTAAAATTGTTGAAAATTGAAAAATATCACATCAAATACTATAATACAGATATAGAAATTTGTCCACCTATATATACATGAAAAATTAAATAAAAGACATGATAAAAGGTTTCTGGCACTTACATGAGTTGCCTTGGCATAAGGTGTCCCACGGATATTAATAAGGAATGAAACTAATCCTTGAAAGTAGTAAAGCTATGAAGGATTTGAGCTGTCTCATCATCTTCTGGGCCCAAACTCAGAATCTGTTTCACTATCACACTGGACGTAAACTGTGATACATAAAATTTTAATTAATGCTTGTCATAAACATATACAATTCCAAATACGATCACAAAATTTACCCTTGTTAATTCATATAACCACACATTTGTAAAAGAGTAATAATTCAGTACTTACAATAAGCATGAAGACTCCAGATATACACACATCTGCTTTTCCCATATCATTTTATTAATTATTAAATGGTTTAGAATTCAAAAATCATAGAATAAAAAATTTTGCATGAAAAGATTCTTGCGGGACCACTGTATTTGATCATTACCTTTTTAAAATGGCTGAAAATGTGAGGTTATTTTGGCGAAATTTATTATTTAGATATAAATACTTCTTCACTTTTGAATGGTAACATATGGTTAAGTGTGACTAATTTTTAAATTGAACACAGCAAAAAATAATATTTAATGTACTATGAAAATTTGTCTATATAATAATATATCTTTAGTTGAACTAATATAGTACTAAACTGCTTTTGATATTTGGCAGCAAAAAGATAGCTATAGATACATAAAATTTTGTAGTGAAAATGGTTGACACTGTGTGGTTATATTATCATCTATGCATATAAGTACAAATGTAATTTCTACTCATATTTCAATTAACCCCTATTCCAATAGAAGTTGGTCAAGTGAGAAGATGTATCAATATGCGTGTTTCGTTGCAAAAAATGAGAGTTTTGTTGCCTGTCCAGCTGCTCATGATCCTAATTGCACTATTTTCAATATCAGAGACGAAGCAGTTGTTGTGAGCTTTGATGGTGGCAAAGAGGGTGAGTTGTGGAGAATGAATAAGTTGAAATCTACGTCGCTTGAGACTATTGTTGGCGTGCCCGAAAAGATGGGATTGAAAAATCTTCCCATATCTTCAATCATATGCATGTATTCAGCAATAACAATTAGATCCATATAGAAGTGATATATCTTTAATGAATTAGAAAATTAAAAGGTATGCATATCTTCATTCTTAAGAAAGAATTTTAATTTCCAAGACAGTTTTTTTCAATTTCTAATAAAATTTTTTGTATTCATTATAAACCTTTTTCCATCGTTACGTTCTCATACCATTTTTCATGTCAAACTAATTTTTTTAATTCTTCTGAACAAATCCTTAATGAATTAGAAAATTATATAAATATATATATATAATTCATCAAATGAAGTGATAAAGAGGTAAGGAAGGGATGGTCCTATATGTCTGGTTGCTACTTAACACCGTAATGTATTTTTATATTTTTAGATTCCATTAGTCGACCAACTGTATTTTATATTTTCAAATTCCATTTTTTTAATTTTTATGCAGACTAACATGTATTTAGTTCATATATATATATATATTAAAAAATTTAACTTTTTAAATTCTTGCATGTATTTTAAATAAAATTTTAAAATTAAAAATTTTTCAACCATCTCACATACCCTCTTGCACATGTAAAATGATAATTTTGTAATCTCAAGTGAAACTATTTTTTTTAATTAAGGAATAAAAATATTCTTTATAAAAAAGGAATAAAAATATTTATTCATAAATTCAAGAATAAGAGTGGTTTGGTTGCCTACCTTTGGAGTTTGGATGTTGGACTGAAGAAAGCCACCAAGAGTGGTAGATGTATGGGGAGCTAGGAACCAAAGGGTGTTGCCTAGGAAAGGGCACTACCCTAACTTCCCTAGTGGCAGCTTCTTCGATATTGGTTTTGAGTATTGCACCTTGAAAATATATCTTAGAAAAAGAGAGGAAAAGAAGAATAGCACAAGAACTGTTGAAAATGAAAGAAAAAACAAGTTTAGGACACGAAGAACAAGCACCAAACTCATATTGGCTATTAGATTATGCTGGCTAAGCTTAGGTGCACAAATTAAGATGGAGAAAGATTAATGAGAAAGAAAGGAAATTAAGTACAAGTAACCCAAAAGGAAAAATCCAAAGATTTTATAGACATTGGGCATTGATTACTAGTACAGATAAGAGAGGCATTTACAGGGCAAGTCTTGCTTCTTTTATCCAAATTCGTTGGTGTGTTTCTATTTCTAGTGACAAATGTCGTTGCCCAAAACTTATCTCTACTCGTAGAATTGGAACAATTTTAGCCAAGAGGCTAGTTTTGCCTTGCATGTTTCACTTGGTGTTTGCTTGCTTACATAAAGCACCATGGATTTGGTCAGCTTTTCACAGGCTATTTGGCCGGACTTATAATTTTCACACAAAATTTTTGGGTAAAAGCTATAAAAAGCTCCTTAACAAGAAGCTCCTATTTAGAGCTTTCTGGCCAATGCACGGCTTTGAGTTAATTGTACCATTAGGCCAAATAGACCCTTGGGTTTGACATTGTTCGGCCTATTTGGCTGCCATTGATGTCCATAATAAGTGCGCACGTTTTGCACTTTTTTAATTGTTTGGCTAAGATTACCTATTAGGCTTGAATATTTTGCATATAAAAACCAAACAGGTTATTAAAAAAAATTCTCTCGACCATGTAACATTATGAATGTGTGTAAATGTAATATAAGTTGTTGTGATATATATAAATACTTATTAAAAAATGAGTAATTTTCATATATACCTACATAGTTTGACTAAAATTGCGGATATAATTATGTAACTTTACGAATTGCATATTACCCTTATATAATTTTACCAAAATAGCATATCACCCCATACGACCTCTTTTTTTTCAGCAACTATTAAAATGTATGTTAGTAAATTGAACAATGATGAAAATAACCTTGTTCAGAACTATATTAACTTACTTGCGCTCCTTAGAAAATCTCACTTTTTACATGACCTCTTCTCCGAATATGCTACCTGCACAATTAAGTATTTTTTAGTGATGAAATTTTAATATAGATCTAAACGGGGTTATTTTTATTATTATTTAATTTTCTGACACATGTTTTAACGATTGTTGATGGAAAATAGGTCACATGAGAGTTTTGTGCACTTTTGGTAAAATTATGTAGGAGTAATAAGCAATTCATGAAACTTTGTGAATATATCTATAATCTTGGTCAAACTATATGAGTAAATTACTCTTAAAAACTCACCAAAAATTGCAGAATAGATAAGCTAAGAAACATAACTTATGCTTAACGCATGAATTTTTCGGCTCAAGCAAACAGAACCTAAAGATTCACTTATTAGTTTTTCTCAAGTAAGAATTACACTATGCAAGTTCAGCCTTATTGTCTTTGGATTTTAATTTAGTAAAAGTTATCCCAATTTCCATCCAAGTTTCTCTTTTCCAATGCACTTACTTTTTTTTTATAAAGAAAATATTTATCATATTGCACTCACTTATGCCACTTTACTGTTCTTAACTTCCTCATTATTTCTCATATTATACTCCTTGAAAAGGTAGTTTTTTTGACGTATATAACTAAATGGGGCTGCACATGAATTTTGGATATAGTTATTAGAATTTTGCTACAAATAGTCATATACATTAGGCACAATAACAAAGTACTTAGCCACATCTAACATCGAATGCAGCAAAGTTTCAATTTGATTACAAAAGGGTGGTCTTAGTATATATGATTTCATATACACTTACTATAAGGGTAATTTGCAAATATACCCACTTAATTTGACCATAATTACAAATATACCCACTTAATTTGACCATAATTACAAATATACCCACATAATTTTAGAAATCATAAATAACTCCCATTTAGTTTGATTATAATTGTAGATATACTCACACTGCTAATGTCTTGTGGTGTCATTATTGCCCTTTTACAGCATGAGTATATTTGTAAAGATTAAATATCCTTATTTAATTTTTAAAATTGCAAATATGCTCATGAGTCCCACATTCATTGCAGCCAAAGTTTTATTATTATTTGTAGTAAATTTTAATAGTTGTGTTCAATATTATTTTTTATTTTAATATAATTGACGTAAAAAATGATTACATTTACCTAAATGTCATCACTCAAAAGCAACAAATATTTATAGTTTTTTAAAGGAAACAAATATTTATGGTTAAATTGTTTGTTATAGCCAAAATACATATAATGTAATCAAATATATGTTATACGTGAATTAAAATTTTTTTTTTATTATATCACCAATCATGGGTGACCAGACACCTAATGAAGGTATACCTTAGAGGCAGGATAACAAGGTTTTTGCCTCCACCCCATATTTAAACTCTAAACCTTCCATCATTTATATTACTCTACACATACCCACATCATCAACGTTGGACATCTAAGGGGCAACATGTACAACTAAAAAAATAGTTACACAAAATAGAACTCAGAAATTTTGTAAATATACCAATAAAGTTTGACTAATATTGCATCTATAAAGAATCTTATATCATTAAAATGTTTTAAATGATCAAGAATTCTTGGATTAAATCTTCATCTAGCATGAGAATATAATAATGTATATTGAGAATGAATAAAGTTATATTGGGAATAGATAAAATTGTATTAAAAATTGAAAAGCTGTCTTAGGAATTGAAAATTTGTCTTAGAAATAGTGATACAGATTCAATTCAAGAATCTTGAATTGTTTAGAACACATAAGAAATTTTTGTTTGGAACACATGAGGAATTTTTCCACAAGAGACTAGAGGGTAAACTTTTTATCTACAACATTTTCACTTTCCACTATTAGTTTATTTTCTAATCATTTTTTCACTTTTTCCTGTATAACTATTCCACTTTTTAATCATTTCTCTACAACAATACCTACAATTATTCTACCCAGTTTAACTATATTTCCTTTTCTTTTCATCATCATTCTTATCACATCATATAACTTCTTCCACTTTAAAACATTTTGCACCAACATCATTCTAACACACACACACACACACATGTACTCAACATGCACACTAGTGTAATGTGGTTACCCTAAAGCTACAAATAGGGTTGGTCTCAACCCAAACCCAACTAACCTAACCAAATTTATGATAGGGTTGAGTTAGGCATAAAAAAAAGTTACATAATTCAATTTATTTTTACCCAATCTCAAAAATGAATTGGTTTAAGTTCAATGTTTGTCAACTTGGCCTACTTTGATTTCATTTGTTAGTACAAAATATAATAGATTAATTAAAAATAGTCATACAAGATCAATCATATTTAATAATTACTTAAAAATTAGCATATAGAATCATATAATACATAGAAATTAAATAGACATTAATACTTGCCAAACGAGCGGCGCTCGTTTGGTCGACGGGCGCGGAACGAGAACTTTCGTTCCGACCGTCGTGTGTTCGAATCCCGCATGGGATTTCGAACCAAAAAAATTCCGTGGGGGCATGTGTGGTCCTCTTTGTTCGGTTGGGAGCTGGTGGTCTCCCCATTTGATATTTGGGAGCTGGTGGTCTCCCTTTGGAAATATTGTTAGAATTGTCTCAGAACTTTGAATGTGATATGTGTTGAGATATGTTGTAAATATACTCTAATAAAAAAATAGACATTAATACTTAGAAATATGACTATTTTAATAATAGAAATATTAGAATGTAATAATACTTGATGAAATTATTTATCAATATATAATTAAATTTCAGATGATTTAAATGTTGAAAATATTAATTAAAACTTGATATTAGCATTAAATTATTTTAATATATTGATTTTGCTTGTTTGAAGATGGCGCCCATATACCTCAAAAGAGTTTTCACAATAATATAAGTAATACTAAATAAAATAGATGAAGCGAATTTTTCATCAACCATCTAGTTATTGAAAATGAAAGTAGTTATATGGAAAAAGGGTTATATAAGCATCCTCCAAGTTAAAATAGACATGTTATTTATATTGATAGTTGCGTGAAAATGACTAAAAATAAGGTAGTTTGTATAGAAAAATATAAAAAAAATTTTAAAAGTATTATAGTTAGGCATAGTGAATTTTTTTTATTTATTATTGAAAAGCTTTAGTTAAAAACTTTTGTGCCAAACCAAATACACCCCAACAGTGTAAATCTCATAAAATTAAGGGAACTATCTGCAGATGCCTTTTCTGAGGACGGTTTCCCATTTTTAGATGGAGATTTGAGGGGCTTACGTGTTCTTATTGGAATGGGTGCCAAAAGATAAAAAAGCAAATCAACCCAGAATCCTAGTTTGATACTTGCCAAGAGTGCCGGCCAAAAGATGAAGACGGGCTAGTATCTTCTCTCATACTTGCAGCCAAATATCATTATGAATACCTCAATAACTGACAAAATCCGGGCTGGACTTGGCCCCATTAAATATTTAAAGCCCTGTCCCAAGTATAACGGGTCCTTTTGGTAAGATACAAAGTGTGAAATGGCTAAAGTAAAGGTGAAAAGTGCAGTTGGAAATAAATAAATGAAAAGCCGCAGATGTAATATGATAAGAGTAACAATTAGGGGTAAATAAAATAAAGTCAAATTGAATAAAACAGCATGAGAAGATGGAAAAAATGCAAAGGCAATAATAGACAAACATAAGGTATTTAAATAATTAAAATATCAAAATATATTTAAAGGTGCGTAAGAAAGAGTGCGATTTTTTTAAGCTTTTGACGGTACTGGACGGGACCCAAAAGTAAGAGTGGAAATAGAAAAAATTTAAGAAAGGGAAAGAAAGATGTGATAGTTGCATGGATAAAATAGAAATTTTTTTTTGAGTTGGATAAAATAGAAAAAATTATAAGGGTAGCAATTAAGATTTAAGAACAAAAAGAATAAATGAATAACACAGTTCCTTGGAAGGATTTAAGAAAAGGCTAAAATGTAGGACCCTGGTTCAATGCACCGGGTGCATTGAGCCTCGATGCACCCGAGTGTACTTCACTCCTTTTTTCTTATTTTTTTTTTGAAAATTTTTTTACACGACTGTTAATCTAAGTGTATTTAACATGTGTATAAATTTTTATAATTTTTGGAAATTTTTAGATATTTTTTTTGAATTTTTTAAAATCAGTGGCATTTTTAGTAATTTAAAATTACTAAAAATGCCACTGATTTTAAAAAAATCCGAAAAAAATATCTAAAAATATTTAAAAATGGTAAAAATTTATACATATGTTAAATAGACTTAGATTAACATTTTTCATAAAAAAAAGTTTCAAAAAAAATAAAAAAAAGAGTAAAGTACACCCGGGTGCATTGAGCCTCAATGCAACCAGGGTCCTATAATGTAAGGGTTGCACTTAATGTCATTGAAACTTGAGTATAACTAGAGGCAAAACCTATTTTTATACTTTTGAAAATTTTATAAAATTTTTCATCTCAGTATATATATGACAAAAATATTCCCATTATATATATAACTAAAAAATTGTAAAACTTAATTTATAGATTAAACATATCCAGAATAACGATTTTATAAAAAAATTTAAAAAAATAGAAAATGAATTTTGCATCCATTTGCACTAACCTCGCTTTATAAACAGAGACTAGAAAAAGTAGAATAGTTAACTAAGGTGTCAAAGTAGGTTGAAATATATGTAGAAAGGGAAATTTTACTTTTACTTTTACCGGTTACCAACTGGACCACAAGTGCAACTGGCTGTGTTATATCCCTGTCCGGCTAGTGCCGATGCACAGTAATAGGATTCTACGCGTGCTCTTGATTGTGCATCGTTTGGGGTTTGAAGGCCTGTCTCATCTGAGGAATGCAAATTGGATCACGTTGACCCCAAACTGGCCCTAATTGTGTTCCAATCTACAGATAGTTTGGGTCAAAAGTATTGTTTGATTGTTAGGTAGTGGTTGCAAAAATGCAACCCAAAAGTCGCCACTTCCATCTCATCTCATCTCATCTCATCTCATCTCATCTCATCCCAGCCAGCCAACATGATATTTCTTCGATAATTGCCATTCTTTTATTTCTCATAATATTCGAACATCTGCGCACAGAATAACTACGCTGACCCACTGGAGATGAAATAACGTACACAGCTAATAAAGAATTGAAAGAAACATATGCAAGAATGGCAGGGGTACGAACTTGGCCATTATGACATATTATTTATATATATGACAGAGTAATAATGGTGATGATTCAACACATACACATCAACGAGCCTCAATGCATATAGGTTTTTGAGTCATTTCTTTCCATTTTTCAAAAACTTCCATTTCATTTTCCAAAAACTTTCATTTCATTTTCTTGAGCTTTTTTTAGTAATACCAAAATTTAACATTTTTGTATTTTCGCGTATTTTATATAATTTAAAAAATCAATAGTTTTCGTCCCATTACGGTGGTGAAAATTGTTGATCTTTAAAACTATTAAAATATACATGTAAAAATATAAAAACAGTAAATTTCTCTATATAAATTAAGCACATATGCGTCTACCTAAAAATGCAAAAAAAATTCTCAAAATGAGAAAAAGGCACAAACCACTTACTTATATTGAGACTCGGCACCTACACAATTATTGAATGATTGCATAGGAACAGCAGGGGAGAAAGCTGCAATTAGTTGCTGGTTTGGGTGGGTGTCTTAGAAAGGTAAGGCGAGGAATTGGAGGAGAGATCGTTTAGATGGAGATTGCTGCTCATCAGTTCTATGTCCCGTCGCCCTTTAAGTCCTCTATCATCTTGTGCAGCACACCCATCTTACGCCGCTCCTTTTTTGGTCTTATATGTTGATGACATACTATTTGATAACAATGATATAAGTTTATTGCATGAAACTAAGAAATTTCTATCAAACAAATTTGATATAAAAGATCTTAGTGAAGCAACTTTTGTATTAGGAGTTTAGATACATCAAGATCGTTCTCGAGGTATTATTGGATTATCAAAAAAGCCCTATATTGAAAGAGTACTTGAAATATTTGACATGCGAAATTGTAAACCAGGAGATACCCTTGTCGCTAAGGGAGACAAAATCAGTTTTGATTAGTGCTCTAAGAATGATTTCGAATCTAAAGAAATGCAGAAGATCTCTTATGCTTTAGCAGTGAGAAGTTTGATATATGCCAAAGTTTGTAGACTGTCAGATATAATATTCATTGTTGGGATGTTGGGCAGATACTTGAGTAATCTGAAATGGATCATTGGAAAGCAGCAAAAAGAAGTTTTAAGATATATCCAGAGAACAAAATACTACATGCTCATATACAGGAGGTCGAATAACCTAGAGATCATTGAATATTCAGATTCCGACCATGCAAAATGTCAGGATAGTCTTAGATTTAGTTCGGGCTATATTTATCTACTTGCTGGAGGACTGTCTCTTAGAGGAGTGCTAAGCAGACACTTGTTGCCCATTTCGCTACGACAGCTGAATTTATAACATATTTTAAGGCATCCAATCAGGTTATATAGCTGCGAAATTTTCTCATGGAGCTACGAATTATGGATGGAATTGAAAGACCACTCAAATTATTTTGTAATAATAACTTAGCAGTCTTATATTCCAACAACAACAGGAACTCAACAAAGTCAAAATTTATTGACTTTAAGTTCCTAATTGTTAAGGAAAGAATTCAGGAAGGTCAAGTGTCTACAAAGCACATAGGAACAAACTCTATGATTGCGGATCTGCTAACTAAGGGACTACCACCTAAGGTCTTTCATGAGCATACTGCTCACATGGGTGTTGTATCACTTGATGATACTCTGGTTTAGTAGGAGTTTATATTTTATTCTCTTTCTCGTTAACATAATTTTGTATATTATAGTTATGTATATTTTCTGCAGAAATGAAGTATTTCGTATTTTGGTTATTCAGTATTTTGGTTTTGGTTTGATCTCACCAAATAAGTTAGACCAGTTGAAAATGGGCACGTTAGATCACATTACATATAATTTTCATACTACGCATCTATACTTCATCTATGTCGTTTGGTTAATGTTTGATATATATAATCATGGATGAGTCTAGTTACGATAAATGTGACAAAGACTGCTTTGGTTGTATGTTGATATAAGTAATGGACGAGATTGTTTAGAGATAATTTTTGGTATGATAGTAAAAAGTTTTGAGCTTATAAGGTTATGTATATAATTATAAAATATATTTAGTCCTAGTGGGAGATTGTTGGAATTTTGGATGTATATATATATATTAATTACAATATATACTATCATAAATAGCGACCCATTTTTAAAGTGATCTTATAAGGTTTTATGGGCCTAAATCATCTAACAAAAGTATGGGTCTCCTATGCGTAGAAACCCTACAGCGTAATTTCTAATTTCTATTTTTATAATGAGCTAAATTAGAAATACGAAAGATAGACTTTTTATATAAATAGTTGAGGTGCTCATGTTATGCACCTATCAGGGTTTCTTTCTTAACATGCCATCATCAGAAAAGAGGAGTCACTTTCTCCAGAAAAACTCTAGGGAATTAACTTGGAAGACCTAGAAATCATAAGATTCAAGAAAATACTGCTCCTACGGATCTAGGTACGCTTTCGCTTATGATTTTATTTTCTTAATGATTTAGCATGAAGGATCCTGGGATAATTATGAATTTAATCAATAAGGCTTTCCCAAGATATTGCACCTTGAAAATTGTCTTAGATGAAGAGGGAAAATGAAGAATAGCACAAGAAGTATTGAAAATGAAAGAAAAAATAAGTTTAAGACAAGAAGAACAAGCACTAAACTCATATTGGCTACAGCTTATGCTAGCTGAGCTTAGCTGCACAAATTAAGATGGAGAAAGATTAATGAGAAAAAAAGGAAATTAAGTACAAAGTAACCCAAAAAGAAATATCTAAAGATTTTATAGACATTGGGCATTGATTACTAGTACAGATAAGAGGGCATTTATAGGGTAAGTCTCGCTTCTTTTATCCAAATTTGTTGGTGTGTTTCTATTTCTAATGACAAATGTTGTTACCCAAAACTTATCTCTATGGGTAGAATTGGAACAATTTTAGCCAAGAGGCTAGTTTTGCCTTGCATGTTTCACCCATGTTTTTTGCTTACACAAAGCACCATGGATTTAGTCAGCTTTTCACAAGCTATTTAGCCGGACTTATAATTTCACACAAAATTTTTGGGTAAAAGCTATAAAAAGCTCCTTAACAAGAAGCTCCTATTTAGAGCTTTATGGCCAATGCACGACTTTGCCTTAATTGTACCTCAGGCCAGATAGACCCTTGGGTTTGACATTAGTTTGCCTATTTGGCCGCCATTAATGTCCATAATAAGTGCTGATATTTTGTGCTTTTTTAGCTGTTTGGCTGAGATTACCTATTAGGCTCGAATATTTTGTATATAAAAACCAAACGTGTTATTGAAAAAATTCTCTCCACTGTGTAAAGGTTACGAATGTGTTTGAATGTAATATGAGTTGTTGTGATGTATATAAATACTTATTAAAAAACTAAATAATTTGCATATATACCTACATAGTTTAACCAAAATTGCATATACAATTACATTGTTTCAAGAATTGCATATTACCTTTATATAATTTTACCAAAATAGCATATAACCCCATAGGACCTCTTTTTTGTCAGCAACTGTTAAAATGTGTGTTAGTAAATTGGATAATGATGGAAATAACCCTGTTCAAAACTATATTAACTCACTTGTGCTCCTTCTTAGAAAATCTCTCTTTTTACATGATCTCTTCTTCGAATACGCTGCCTGCACAATTGAGTATTTCATAGTGATGAAATTTTAATATAGATCTAAACAGGATTATTTTCATCATTACTTAATTTTCTAACATTAACGATTGTTGATGGAAAATAGGTTATACGAGAGTTTTATGCAATTTTGGTAAAATTATGTGGGAGTAATAAGCAATTCGTAAAACTACATGAATATATCTATAATTTTGGTAACTATATGAGTAAATTACTCTTCAAAACTCACCAAAAAGTGCAGAATAGATAAGCTAAGAAACATAACTTATGCTTAACACATGAATTTTTCGGATCAGGCAAACAGACCCTAAAGATTCGCTTATTAGCTTTTCTCAAGCAAGAATTACACTCTGCGAGTTCAGCCTTATTGTCTTAGGATTTTAATTTAGTAAAATTTATTCCAATTTTATCCAAGCTTCTCTTTTCTAATGCACTCACTATTCTTTTTTTGTAAAGAAAATATTTATCATATTGTACTCGCTTATCCCACTTTACCATTCTTAACTTCCTCATTATTTCTCATATTACACTCCTCAAAAAGGTAGTTTTTTTTGCCACTTATAACTAAACAGGGCTGCACATGGATTTTGGATATAGTTAATAGCATTTGGCTACAAATAATCACATACATTTGGCACAATAACATAGTACTTAGCCACATTTAACGGCAAATGTAACAAACTCTAAATTTGGTTACAAAAGGGTGGCCTTATGTAAGAAATTTTTCACTAGTATATATGATTTCAAATACACTTACTATAAGGGTAATTTGCATATATACCCATCTAATTTGACCATAATTGCAAATATACCTACAAAATTTCAGAAATCATAAATTACCCCCCTAAGTTTGACTATAATTGTAGATATACTCACACTGTTAATGCGTTATGTTGTCGTTACTGTGCTGTTACAGCATGAGTATATTTGTTAAAACTAAATATCTTCACTTAATTTTTAAAATTGCAAATATGCTCATGTTGTTTATATATCTTCACAAATATACCCATGCTATAATAGTTCAATAATGGCATCATAATGGTGTGGGTGTATTCGCAATTATGGTAAAACTATGCAGAGGTTATTTGTAATTTCAAAAATCATATGAATATATTTGCAATTATGGTAAATCTGAGTGAATATGTTTGCAAATCACCCCTGAAGACAACAATATCTTACTTTTCCAAATTGTTTACAAATAGTTGTTAGAATTTGGCTACAAATAGTTATAAAACATCTGTGGCAATAACATAGTAGCTAGCCACATCAGGGATCAAATGCAACAAAGTTTAAGTACGGTTACAAGGGGCAGCCTTATGTAAGAATTTTTTCTATAGTATATACAATTTCATATAACTTACTACAATAATATCTTACTTCTCCAAGTCGTATTTCATTTCTAATTACAAATTCCAACAGCCTAATATGCATGAAAAGAAAAATGAACCTTTAGCACATGTTTCGAATCATTTTGTTGAGTCAAATTTGGATGAGTGGGACAAATAAGGATAGGTTGTGAATTCATAAATGAAAATTTATATTTTGAAAGAAAAAGTAGTATTAGAAATGTAAAAATAAGATTGTAATTTATTGAAAACGAGATATTTTATAAGAAAAACGAGAAAATTAATACTAAAATTGATAAAAGTTGCTTTTGGAATGAGAAGTTTTATCTCGCTTTATCTACCAGGATTGTCCTGTAAACTCATTTACTTTTTTTTATTAGTGTATATTTGCATCACATCTCAGCTTATATTACAATCGAGCTGTAAGACAATTCTTACAATTTTTTTCTAAAGGAGACAATAACCTCTCAAATATCAATAAAAGAAGTCATTGCTCTCAATTTACATTCGGACAAAAATCTCAGCTGGTGGGATTCAATCTCATGCACCTAGCTGCATCAACGCCTTATTCAACACATTGTAGTCAACTGAGCATTAGTCGGTTGGTGAAAACCCATTAACTTGGTTATACTGTCATTTTGTGGGGTGCAGGTTCAATGCACCAAGGAGCATTGAGCCTTAATGCTCCCGGGTCTACTTCACCCATTTTTTTATTTTTTTTGAAATTTTTTTGCAGAAATGTTAATATAAGTGTATTTAATATGTGTATCAATTTTTACCATTTTTAGAGATTTTTAGATATTTATTTCAGATTTTTTAAAATCAGTGGCATTTTTAGTAATTTTAAATTACTAAAAATGCCACTGATTTTAAAAAATCCGAAATAAATATCTAAAAATTTTCAAAAATGGTAAAAATTGATACACATATTAAATACTCTTGTATTGACAAGTTCTTGAAAAATTTTGGAAAAAATAAAAAAATAGGTATATGCGCCCGGGAGCATTGAACAACAACCCATTTTATGTATATTGTGTAACTACATATGTATTTTATTTCAAAAGATACAACATTATTATTTAATATCACTATAACAACATGTATTGTTTATGACCACTTTTCAGTACTAAATACAGCTCGAGTCCCACATTAATTGCAGCCGAAGTTTTATTATTATTTGTAGGTAAATTTTAATAGTTGCGTTCAATATTATTTTTTATTGTAATATAATTGACATAAAAAACGATTACATCTAACTAAATGTCATCACTTGAAAGCAACAAATATTTAATTTTTTTTTAAAGGAAACAAATATTTATGGTTAAATTGTTTGTTGTAGCCAAAATACATAGAATGCAATCAAATATATGTTATACACTTATACGTGAATTAAAGAATTTTTTTTATTATTATATCACCAATCATGGGTGACCAGACACCTACTACTGAAGGTATACCTTAAAGGTAGGATAACAAGGTTATTGCCTCCGCCCCATATTTAAACTTTAAGCCTTCCGCCATTTATACTACTCTACGCGTACCCACATCATCAACTTTGGACATCTAAGGGACAACATCTACAACTGAAAAAATAGTTACCCAAAATAGAACTCAGAAATTTTATAAATACACCTATAAAGTTTGACTAATATTGCATCCATATTTCTAAGTTTGCCAATATTGTAAATATATCCACAAAGTTTACATAAAATTGATAGCATGTCCCTTTTGTTAGGATGTCATTAGAATTTTTTGTAAAATGATAATAATGCTCTTTAATACACTTACCATTTTTAACTATTATAGATAGATTTGTTATTTCATTATTATATATATTTTTACATATATTATTATTCTATTTTTTTGTTTTTGCAAACATGCTTATATAACATTTGCAAAAATCGTAAGTGTATCACTTGGCTTAGAGATATTATCATCATTTTACAAAAAATTTTAATGACGTCGTAACAAAAGGATACACTTACAATTTCATAAAACTTTTTGGAAATATTTATAATATTAGCAAACTTAAAGATACTAATGCAATATTGGTCAAAACTTGATAGCATATTTGCAAAAATGCTATAAAACTTGTTGTAAAACCTAACTTTTACCAATTGTCATATAAAGACTCTAGATGGAATCTTTTTGAACAAAAAAAGCTTTTGCTCATAGTGATTAACTTCTAACGCAAGCTAAGAAAATACTTAAGGGACTTCTGGGGTGCAGTTTTTGTGTCTTACACCTTTATATTATAGAAATTTTTTTAATGCATTTCGGTACACTTAGCCCCGGTGCACTTAGGTATATTTAACCCATTATCTTTTATTTTTTTGAAATTTTTTATACAACTGTTAATCTAAATATATTTAACATGTATATTAAGTTTTACTATTTTTGAAAATTTGTAGATATTTTTTTCAATTTTTTTAAAATCAGCAACATTTTCATAAAAAAATTTAAAATATATAAAAAGGGGTATTTGCCCTCGTGTGTAGTAGATCACAACTCTTATATTATCACAAAAAGATTTATATAAGGAAAATACTTATTGTATAACTAGGCATGATCTATGTAATGAACATAATTATTATCTTTTTTCTCTTTATAATGGAAATTTCTCCTTTTATTCGTAACTCCTCTAAATTCTTTTATTTTAAACTCCTAAATATAGGGGACATTTGGGGTATGGGAAATGGGATCCACAGCGTATGCCCCCGAGAGCATTGAGCTCTCAATGCTCCTGGGTGCATACACTTATTTTTTTAATTTTTTTGAAATTTTTTAATGAAACTGTCAATCTAAGTGTATTTAACATATATATTAATTTTTACCATTCTTGGAGTATTTTAGATATTTATTTTTGGTTTTTGAAAATCAATAACATTTTAGTAATAATAAATTACCTAAAATGTCACTGATTTTTAAAAATAAAAAATAAATATCTAAAATAATCTAAAAATAGTAAAAATTTATACACATATTAAATACACCTAGATTAACAATTTCGCGAGAAAATTTTTTTTTTTAAAAAAAATAGGAGTATGCACCGAGAGCACTCTCAATGCTTCCATGAGTATATGATCAGTTCCTATGGGAAATGTGTGTGGGAAAACGTCGGGTGTATAGATTTCAAGTCACTTCATTAATCATGTAATCATTATATTTTTCCACTTTTACCAATATATTCCAATCCTTTTCTCTGTTAATTGCCTTCCAACGAACATATTTATATCAATTTTACACCAATTATTTCTTATCAACCACATAATTTTTAAAATATTTCATTTTCTATACCCACTAAAATACTACATTTTCCACCACTTTTACTTTTACAAATGTCCAGCTTTTGATCTCCCCCACCATGCCGGGAAATGATTCAATGCGTCCCTGCCGACCTCTTGTCCAGCTATCGCCCGGCACCTCTCGGTCGTCCGCTCAATGCGAGGAACTTTTACGGATAAGTGCCCAACATATTCACAATCTTGCCTCCTGCATCAATGAGATTCTTTTTGGAAAAAAAAAAAAAAAGGATCCTACGGAAAGAGGAGAGAGATTTGGACAGGACAGGACGGGGGGCCTGCCCAGGAGCCTGACAGATCTGAAGAAGAAGAGATGGTTGCTGGGGACTGGAAGTGTGCGGTGGCGATGAGATGGCGGCACCAAAGAGTAGATCAGCGGCATGAACGAACGCTGACGGAGTGAGGCTTGGGCGGTAACTGCTAGGGTGTAAGTCGGTCCCATGTAATTCGGGCTTATCTACATCCTGACTCTAACTCTATTTATAAAATATCAATCCTAATCCTAACCTTATTTTTAAAACTTAAACCCTAGCCCTATTTTTGAAAATCGGGTAGTTCTATTTTTGAAAATCGGGTTCGGATTAAGTTTCAGGCTGGAATTTGTATTGATGAATTTACGTTTTATTTAAAAGTGATAAGTTTAGAATGTTAACGAATAAATAATAATAACAAATCATGTAATTAAACATAATAATATATAATCAAACTACATATTATTTAAAAAATAGTAATATAAAGAATATTTCTAGAAAAAATTTAACATCAAAACTAAGATAAAGGAAAAAATTAATAAGTGTAAAAGTAAATGATAGAAATAAAAGATAAATATGAATGAAATAATATACTCTATTTACAATAAAATTACAATATGTCAAATATGTATTTAAATATAAATATAATAATATAAAATATGTAGAATATAAATAAATATTGTTTAAATGGTATGTATATAATATATTTTATAATAAATATAAAATGGGAAATCGGGTTCGGGTTCACTTGAACCCTAACCCTATCATATTTACAAATCAGGTTCCTCAGAATTGGGTTTTTTGTTAGGGTTATGAAAAATAAAGTTTCAACACTGTTCAAAATTGGGTTTGGCGGACAGGGTTCGGGCTCAAACCAGCCCAAGTTATTCCCCTAGTAACAGCTAGCCAAATGGAATCAAAGTGTCTTGCAATGACAATGATGGAGGACGTGTAACTACACGGATGCAATTGAACTGAAATAACATTGGCCTATTTAAATTCAAAGCAATACATGTTTGCAGAAAATCGTGGAAGCCGGAAATGCTCACGCTCCCTCTTCTTAGCTGGGTTCGAGGAGCGACTAGCCGGAAATGCCAAAAACGGAGCTGCTGAGCACAAATGAAAGCTGGATGGAAATGCAAAAAACATATTTTAGACAATGTTTTAAAAACCAAACCGGTAACTGAACCGTTTTTATTTCCGGTTCAGGTCCGACCGTGGTTCAAACCATTTTGAACCGTGACGTTAGCATGACATAATTATGATATAATAATTATATTTAATTTATTTAATTATTTCAAAATTAAATTAAATATATAAATTCTATGTAATATAAAAATTACACTTGGCATCAGCAATACATTCAAGTACATCATATTAAAATTATCATGCAAATCAAGAAAAAAATAAGAGTACACTGACCTGAAATAGGTGCAATTCTTTGATCTTTTTTTATTCCTATATGGTTTATCAGAATATCTGCAATGAAATTTCAAATATTAATGGAAGGATATAAGATATTTATAAAAAAATTAATTTTACTTTACTTGAAGAAATTAATAAGAAAAAACATTTAAAATTGTACTGTAATTGAAAATGTTCTGACATTTTTTTTAACTTACAATTCAAATTATAAACAACATTTTATCATGCATGCACATCTTATATTTAAATATTTAAATAATAAGCCATCTAAAATATTGCATGATATTTAAAAAATTAAATAAATAAAACTAAAATCACAATAACGTATACACATAACACATCTGGTCGTTTCTAAATTTTTATAAGCCATATTACATGGGCCACAATGCAGAAATTTTTTATATCATATCCACGTAATAAAACATATAAAGATGCAGGTGCAGCGCATGCTCATGATTCTGGCCCAAGTACAGACTTTTTTATTACATCCGGCCAAAATGAAATTATATAAAAAATGCAAAGCTTCAGCTTTCGATTCAAATCACGCACACTGCTAGCATTTAATTAAAATCCAGGCACACGGCGAACTGGTACCTTGGATTTGAATGGGTCTGAGTTTTTTTGTCCTCCTGAAATGGATGATGTTGCCGATGTTGTCTTCTTCTACGGTCGAATCCGGTGATGAGGATGATGCAGAGCCGGTGGAGGATGGGAGGAGGCATAACTGGTGGAGGAGGCAGTGCTGGTGCAGGCAGTTCGGACAGGAGGACAAAACCGGACAGGAGGAGGCGACGAGGAGACGATTCTCGCCGGCGGAAAATATGAGGAAAGGGGCTGCCGGCGATGGGTTCTAGAAAACCTACTGTCTGTGAGAGAGGGGCCGAGCGAGCGGGAATGGACGGGAGGGCGGGACGGGAGAGATGGGTTTGTGCCGCTGGAGAGAGGGACCTTGCCGGACGTCGATTGTCGCTGGCTGAACGATGGGGAAAGCCTGCCAGTGATGGGTTCTCGAAACCCTAATGTGGAAGAGACGACAGAGACAACTGAGCGGGAAAAGCTGGGATAAGGGGCGAGCGAGCAGGACGGGAAGCGGGCCCCGCACGATAGTTTTTAAATTGTTTTTTATTTTTAAAACCTGCAAACCAAACTGCGGTTTGACCAATTTTCATGGTTCGACAGCCGGTTCAAACGGTTCGCGCAGTTTTCATAAAAAACTCAAGAACCGGCGCCAAACCGAACCGCTAAGATGGCGGTTCGCGGTTCGACCGGTCGGACCGTCCGGTCCGGTCCGGCTTTCATAACACTGATTTTAGATAAAGCTGGATGGAAGCTCCGTTTTTTGGCTTTTACAGTAAAAAAAAAAAAAAAAGGATGTCGTGCTCGGCTTCGTGCTTTTGACGCGAAAGCTGCTGACCACAAAAAACGGAGTTGCTGACCGCCGCTGACAGAGGGACCTGCGCTGTAAATATTCCTATCAGCGCCCCTGTAGCGTCTGATGCCGCATCCAACGGCAAGGGGACGCCGAGAGCATGGGCGCAAGAAATCGCGATCCATCGTTATCTTTACTCCTTCATGCTTTGCGTACTTCTTCTATCGTTAGCGGTCTAGTCACATCTTCACTCTCTCATCTCATAATCTACATTCGATGTGGATTTTTGATAGCATTCTTTCAAGGTTCAATTGGTCTTTCAAAGGTGAAAATGTCTCGAAATATTGTAGTACTTGCTCCTCTTTCTCCACCTAAGCACCTTAACTACGTTGATGGAACTTGACTCTTTTAGTTGACCTATTTAGTGGCTCAAACTGGTTCAATTCAATACTTATTTAGATAAAAGTAGGGAATTATGGTCTAAATTATTAAAAAATTTATTAAAGTTTTCCCTCAAGAGGAAATAAAAAATGGATTAAGAAGTCGGGAATAAAACTTTGTGCTAAATAATTTCATATTTATTGAGGAAGTATGAGAGGCTAAAAATTCATAATGTAATTATTAGTCATTATTTTAAATATAAAATTTGAATGCATGACAATGAATGCAAGATGGATATGAGGAATGAATTAGCTATAGGCAATCGTTTCAAACCATACAAGATCTTTGAATTGAATTTATATATTCCAAGACAATTTTCCAATTCTCAATATAACTTTTTCAATTTCCAACACAATTTTACTCGTTCACAATACAACTTTACTTATTCACAATATACATCGTTATATTCTCATCTCGAATACAAATTCGTTCAAAGAATCTTGTATCATTAAAGTGTTTCAAATGATACAAGATTCTTGGATTAAATTTATATCTAGGATAAGAATCTAATAATGTATATTGAACCAACCGAGGCTAGCTCGGTTGGTCGTCAGCAGCGGCGCAGAACGGCGTTCTTCGGTTGGCGCGGGATCGAATCCCATTCGGGATTTCGGTCCCAAATAGATTTGTGTGGGAGCAGGTTGTCTCCCGGGTGGAAGAGATGTGAGAGCAGGTGGTCTCTCAGGTGGCTGTTGGAAGCTGTGTCTTCCAGATTTCTTTGGGATGTTATGTGTGTCCCCAGATTTGTTGGGATGTTATGTGTCCCCGGATTTGTAAGAATGTCTCATATCTTCAAGTATAATATGTGTTGAGATACATGTAAT
The DNA here is from genome assembly GCA_030490835.1 of Annona cherimola. Lineage (NCBI taxonomy): Eukaryota > Viridiplantae > Streptophyta > Magnoliopsida > Magnoliales > Annonaceae > Annona > Annona cherimola. The sequence goes on along the minus strand of CM059971.1, from coordinate 3,302,712 downwards.
TATATACCAATCAAAAAAATAAATAATGTATATTGAGAACAAGTAAAGTTGTATTGGGAATGAATAAACTTATATTAAAAATTGAAAAGCTATCTTAAGAATTGAAAAATTGTCTTAGAAATAATGATACAGATTCAATTCAAGAATCTTGAATTGTTTGGAACACATAAGGAATTTTTCCATAATAGACGAGAGGGTGAACTTTTTATCTACAACATTTTCACTTTCCACTACTAGTTTATTTTCTAATCATTTTTTCACTTTTTCCTATACAATTATTCCACTTTTTAATCATTTCTCTGCAACAATGCCTACAATTATTCTATCTATTTTAACTATATTTTTCCTTTTCTCTTTATCATTATTCTTATCTTATCATATCATATAACTTCTTCCATCTTAAAAATTTCTACATCGAAAACTTTTTATTGAAAAAAGTTTTCAACCATACCAACACACACACATGTACTTAACATGCACACAAGTGTAACGTGGTTACCTTAGGGGTGCAAATAGGATTGGTCTCAACCCAAACCCAACTAACCTAACTAGATTTATGATAGGGATGAGTTAGGCATTAAAAAAAAGCTACATAATTCAATTTATTTTTACCCAATCTAAAAAATGAATTGGTTTAAGTTCAACCTAGCTTGCTTTTATTTCATTTGTTAGTACAAAATATAATAGATTATTTAAAAATAGTCATACAAGATCGATCATATTTAATAATTACTTAAAAATTAGCATATAGAATCATATGATACATAGACATTAAATAGACTTTAATACTTAGAAATATGACTATTTTAATACATAGAAATATTGAAATGTAATAATACTTTATGGAATTATTTATCCATGTATGATGAAATTTCAGATGATTTACATGTTGAAAATATTATTTAAAAATTGATATTCGCATTAAATTATTTTAATATGTTGATTTGCTTGTTTGAAGATGGCGCCCATATACATTAAAAAATAAAACGTTGAGGCTTCATGCTCTCGGGCGCAAGAAATCGTGATCCATCATTGATCCATCATTATCCTTACTCCATGCTTTGCATACTTCTTTCTTCAGTGGTCCAGTCAGATCTTCACTCTCTCATCTAATAATCTACAGTAGATGTGGATTTTTGACAGCACTCTTTTAATGTTCACTAGTCTTTCGAAGGTGAAAGTATCTTCCAAATATTATAGTACTTGCTCGTCTTTCTCCACCTAAGCACCTTAACCACGTTAACGGAACTTGATTCTTTTAGTTGACCTATTTAATGGCTCAAACCTGTTTAATTTAATATTGAATTAGATAAAAGTAGGGAATTATGGTCTAAATTATTTTAAAAATTCAAATTATTGATAATTCTGCAATTTTATTCAAATTTTTCCCTCAAAAGGAAAGAAAAAGTGGACTAAAAAGTCGGGAATAAAATTTTGTGCTAAATACAGATAAAAAAAACTTTGTGCTAAATAATTTCATATTTATCGAGGAAGTATGAGATATTAAGAATTCATAATGTAATTATTAGTCATTATTTTAAATATACAATTTGAATGCATGATAATGAACACAAGATGGATATGAGGATGAATTAGCTATGGGTAATCGTTTCAAACCATACAATATCTTTGAATTGAATCTATATATTCCAAGACAATTTTTCAATTCCTAATTTAACTTTTTCAATTTCCAACACGGTTTTACTTATTCGCAATACAACTTTACTCATTTACAATATACATCATTATATTCTCATCTAGGATAAAAATTCGTTCAAAGAATCTTGTATCCTTAAAGTGTTTCAAATGATATAACATTCTTGGATTAAATCTGTATTAGGATGAGAATGTAATAATATATATTGAGAACTAGTAAAGTTGCATTGAAAATGGATAAAATTATATTAAAAATTGAATAGCTGTCTTAGGAATTGAAAAATTGTCTTAGAAATAGTGATACAAATTCAATTCAAGAATTTTGAATTATTTGAAACACATAAGGAATTTTTCGATAGGGGATTAGAGGGTAAACTTTTTATCTACAACATTTTCATTTCCACTGCTAGTTTATTTTCTAATCATTTTTTCATTTTTTCCTATACAATTATTTCACTTTTTAATCATTTCTCTACAACAATACATACAATTACTCTATCTATTTTAACTATATTTTATTTTCTCTTCGTCATTATTCTTATCATATCATATAACTTCTTCATTTTAAAACATTTTACACCGCAAACTTTTTATTGAAAATGTTTTAAACCATACCAACACACACATGTACTCAACACGGTTTACCTTAATGGTGCAAATAAGGTTGGTCTCAACCCAAACCCAACTAACTAGATTTATGATAGGGTTGAGTGAGGCATTAAAAAAAGTTACATAATTCAATTTATTTTAACCCAATTTCAAAAATAAATTAGTTTAAGTTCAATGTTTGTCAACCTGACCCGACTTGATTTCATTTGTTAGTACAAAATATAATAGATTATTTAAAAATAGTCATACAAGATCAGTCATATTTAATACCTAGACATTAAATAGACATTATTGCTTATAAATATGATTTATTCCATAGACATTGATACTTATAAATATGATTTATTCTGTAGGCATTAAATAGACATTAACACTTACAAATATGATTATCTAACGATTATGTTATGGTGTAAGTCAAAAATTGGAAGAAATTTCCATAAAAGGAATAATTTATGTTTTGAAATTAAATTTAATTAAGTAAAAAATTTAAAATATTATATATTTATTAACCCAATTTGTAACCCAAGCTGAACTGATTTATACGGATTTAGTTTAGGGTTGAATCGAAGTTTTAAAAATAATATTGAATACAAGATCAAGCTAACATTTTATAAATAAGGTTAAAGCTGAGATAAAATCTAACCGGGACAACTCAACCAGATTTATACCTCCAGTTTTGCCTTACCTTTATGGCTAGATTAATCACTAGCCCAGTGTAAGCCCAAGTGAGCAGCCCAAGTGCTAACCTCCAAAGAGGCCTCTTCAATCCCCAAAAACTCTCCGCCACTCTCTTCACCTGCAGCCTGCCGCTGAAAGGTTCGTTCAGCTTCCTCTCTTTTCGCATCCGCTTTTCCTTTTGTTTTGATTTCCTAGTTTTTCTTCTTGCAAATTCCCTTTTTAAATCACTTCTCATAACCCTTCGTTTCTCCCTGTTGCCCTACCCATACTCATCTCATCACTGCTCTCTGGAGAATTTCCAACAGGTCAAGATTTCATTTCTCAAGTCCATTGATTGTTTTTGTCCTCCTTTCTATGCCTTTGTGCTGCTGAATTACTCGAGAAATCATGGTTTCCTATGCGTATGATATGTGTAATTTTCGTCTGGATTTGGTTTTCTGAAATATTGTTTCTGGATGCTTTCGAATGCTCACTCCGCATAACTGAAAGCCATCATTGAATGTGATAGAACGATTCTTCAATTTGGAAAGCGAAATTTTGGGTGTTTTGGGAACTCTTGGCAATTTGATCAACATATTCTAGTGAGGTCCTTATATCAGCTTTTTTGCACGATCATTTGCGAACGTCGACAGTTTTCATAGGTGCAAAAGTTTTGGATAAGAAACCCCAAACAGGATTGTTATTATTATTTTCTGTATCACGCTACTCGTTCATTGATCCCCTTAAGGCCCTAAACAGGCTGCTGGCACTGTAAGCTATTCCTCGGAATTTAAATAGCTCTGTTGAATTTACTGGAAGTTATGAATCACAGATACGTTGGATGTCGAATAAATGGCCAAATATAATCCATAGCAACAGAATCTTGATATGGATGGATGAACTCTTCTTATGATGCAGTTTATAGTTTTCTTGGTTCCTTTTCAGTTGTCTTATCTTTCCACTATTGGAACTCGACTGGTTGTGATCGCTTGGAATAAACATGTTCTATCAAATTCGAGAAGTGAGAGATCCCCTTTCAAACAAGGATGTTTGTATTCAGGCTGTGGAGTTCAGAGGGAATGAAAATGGGACAATAATTGTCTTGATTTAAAAAATAAAATGCAGTTATTAGGCTTTTGGAAAGTGTTCATGCAGGTTTTTTGTTTTCTTTGAGTGGTTGTTGGTGAATTCTTCTTATCTTCTCTACTAGGCTAACAAACATAAGTGCAACTTTTTACTTAATTTGTAAAATCATAATGTGGTTGCTATTCTTTCTATCTTCAAAATCATTGCCGAAGGAGAACTTGTTTACCATGAGCTGATGCATTACTAATTTTGTTTTGATTTTTTTTTTTAAAGTTAATTTCAAATATATCCACTTCTTTTGCCTTGAACTACAAGTATACCCTTGAAATTTGAAAATTTTCATACATAACCACTAAGTGTCTCATTTATTTCAAACATATCCAATATGACAGTTAATAACGTTTAATAATTTTAAAATCTCATTCTAACCCCAGTTGATCAACATCGATTGTCATTGCCACTATATCCAGATTGTCAAAACTCAATCTGCCTGGCTTCTCTTCCAAGTCGGATGTGTTTTCAATATACTGTCCAACTTTTGTCATAGCTGAAAAACTACCATTATCAAATTATAAGGGGCATTTTGGACATTTCCTATGATGGATGTTGGTGATTTTTAGTTGTGCCGACGAAATGGGTGCGGACGAAATTTCATCCACACTTATGGTGTGTTTAGGAAATAAGAAAACTTTTGAATCAAAATTTTTGGTATAAAAGTTTTTGAAATAATATAAAATAATATGATATGATATGGACAATGATGAGAAGTAAAGAGAATAAAGTTAATATAGATATCTTAGTTGTATGAATAGTTATGTAGACATAATTGAAAAGTAAGGTAGTTGTATGTGAAGATGTAAAGAAATAATTAAAAAATAGGATAGTTGTAGAGAATGAAAAGTTTTAATTTGAAAACATTTATGTTTATCCAAACACATCCTTAGTGAGTATATTTGAAAATTTTTAAACTTAGTAGGCATATTTGAATTAAGGGCAAATGTAGGGGGTATATTTAGAATTAACCTTTTTTATTTGTTTCATTACTGAATGCAATAATTCATGATTGGCCCAAAATATAACTATTTTTCTCTAAGGGGGCTCTATAAGATGATTGATTAGCAATAGTGCCACTTAGCCTAATTGGTCCTTTTCGAATGCTTATGGTCCTTTTTTCCAATATCCATTAGTCTTTTTGTTGTTTCCTATTTGTGTTTAAACTCAATAATCATTCCTGCTCCCAACAAGTCTCTAAATGCTAACTTTTGCTGTATTGAGTGGTTCATGGTTATTTGAGGCACAAGGCACTCCAAGGCACAAAGGATCTTAGGTCCTTGGCACAAAAAAAGTGGATAGGTGAGGGACACACTTGAGTGGCGCAAGGCACACGTTATGGATGTGTTTGGAAAGTGATGAAACTTTTAGATGAAAAGTTTGTGGTGTAAAAGTTTTTGAATTGGGTGAAAATGATATGATATAATAAGGTAATGATGAGTAAACAGAATAAAATTAAAATAGATAGGTTAGTCGCATGGATAGTTTTATAGAAATAATGAAAATGTAGGGTAATTGTATAGGAAGACGTAAACAATGATTTCAAAATAGGGTGGTCGTGAAGAGTAAAAAGTTTTAGATTGAAAAGTTTTTGGTTAAACAAACATGCCCTAAGTAAAATTAAATAATATATGCAATTTATAAGAATAAAATAATGAGATTATTCAAATATTATATTATCCTAACTATAACCTTTAAGAGTAAAGACTATCCGATTTTCATTATTCTAACATTCAATATTTATACTCAATGGATGAATATTACTCAAGAGGGTCTAAACTCCAAAGAGAACAACTAACTACACAAACAGCTTTTAAAAATCATATTAGTTGTAATTAATCAAAGAGTCGAACATACCAATGCCGCATCTATCAACTTAGCAAAAGGAGAATAAGGCATGTCCCTCAGTGAAGGAGCCTTGCTGGAAACCTATCAAGTTGCAAGCAGTGTGCCCAGGCGTGTCTTGAGCCTTGGTGGATGCCTAGGTGCACATTGAACCCTTATGGTTTTATGATGATGACCTGATAGCAATATTGGTGACAGTTTGGGATTTTATGCTACCCTACCAGTGGCTTTTTTTCCTGAACAAAATGTAGCTAAGCTTGCTCAAACAGCGATGAACCTCAGGGATTAATCGTGACCTTTTTATGCATTGATGACATTTGAATGTGATGGGATCTTTTATACAGTGTAATTTTTTGCATTATTGTTTATATGCTTGTAATTGTTAAAAATGTAAAATAATCTGATGTTTGCTAAACATTAATTACTACTGCAGCCATTGAAATTCCTTTCCTTTCACTAGATGTGGAAAAGCTTATGAACACAAACATTCATTCAGTCAGCACCCATTTGATTCATTAGTAGTGGTAATTTATAGTGAATGAATAGGAGCATATGACCCCCAATCCCTGCATAACACATAAACCTTTGTTTTATTTATTTATTTTTTTCAGGAAAGAAGTGTGTTTCTTTTGCTTCTTATCGAAAAGAATGGCACGTAGGATTCTGACCTTTCAAACTCCTATGATCATTCATAAGAGATGCAACGTGGCAGCTCAAAAGATGGAAGTTCCTTTGATGTAGAATGCAATAAGATTTATGGATACGTTGCGATTTATTTATTTTCAGGAATATTTTTATGTGGGATTTTGGGGGCTAGTTGCTAACTTACCTATGTATCAAGTAATGAAAACATGGGTCAACTTGATAAATGGCTTGAATTACTTATTGGTTTATTTTGAATTTTTAAGTATATGAAGTTTAATTGGGGTTTTATTTTTGTATAGAGATCTTCTTTACGTAGAAAGAAATTTAGTGGGTTGAGTCAATTACAATGATTGAAGATGTAATAAAAAAAAATTTATAATGATTGCATATTGAATCCAAATTCTTTATTCTCTTCTACTTTATTCTTCTTTTGTGTTCTGATTCGCCAGGTTCTTCCTTGCTTCCCTCATTGAAAAGTTTTATCTCTTCCATGCCAAGTTCCGCCAATCACTCTACAACTGCACTCTTGATCTATAGAAATTTCATACAAGAATTTTTGAACATCAGCTTTTGCCAGTTTAGGAGTTCTCCTGTTTCTACTTGAGATGGACTAATGCTAATGGAAATTGTTTGTGTGGCTCTTATGGCTCAAATTTCTTACTCCAGTTTGATGCATGGATGCGTGACAGGATGCGGAGTGGGAACATACTCAAAACAGTGTGATTTGATTTGAAATGAATGCAGTCTCATTGCATGGAATGAACCATTTCAATTTTTTTTCTTATTCTATTGAAAGTGATTATGTTTAAGTATATTCTGTGAGGGAAAATAATACATATAAAGGACTACCAGGACATAGAATGCCTTCCAAAACAAATGTGGATGATATCTATATATTATAAGAGGTAATTGATTGTGTTAAGAAAACATTCTCTGGTTTGATTTCCTGCAGAGGTATGCCATCAATTTCTGTTTGGTTGAAATTTAAAATGGAGACTAAGTTATGCAGATTATGGTAGTTAAAAAAAGTCAAATTTTTGTCTAAGAGTTGATGGATCAGACATGTTAGATTTTGTGTTTGTATACTGGTGCCATATTTTTTCCTTAAGAGGCATTTGAGGCCTAATGGTGTGGAAAAAGCCACATAAAAGGCCCTAGGAATTCTTGTAAAAAAAAAAAAAAATTGTCATCAAACTTTTGTAGAGAGATGGAGGATTTCTATGATTCGCGTAGTAGAAGCAGGACAATCTAGACTTCCAGTTCATGTTTCAATTTTATTGTATGATGTTAGATGGTGTTTTAAATTTAGAATATGTTTAGAAAGTGATAAAACTTTTGGAGTGTGTTTGAGAAGTAATAAAACTTCTGGATAACAAATTTGTGGTGTAAAAGTCTTTAAAATGGTAAAAAAATGATGTGAGATAATAGAGGTAATGACAAGTAAAGAAATTAAAATTAAAATAGATAGGTTAGTTATGTATAAATAATTAAAAAGTAGGGCAGGTGTATAGGAAGATGTGAAGAAATAATTAAAAATTAGGGTAATAATGGAGAGTAATAAGTTTTACATTGAAAAGTTTTAGTGTAAAATTTTTTGTTGTAAACAAACATACCCTTAGTACATAAAAAAATGTGTTGGGGCGCCATATAAAAATTATATAGATTGAACATTTGCGATGAAGCATTCATTGGACCAATCGAGTGAGGCTATGGATAAGATAATATTTATGTCTTACCTTCATCTCTACATGAATTGCCTTTTGAAGGCTAAGAATAATGCATAAAAATTGTGGAAGGTTATAGAATAGGTACTTATGAGTATTTTCTTCTTAAATTTTTTTTTCTCTTCTGTGGCTAACTAAAATTTTGGATTTGGCATTAATTTTGAAATTTTTGAAAAGTGAAATACATGGTGGTTCACCAAAACTATTACAATGTGCATAGTCCAAGTCTAGTTCTTTCTTGATCTTTTTTTTTTTTTTGGTAGGTTTCTTTCTCGATCTTTAAATATGCATTCATCTAACCCCATCACTGGTATGGAGAATGATGTTAAGCATAATCAAATGGCAAATTTGGACGTTGAGATTCAAGCATTTTAGTAGGAAGTGAAGATAATGGTCCAATGTATTTATGTATATTGGTTTTAGCACTTGTATGTACTTGCACACTCAATGACATGTTCCTTTACATTTTTGAGAGAAAACTGAAAGATAGATGGTAATCATTGTTGAGAGAGGGAAAAAAAATAGATATTGCCAATTAGGAGTGACTAGCGAGGTCAATGGGCTGATTCTTGGATGACTCAAAATGACTGGTGAAGCCATGAAGATGATGAAGGGAATTTTTGTAAGTTTCACAAGATAAGATTATAGGCAAGAGCCTTGCATCGAACAGGTCAGGATGCTGGCAGTAGTAGTTTTTTTTTTTCCCCCCATGATTAATGGAGATTGTTTGTGGCTTGTCTTCTACTCGGGACACCTAATGGTTCAACAGGTTGTTGCATATGAGGCGACTGAATGAGCCTTGAACGTAGGCATGCCTTTAACATCTATGGTTGTGGCTGGAGGGGTTTTCATCTTCATGGCATTGGAACATAATGTTATACCTACTTTTAGTGGATGGGGTGAATGTCGCATTGTGTAGAAATTGTAGGGGGTTTACAATTTAGGTGCTTGGTGTAGGTGAAGCTTTGGAATCTGTAATCATTTATTGTATAGGATGCTTTTTCATGCTTCCTGTGGGCTCGCTAGCCACTAGTAGACAGTTCTTCGCAGAGATGACTACAATTTTAAAATTTTCAACCAGCTGCACCTGCAACCAGTCAGGTAGAACCATTGGTCTGTTGGATCCCACCAACATATTACATATATGAGGGATCTTGCCCTTGAAATGTGTATGCTGAAAGTTTCAATAGCTAACCTGCTGATTCCTCGGTTGAGATGGGACTGTGATGAACTGCCTGTACTCCCAATCAAGGAATTTTGTGGGAGTAAGCCTGCTGTTGGGAGTAGTTGGTAAAATTGATTGCCCTTGTTATTCATCCATCAAACAAGTTTGTGTGATGCAGGCTGTGTTATAAGGTTAGATAATTCCAAATAAATTCATGAAATTTTGCTATTTTGTATGCGTTCTTGGAAATCATATACAATTAGTGAAAGATTTTCAATTCTTTCTTCCCCTCTTGGGCTGTGAAACAGTTGCTTCTTTCGGTGGAAGTATTGTGGAGATTCGGAGTTGCCAGTGCCTCAAAATGGACATAAAACCAACAGTTGCATTGAGGGCTATGCTTGTGGGTGGGATAGCTGCATTTGCAAAGGTGGCTGGTGCAATGAAAGCAGCAGGTGGAGCAAAACTGGGTGTTGCTGCGGCTGCCATGACTGCTGCAGCGACTGCAGCTGTCTCTGGAACAAAGCAGGAACAGAAGGACGTCACTAAATAGGTCTGAAAGCTATTGATACTGCAATCAACTTTCATGGAAAGAGTTGTACTGTAATTCTTTTTTTTTTTTCTTCTTCTTCTTCTTCTTCTTTTTTTGGGTGAAATCTGGGAGTGGTTTCTTCCACACAATGTATCTGTAGCTAAACACTTAGATGAGCCTGGACATTATATACAACTATCTGAGTCCTGAAAACAATTTTTCATGTGAAGAGCTGAAAATAACTTGAACAAATGTTAGGACTCAGAAGCTCGCAGCAGTAGGGGACAAACAAATGCTCTACATATTTGATTCTTTTGCAGGGGTCCGGTTCTTATATATCACCCTTAAATTGTGCAAAAGGAAATTTTGTTTTATACATGTGTTGACCCAACCTGAATCTTCCACTATGGATGCATGTATCCACCTTCTTTCGTTGATTTTCAAAAATTAAAAAAGAAATCAACAAATTCAAAAAATCGACAAATTTCACAAGATGCAAAACCCAAATGGATCCTACACGTATAAACAAATATTTAAAAATTTTAAACAATGTTTTTTTATGGTTGCCTGCTGATCTTCCAATTTATGGGAGGCTATATGGAATTGTGCTTTTGTAGTTAGCTCTTTGAATTGTGGATCTTAGAATAAGTTGTCCTTGCTATGATGCTATATAAATCTCTTAGTTGTGTCATAGCTGTTAGTTGTTTCAAACGTAGCCCTCCACGCTCAGGAGAGCATGAGGATTACCCCCTTTTTGGGTATGAATCGTGGAAGTGTGACTTCTCACCCATTTTCCTTGGATGGATCATCCATATTGTTTTTATTTGTTTATTTTTGTTTATATTAGACCTCGCTGTTTTTTCAACTTCGGCACCATTTAATAACAAGAGTGGGTCGGAAATACATTTTTTTCATATCTTTTCATGCATTTTTCAAAATAATGATTTGTGTTCTTACTACAACAGTAGTATATTTTTCTCATTTTTATTTCTATATTTTAATCATTTTATCACATAAGTATTTTATTTACTTTCGTTTTGCCTTAATTATATCTCATCACTCTTACGAATATTTTTTGTCTCACTTCTTCACTCCTTATCTATAATACCAAATTATGCTCAGTTTCACAATGCTAGATGTGCATTTCTCAAAAACGCAAATCCTGTTAAAGCTGTAATGATGTTATTACTTTCATTATTATAGGTTTTGAAATTGCTATTATTTTCATTGCAGTTTTGACTGATCATTTTGGTAATCGTAGCTGTAAATTTGCAAGGCACGTAACATAGGTCTCTCACCTTCATGAAATTTGTACTTTTAGCCTTAAAGTTTCATATTGAAAGCAGACTTTAGTTTTGGTCCCTCACTAACATAAAACCATGACACCGTTACATTTTTAACTACCAAAATGCCCTTTTATATCTTACTAAATCGTTTTACTTAAAATTTAAAATGCATTTTAGCAACAAAAAAAATCCATTAAAAGGTGGCTTTTTTCAACCAAGTAGGATAGTCCCTTTAAGTTATGGATGAAATCAAACAAAGGGTATTTTGATCATTTCAAGGAAATTTAACAATGTTAAGTTTTCTGTTCATGAATCAGATTGGATGAAAGTGGGATGAAGATGTGGGGAAATATGTGTATTAAAAATGAAAAAAGTTGTATCGAAAATGAATAAAGTATATGGAGATTAGAAAATGTTAGATGGGAAATGAAAAAATAAGTTTTTTTTTTGGTTGGAAACAGGATATGCTATCTCCTCATCCTATTTACTTACAATCTAACCTGGGAACACGCGGGACAAAAATTATTTGATTTTAGAACTGTAAGTCGTCTACAGCAAATATGGAACCTAAAAAATAAAAGGGTGTGCTTAGCTGAGGATAAAACTTTTTAATAAAAAAAATTTTATGTTAAAGTTTTCAAATTGATTGAATATAATGTAATATGATAAGAGTAATGATGAGTTATAAAGAGAATAAAGTTAAAAGGGGTTCGCTTCTATATAATCGGGTTGGTTGTTCCATAGAACCTTTTCAAAATTTAAGATTACGATACTTGATCGAAAATTCAATCCATTCATTATATTTAAAGTCATTTGTTTAACTAGGAGCTTAAGTTCCATTCAAATTAAATATGCGCATAGGCTACATTTGCTAAAAAATAAGTACATTCATGTGTAAATTAGGGAAAATGCTTAGATTCATTTATATATATATATTAGAAAATAATAATACTTTATAGAATCATTTATCCATGTAATATTGATATTTTATATAATTTAGATGTTGAAAATACTACTTAAAAATTGATATTTAGTTTTAAATTTTTTAATACGTTGATTTTGCTTATTTGAAGATGGGGCCCATAGACAGTGAAAGAGTTTCCACAATAATATAAGTGATACTAAATATAATAGATAAAGTAAATTTATATCAACCATCTAGATATTGAAAATGAAAGCGGCTATATAGAAAAGAGGTTTCATATAAATATCCTCAAAGTTAAAATAAATATGTTATTTGTATTGACAATTGCGTGAAAATGATTAAAAATATGGCAATGTTACTTGTATTGACAATTGCGTGAGAATGATTAAAAATATGTCGATTCATATATGAAAATATGAAGAAATAATTAAAAAATATAATAATTACCAAAGCTTTTAATTGAAAAGCTTCAGTTGAAAACTTCTATGCCAAACTAAATACAACCCAAAAGTGTAAATCTCATGAAATTAAGGGAACTATATGCAGATGCGTTTTCTGAGGACCGTTTCACATTTTTAGATGGAGATTTGAGGGGCTTACGTGTTCTCATTGGAATGGGTGCCAAAAGATAAAAAGCCAAATTAACCCAGAATCCTAGTTCGATACGTGCCAAGAGTGCCGGCCAAAAAGATGAAGATGGGCCAGTATCTTCTCTCTTACTTGCAGCCAAATATCATTATGAATACCTCAATAACTGACAAAATCCGTGCTGGCCTTGGCCCATTGAAAATTTAAAACCCTCTCCCAAATATAACGGGTCCTTTTGGCAAGATGCAGAGTGTGAAGTGGTTGAAGTAAAGGTGAAAAGTGCAGATAGAAATAAATAAATGAAAAGAGACAAACTGATTTAATATGATAAGAGTAACAATTAGGGGTAATAGAAGATGGAAAAAATGCAAAGGCAGACAAACATAAGGTATTTAAATAATCAAAATATCAAAATATATTTAAAGGTGTGTAAGAAGGAGTGCGATTTTTTTTTAAGCTTTTGACGGCACTAAAGGGGACCCAAAAGTAAGAGTGGAAATAGAAAAAAATTAAGAAAGGGAAAGAAAGATGTGGTAGTTGCATGGGTAAAATAAATTTTTTTTTTTAGTTGGACAAAATCGAAAAAAATTTAAGGGCAGCAATTAAGATTTAAGAACAAAAAGAATAAATGGATAACACAGCTCCTTGGAAGGATTTAAAAAAAGCTAAAATGTAAGGGTCTTAATTTAATGCACTCGATGGCATTGAAACTTGAGTATAACTAGAGGTAAAACCCATTTTTATATTTTTGACAATTTTTATAAAATTTTTCATCTAAATATATATATGTGACAAAAATATTCCCTTTTTAAATATAAATAAATACATATATATAGCTCCAAAATAGTAAAACTTAATTTATAGATTAAACACATCCAGATTAACGATTTTATAAAAAAAATTTTAAAAATAGAAAATGAATTTTTGCATCCATTTGCACTAACCTCGCTTTATAAAAAGATAATAGACAAAGTAAGATAGTTAACTAAGGTGTCAAAGTAGATTGAAATATATGTAGAAAGGGAAATTTTACTTTTACTTTCATCGGCTACCAACTGGACCACAAGTGTAACTGGCTGTGTTATATCCATGTCTGGCTAATGCTGATGCACAGTAATAGGATTCTACGCGTACTCTTGATCGTGCATCGTTTGGGGTTTGAAGGTCTGTCTCATCTCAGGAATGCAAGTCCCCAAACTGGCCCTAATTGTGTTCCAATCTACAGATAGTTTGGGTCAAAAGTATTGTTTGATTGTTTGGTAGTGGTTGAAAAAATGCAACCCAAAGGTTGCCACTCCCATCTCATCTCATCTCATCCCAGCCAACCTGATATGATTCAGAATGAGCACGTTTGCTATTCTTTTTTTCTTTTTTTTTTTTGATAATTGCCCTTGTATTTCTCATAATATCAAACATCTGCGCACAAAATAACTACGCTGACCCATTGGAGATAAAATAACTTACACAGCTAGTAAAGAATTGAAAGAAACATATGCTAGAATGGCAGGGGTACGAAATTGGGCCATTATGACATATTATTTATATATGCGACAGGGTAATAATGGTGATGATTCAATGCATGCACATCAACGAGCCTCAATGCGTATAGGTTTTCGAGTCATTTCTTTCCGTTTTTCAAAAACTTTCATTCCATTTTCTTGAGCTCACATATAATATTTTTTTAGTACTACCAAAATTTAACATTTTTGTATTTTCGCGTATTTTAGATAATTTAAAAAATCAATAGTTTTCGTCCCATAACGGTGGTGAAAATTGTTGATTTTTAAAACTATTAAAATATACACCTAAAAAATATAAAAATAGTAAATTTCTCTATATGAATTAAATACATATGGGTCTACCTAAAAATGCAAACAAAATTCTGAAAAAAAAAAGGAGAAAAAGGCACAAACCACTTACATATATTGAGACTCGGCACATACACAATTATTGAATGATTGCATAGGAATCAGCAGCCGGGGAGAAAGTTGCAATTAGTTGCTGGTTTGGGTGGGTGTGTCAGAAAGGTAAGGCGAGGAATTGGAGGAGAGATCGTTAGCAGATGGAGATTGCTGCCCTTCAGTTCCCCGTCCCCTCGCCCTTACATCCTCTATCATCTTGTGCACCACACCCATCTTAGGCCGCTCCTTGGCAATTGGTTCCAAGCAAAGCAATGCCACTTGTAAGAGTGCCACCATCTCTTCCTCCATCTCCTTGTACCTCATCAGCTCCAGATCAAACACTTCTGCGGTTGCTCCCTTCCCTGCCTGATCCCGGACCCACGTCACAAGCTCTTCCTCTGTGTCTTCCTGTGCTGCCATCCTCCCTGTTAGGATCTCCAGCAGAATTACTCCAAAGCTATACACGTCGCCCTTCTCCGACGCTCTCCGGCCGCTGCCACAGACGTCGCGGAACTCTGGGGCCATGTAGGCTTTGTGGGGCGATGAGTATGGTGGTGACAGTGGAGAAATGAGGGGGTGAAGAGCGAAATCGGCAATGCATGCAGTGCCATTCTGATCGACTAAGATGTTGGAGGAGGTTAGGTGCCCATGGGCGAGCTTCGGTTCGCAGGCTGCGTGGAGGAAGGCGAGGCCCTTGGCAGCCCCAGATGCGAGTTTCAGCCTCGTTGTCCAGTCCAAGGGAGTTCTTCCTGGACCTCTGTTGCCTATACCAATACAATACAACCGCAATTTATTGAGTCAAAAATCATAATTAAGAATGAAAAATGAGTGTGGGAGAGGGAGGACGAATTCTTTCGACATTTATGGTTGTCCAGAAACCAAACCATCAAAATTAAGAATCATCAAACACATTAATGTCCATAAATTAAGAATGGAAAATGAGTGTAGGAGGGTTGGAGAGGAAGGACGAAGTCTTTCGACATTTACTGATCTCCAGAAATCAAACCATCAAAATTAAGAATCGGCAAACACATTAATATCCATATTCAAAATTTCAAATCAGCGTTGCCACCAAGGGTTTACCCAGGTAGTAACACTTATGGCCTGTTTCGGTGAAGTCGGGTATTCGATTCCCAACATGTGCATGGGAGATTTTATTTCTCTCCTTTTTTGTGAGAGTTTCACTTCTCACATTTGGTAACAGTTTAATTTATTAAAACGCGTTGTCTTTGAGAATATCTTAAAGCTTAAATATAATACAAATTAATATCTATATTCAAAATTTTAATTTAAAACTTTCCACTTTCGATTACTACTCTATTTTTTAATAATTTTTCATATTTTCTTACATTATTACCTCACTTTTTAATAATTTGAATACAACTGTTCATACACCTAACTTATATATTTTAACTAAATTCTATTTATTTCTAATTATTATTTATATCATATTATGTCATTTTTTTGTATCAAAAACTTTTCTTCTAAAAATTTTATTACTTTTCAAACATACTCACAATAATAAAAAAGTTAGTTAAATAATCGAGATACTAAATTATATTAAAAAAATAAAATACTTATAATTTTTTTATTTTACTTTTTCCTTTTTCCAAACATACCATAATTGTAAGTAATTTTATACCGAAAGAGAGTAAGGAGGTGGATGTGGACGAATTTTGTATATTGTGAAATAAAAACATTATATTGCAAATGGAAATTGTAGTACAGTAAATGTAAAATAATAATAATAATAATAATAATAATAATAATAATAATAATAATAATAATAATAAGGTCCTGTGCATTGAAAAATGATAGATTGAACAGGAACGAGAAAAACAAATGTTTAAATGAGAAATCTCAACATGTTCTTTCATTTCATGTACTCCGAACAGGCCTACTCGAATTTCCTTTAAACGAAAGATGAGGGGATCTGGCAAAGATATGCTGGTACGGAGGTGGGAAACCGTGACCGCGATATGCGGTTTTTTTGAGACTTTTAGTGGGCCTGATGAGCAATGCCTCTAGTCGTAGTCATAATGGAATTGATTGACTTGCGAAATTTTTAATTGCAATTTTTTAAAATTCTCGTACGTATTATTTTATAATTATTTAACATTTTCCATTTCCTATTACAATCATCCATATTTTTGCAATACTATTTATATTTTTAAAACTATTTAATATACTAATTTAACCTTACCAAATGCAAGCAAATTGCAGAGTGTGCTAAATGCATCCCCTAAACTTTATTTTAAAATATTCTTCAAATTTAAATTATTTACTAATACTATATATTTGTATAATTCACGATAATATAATTCATTTTGATTGGAATTTACTTCTAAATTATGAAAGTAATACATGATATATATTATATGTAAATTGAAAATTTACATGAATTTCCAGCATCATAAATGAATAAAAACAAACAAATCGTTTTAAATGAAAAAAATATTTTAAAAAAAAGTTGCATTGAATCATTGCCCATTACCTTATGCAAATAACCTTACATAACTTTACTTGTTGCCTAAGTAATTGTTTTATTAATCATCCACTTATTTTTAAATATACACATTAATCATTCCTAGTGTTATTTATTTTCCCCAAACTACTAGTTATCAATTATCACAGTTTTTTTTATTAAAAGAAATCATTCCATTTTATACGCCCTATCAGGTGGTCCAATAAAAATTTTAAATTTATTTATTTTTCGTATATGTGATTTTTGATGATTAATGAATTTATTTAATATTTTACTTTAACTGTTAAAATTAAAAAAATAGTTGCATGAATCTATACCTTTTTTGTTATCAAAAATCAAAATAGAATAATATTAAATTAATTTTTAAAATATGCCAATTTTCACCTGATGAAATCTAAGTGGGACCACCTACGTATAAAATAATAAAAATATATATATATATTTTTTTTGGGGCCCCCGAGGGCGGATAAGAAACGGACTCAGGGAAGAAAAAGGAACTGACACGTGTATAAAATTGGAGAAAAGGACAAGAGTACTGACCTTGTAGCAGGGAATGCAGGCTACCGTTGTGCATGTAATCGTACACCAGCAGCATCTCGTCCTTGGACCAGTAGTACGCTCTCAGGCCCACCACATTGGCGTCTCTCAGCCGTCCGATCTCCCTCATCAGCCCATCCACCACCTTCCCATCTCCCAACTTCTTCCTCCCCTTCTCCCTCACCCTCTTCACCACGACCTCCTTTCCTCCTCCTTCCACCACCGCCTTATACGTCGACCCCACGCATCCCTTCCCCAGCATCTCTGCCGACGCCCTCAGCAGATCCTCCACCCCCTCGAATCCCTCGCACCCTTCGAAGAACACCATCTTCTCTTCCTCTTTCTTCGCCTCCGCCCCAACCACCACCACCCCAATGTTCTTCTTCCTCGCTTTCTCCTCCTTCTCTCCCTGCTGCCTTCTCCGCTGCCTCTGCCGCTGCCGCCGCCTCCTCCAGCAGCAGTAAACGAAGACCCCCGTGATCAAACACACGGCAGCGGCGTCCGTCACCACAATCGCCATCACCATCTTCCCGCCCACCCTCCGCCGGTGCCCAGACACCGGAATCGGCATTGGATCGCTCTTGACGACTTTCGCCGAACACGTGTCCTGCAGGGGCCTCCCGCACAGGTTCTGATTCCCGGCGAATGACGAGTCGGGAAATCGAGAGAGAGAGTGGGGGATTCGCCCCACAAGCTGGTTCCCGGATACGTTGAAATCCACAAGGATTTGGGGGAAATCGGCGAGCGTGCCGGTGAAGGCGTTGCGTTCGAGGCGGAGGGTGAGCAAATGCGGGAGCTGGTTCATCTCTGAGGGAAAGTGGCCGACGAAGCGGTTCACGGAGAGGTCGAGACGGCGGAGGCGGAGGAGCTGGGTGAGTCCAGCGGGGAATGGGCCAGAGAGGTGGTTGTGGGAGAGGTAGAGGAGCTTGATGTTGGTCCATGGGGAGACGTCGAGGGGGAGGGTGGTGGATGTGAGGTTGTTGCGGTGGAGGCTTAGGAGGCGGAGCTGGGGGAGCTGGAGGAGGGGTTGGATGGGGCCCTGGAGGGCCAGTCCGTTGAGGACGAGTCGCACGACTCGGTTTCCATGGCAGGAGACGCCGTGCCAGGCGGCGGAAGCGCAAGGGTCGGTGGCGTCGGACCAGGAGGAGAGAGCGTTGTAGGGATCGATGGTGGATGCTTTGAAGGAGAGGAGTGTGGAACCGTCGGTGGAGACGGAGAGCGAGAGAGGGAAGAAGAAAGCAAGGAGAGAAAGGAAGAGAAAGAGAGGCAGATAAATCCGCATCACTTTCTCTTTTTCTGAGTCGGTCTGGTTTGGTCTGACAAAGAAAGGGAGAGAGAGCGCGAGCGAGAAGAGCACTGCGTGGAAATTCCGGCGCTGCTTTATATAATACCCTTATAATGGCATTGAGCAAAGGACCGTGACAAGCGTGGTCCGAAGAGCGTGGCGAGCGCGTCGTAGCATTTGTGCGCTGCTGGTTCATGCTCGTGCTGTTCGCCCGCGTGTGGGTACGCTCTAACAAATAGAAATGTATGGTTGTCTTGTCAGCTAAACAATAATAAGAAAAATTTTATTTTATGCCGACAACATTTATCTTTAATTTCTCGTACACTTTCATTCTCTTATCCCATAATTCTAAATTCTTTTGATACTGACATCGTCAAAATAGTTCGTTATCTATTTCAATAGAAAGAAGATTATACTTTTAGATGATTTTATTTTTTCTAAAATTTCTCTAATTGAATACTATAAATTAATAATTTATCATCATCAATTGAGTCATAGTATGGCCGAATCGTTTCAGTTAGGAATTTTTTAATGAAACAAAATTATTTTTTTAATAAGATAGTAATAACTATTTTATAGCGTGAATATGAAAGAAATATAGGGTGAAATATGATAAGATAACAGGAATTTATTAAATTTCGTGAGGTATATAGAAAATAAGAGTAAACATTGTAGGTATAAAAGGAATTCTCTTTAATGATGATGACGATGATATTATTATTATTATTATTAGCACTTTTCTGTTAATTATTGCCTTCATTTTCTTACATGGAACTGTTTTTATGAAATCCTATTTTTATGTAACTTCCTCTATTTATAATTTTTTTTATGATTGATGAAAAATCTACTATATCTATTATATTCAACATCACTACTATTGTCATGTAAACCATTTTATTCGTTTAATATCATTGTATATGAGCTTTATCTATAAATGTACAAAATCAATATAATAAAATAATTTAATACTAAATATCAATTTTTAAGTAATATTTTCAACATTTAAGCTATCTAAAATATTATTACTAAATAGATGATGAAAAACTAAAAAAAATAAAAAACCATTTTATGATCGAATGAATGGATGCCCCCATGCGTCCCGTTGCAAAAAATCACACCTTTTTATAAAAACTAAAAAATTGATGCTTATCATAGGCATAATTACAAATATTTTCAATATCATAAGTACATTTGCAATAATTTTAAATCATAGGCGTAAATACAGTTTGTGTAAAAAATAGATTTAAGCACAAACAACTCAATGAATACAACCATACGAAGGATCCAAGACTATATGTAATCTTATCACGTACGCGTTGACAAGATTATATACCATTGATGAATGGATATTTAGCACACTAGCTACTTTTTACCCACCTGATCCCGTGATTGGCTAGTCTCTGTTTGATAACAAGAAAAAGTAACTTAAATAATAATAATAGACAGCTGATAATCGGTTCTAGTCAGTGTTGGCGTTGCGCACGCGTGAAGAACTAGAGCAATAGTGGAGTGAGGGTTATTTTTGCATTAGAAACCATGTAAGTTTGCATATTTATATTTTTAAACTTTGATATTTCTGTATTTACATTTTAGAACCCATAACATTTTTTATTTATTGCACTTCTTCTGTATTTACATTTTAGAACACATAACATTTTTATTTATTGCACTTCTTTTCCTGCCATTAACAACCATTATCAGCAAGGCCTCAAATGCAACAAATGAAAACATGGAAAGCCTAACATGTAAATACAAAAACCTTTAGTTCCAATTTATAATTATCAAACTCAAATGCACAAAACTCAGTTTCATAAAATACCTTAAAACAGTAAAAATTTTATATTTATACTTAGCCATCATACTAAATAAATCAATTTAATGTTGTTCATCTTCTCAAATTCTCATATAAATTATATTCAAAATTAATTTTCTCATATTATAAAAGAAAAATATAAGAAAATTTCTTTATGTTATGAAAGATATTTTCAGAACGTTTCCTTCATCAAATAAATTAACTTGTGCATTTCGGATTTTGAAAATTTTCATACAGATTATCAAATTTTAATTTTAATTTATTAAAAATGTGGTCCGAAGAGCGTAGCGAGCGCGGGGTAGCATTTGTGCACTGCTCGTTCATGCTCGTGCTGTTGGCCAGCGTGTGTATGCGCTGACAAATAGAAATGTATGGTTTTGTCTTTACAGCTAAATAATAAAAAGAAAAACAAAACACTTATCTCTGATTCGTCATGCACGCAGAATATTTCATTCTCGCCCATAAATTTCAACTCAAATTCTTTTTGAACTAACGCGGTTAAAATAACTGTTATCTATTCAATAAAAAGACAATTGTACCTCTCTAAAATTTTTCTAATTAAAATAAATTATCTCTAATATGACACTTAAATCATTTGATACTATAAATTAATCATTTATTATCATTAATTAATTTATATTATTATTGGATCATTTCAATTAGGAAATTTTGGTGTAGAAAAATTGTCTTTTCAGTGTGGTAATAACAATTGTTTTTACAGCATAAATATGAAAAAAGATTAAGGTGAAATGTGATGATATTGAAGCACAAACAACTCAATGAATACAACAAGATCAAGGATCCAAGACTATATATAAGCTTATCACGTACGCGTTGACAAGATTATATGCCATTGATGAATGGAAATTTAGCACACTAGCTAACTACTTTTTACCCACCTGATCCCGTGATTGGCTAGTCTCTGTTTGATAACAAGAAATAGTAACTCAAAAAAAAAAAAAAAAAAAAAAAAAAAAAAAAAAAAAGAATGCTGATAGTCGGTTCTAGTCAGTGTTGGCGTTGGCACACGTGAAGAACTAGAGAAATAGTGGAGTGAGGGTTATTTTTGCATTAGAAACCATGTAAGTTTGCATATTTATATTTTTAAACTTTGGTATTTCTGTATTTACATTTTAGAACCCATAACATTTTTATTTATTGCACTTCTTCTGTATTTACATTTTAGAACCCATAATATTTTTATTTATTGCACTTCTGATCCTATCATTAACAACCATTATCAGCAAGGCCTCCAATGCAACAAATGAAAACATGGAAAGCCTAAAATGTAAATACAAAAACCTTTAGTTCCAATTTATAATTATCAAACTCAAATGCACAAAACTCAATTTCATATATAATTAGAGATAAAAATACCTTAAAACGGTAAAAATTTTATATTTATACTTATCCATCATACTAAATAAATCAATTTAATGTTGTTCATTTTCCCAAATTCTCATATAAATTATATTCAAAATTAATTTTCTCATATTATAAATGAAAAATATAAGAAAATTTCTTTATATTATGGAAGATATTTTCAGAACGTTTCCTTCATCAAATAAATTAACTTGTGCATTTCTGATTTTGAAAATTTTCAGATAGATGATCAAATTTTAATTTTAATTTATTAAAAATGTGGTCCGAAGAGCGTAGCGAGCGCGGGGTAGCATTCGTGCACTGCTGGTTCATGCTGGTGCTGTTGGCCAGCGAGTGTACGCGCTGACAAATATAAATGTAAACATTCTCTTATACCCATAAATTTCGATTTAAATTCTTTTTGAACTCATGTCGTTAAAATAACCGTTATCTATTCAATGAAAAGACAATTTTACCTCTCTAAAATTTTTTAATTAAAATAAATTATCTCTAATATGAAGCTTAAATCATTTGATATTATAAATTAATAATTTATTATCATTAAGGAATTACATTATTATTGGATCGTTTCAATTAGGAAATTTTGGTGTGAGAAAAATTGTCTTTTCAGTGTGGTAATAACAATTGTTTTTACAGCATAAATATGAAAAACAAATTAGGGTGAAACGTGATGATATTGAAGTAATTTATGAAATGTTATGAACATATTAAGAATTAATAGTAAATATTATGGTTACAAAAGGAATTTTCTCTTATAATGAGGAGGATATTATTATTATTATTATTACTACTACTACTACTCCTCTCTCTGGTTATTGTCTTTAATTAATTACATAGCTATGGAAGCTAGCCAACATTCATAAATTAGTATTTGAATTAGCATATTCTTAACAATAAAGTTATTTTGTCGTGAACCCAATAGTTGCTAAAGCATTTGCGGTCTCAAATAAATAAGAGGTATTTGCTTTCATATCTATAATTTTTACATTCCCTTCGTGTCTATGATTTAAAATTTATTGTACGAAAAACCTTCTAATGAAAAAGAAAAAAACATTTCAAGAAAAAGATAAGAATTTGTATCGGTTTCAAAAGACATGATACAATACACTCGAGTGCACTTAGCTTCAGTACACCTAGGAGTAAAAACTCATTTTTTAAATTTTTATACAAAATGCACTGATTTTAAAAAATAGAAAAATAAATACCTCAACATTTTTAAAAATGATAAAAATTGATATACATATTAAATAAACTTAAAATAACAATTGTATAAAAAAATTTTCAAAAAAATAAAAATAAACGGGTGAAATGCACCTGGATGCATTCGGTCACCTCGGGCAGTTTCAAACCCCATATCTCTTACACATGCATGCACTCGTTTATTAATGGTATCAATGATCTTGTCATGTACGTGTTGACAAGACTATATAACATTGATAAATGGAAATTTGGCACATTAGCTGACTACTTTTGCCCGACCTGATCACGTGATTGGCTAATCTCTGTTTGATTACAAGAAAAAGCAATTTTTTTTTAACAAAAAAAGAACCATTTTTCTAAAGCCAGCCGATAATCGGTTCTAGTAAGTGCTGCCGTTGCGCACACGTGAAGAACAAGAATAGCAGCGGAGTGAGGGTTATTTTTGCATTAGAAACCATGTAAGTTTGTTTATTTATATTTTAAACTTTTGTATTTCTGTATTTACATTTTTGAACCTATAACATTTTTATTTATTGCCTTTCTGATCCTATCATTAATAACCATTATCAGCAAGGCCTAAAATGCGACAAATGAAAACAAAGAAAGCCTAAAACGTAAATACAAAAACCTTTAGTACTAATTGATAATTATCAAACTCAAAATGCACAAAATTCAATTTCGTATATAATTAGAACTAAAAATACCTTAAAACAGTAAAAATTTTATATTTATATTTATCTATCATATTAAATAAAGTAGTTTAATGTTGTTCGTTTTCCCCAAATTCTAATATAAATCATATTCAAAATTAATTTTCTCATATTGTAAAAGATAAATATAAGAAAATTTCTTTATATTATTAAAGATATTTTCAAAACGTTTCCTACATCAAATAAATTAACTTGAAAATTCGGATTTAGAAAATTCTCATATAGATTATTGAAATTTTATTTTATTTTATTAAAAAGAAAATGTTTAACCCCTTAAAGTATCGATAAAATTTATTATTAATGATAGTCCTTACATTAAACAATTGATATTAAAAATTAATTTTCCTCTATCAAAAAGAAAATGCATTTGAAATATCAAAAAATTTGATTTATCGAGAATATTTCTTGTATTCAACACACCAATTTATTCTTTTAACTTTTGTAAATCGTCATATTAAATAATAATTAAATTCTGATTTTCTTATATTATAAAAATACAAAAAAGTATATTTGAAATATAAACATGTTTCTCAAACTAAATAAATAAACCTGTCTCTGTTAGATTTTAAAATTCTCATAATAAATGATATTAAGTTTTAATTTTCTTACATTTATAGGAAAATAATTTCGTATTATAAAAAATTTATCTAAACTATTCCTTTAATTCAATAAATCATCTTGTGTATTTTAGGTTTTGCAAATATATGTTTGCAATTAAAACTCTATAAGTTTGTTAATTGCAAATTGAAAATTGAACCTAAAGTTCTCATATTCAGGCCCTCTAAGTCTTCATTTATTGCATTTTAGAACTTGTCATTTGTGGATGTTAATGGCAGGGTCTAAATGCAATAAATAAAAATAGTATAATAAATAAAATAGTATATGTTTTTGAATGCAATACGAAAACTCGAGCATAGCTCGATCAGTCACGTCGCCAGCGCATAAGGTCATGCATATGCGATGTGAGTGGTTTCAATCCCTTGTATAAAAATTTCAGCTGGCTTTTAATTGGTGCATGGGGTCTCCATTTTTTAATAGGCGTGGGAGCTTGTTGTCTTGCTCATTGATGTTTAGATGTCTGTAGTCTTTATTAAAAATAGGTTCGGGAGCTTGTTGTCTCTTCTTTTGATATTTGGAAGCTTATGTTCTCACTTTTGATACTTATAAGAATTGTCTCAGAATTGTCTCAGAGTTTGATTATAAGATGAATTAAGATGTAATGGTAAAAAACCCAATCAACATATAACTAAGCAAACTTAATTTTAAAATGCAAATAACCCTTAAGAGTGGTGGTGCAAACAAGAAACCAGCATGAGCACATATCCAACCAGCTTGTGGTGGAATACAATTCTCTTGCGAAGACAATATCTTGCCCCACATGTGCATGCCACTGAGAATATTAATTTGAGGGTATGTATATATATACCAAAATAATAAAGTTCATTCAGACTGCACCTTAATTATGGTACAGTTCATGCACTATGGAGCCCACTTAATCATGAATGAAAAAATCTATTCTACCAATTGTATTTATAATTATACGCTTTATTAGCATGCCAATTTTTATTCAAATCCAACATGTGTATGTGTCCTATTTTAAAAGGGTACAAAATCAACATACTAAAATAATTTAGCTTAAATATCAAGTTTAAAGTAATATTTTAACATCTAAATAATCCAAAGTATACTTTTTATATGGCCAAATAATTGTATAAAATTTCATTACATTTTCATATGTGTGGGGCCCATTTTATAGTGGACTGTACCTTAGTTACGATGCATATGATGGGTTCTTATATATATATAAGATCTATTATTTTTAAAATCACACAAGTTATAGCATAGTCAACATAAAAAGTTATGATATAGTTTGCTCAAAAAGAACTTTCCACAATTATAAATATAGTCTACTAAGGCCCCATTTTTAGTAACCCTTTTAAATTTTAAGTACTTAATATTTGATAAAAATATAATTCATTTATTATAGTTAGTGTCATTTGTTTATCTATGAGATTAAATTTCATTTAAATCAAATATGTGAATGCGGCCACACTTGCACAAAAATAGGTATATTCATGTGTAAATTGAGAAAATACTTAGATTTATTTCACATATGTATTAGAATATACTAATACTTTATAGAATTATTTATATACATAAAATGATATTTTAGACAGTTTAGATGTTGAAATGAAAATTTAAATTTGTTATTTTTTATATTAAATTATTTTATTACATTGCCTTTATACACATGTAGATGAGGCTCATGTACGATGATATTAGATAAGTAAAAAAGGTTTCAAGATACCATAAATAATGTTAAATACAATAGATGAAGTAAATTTTCTAATAAATTTAAAATAATTAAAATATTCAAAATAGAATAAGGTACATAGAAGAGGGGTTTCATAAAAGCATTCTTGTAATCTACTTCATCAATTATATTTAAAATTATTTATTTTGTTGGAATACTATTTTTATTTAAATTGAATAATAACAATTTTAAAATTATTTTTCAAAATAGAAAATATCTAAGATATAAATTATAGATAAATGATTCTATAAAATAATAATACATTTAAATAAATAGGGGGTACATGTCAAGACAACTACACCATAACTTATTGTGTTTTTAAAAGCATTGGATTATATCTAGTATGTGTATGTGTGAGCATGTATATATTAAACATAAAGACGTAGATTGTCTAGTCTACTGGTTAATTAATTAAATACACATTAGTTTTTGCAATCATGATTTGGAAACAAAGTCTTGGTGTACACTCAAGTATAAAAAGCAAAAGCATCATTTTCTCCATGTTTTTACCTGTTAATTAACCACGTTTGTCTACTCAAATAAAACTTAGATTTTTTTTTTAAAAAATTTGTTCTGTTTATTACTGTACGTTTGACAGCACAACCAAGCCATTCGAAGCGAGATTGCATGTGTGGCGTGCATGAATTGGCCCGGATTGCATGCATATTCCAAGCATTAAATGAGACAAACTCAGCACATGGGAACTAGCCTCGATTTTTCGAAGGATGGATGTCTACCACAGGACTGCAAACAAATTAGTTGTAATTTTTATTAGTGGGCAGCGGCAAATTATTGTCAGTGGTCCACATATTACCGAAGAAGAAGGGAGACAAAAATCATATACACCTCATGTGAAAGCTACATCAGTCATCTTCTCAATTTCTTTTTAGGGTAAAATATGGTAGTCCTTTAAATTTATTTATCATTTTATTTTAATTTTTTATGAGTATTGTATAAATATACCAACTTTATTTGATCAAAATTGCAAATAACTCTTACATAACTTAGTCATAATTGTAAATAATCTCATATCAGCTCTTACATAGTTTAACTATAATTACAAATAACTCCTCGTGCCGTTAAAACGTTTTTGTTGTATTGTCATGACATCTTATCATGTTACAGGAATAATAGATTTCCACCTATCACATGAGAAACAATAAGCTCTTACCAATTCATATTCATACGAGGGACCTGACTATTCAGTAGACTATGCTCCCGCTCCCACGCCCGCATCATTCCCCCCACCATTTGCAAGTTTTTCAAGTATTTTTCTTAGTTCTCTGCACTTGCATCATGTCAATTTGTCTTCATTTCCTATATTACACAACTACTTCCTACATTATCTTCGGCATACCAACTTGCCCATGTTGCACACACCAATAATCACCTTTTTCTCCTCATCTATAATAATAAAATAATCTCTTTTTCCACGCATATCAATGCATGCCAGAGTCATTGCTTATTCCATTAAAACTAACATCTCCCTCTCCGTAGCTCAGTCCACCATGATCGACCTTTGTCTATTTCTCGCCAGACGTGTCTTCTCTATGTGAAACTCAGCTTGTGTCATCCTGACACGCAAACCACTCCTTTGGGGTCTCCTAGTAATTGGGTCCTGAGTTTGACTATACCATAAGATCAATAAACAAGTTTCAAAACCGAAATTTAAATACAAATTTTTTTAAAAAATAATCTCTGGAATATTATTCAATGTCTGTAAATCTTAAAAAATAAAAAGAAGACAATATATTTATCCAAGTACTCTAGCAAACACTAGCAATAAGAAAACCTCACACAAATAAGTTTTTTTTTCTTTTTAAAAATAAGAAGACTTGGGGGGATCTTACACAAATAAAATTATATCAGAAAACTATGAAATTTTTTAATAAACATGACTTATTATTTTTAATAAATCAGAATTTACCAAAAATTATTAAAATCAGAACTCACTAAATATAATAAAAATTATAATTGTAATGACAATTATGATGTCGGCTCGAAAAGAGCATTTTGTTAATGTTTTGGGGGTTTCCGTAACTCCACACGGATCCAAAGTTATAACTATTTGAAATAATCTTGCTCTTTTATTGCATAAGGACCTTTTCACCTTTCGTCCTCAGTCCTACACATTTTAGAATTTCATCCACTTAGGCCTTAGCCATAAAGTAGTATATTGTAGTCGGATCCTAGTCATGAAGTAATCTAACCGCTACAGCCAAATAAACAAGCCTTCAATTGCATGAAGTTAAATACTAATCAACGCGATTAAAATATATTCAACTGCATTAACTAATGTTGAAGCCATTGACGTGGTTACGTGCTTAGATTTATTATTTATTCATTTTTTATAAATATTATATAATTTTATTTAATAACTTTGATAAATACTCTAGAATATTTCTCCATGAACCTATTCAAAATCATCCAATTGTCAGTGGTCCACATATTAACGAAGAAGAAGGAAGACAAAAATCATATACACCTCATTTGAAACCGACCGCAGCCATCTTCTCAATTTCTTTTTAGGGTAAAATATGGTAGTCTTTTAAATTTATTTAGCATTTTATTTTAATTTTTTATGGGTATTGTACAAACATACCCACTTTGTTTGATCAAAATTACAAATAACTTCCACATGGTTTAGTCATAATTGTAAATAATTCCATATCAAAGGCTTACATAGTTTAACCATAATTACAAATAACTCCTCGTGTCGTTAAAAGGTTATTATTGTATTGTCATGACATCTTATCCCCCTCCCACGCCCGCATATGTCAATAGCCCGACCAACCACGCTAAAAGTGGTTGGCATTTTATTCTGATTTTTAATAATGATCAAAATATGCATGCCCATTTTGTTGTCAATTTGGAGAAAGATATAAATGGGATGCACATATAAATCGAAAATTTTTCAAAAACAACGTTGTCCTTCCATACACAGTTGCTGCGTTTTCCGGCTGTATGTATCTCATATGATTCCCTCAAAGCACTCTTAATTAAACGGTTCTTAATTTTAGAAATCATGCAAGTCATACATTGAAATATTTTTCCTTAATTAAACACATAATATAAAATTAACAGAGGAATTAGATTTGAGAAAATTGCTAAGATGCAGCCCAAACTAACTGACATATCAAATTACTTTGGTAAGATGAAATGTACACAAGTTAGACTCATTATTAAATATATAGTTGTTGTAATCTTGTATTTTTAAAGATAATTCCAGTTTTCATCTAATGTCATTTACATCTATTATATTGACGTATTTAGTGCTAAATTCTAGCTTTATTTTAGGGCTATTTACATTTGCTTCCTCATAATATATATATTTTTTCCATTCTGCAACTTTATTTGTAAATAACTCTTACATAACTTACAAATATACTTACTTTATTTGATCAAAATTACAAATAACTCTTACATAACTTAGTCATAATTGTAAATAATCTCATATCAACTCTTACATAGTTTAACCATAATTACAAATAACTCCTCGTGTCGTTAAAACATTTTTGTTGTATTGTCATGACATCTTATCATGTTACAGGAATAATAGATTTCCACCTATCACACGAGAAACAATAAGCTCTTACCAATTCATATTCATACGAGGGACCTGACTATTCAGTAGACTATGCTCCCGCTCCCACGCCCGCATCATTCCCCCCACCATTTGCAAGTTTTTCAAGTATTTTTTCTTAGTTCTCTGCACTTGCATCATGTCAATTTGTCTTCATTTCCTATATTACACAACCAACTCCTACATTATTTTCGTCATACCAACTTGCCTATGTTGCACGCACCAATAATCGCTTTTTCCTCCTCATCAATAATAATAAAATAATCGCTTTTTCCACGCATGCCAATACATGCCAGAGTCATTGCTTATTCCATTAAAACTAACATCTCCCTCTCCGTAGCTCAGTCCACCATGATCGACCTTTGTCTATTTCTCGCCAGACGTGTCTTCTCTATGTGAAATTCAGCTTGTGTCATCCTGACACGCAAACCACTCCTTTGGGGTCTCCTAGTAATTGGGTCCGGAGTTTGACTATACTTAAGATCAATAAAGAAGTTTCAAAACCGAAATTTAAATACAATTTTTTTAAAAAAAAACTCTGGAATATTATTCAATGTCTGTAAATCTTAAAAAATAAAAAGAAGATAATATATTTATCCAAGTACTCTAGCAAACACTAGCAATAAGAAAACCTCACACAAATAAGTTTTTTTTTTCTTTATAAAAATAAGAAGACTTGGGGTATCTTACACAAGTAAAAATTATAAAAGAAAACTATGAAAACTTTTAATAAACATGACTTATTATTTTTAATAAATCAGAATTTACTAAAAATAATAAAAATTATAATTGTAATGACAATTATGATGTCGGCTCGAAAAGAGTATTCTGTTAATATTTTGGGGGTTTCCGTAACTTCACACAGATCCAAAGTTATAACTATTTGAAATAATCTTGCTCTTTTATTGCATACGGACCTTTTCACCTTTCGTCCTCACAATCCTACACATTTTAGAATTTCATCCACTTAGGCCTTAGCCATAAAGTAGTATATTGTAGTCGGATCCTAGTCATGAAGTAATCTAACCGCTACAGCCAAATAAACAAGCCTTCAATTGCATGAAGTTAAATACTAATAAACGCGATTAAAATATAGTCAACTGCATTAACTAATGTTGAAGCCATTGACGTGGTTACGTGCTTAGATTTATTATTTATTCATTTTTTTATAAATATTATACTATTGTATTTAATAACTTTGATAAATACTCTAGAATAATTCTCCATGAACCTATTCAAAATCATCCAATTGTCAGTGGTCCACATATTACCGAAGAAGAAGGAAGACAAAAATCATATACACCTCATTTGAAAGCTACCGCAGCCATCTTCTCAATTTCTTTTTAGGGTAAAATATGGAAGTCTTTTAAATTTATTTAGCATTTTATTTTAATTTTTTATGGGTAATGTACAAACATACTCACTTTGTTTGATCAAAATTACAAATAACTTCCACGTGGTTTAGTCATAATTGTAAATAATTCCATATCAAACTCTTATATAGTTTGACGATAAATACAAATAACTCCTCGTGTCGTTAAAAGGTTATTATTGTATTTTCATGACATCTTATCCCCCTCCCACGGCCGCATCTGTCAATAGCCCGACCAACCACGCTAAAAGTGGTTGGCATTTTATTCTGATTTTTAATAATGATCAAAATATGCATGCCCATTTTGTTGTGAATTTTGGAGAAAGATATAAATGGGAATGCACATATAAATCGAAATTTTTTCAAAAACAACGTTGTCCTTCCATACACAGTTTCTGAGTTTTCCGGCTGTATGTATCTCATATGATTCCCTGAAAGCACTCTTAATTAAACGGTTCTTAATTTTAGAAATCATGCAAGTCATAGATTGAAATATTTTCCTCAATTAAACACATAATAATAAAATTAACAGAGGAATTAGATTTGAGAAAATTGCTAAGACGCAGTCCAAACTAACCGATCTATCAAATTACTTTGGTAAGATGAAATGTACACAAGTTAGACTCATTATTAAATATATAGTGGTTATCATCTTGTATTTTTTAAGATAATTCCAGTTTTCATTTAATGTCATTTAGATCTATCATATTGATGTATTTAGTGCTAAATTCTAGTTTTATTTTGAGTGCTATTTACATTTGCTTCCTCATAATTTTTTTTTTTCCATTCTGCACCTTTTCGTGATCCTAAAATTAAGAAATATACACCCATTGGTCCCATTTACGAATCTTATTTTGCAATAGGTCCTAATAGTCTCAAGCTTGCTGCAAACTCGTTTAGTAAATTTAGATAATGTATACATAATGTCTCCTTTTGTTAAATAAATAAATAAAACATCATTTAGATTGCTTCAATACAAATAATCATAATGTCTAATCTTTCACAGTAAATTAATTATATTATTAAGAATATGGAATATCGACAAGCTTAAAAGGTAATGCATATATAGTGGTAACAAATTAATTAATATTAGTTTCACCCACAAGTTACGTTAGTATAAGTAATTGAAACGTTAGCATTACTTTGCATGTTTACTACAACAGCATTAAAATGTAATCATTTGATGTGTAGCCAGCTTTCAAACAGGGTATCCACCAACAAATTAAAAAGGTCACCAATCAGATTGATAGCCTGTGATTTTACTCCACACATCTCAATACCAATTATCTGTGATGATTGTGGACGAAAACCGTGAATGAAATAATTAGCATTATGCAATAGACATCGTAATCCTACTTTAATTTCAAGCCAGCAATATCTCTTCCTATATATATTATATATGGGGTTCCCATCATGTGAGGCTAGCCGTTACATAACTTAGTAAAAATTAGCAATGATTGGTGACATAAAAATGTAGCATTTTTTAATCAAAAGCAACTAAATGTCGTGTTCATGTAGTTATTAAAATTGACTTTGCTTCTATGTAATTAGGAACTTGATTATATACGTCAAGATTAATTTAGGCTAAAATATAACATTCATTTATTTTATAATTTTTCTTCATAAATGTGTTTTCCTAAGTGTATTCAATTTACATACAAAGTTTTTTCAATTTTACCATACTTTTATATTTTTATTTTTTATTTTTTAAACCAAGTTTTTTAAGAGGTGAAAATAACTTAAATGCCCTTGTAATTAGTATTTTTTAAAAATAAAATAAATATGTAAAAGTATTGTAAAATGACAAAACTTGATATATGGATTAAATACAATTAGAAAAATATATTTATAAAGAAAAATCAAACAGAAATAAAATAAAATAAAATAAATGAATGTTGTATTTTAACTTAAAATATATCATAGTGTATATAATTATGCTCCATGTAACTAAGCCACATTGAAGTGGTTCTATGTAATCCCTTCTACTTTTAATATATTAATTTTTAATGTGAAATCAACTCCATTCATTATATTTAAGATTATTAATTTTGTAAGAAAGCCAAGTTTTATCCAAACCAATAATGTGCAATCGCCACGTTTGTTATTTGTTGAAATATACATTCAAGTGTAAATTAAAAAAAATGCTTATATTTATTTACATGTGTATTAAGGTGTAATAATATTTTATAGAATCATGTATTCATACATTAATGATATTTTCAATAGTTTAAATACTGAAAAATACAATTTGAAAATTAATATTTAATATTAAACTATTTTATTGTATTGATTTTATACATTTGTAGATAAAACTTAGGCAAAGTTATACTGGACAAATGAAAGGATTTCAAAATGAATTTTCCATTAAGATACTAAGGGTTTTTTCAAAATATGTCTACTATGTTTGACTTTAATTTTAAAGATATCTATTACATTTTAAAGATCTCAAATATGTCAGCTGCATTTCCATCTAATTTCAAAAATGTTCATCCTATTGCATATGTTAATAGACAACATCAGTCTATTTGTGAAGTTATCAATATGCCCCTCAAAGTTAGGATTGAATTCAAAGAATTAAACATTATATATGACTCACTATTTCTCTAGTTACCCAAAAGTTTTGAATTTAGAGAGCACTAATTCATTGTCATTATATTTCACTTTATCTTTTATCATGTTACATCAGAGGTATTTTTGGTATTTATGAAACTATAAGTAGCAACTAAAGAAAATACTATTAACTAAACCTTATTTGACAGAATGGGAAATTTCGGGATTAAATGTAAAATTAGTGCTAGTGGATATATTTGGGATTGCCTAGCATTTGAAATTAGGGTAAATCTTAGTAGGTATGTTTTAGCATTGATATTAAAAATCACAAGAGCAAAATATAAGAGTGGTTTCATATAAGCAAAGTCCAATAAAATTTGACTACAAATAATAGTAAAATCTTAACTGCAATATAAAATCTCGTTACTATGTAAATAAATAATGTTATAAAATATTATTATATTCTAATATATACATAAATCGATCTAAAAATTTGTGGATTTTTAAGCAAATATGACTCATGTACATATTTAATTTTGAAGACATTGGTTTTTTAGCTAAATAGAAGATATAAATATAATGAATCGTTAAGACATTAAAAGCTCATGCACGTATTTAATTTTGATGAGACTAGTCTATTAGCTAGACACATGATATTAATATAAAATGAATCGGTAGCACATTAAAAGCAACCGCGCCCATAAATTTTGTTGCACTTCTGGTGACGATGAATATATCTAGACCGCCCATCAAACTCAGGTAAAAGACTCATAACTGTCATGCACGAAATCAACAGACAATGGCAAGCCAGGATGCAATCTACAAATATAGATATGGTAGGGGAAATCATCGTAAATATATGGGTAATTGTGGATAAATAATTGGAAAATGTAGTAGCTATAGAAAGATGTAATAGGAGATCAGAAAATAGATTAATTGTGCAGAGTGAAAATTTTGAGATTTAAAAGTTTACGAAAATGACAAACACAACCGTATTCAATTGATATTAGAATTATAATGTGGGGCTGGCGTTAGAAAAATGTTAGGTGACAGCAAAGCCATGGGCTGGACTTGTAGTTTATATAGACAATAAAACAAGGAAAAGATAAAGAGACATTTCATTTTGGTATACATGAGGGAGTTTCTTAGAAAGGAATGAGAAATGGATAGGTGAGGATGGGATATAGAGCAAATACGGGTTGGGTTGGGTTGGGATGGGTTGGGATGGGTTGGGAATTGATGTTTTTGGACGTGAGGTGAAAAAGGCAGTGGGGGCAATTTAACATGAAGAGATATTGATATTGCTTTAAGTGGGGGCAATAATGATAAAATGAATAGAATTTTGAAATATTTTATCAAATCATTATGAAAAATTATATAATTTTTAAAATTTTAGTGGGTGCAGTTGCATCACTGACGTGTACGTGGATCCGCCTATGGTAAAAGGAGACAGAGATAAGCTTTCCTCCATTTTGCCTGTTTCTATTTTCTGCTGGCTACAAGACTGAAAATTACAATACAGACAAGCAATTGGGTGTTAATTTGAACACCCAATCTCTTGTCTTGTGCAAATGGTTTATTTGTAGATTTTCCAGGGTTTTATAAATTCCCCCTGACGATGGAAGTATTTACTAAAAAAATTTTCTACCATGTGAAGGTAGTAAAAGTGATTAATTATAATATCAATTGTCACATGTATAATATACAGATGTTTTTTTGGTAATGAATTATTTAGATTACTCTTTTCCGAACCTTTTTCACATGGAAAGAGGGTCGGGTTAGAGTAATTTCTTTTATAAAAAATATATATATACATAAAAAAGTGAAAGTCTCATGCGCCCTATGACGGGTGGTTCGTCATCCATGTGTGTAGAAGCTTGATCACCTGTATAAGGAGATTTGGTTTTCTCCATTTGTAAAGATTTATGGGCGTGATTTGTAAAATGATAAGATTTCATATGTAACAATAGGAAAAAAAAAAAAAAAAAAAAAAGTAGGAGTCTTATGGATATGAAAATCATTATTTACAAATGAATATACATAGGCAGGCAGTGCTATTGAGTACAAGCTCATCGTATTGGCTCCGCCAACGTACGTATTCAATCATGTTGATGTCTAATTCGTTGAAGTCCTTATAATAAACAACAAAAAATAATAATTTTGGGGTGAAAAACCGGTTCCATGTGTGGCATCACTTCTATGTGAAAATGGATAATGATCGGGTAAGCCTGACTTTGCAAGAGCTTCGATGAAGCTGATTTTCTAATTTTTTGGTTTTCATGAAATATGTTATCCTGAGTGTATCTAATTTGTATTCTAATTTTTAAAATTTCAAAAATTTGCATATATATATATATATATATATCAAATTTCAAAGTTAATGAATTTTCTGAAGTTGAGAATAACTTAAATACCCCCCATTTTTTGGAATTCAGTACAAATATATGCAAATCTTAAAAAACTGTAAATTTTAATATATAAACTAAATACACTTATGATAGCATATTTCATGATATATGTAAATAAATCAGGCCAACATGTTTCGGTCACATATGTCAGATTGGTTTCAGTCCTTTGGCACATGCCTTGTTCTTCAAGGCTGGTCTACTTGTCTAATTGGCCGGTGATGCAAGGCTAAACCCAAGTAAAAATGTCTACATCAGATCAATCGGTGCAACAACTGCTGCCGCTGCTGCTTTTGACAATTTCATCAATGCATTTGAATGGTTTTTTTTTAAGTAAGCCTTTCTTGCTTGCTTTCTTTTGTTGGAGTCCTAACAATAACACCATAATGCCCACAATGCATGCTTTTCATCATCATCATCATGACCAATTAATCCATCATCATCTTCATCATTGCATACCCAAATTTTATTTAGTGGATATGTTAGAAAGCACAGGCCATGGGCAATAAAAACCAGGCTGCGTTGATTATTCATAAAAGCTAAAAAACCCTCTTTCAAACCAACTGCTTTGTTGCCTGCATATCCTGCAAACATTTTTTCAACTAATATACATGGCTTCAAGGAAGCAGAACTCCACTTTCAGAACAAATCTGTAATACATTTCAAATAACTTCTAAAAAAAAACTTACACTTACAACATGAATATTCATCCCTGTGAAGTGTCAACAATACGAGTAGAGATGACTACCATAATCATAAAATCCTACAACTGGGAGGGCCTACACGAAGTTCAAAGAATAAATAAGACAACTCATCAAGAACCAAAGCATTTTTACGAGTTAGAGGTGCGTGACGCTTTACTGGTTCCGATTGCACCTCCATTAGTGGCAGAATATTTAGGCATCCTAACTTAGGTCGAGTTGAGCACAAACGCAACTTGCTGAACCCTAGAAAAATAGATACTATGGTTGAAAAATCTGAATGCAAGAAATGCTATTTGTGAGTATGGTTAAAGTTTAAGTGAATTATATCTAATGTGAAACTATTATAGATTAACAACTTAATCAATATGTTTCATATTTATATAATTTGTATTATCTATTTTATGTTTAAATACATGGAAGTGGAGCCGTGTAACCTTTCAATTTTTAAGATGTTACTGTTTGATTTAAAATCCAATCAATTCATTGTATTAAATATCATTTATTTATGTAGGAGACCAAATTTCACTAAAATCAAATATGTCCATGGGCCACGTTTTCTCAAAAATATATATATTTATAATATAAATAATATTAAGTACAATAGATGGAATAAATTTTCTATCAACGATCAAGAATTTAAAGAGATGTGATTCTGTTAATCTGGGCTAAGTAAATATCTCGCTTAACTCACTTTAAAAAATTCATTTACAACACTTTTTTTGTTTTTTCTTAATGCACTTATTTATCTAAGTGAAATTAATATATAAACTAAGTTTTACCATTTTTAAAAATATGTATATTTTTTGAGATTTTTAAACATCTACACTTGTGTGTGTGTTTAATATATCTTTGTCTTTTAAACTTTCAAAAAAATATATACATATATCTAAAAATGGTAAAACTTAATTTATATGTCCAACAAACTTAGATAACCAAGTTTATTAAAAAAATAGAAAAAACAAATATTGTAAATCGATTTTGTAAGGTAGGTTAACCGAGACATTTGCTTAGTCTAGGCGAACAAGATCGCTGAAGAAAGTTACAAGGAAAAAGAGTTCGTAAATAAGACTATTTATCTTATACCTTATTTTGGAAAGATAAGTTTTCTCCTAAACGTATATTATACATTACTATAATGTTCATAAATTAATTGGACAGTGTATATAATAATTACGGGCGCAACTTGGTACCAAGTCAGTTCAAATTTGCGCAACTCAACCCGATTTTGAGACCGTGTTTAGGGTTTATTTTTAGGATTTTTTCAAATCAAGCCCAGTTTCGACCCGACCTGGTCTGAACGTGATATTTTCTCTAATCTATTAAAATAATTATATATATTTATGAGTTAATTATTTTAACTATAATTAAAATAAATTTTTTTCCATAGAATCATAACCTAATTAAATTATAAAACATCTATTCTAAAATCTAAATACCATTTACATTTGTCCATGAAAATTGAATCTATTGTATCAATATTAACTTTATTTGCAAATAATTATAAATATACTAACTCTTTAAAATTATTGTATATATACCAATTAACTATGAGATATTTAAGTCTCATTTTTATTAAATTTTAGATAATGATTTCATGCGATTTCATTTATTTTTCTTGCCTTGATTGTTAATGGGTAAATTCATTACATTAGAGTCGGAGTTGAGTTCAAGTAAACCCGATATAACCACAGTTTGAGTTGCACCCTAGTAATAACTAATTACCCAATTACATGCAAGGAATGAAATACGAACGGTGAAGCCAGTAATTAGGCATGGAAACCAAAGCTTGCATATGGAAAATTTTAAGTTGAATTGAGGCAAGTACGAAGATTTCATTTTACATCTTTTGGGCAATGTGAGAATGAAAATAATTAAGAATACGCAAACTCAACCTGTTAACTGCTTAATTACTCTTCTTTTTTATTTTTATTTATATATTCTGATCATTTTTATCATTTTTTTACAACTACTTGTCATGTCCATTCAATTTCTCATTCTCCATTTCTATTTTTACATTATTAATTAACAAATAGGCCGTGGGGGGAACTATAAATGTAAATTAGATGAATAATTTGGTAAATACATTAAAAATAATTAAAATAATGTGCGTTTAAAAATTCAGAAAATATATTCACGTCTCTAGAAATGGTAACACTTGATTTGTCGATTAAATACATACACCCAAAGTAACAATTTTATAATAACAAAAAAATATGTTTTTAATCCGTGCAAACAAGATCATATCTCTTGAAATTATGATAAAAACACATGCCCACATTTTTGGTTTTTATAAATGTGCGGTCATACATGAAATAGGGTTAAAGTTGCCGTCATATTTGTAATTAACCCCCCTGTACCATGTTACCCTAATTTCATATCTACCTTAGCTTAGCTTCAAAGGCAGAAAACAGTGGGGTGTTATGCTCTCAAAATAATTTGGCCATCAGCAACCATCTGCCATTAGCTGTACATATCATCTCGTTGACGGATCCGAGCCGTTGATCGTCAACCCAGTCTAACTAGCAACTCGCAGCTTTCATCAATTCCATCTCACAAGCAGCCCATCTTGCAAGCTTAGCAACACGAGGGGTTTAAGTGAGGCGGGTTTAAGTGAGGGGGTTTTGCACAGATCTCTTGTACCCCGATGGTGTAAGCCACCGCCGGGGTTCGTGAAGATTAATGTGGATGCCCGTAAACAAGGGAATATGGATGCTTTTGCGTGTGCAGCCATCATCAGAGATTCTCGGGGTGCCTTTGTTGCTGCTAGAGGGTGGAGACAGGCTAGGGTGACGGAACCCCTCTTCATGGAAGCTACCGCTTTCTTCTCGGGCTAAAATGGGTGGTCCAACTTAACATTTGCAATGCCCATTTTGAAACGGATTCTCTCATCCTATACAACTTTTTGTCAAATAATGAACCTATCACCTCTCCGGTAGGCTTGATCATCTCTGAAATTAGGTCCATACTTAGGGATAGGTTATCCTTTTCAGTGCATCATGTCTTAAGGCAAGGAAATGAGGTCGCCCATTCCTTAGCTGAACTGCCCTCGAAATGCTATGAGGCTCATCAATTGTGGTGGGATGATCCCCCCAAGCTATTGTCGGGAAACTCTGTATAGATAATTTTTTGGTAATGAATTGCTTGGAGTACTCTATCCCTAATCCCTTCCATATTGATAGGGATTAGTGATACGGTATTTCCGTTCATCAAAAAAAAAAAAGTGAGGCGGGTTTTACCTGACCCGGATGCAGTACCCACGCTGATATTGTATCTTCCGGTTCGGATTGAACCTGAACCTTATGTCACTAATTCCTGTCTGGGTTGGGACCAGACTGGATTGAGTTAAATAATTAGTATTCAAAAAATCAAAATTGGACCCTAGTTTTGGAATGGCTTAATTTTAAAGTTAATTTTTCAATCGCTGTTTTTGAGTTTTTAGTCAAAAATCAAAGATTATTATTTATTTCAGTTTTAGTATTATTTTTGGATATTTATTTATAATTTTAAAATCAATATTTTCATGAAAACTCTTTATTTTTGAAATTACAAAAATATGTATAAAAATTTTTAAATAGTAAAATTTGATGCATATAATCATGCAATCTATTGATTTGATTTCAAATACATTTAGTTTTTGTTATAAAATGCACCTTATACTCGTCAACTGTTTAGATTTATATTAATGATCACATGTTATAATGATATATATTATACTTGATATTTTCCGCCATGTTCATAATGTAATTAACATAAGTAATAAATAGTTTGGATTTTTGTAAAACAATACATAAAAATGTTTTTTCTAGTGTCGGTTTGAGCCGTGCTCGGTTGGTCATCGGCTGCCTGTCAGAAGCATTTGCAGGCGCTGGTGTTGGGTTCGAATCCCGTTTCGGGATTTTTGCCAAAAAAAAAGGGTAGTGGGAGCAGTAGTCTCCCGGTTGGTTGTTGGAAGCTGTATCTTTCTAATTCTTTGGTGGAGCTGTGTCTCCAAATTTCTTTGAGGGAGTTATGTGTATCCTCAAATTTGTATTATGTATATAAACTTTGAAAACAAATATATAATCCATAAAACTTTCTAATCTGACTTTCTTAAATCTCAAATAAGTACATATTGGCGAATATTATTATTCATGAAGATCTTATAGAAAAAATTATATATTTTAACATGGTACCAAAAATCATTTTAATCAAATTCTCGAATGAGTTATACCTTCTTAAAAATATATATAATTATGTATAAATTGTAAAAAATGCATAGATACATTTATAAATGTATTAGAATGTAATAATGATAATTTGAGGAATCATTTATCCACCTAATAATAATATTTTACACAGTTCAAATGTTCAATATATGAAACTAAAACTGATATATAAATTGAATTATTTTACTACATTGATTTTATATATTTTTAAAATGGCCCATGCATATTTTTTATTTAGATGAAACTTTGTTTCTTATTTAAATATATAATTCTAGACAAATTGGGTAGATTAGATTTTTCTTTTAAAAGTGTTAGTAATTCTTATCGAAATAATTTGAATTTTCATATCTTTTAGGATTATTTGATAGAATAATTTTTTTAAAAAAAGAAAAAGAAAAAGAAAACTGCCTTTGGTGGTATAAGGAGAGCGGGTTTTTCAAGGGCCAGTCCGGGTTTTCCCAGACACAGTACTAATAAACTCTGGACCGGTGCTAGTAAACCATTGGTGAAATTGCAGAAAACCCGAAACCAGATATTTTAAAGTACCGGACCAGGCCAGGTCGGAAAACCCTCCCCGCTTGCACCCATAAAAGCCCATCAGCAACGCGTGCGTAGGCTATTAAAGCAGCACACGTGTAAGCAAGCAGAAGACGATCATCTCTCATCATAACCGTCCGAGCCAGCAAGTTTTCAGCCGTTGATTTTCATCTCACCAACAGCATCGATGGGAATCCACTCCAGATCCAAATCGTCCATCCAGCTCCAAGCGGATCTATAAATTGCAGCCATGATTTTCAAATCCCTTCTTTAATGGTCAGATTCATCGGCAGCGATTGTTCAAGCATTCATACGATGACTTTCGTCAGCTATTGTCAATTTTCGCTATCTTTGCGCACAAACGCTCTCTCTTTTCAATCTTATATAAATTAAAGGACAAATTACACCAATATTCATGAATTTTATTCCTAATTTTAGTTATGAATTTTCAAAAATTCCACGTATATCGATTCCTTCTGCCTAAAATTCTACTTATACACACGTCATTATCAATCCATTAAAGTAGCCGTTAATAGCTTATAAAATGATAAATATATCTAGTCCTTAATATAATTTGCGATGCTCAAAATTAAAAATTTACATTCAAATAATATATGATTTTACAACAATAAAACCGTTGAAAACTTATTTGAATATATATTTTTAGCAATAAAATCATAATTAGAAATAAGCATTTTTATCATTTTATAAGAGTACTAACGGCCACTTGAATGGATCATCCACGGCTTGGGTATAACTTTAGCACCTAGCCAATTGGATGCTATGATGGGCCAACCAATGGGTCTAAGTATAAAATGATAAATAAAATAAAAGTGCAAATAAATGGAAAATATACGTGACGTGGGTACAGAAATTAAACATGGTGCATGCACATGCAATAACTAAATAAAACATGAGATTCAAGTTAGTGCGTTAGCATGATATAGAGCATGTAAAATAAAAAGTAAAAGGTGTAAAAGATGAGTTCAAGAGCATGACACAAAGAAAAAAGTACAAGATGCAAGCGGGAAGTTTTTTAGATGATGTGAACAATTAAAGTTTTTTATACGATGCAATGTTAATTGGAGCATAATCATATACACCATGATGTACTTTAAACTAAAATATAACATTTATTTATTTTATCTTAGCTTTATTACTATTTAATTTTTCTTTATAAATATGTTTTTCCAATTGTATTTGATCCATATATTAAGTTTTGTCATTTTATAGAACTTTTGAATATTATTTTTATTTTTTGTTAAAAATACCTATTTCAAGGACATTTAAGTATTTTTCATACCATAAAAAACTTAAGTTAAAAAATCAAAAATAAAAGTATTGTAAAATGATAAAATTTTGTATATAGATTAAATACATTTAGGAAAACATGTTTATCAAGAAAAATTTAAAAATATAACTAATTAGAAGCCTAAAGTATAACATTCTTCGTTTTTGGTTAGATTACCTAAATTAATTGGTGTCATTAATTGAGAGCATGATTTGATAAAAATTGTCAAATTTCCAAATGACAAAATTTACTTGAGGTCCACACAACTAAAAAA
The DNA here is from genome assembly GCA_030490835.1 of Annona cherimola. Classification (NCBI taxonomy): domain Eukaryota; kingdom Viridiplantae; phylum Streptophyta; class Magnoliopsida; order Magnoliales; family Annonaceae; genus Annona; species Annona cherimola. The sequence continues at coordinate 3,259,397 of CM059971.1, read as the reverse complement.
GTTTTAAAAATAATTTAAGAGCGAACATCCACCTTTCACTATCATCTAAACAACCAAACCCATGCAATATTCTGCATTGATTCACCATGTGATTGATAAATTTGCTTTCCATTCCACGTAATTAAAGTGGACTTTACCGAAGCAAAAAAAAAAAAAAAAATCTCAAAAAATCTTAGCAATTGGGGCTTGGAACCTAACATGTGTAGAGACTTACTTAAAATGATGAAGGAGAGAAAAAAATCCACACATACCCTTAAATATCGTGAGTGGAAGGGGAAAAAAATAAAAATCTCCTAATTCCCTAAAATATCGTGAGAAGTTACAATGGATTAATATGAACAAATCGAGTTGTATATTGTTTACGGGTAGGTAATGGGGGCTAAATAATAGAAAATAAAAATCTCCTAAGGTCATAATTAAATAATCATAAATCCACTAAGGCATTTGCCTTTAAACCTCTAGATGCGTGCTGCTAGAAAGAAAGTAAGAAATAGAGGAGAAAGAGGAAAGAGGTAGGGAGAGACATGAGAGAAGATAGAGAGAGAATTGAGGAGGAGAGGAAAAAGAAAAGAAAATGATAGAGAGTGGGAAATGATAGCACAACTAATTAATAACAGCATAAATTAAAACTAAACTAACAAAGCAATTAAAGGAATGCAAAAATAAAATTTTATCGAAAAGAAAATGATAGAGAGATGGAAATGAAAGCACAACTAATTGATAACAGCATAAATTAAAACTAAACTAAGAAAGCAATTAAAGGAATGCAAAGATAAAATTTTATCTATGAAAGCAGTAAAAGAAAATGCATAAAATTTAGTCTAAAAATTACAAAGCATGAACTGAAGTACTAAATCTAATCGAAGAATTAAAATTGTAAATTTAAAATTAACAATTGTGATACTGAAAACAAACTATAAAGCAAGAACAAAATTTACATCACCTAAGTATGAAGAGCAAATCTCTACCAAAGATTACTGAAAACATAGTTAAGAATGACACAACAAAATCTATGCAACTGACCATACAAGTAAGAAATAACTTACAATGATGGTGATGAAATGGGGGGAGGGCATGCAAGTAATAAAACACACTGAGCAACAGCCATGTGTTAATACCTGCTCATAAGTGAAGGCAATGCGCTTGTTTGAGGATGCAATGTCAATCCATTGCGGGTTACCTCTGTATAATATCCCGAGCAAATTAGATAAAGAACCTACTATAATTCTCATCAACGGAAAAATCTCAGCTACGTGGGACATGTTTCAATATGTAGATGAACACCAACATGCAACATCATTATTATGCACATACAAGTTTTTGATGACCCTTTTTTTCAATCCAAATACTGAAAATCACTTACTCTTCAACTTACTTCTAATCATTTCCTCACACAACTACCCTACGCCTTCCAACTTTACCTCAATCTTATCACATCATTGGAACTATTTTGAGGAAATTGCATGTCACATGTGTCACAATCTGACAGAATATTCAAAAATATAAATGATAAAAAGATTAGAAACACAATTTCACATTGGTCCTTATTCTTGGTTTGGTGGTTGGATATCCGCAGATACTATAAAACACAATTGCAAACAAGTATTGTTTCGTGACATAGAACAAACTTCGTATCATTTTAACTGGCAGCAGTATGCATTAGAGACCTTGATCTTGAATCTAAAAGAGATTATATTTCACAAATTTAACTGATAAATTGATTTTAGATAAATAGATCTCTAACTACTTTTTTGACAAAATTAAGTTACTTCCCCATGGAAACTACCACATATCAATTAAGTAAATAATAACGATAGAATCATGAGGTTGGCAAAATGCATATATTCTTCTGGTTTCTAAGGTTAGGCACACGTTCTTCAATGAACATGACCCATCTAAAATTGGGTCTGTGGAATGCAGAGTTCCCACCACAACAAAGCTAATCCATGAACTTCAATGTGAAACAATGAAAATGCATTCAATGAATGCAAAAGGCACCCTTTTACAGATAATAAAAGAAAATATCTATGTTAAAAATAATTAATAATAACAGCAACAGCAACAGCAACAGCAACAGTTTGGGAGCAAGACTGGTGAATAAAGTGGCAGTTTCAAAGTTTTGCCTCATCATGCAGCCGTTCGAGCTATTTGATTCGTATAGAGGGGATGAAGTTCCACAATTCAAGGGCAACAGGACGCAAAAACAAATCGATGGTCGTATAAATGTCCTCCTCAATTGCAAATCTATACCAAAATGCAAATTTTAATTAAGCCACACTCTTGAAGACATGAATAATCTTACAGTTGTCGGAAAGGTTGAAATAACATGGTCACATATGGGTGCTGCCTCTAAACTTGGAAGGAGCTGCAAATACAGTATCATACTGATCAACCAGCGATGAGATAATTGCAAGTAACTCAACAAGAATCCATAAGGTAAATCACCTGTGACTTATTAGCAAGAATTTTGATGGCTTCTACGCTGCATCAATGATGCCTAATGTATAACATTCTTCGTTTTAGGTTAGGTTATCTAAATTAATTGGTGTCATTAATTGAGAGCATGATACTAATAATCTGCATAATAATTTTACGGATAACAGATATGTGGACCCAAATTGTATCAACTCACCGAATATTTATCAATTATAAAGTTAATATATTTGTAATGCGGCCAAATTTGCATTTAATGGGGCTAAATATGCATTTTTTAAAAAAGATGCAATGGACCAAACCAATATACGTGCTTTCTTTTTTTTTTTAGGAAAAAAAAAATGACCGGATGAGATGGGCCAAACTTACTCATCATGCATGTAATGGTGATGGCCTCAAGAATTAAATAGTGCTAGATGAGAAGAAGTGTGCAAAGGGGAATGACGGAAAATGAGATTGGCGATGGTATGCTTTATGGGTGAGGATGGAAAACAATCAAAGGGCCGATGTAGGAATTTTAGATTAAAAAAATGATCATATTAGCCTAGTCTAAGCAGATGGTTTGCCTAGTCCACCCCAAACACTTCATTTACCACAACTTTTTTAAAAAAAAATTTCTTCATACACTTGTTTATCTATGTGTATTTAACATACAAATCAAGTTTTACTATTTTTAGATATGTGCATATATATTTTAGATTTTTAAAGTAAGAGTATTTTAAATACATCTGTACATAGATGTTTAAAAATATCAAAAAATATATAATTATATCAAAAAATAGTAAAACTTGATTTACATGTTGAATGCTCTTAGATAAACAAGTGTACAAAGAAAAAAGTAAAAAAAAAAAAATTGTCACAATGATTTTTTTGAAGTGGCTAAGTGAGACATTTAGTTACCCCGGTTTAATACGATCACTCCTCATATAAAAAGAATGCTACCTCAAGCAGGTGGAGAAGGGGTTAATCTGGAGGCTTGAAAGTTGTAAAAATTTCAAGAACGTCGTTTGAAAATCTTGTAAAATCCTATCGGGCATATTTTGCAAAATGAAATAAAGGTCAGGGGCATTGAGTAAAACTTTTGTCCTGCCGCCCCTAGCTGTGGGCCAACTATGGGGCAATTGTGGCCATCCGTATGACATCTATGGGACGACCATGTGAAGCTTTCCTTTGACCATTAATTTGCACCTTCAATTTTGCTGTGATATTTTCCTTTTTCGGCTTTATTTTTTATTAAGTTCACCTGTGCCGATGTCCCTTGATCAACTTAACGGTTTGGATCTTTAATTTGTAGCTTGAATACTTTTTGCTTCACCATGCGTGTAGATTGCTCGATGATTTTTGGCATGGGATTATAACCGTTATTTTAGAAATGGGTTTGTGGGCTTTAAATGGTTTCTACAAAAATCAGCTTGGGCTTCCAAGTGCATGAGTTAAAAAAAAAAAAAAAAAAATAGGCTATCATTTTTATGTGATCTCTTGGGTGTAGAAACATGTGCATCACTATCTAGGCTTGTGGGTGGAGAATCAATTTTTTCGCCGTCCACACAAATATACATATTTTGGGTGTGTTTGGTAATGTATAAAACTTTTGATGAAAAGTTTTGGAGAGTAAAAGTTGTCAAATGATGTGATATGATAGGGGTAATGATGAGTAGTAAAGAAGATAAAGTTAAAATAGATAGGTTAGTTGTGTGGATAATTGTGTAAAAATGATTGAAAAGTAGGGTAGTTGTATAGGAAAATGTGAAAAAAATGATTAAAAAATATGATAGTTGTTGAAAGTGAAAAGTTTTATATTGAAAAGTTTTAACTTGATATTTTTTGTCAATTGCCAAACACACCATTTATTTCTAAAGCCATAAATAATCTTCACATAATTTGACCCTAGTTGCAAATTTACCCACTTCATCATGGTAATGTCATGTTTCCGTTATAACATCATTACAATGTTGAAATATTTATAATCTTATACAAACTATATAAATATATTTGCAAATGTATATTGCAAATCACTGTTAAGTTCCAAACTGTGACACATTAAGATAAATGTTAAACAATTTAAGAATATAAAAAAATGAAGTAAAAAAGGGAACAATGGGATGGAAAATCTATAAGAGAGTCTTTTACCCAAGACAAACCAAAATTTCTCTTAAGGGAAAGAAGATATCGCTCTTGTGAAACCCCCTAAGTATTAGCAATGAAGAGAATAGTGAAACCTATGATGTTGCCAAAAATGCTATGGAATTATGCAAATTTGAAGCCTAAAGATAAATGTGATAAAACTTAAATGAGCTGAAGTAAAAATGAGGATGTCCGTTGATAAGACTTGGCGAAATGAATTTTGATAAAAAGCTTGATCGAATTCTAAGACATTCTTACATATTTCTTGGATAATTTTAAATTGTTGCAGCTAATGGACTGATTGTACTACAGACCTTTAAGACTTGATTTGCATACGCTTATTTTAAAATAAAATGAGGCAAACTTGGAGTTGACTCGATTAGAGATGTATTTAGGCGTGGATGAAATATCTAACATAATTAAAATTAGTGTGGATGCCTACAGGTCAGATTTGAACGATAGGTTTAATGTATTAATAAAAGGGACTTAGTTGTAGTGTTTAACTCAAAAGAATTTCTAACTCAAGTGTAATGGGCAAGCAGAATTGGGTTCAAATTTTAATTTCCTTAGTTCACGTCAAAAAACTCATTTAAAGCATTTTTGTGCAGACAAACATATTTAAAAATCTCAAAAAATATGTACACATATCTAAAAAAAGTAAAACTTTGTTTATATATTGAGTATACTTAGATAAACAAGTGTATAAAGAAAAAAATAAAAAATATATTTTCGATAAATTTTTTAAGGTGAACTAAATGAGCTGTTTGCTTATCATTTCTCGTACATAATGGTCAAATGTACTTAATGGAATATTATATATAGGTAAATAAGTATGCATAAGTAGTGAAATTTTCATTCTATAATTTTTATATATAACCAATTTTTACACTATAGCCGCACGGGATTAGTGCAGCCTAAGACTTTTTTCGATAAAAGATGCAACTTAAGACTTAAACGGTGACCATATATGCAAAATCTCATTTCACACAATAGGAATTGCAACAGATTGGCTTCTGCGCTGGAAAGGATTCATAGGAATCTAGGCATCATAAGAACTCAACATACATAGACCCTAATGTTGGAAACAATGTTTAAAACAATAAAAATTGACAAAATCTTGAGTTTTGATGATTAACAAGAACTAATTTGAGTATATAAAAGGTACTAATGTGTTTGCTAAATGTTTAAGGAAAGCAAAGAGGTCAAGTCGATCTCCAAGTCGACTTGGACTTCGACTTGGGTAAAGTCGATCCCAAAGTCGACTCAAATATCAACTTGAGAATGAATCCCAAAAGGCAACAGGTGAAGTCGCAGGTCAAGTCGACTCCACTTGCGACTTGGGAAGTCAAGTCGCAGACGAAGTCGACTCCAGCATCGACTTCAAACGTAAAAAAATGTCCAGCGTTGATTTTGGGGGCACGAAGCTGCCCAAGTCGCAAACGAAGTCGACTCCAGGTGCGACTTGGGTGAAGTCGCAGGCCAGGTCGACTCCATCCACGACTTGAGAAATTCAAACTTCAAAGATGCAGTTTTCAAGCTATTCAAGAGGATTTATCACTCAAGTCCAAGGAATCAAGATGAAAAACAAATGAGTCAAATTCAAAGTCAAGATTCATGTTCTACATCAAATCAAGTCTATCAAGCTCAAAGACAAAGATACAAGTATGATTCAAATAATGTCTATCAAGACTACATAAGTCAAATATGCATGAATCATCTAAGCAAGAATCAAGCTTTCCCAAGACTCATAAGAATCAAGCCAATCCAAGATAGAAGAACACAACTTGAAGATCAAAGCAGGTTCAGCAAAACCCGAGCCAAGTCGCAGGCCAAGTCGACTTCAGGATCGACTTGGGTCGAAGTCTGAAGTCAAGTCGACCAAGCCTAAGACTTGGAAAAATTGGAAGAACTGGAGTCGCAGACGAAGTCGACTCCAGATGCGACTTGGGTTGCCAAGTCGCAGGCCAAGTCGACTCCATCTTCGACTTGGGATAACGTTCAAATTTTTCGAACGTTGGAGCTCATTTATTGCGCGCCAACAACCTCCACAACGTTCATATTTTCTTCCCTCTATAAAAGGACCCTCAAATGAACGTGAAAACACAACAAGATAACACAAGACACTACTACAAAGTTCAAAGAGAGAAAAGAAGTAAAAGAAAGGTTTCCTATTTGCTTTTCTCCATTGTTGAGTGGTCCGTATACATTCTAAGGAAGAAGAAAGCTTCAAGTTGCTAGCGCCTTCATCAATATTCATCCAAAGCTGCTTCTACAACTTCTTCCTCATGCTAAATCTGCCTACACAAATCTGTAAAGTGTAGTTTCATTTATTTCATTGTCTTGTTGTATAAATCTTGATTTAGCTTGGGTAGCTAAGATCAAGTATATGCAAAGTAGGGTGTGATTGGAGTGAGACTCATCACCTACTTTTGCATGTGAGTTGTTTATGCCCCCTAGAGCTAGAATCTAGAAGAGAGCAAGTGGCTCTAGTTGTATATGCCCCCTAGAGCTGGAATCTAGAAGAGAGCGGTGACTCTAAGTGTATTCGTGGAATACATAGTGGAACACAAGTCACAACAGAGTGTGAGCTTGGAAGAGTGGAGTAGGGAAGGTTTGCCCGAACCACTATAAATCTTGTGTTATATTTCTTTTTACTGCTTTATCTTTATTGCTCTCTAGCTCTTTTCAAAAGGGGATTAATTACTCAAGGGGTTAAGTCTTTATTTACCAAAGATTTTTAAAGAACCCAATTCACCCCTCCCCTCTTGGGTTTTGCCACTAACTCGGGACCAACACTTAATGCACTAAATAATGGAACAAGAGAAACGACATGCAAGAAATTAGAATTCCTGCTCAACGTTAACTCACCCATGTCGCACTCGAACATCTAAGAATCCATTTAATATGTTAATTTTATAATTAATAAATGGGCTCTATCAACAATAATATTATACAATTCATAGGGTTTTTATAACAACTTAAATAACGTTAAATACGAAAAATTAAGTACAATTTTTATTAATCATTGAGGTAAAAAAATAAAAGAAGGATTAAAATATAATACGAATTACCATTTTATATTAATTAATTGATTACGATTATTTTTGAATTTCTTAAAATAAAAATTTGTATAATGCTAAATTCATATTCAAAATAAATAACAACCAAAATACAAATCTATATCAATGTTATTAAAACCGGACCAGACCGGCCGGTCGGATCGGTCCGACCGGGAACTGATCCCATGTCCGGTTCAATCCACTACGGTTCGGTTCAATAGCAAAAAATCGCCCGAACCGATAAACCGGCGGTCGAACCGGAATACCGGTTCAACCGGGTTCGACCGGTCGGATAATAAACCAATAATAAATAAATATATTAAAAAAAATCGAACGGAAGGACCGATGGATCGAACAGCCGACGCCCTCTTTCAATCTTTCTTCCCCCTGCTTGGAAAGTGGAAACCCTAGCCGCTGCAGTGCTGCCTTGCCCGTGCGCCTGCCGGCTGTCCTCGTCGTCGTCCGTGTCCGCAGCATCGTCTTCCTCGCTGCCATCCGCCGCCTCATCAGCCATCGTCCGTGTCCGTGTCCGTGTCCGTGTCCTCGCCGCCTCATCAGCTGATTCAGCCATCGTCCTTGTCCGTGTCCTCACTGCCTCATCAGCCATCGCCGCCTCATCTGCCGCCTCATCAGCCATCGTCTTCCTCGCCGGGGCTGCACGCGCTGCCGCCAGCGCTGCCGCCAGCACTGCCGCCCATCCCCATTGTCGTCGACTCGTCAGCCACTGTCCACCGTCCACCCTCGTCGTCGACTCGTCAGTCGTCACTCGTCAGGCACGCATTGCCGCACGCCGCACGCACCATCCCCATCGTCTTCCTCGCTGAGCAATCCGCCACGCCGTCTCTGCTGCTGGTCGCCTCTCTGGTCGCTCTGGTCACCGAATCGCCATCGCCGTCGCTGTCTCTCCGGTCAGCGGTGAAACGGCAAAAAAGCATATTCAAATTTCTAATTTTCAATGCTTTAATGTTTAATATTGATTTAACAAATTTTAAAATGTTTAGTATTCTGTATTCTTAGTTTTAAAAAATTAAAAGACAAAAAATCAAAATAAAAATATAAAATACCAAATATATTTTAAAAATCACCAGATTTCACAATCCATGATATTTTAGATATTGCAAATATAACTTATAAATATATATACATATTCAATAATTTTATTAAATTAATTTTACACTTTGTTATTCTTTGTATTTACATTTTAACCTAAGTACATATTGCAATCCTAGCTCAAGGTGTAAATTTAATAATATTGCTAACAAATTAACAAATTAACTATAGTTAATAAAATATTATAATTAATTAAATTATATCGCATCTTGCGTAAATAACTAAATATTCATGCACTATTTCAATTAACTGTATGGTTGATGCACTCTTGCGTGATTTGAAGAAAAAAGGTCAAATGACAAATGATAAATATGAATAGTTGATTATCAGGAATATACTTCTAATTATATAGAATGGTTGATTATAAATATTGAAAAAATAAAAGACTCTTTTTGAAGGTGTTAGCAACTTAGCATTGATTTATTGTGTTTATGAGCTTCACTTATAACACTTATAGCATTGATTTGTGAAATTCATCACATGATTTACATGTTATTGTTGATTGTTTATAGAAAATTGAAGCCTTTCCTTTTAATATTTGTAATGATGTAAATGGTGGATTTTCAGACAAGAATGTGTGTTTGAATATTTGTAGACTTTTAAAATTTTTTGTTTGGTGGGAATGATGTGTTATTAGACTTTTAAAATGTTATATTTGATTGAAATGAAGTATTTATATATTTTTAAAATCTATGTTTGATGAGAATGATGCATTTAATGGTTTATAAACTTCTAAATTTTTATTTTTTGCTAAACATAAGAGATATTCTTAATTTTCATATTATTATAGGTTATTTAATTATTCAAATTTTCAACACTTACTGATTTGTTTTATTTCTTATTTTTTCAGGTATGTTTATAGCAATTCATCAAAGTACCGAGATAAAGTGGAAGAATTCTAGAACCAACAACCAAGCAACAACGGTCATAGCTTATTATAAGTTTAAGTCTTTCAGGTCAGTTAATGTAGTTAATTTTTTAAAACTCACTATTAATTTTTTCCTGCATGTTTTGTTCTTATATTGTGGTCCTTAAAATCCAACATATATATTTAGGATTTATAAAAATATAAGTTTATCAATATATTTATTTAAAATTTAAAAAAAATTAATATTTATGATGTAATAAATATGTCATGCTGACGTTACCGGTTCGAACCGGTTCGAAACAGACCAGTTACTTTACCTGTTCAATCACCGGTTCGATTCTGAAAACATTGATCTATATCTCCAAATAATAAACGGAAATATCAAAGTAATAGTATTTGCACATGGATTGTCCAATTTCTCGTATGCATTGTCAGAATAGAGTCTGACGTTATGGGCTATGATTATGCACGTGGTCTGCAGCCAATGTATTGGGAAGCCTGACAGAAGCAAAACGGGTATTTCCTTCCAAGAGTCAAAGTTGTAATTCTAATTGTTTGGAATATGCCTTAAGTTTTTATTATTAACCGAAATGATTTGTAAAATAAAAACTAATTTCTAGCTAAAAAGAAAATTTCAAACATAACGAACAAGTTGGATTTTTAAAAAAATAGCTATATTACAATAAATTCGTATATTTTGATTTTAATTCGACGGATTGGATTTTCCATCAAATTCACCCAAAAGTAAATAAAATTTTAATCCATTAAATAATTAGGAAAACAACTTCTCTAAATTTGTCATAATAAAACTATCTCATTTACAGGATGAATGCATGACTTTTAGGTTTTTATAAATAAAATCCTAATAATCTTGATGGATATAAAAAGAAACAACAACTTATGAATAGAAATCTCCCGAGCATACGTGGATTAGGATTAGGATAGTTCACAGCTGTAAGGTAGCATATTAATAACTATTGTTCCTCCCTTCCCAACATTGTATTGAGAAGCCCACGGTTTGTTTAACATTATGTTTCGATGGGATTTGCAAACTTATTCAAAGCTTATGATGATAATTTAAAAAGAGAATGATTCTATTAGGCCGAGCTAAGTAAATATCCTGTTTAGCTCACCTTAAGAACCCGTTTATAACAATTTTTTTCTTTATACACTTGTGCATCAAAGTGTATTTAATATACAAATCAAGTTTTACTATTTTTGAATACATACATATATTTTTTTCAAAGGTTTAAAAATCTAGTATTTAAAATATTCCCATCTTTAAAAATCAAAAGAATATATGCGTGTATTCAAAAATAAAAAAACTTAATTCATATTTTAAATACACTTAGACGAAAAAAGCGTAAAAAGAAAAAAGTAAAAAAATTATTGTAAATGAATTTTTTGAGATGAGTTAAGTAGGACATTTACATTGCCCATACTAACAGGATTATTCCTCATTTAAAAGAGGTGTTCGGACACAGTGGAACTTTTAGCTTAGCTCACATTAAAAAATCCATTTAAAGCACTTTTTTGTACACATACATGTTTAAAAATCTCAAAAAATATATATGTATATTTAAAAATGGTAAAGCTTAGTTTGTATATAAAGTATACTTAGAAGAAACAAAGAGCTTTAGAAAGGAACATTTGATTCTTAATAGCATTTTAATGAAGTTGAATGTAACAAAACTCCAACAATTGTGATTAGACAAGGATTGCTCTTTTTTTATATAATGAACAAGGGTCGCTCTTGATTTTCTTAATATGAAGAAATGAAACCTCGTAAATTGATCTATGGGAGGGGTTAAAAGCAAAACATATTTACACCACATTTGTGTGCACCATCAATATACCATAAAGACAACGATATCATAGTTACAGTTTTCTAATAATCTCTTACGTATTTTAAAATTAGCTCCGTTCTATATGACCCCTTACATTTTTAGTATTTTAATTTTTGATAATAATTCACTTCATTTATTATATTTAATATCGAGAAGTGGTCATGTTATCTAGGAATAAGCAAATGCATTGCTTAGTCTACCTCAAAAAATCCATTACAACAACTTTATTTTATTTTTTTCACTATGCACTTGTTTATCCAAATATATTTAATAAATAAATCCAATTTTACCATTTTGAATATGTTTATATATTTTTTGAGATTTTTAAACATCTATATGTATATATGTATTTAAAATACTCTTATTTTTAAATATCTAAAAAAATCTACAAATTTGTAAAAATGGTAAACTTGATTTATTTATATGTTAAATACACTTAGATAAACAAGTATATGAAGAACAAAATAAAAAAAAAATTATTGTAAATGCTTTTCTTGAAATGGGCTAAGCAGGACATTTACTTATCCTGTTGTGGGCCAGGCTGGATCATTCATTTTTAATAGCATTCACTTAGCTAAAAGACCAAATTTTATCAAAATCGAATGTATGCAGCACTTTATAAAGTTATTTATCTATATAAATATTATATTTGAGACGGTTTAAATATTGTATACAAAATTTTAAAATCGATTTTTAATATTAAATTATTATTTTACAAAATATTTCGGCAAGTAAAAAAATATTAAAATGTAACATTTTAAAAAGTTAATATTATTTGTAGATTAAGTTGTCCATGTTGTCATAGATATGGTTGTTACATTAGCTGTGGATATTTAGAGTTGTAAATATATTTTCTTATTACAAGTGGTCTTTTATCTCCTGAATTCTAAGAAGAAGATGTTGAATTTCCACAGTAATAACTGCTAACACGCTACACTCAAGCTCAACTCTTTATTTTTATACTTACTAAAAGATATAATCTAAACATATTATCTAAATGATATTTTCCTTATATATGCATTTTGTTACATTTTAGTGATTTTGTTTTGTAACCCACCGAAATGTATTGTAAAATAATAACTAATTTCTAGCTAAAAAGAAAATTTCAAACATAACGAGCAAGTTAGATTTTAAAAGAATATACGTGTCTATTCAAAAATGGGAAAACTTGGTTTATATTTTAAAAACACTTAGACAAAAAGTGTAAAAAGAAAAAAGTAAAAAAATTATTGTAAATAAGTTTGTTGAGATGAGTTAACTAGGATATTTACGTTGCCCATACTAACAGGATCATTCCTAATTTAAAAGAGGTGTTTGGATTCCTAATTTAAAAAAGGTGTTTGGATACAGTGAACTTTTAGCTTAGCTTTTCTCTGTTTCATAGAGAGAATTAGCTTAGCTCATATCAAAAAATTCATTTAAAACATTTTTTTTGTACACATACATGTTTTAAAATCTCAAAAAATATATACGCATTATTTAAAAATGGTAAAACTTGATTTGTATATATACTTAAAAAAACAAAGAGCTTTAGAAAGGAACATTTTATGCTTAACACCATTTGAATGAATTTGAATGTAACAAAACCCCAACAATTGTGATTAGACGAGGACTGCTCTTTTTTTTTTTTATAATGAACAAGCGTCGCTCTTGATTCTCCTAATATGAAAAAAAAAAATGAAACCTCGTAAATTGATCTATGGGAGGGGTTCAAAGCAAAACATGTTTATACCACGTTTGTATGCACCATAAATATACCATAAAGACAATGATATGGTAGTTACAATTTTCTAATAACCTCTACCCTATTTTAAAATTAGCTTAGTTCTATATAACCCCTTACATTTTTAGTATTTTAATATTTGATACGAATTCCTTTCATTTATTATATTTAATATCGAGAAGTAATCCTGTTGTACCATTGTTGTCAAGTTAAAACTTTTCACTCTCTACAAAAAAAAATTGTCTTAAAACTTTTCAATCTAAAAAAATTTACACATACCTAAAAATGGTACACTTGATTTATTTATATGTTAAATACACGTAAATTAATAAGTTCAGAATTATTTATCTATATAAATATTATATTTGAGATGGTTTAAATATTGTATAAAAAATTTTAAAATTGATATTTAATATTAAATTATTCTATTATATTGATTTTATATACATGTAGATAGGTCTTTTTTTTTATGGAGTATATTTACAACATATCTCAACTCATATTACATTCAAAATTCTAAGACAATTCTAACAATGTTTCAAAAGGGAGACAACAAGCTCCCAAATATCAACGGGGGAGACCACCAGCTCCCAAACAAACAAGGAGGACTACACACATGCCCCCACAGAAATTTAGTTCGAAATCCCCTACTGGATAGGTCATGTAAGTAATGATAATAGACAAATATAATCCAATACTTTGCACCCTTAAATATTACTATGAGAAGTTGCAATGGATTAATATTCACAAATCGAGTTGTATATTGCTTACGGGTAGGTAAAAGGGGCTGAATAAAAAAAAATCTCACAAGGTCATAATTCAATAATCATAAATCCACTAAGGCATTTGCCTTTAAACCTCCAGCCTAAACACCAGCCTAAACACCAATATGTAGTTGTAAAATAGAAACTTAACTAGACCAAAGATCTTACCCAATAAATACTCACTAATTAAAATTGAAAAATAATTGGAATTTATACCCTGTGGTATTATCACGCAGTAAATAAAGAAGGCAAGTAAATATGTAAAACCTAAAAGTGTACTACTAGCAAGAAAGTAGCGAATAGAGAAGAAAGAGGAAAGAGTTGGGGGGAGAGATGAGAGAAGATAGAGAGAGAATTGAGGCGGAGAGGAAAAGGAAAAGAAAATGATAGAGAGAGAGGGAAATGATAGCACAACTAATTACTAACAGCATAAATTAAAACTAAACAAAGAAAGCAATTAAATGCAAAAATAAAATTTCATCAAAAAGAAAATGATAGAGAGAGATGGAAATGAAAGCACAACTAATTAATAATGGCATAAATTAAAACTAAATTAAGAAAGCAATTAAAGGAATGCAAAAAAAAAATTTTATCTATGAAAGTAGTAAAAGAAAATGCATTAAATTTAATCAAAAAATTACGAAGCATGAACTAAAGTACTAAATCTAATCAAAGAATTAAAACTGTAAATTTAAAATTAACAATTGCGATACTGAAAACTAACTACAAAGCAAGAATAAAATTTACATCACCCAAGTATGAAGAGCAAGTATCCACCAAAGGGCGTTTTATAACGAAAGCTCCAAAAGATATCAAGTAGGAGAGTTGAGTTTATTCAAAATAGAAAGCAAACAAAGTCCCAAAAAAAAAAAGTGGATAAACTAAATTAAACAAGATATGAAGACGCTAAAGATTACTAAAAACATAATTAAGAATAACACAACAAAATCCATGCAGCTGACCATACAAGTAGGAAATAACTAACAATGATGGTGATGAATTGGAGGGAGGGCATGCAAGGAATAAAACACACTGAGCAACAAGCATGTGTTAATACTTGCTCATAAGTGAAAGCAATGCGTCTGTTGGAGGATACAATGTCAATCCATTGTGGGTTACCTCTGTATAATATCCGGTGCAAATTAGATAAAGAACCTACTATAATTCTCGTCAACGGAAAAATCTCAGCTACATGGGACATGTTTCAATATGTGGATGAACACCTACATGCGACATCATTATCATGCACACACAAGTTTTTTATGAACCCTTTTTTTCAATCCAAATACTGAAAATCACTTACTTATAATCATTTTCTCACACAACTACCCTACGCCTTCCAACTTTACCCCGTCTTATAGCATCATTGGAACTATTTTGAGGATTCTGATTGAAAGACGATAGCATCATTCCAATTTGGAAATAAAAGGGGTCAACCTAGCAAATTGCATTTACTTCCCCATGGAATCTATCATGGAAGCTACCACATATCAATTAAGTAAATAGTAACGATAGAATCTTCAGGTTAGCGAAATGCATATATTCTTCTGGTTTCTAGGGTTAGGCACCCTTTGTTCAATGAGCACGACTCATCTGACATTGGGTATGTGGAATGAAGAGTTCCCACAGCAAACAAACTAATCCATGAACTTCAATGTGAAACAAGGAAAATGAATTCAATCAATGCAAAAGGAACTCATTTACAGATAATAAAAGAAAATATCTATATTAAAAATAATTATAATAACTAATAATAACAGCAACAGCAACAGTTTGGGAGCAAGACTGGTGAATAAAGAGGTAGTTTTATAGAGGGGATGAAGTTCCACAATTCAAGGGCAACAGGATGCAAAAACAAATTGATGGTCGTTCATGTCCTACTCAATTGCAAATCTATACCAAAATTCAAATTTTAACTAAGCCACACTCTTGAAGACGTGAATAATCTTACGGCTGTCGGAAAGGTTGAAATAAGATGCTCACATATGGGTGCTGCCTCTGAACTTGGAAGGAGCTGCAAATAATGTATCATACAGATGAACCAGCGATGACATAATTGCAAGTAACTCAACATGAATTCATAAGGTAAATCACCTGTGACTCATTAGCAAGAATTTTGATGGCTTCAACACTGTATCAACGATGCCTAATGTATAACATTCTTCGTTTTACGTTAGATTATCTAAAATTAATTGGTGTCATTAATTGAGAGCATGATTTGATTACAATTTAAACAAGGATCCTTCTGAATACATGGCTCTTTAAGAAATTGATTACAATTTGGAACATTGAATAACATCAAAGAGCGAAATCTTAACGTGAACTTACTTTCTAGTTTAGAAACAGATTGGCCATTACTGAGGATCAACTGCTGTAATTCTTTAAAATTTTTATTCAAGTTATAATTTTTATGAGGTAGTAGGTCATTAAGTAGATGTGATAAAGAATTTTCTTTTTGATGCCCTAGTGGCTCATTTGTAATTTCATAAGCTTCTAATTAGCATCAATGATCTAAAAATTGGCTTTGTATGGGTGGCCATTGTGTTTGTGAATATGGAGGATAAGAATGCATTTACCGATTTGCCCAATAAGAGGAATTTGTCGAGTCCGAATCACAGGTATTTGGCAATGAATTGCAATCAGGCATAGAGAATTCCTGAAAATTTTGAGCTTCTTGTAAAGTTTGGTTAGCAAGTAAATGAAAATTTTGAAATTTATCACACGTCCAACTAAAACATTGCTAGTCGCTTAGCAAAAAAAATGATATATAATGCATAATATATGTTAAAGGTAAATCTCAATGTACTACAAATTTAGCAGAGATAAAAATCTCGGTGCATTGCTAATTTTGATAGTGAGCTTTAGAAGTAAATTTTATTAGTTTATAAGTAAAATTTTTTCATGAAGCACATAAAAAAGTAGAGCACATGTATATGTGTACTAGTGAACATGTAGCACTAGATGAAGCATTTTCAACTTATCCAATCTAAGTAACCTTCGTATCAGAAGTATGACAGTGACAGTTATTCTTTAATCTTTATTTTTTTCTCCCCTCACCATATTTCAGGGTATCTGGAGTTCTTTCATTCATCCCCTCACCATATTTCAGGGTATCCGGGGAATTTTTTTTATTTTTATTTTTTCCCTCACCATATTTCAGGGTATCTGGGAATTCTTTCTTCTTCTTTTTTTTTCCTTTCCCTCACTGTTTTACGTGAGTCTCTACACTTGTGAGGTGTTGAGCCTCGGTTACTAGGATTTTTGGGCTTTTTTTAAAAAAAACTTACTAACAACTGTCAAACATAATGATAATGAAAGTTACTGGCTTGGATAAGAGGAAGAACATCATATCATCTTTGTGCCCACCCACCTCACTAGTGTGCAAGTGCAGTTGGTGCTAACAAATTTTAAATGTGCCACGAAAACATTTTTTTCAAATATAACTAATTATAGATTGATTATTTTAGAGGAAGTCTCGGTGTATTACTAATTTTAGCAGGGATAAAAATCCCGTTGCATTCCTCCTTTTGATGGTGGGCTTTAGAAGTGAATTTCATTAGTTTATAAGTAAAAAAAATTTTATGACGCAAATAAAAAAGTAGAGCATTTGTATATGTATACTAATGAAAATATAGGCACTAAATGAATTATTTTCGACTCATCCAATCAAAGTAACAGCCATATCAAAAATATGATAGTGATAGTTATTCTTTTTTTCTCCCCTCACCATATTTCAGGGTATCTGGGGTCCCTTTTTTTTTGGCTTCCCCTCACCATATTTCAGGGTATCTGGGGTTCTTTTTTTTTTCTTCCCCTCACCATATTTCAGGGTATCTGGGGTTCTTTTTTTTCTTCCCCTCACCATATTTCAGAGTATCTAGGGTTTTTTTTCTTCTTCCCCTCACCATATTTCAGGGTATCTAGGGAATCTTTTTTCTTTTTTATTCTTCTTCCCCTCACCGTTTTACGCGAGTCTGTACACTTGTTAGGTGTCGAGCCCCGGTTACTAAGATTTTTGGGGTTCCTTTTTTTTTTACGTACTAACATCTATCAATCATAATGATAATGAAAGTTACTTGCTTGGATAAGAGGAAAAAAATCATATCATCTTTGTGCCCATCAGTTTCATTAGTGTGCAAGTGCAGTTGACGCTGACAAATTTTAGATGCACTATGAAAATAATTTTTTCAAATATATCTAATCATAGTTTGCTTCTCAGCTCACTACCAAGCACAGCAGATACACTTTCATATTATCTCTATGCTCTTTTTTTAATATATATACTTTTACTTTTTTTTAAATATTTCTCTTTTTATATACTATTTCTAAATTTTCCTTCTTATTTATTTATTTTTTCTTTTTTATTCTCTTTTCTTTTCCTTTCGCTTTCTTAAATTTTATTTTTTAAAAATTTAAGCTAAACAAACCCAGCCCCTAACTTAAATGTTGTTATCTTTAATATACATGCACAAAATATAATTTTATGGAAATAAGATGGCATGGAAAGAGACAACCTGAGAGCACCGACGGCAGTTTGATTAGACTGTTGAATAATCGAACTTGAAAAAGAAGCCAAACAAAGACAGAATAAATATAGGGGAAAGACTTCAAACCGTTTAATCGATAATCCATCCGGCCTACTTCAATTTTGCTTTTGTCTAAACACATCAGTTTTGTGATACAAATGCTTACTTTTGATTTCATGATTCATAGTAATTTTGCTTCTATCGCTTACGTTATTACTAACCAATCGTCTCTTATTTATTTTCATATTGTTTATTTTATGGCTACATACATTTCTCTCTCGTTAATTATGTTTTAATTGAGATTCTTAAAATAGTTTTTAACTAAATAAGGAAAGTTAAATAGTTCATGCAAAAAGAGACATGTCCATATATATAGAACAAAACAGTGTAAACACTAATGAAAAGGGAGGATGATGGCTCCCACACTTAAGCTCACAACTACAGATGCTGCAGTTTGGAGACAGAATCATGGAAACATAAAAGAGTGGCTACTCAAAAGTAAAATATTATAGAGAAGTTAGTCAATGAAATTGGCAGCCACAGGGTAACCCAAAGGGTAATCTGATGGTGTTTTCGGTTGGCAGCCTAGTATTCACGGATCATCAGCCCATTATATCAAACATTCCATCGTTTCCTCCAACCAAGCAGTTCCAGTGAACCACCACATATAATTCGTCCCTACAGAAAAATCTAATCATTTTCTTCTTTATAGACATACATACGAGCACGACGTTTAATATCTGATGTGTGGCAGGATAATCATAACAAATGCCTTTGCTCTAGAGGCAACATTGTAGACATTCTGAAGAGAAAAGTGGTGACAATAAAGTTTTACGAGGAATCTAAGTACTCTCGAATTTCGGTAAGTTACTGGTCGAAAATGATTCTATAGATAGAAATTACGAACAAATAAACCAAAACAAAGGTGAAAGATCTTTTACAGTCGCCTCTAATGCAACTTGAAAGGTGAGCCTCTCATCATTTCCTTTATTCCTTGTCCCTCATGTCAGGTGTTGAAGAGGGTTGAGAAAATGAATAAGGTTTATTGTGCACTAGATATTTAGGGTCACTAATTTCTTCAAGAATGAATACATCAGCATCAGCATCTGCATTATAACTTTCCTCAACACATGATACGGAAGGTAGGATCATGGGGATGAGCTATAAAATCTTAGAGCAGACTTACTGGATCGAACATTGTAACTCTACACGGTGTGCACCGTAGACAAAATTACACAAGGTAAAAACTTTCCTCAACACATGGTACGAAAGGTAGGATCAAGTGGACTTTCCCAATAAATATATCCATTACGCCCAACAAACAATCAAGATATAAATTGGCAGGAAAATTACCAAAAAGGTCCCATTTTGAAAAATAGTAGAAAAAAGTGTAGATTAAGGTGGAGAACAACATTCCCAAGGTGCTGACACATCTAATAACTGGAACATCCAAAGAGCCTTTGTGGAATATCAATCAGCAATTGAAATTTTAATATCAGATCAGACACGTGTTCCTGGATTGAGATTGCAAAGAGGATCACCAAAGAGAGGCAGACTTACTGGTTAGAACATTGGAACTGTACACCGTGTACAGTATGGACAAAATTACGCAATGTAAAAACCTTCCTCTGTTCATGAAGATCTGACTTTCAGGTAAAACGGAAGATTGAAGGAGGTACGTCTCCTAAGTGCAAAATATAACGGAAAAAACGCACTGAGAGAACGACCGCATTAGTTGGAGCTTTGTGTGAATTACCTTAGGCTACAACAAACCAATCCATTGCAATCAAAAAATTCTCCTAAACCTATCCATTGCGCACGTGATCCGACCTAAGCAGTTTGCAGGATCTAATAAACCCTAATACGAGTGAATAATTTGGAGATCACCCCTCACAGAGCACCTCAACAATTCGAATTATTTCACTCTGTAATCGTAAAAACCAAGGAAGTGGCGGATCAGACAAATCTTCATAATATTCTCGGAAAAAAAGTTCGAATATGAAAATTGACAAAACGCCCATTTCATTGGAAGTGAAATTTTGAAAAGAGAAAAGAAAAAAGAATACCGCGGGTTGATGATCGGGCTGATCGGGCTCGGCGAGGATGGCGACCATGCTACCGATGTCAATGAAAAAATCCTCCGAATCACCGCCATGGAAATCGCCGTCCGCCAGAATATTGAAACTGTCGGCTTGCAACATCAGTAAGGAATCATGGAAAACGATACAGAGAATGAAGATTTGGAGAATCGCAGGGCGGATCCCTAAATTACAGTTAGATTTTTTAAGTTGAGGTTGGATGAACGAAATATCTAGAAGAAAGACGGGCAGAACGATGCTAACGTGCGTGCGAGAAAAACCGGAGGGAGGTAAGGAGGGAGGGAGAACTGGAGGCGGAAGGTGCGAGAGAAGTCGAAGGGAGGTAAGGAGGGAGAGAGAACTGGAGGCGGAAGGTGCGAGAAAAGCCGGAGGGAGGTAAGGAGGGAGAGAGATCTGGAGGCGGAAGGTGCGAGAAAAGCCGGAGGGAGGTAAGGAGGGAGAGAGAACTGGAGGCGGAAGGTGCGAGAAAAGCCGGAGGGAGGTAAGGAGGGAGAGAGATCGGGAGGCGGAAGGTGCGAGAAAAACAGGAGGGAGGTTTTCCCGCAACGTTCACCACGCGATCGGTCAAAAGAAAGCGTTGTTTTCCGAAATTAGAAAGGGCTAGATTTGAAAGGGCATCGCGGAGCGGGAGCGGGAGCGGGAGCGGAGCGGCGGCCACAAGGCTATGCTAGGGATTCAGATTAATAAAAGAAAAAGAAGGCAAAAGAGAGATCGAGTTGGGAGCTGGGAACGGTGGTTGATGGTTGGATAATTTGCATATCCGCCCTCTTTATACCATATAATCAATATTTTGAAGAATTTGCATCTATATTTACTTAATTTAATTATAAGTATAGATATACTCTTATAATTTCGAATTATAAATAATCTTCATATAGTTTGATCATAATTGCAAATATACGCTGTCACCGCGACGTTATTGCATCATCTGGGCATGGATGTATTTATAAAAATACACAACTATATTGGTACATTTGTAATTTTAAAAATTATGTGAGTATATTTTAATTTCGCAAATACACACATGAAGTTTGTATATCTTTGCTAATAGACTCACGTCATGACGGTGCAATAAAGACATCATATACCTGCTTTCTTTTTTTCTTTAAGGAAAAAAAAAAAAGAAATGAGCAGATGAGATGGGCCAAACTTATTTGTCATGCATGTAATGTTGATGGCGTGAAGATTTAAATAGTGCTAGATGAGAAGAAGTGTGCAAAGGGGAATGATGGAAGATAAGATTGGCTAGGGTATGCTTTATAGGTGACGATGGAAAACAATCAAGGGGTCGATGTAGGGATTTTGGGGTAAAAAAATGATCATGTTAGCCTATTCTAAGCAAATGTTTTGCTTGATCCACTCCAAAAAATCCATTAACCACAACTTTTTAAAAAAAAAAAAATTTCTCGATATACTTGTTTATCTAAGTGTATTTAACATATAAATCAAGTTTTACCATTTCTGGATATGTGCATATCTTTTTTTTACATTTTTAAAGATAGGAGTATTTTAAATACATATATACTTATAGATGTTTAAAAATATCAAAAAATAAATCATATCAAAAAATGATAAAACTTAATTTATATGTTGAATGCTCTTAGATAAATAAGTATATAAAGAAAAAAGTAAAAAAAAATTGTCGAATGAGTTTTTTTGAAGTGGCTAAGTGAGACATTACTTATCCCTAGTTAATATGATTACTCCTCATACAAAAAAAAATGCTACCTCAAGCAGGTAGAGAAGGGGTCAATCCACAGGCTTGAAAGTCGAAAAAATTTAAAGAATGTCATTTGAGAATCTTGTAAAAATCTTATTGGGCATATTTTGCAAAATGAAAAAAGATGAGGCGCTTCGCGTAAAATTTTTGTCCGGCTGGGCCTAGCTATGGGGCAGCTATGGCCGGCCGTATGACAACTATGGGACGGCCATGTGAAGCTTTCCTTTCACCATTAATTGGCACCTTCAATTTAATATTTTAATCGTCTTTTTTTCAAATCTCACTTGTTCATTACATTTGAAATTATCATTTTTAGCTAGATATCAATTATTATTTTACAAAATATTTCGACAGGTAAAAAAATATTAAAATGTAACATTTTAAAAAGTTAATATTATTTGTAGATTAAGTTGTCCATGTTGTCATAGATATGGTTGTTACATTAGCTGTGGATATTTAGAGTTGTATATGTATTTTCTTATTACAAGCGGTCTTTTATCTCTCGAATTATTACAGATTCTCAAATTGTTACGGATTCTAAGAAGACGTTGAATTTCCACAGTAATAACTGCTAACGCGCTACACTCAAGCTCAACTCTTTATTTTTATACTTACTAAAAGATATAATCTAAACATATTATCTAAATGATATTTTCCTTATATATGCATTTTGTTACATTTTAGTGATTTTGTTTTGTAACCCACCGAAATGTATTGTAAAATAATAACTAATTTCTAGCTAAAAAGAAAATTTCAAACATAACGAGCAAGTTAGATTTTAAGAAAAAATAGGCATATTCCATTAAATTCTTCTATTTTAGCTTTTAATTAGTACATTTGATTTTAATTCGATGGAATGGATTTTCCATCAAATTCACCCAATAATAAATAAAATTTTAATCCATTAAATAATTAGGAAAACGACTTCTTTAAATATATCATAACAAAATTATCTCATTTACATGATGAATGCATAACTTTTAAGTTTTTAGAAATAAAATCCTAAAAATCTTGATAGATCTAAAAAGAATCAACAACTTACAAATTGAGATCTCGAACGGATGTTGATTAGGATTAGGAGAGTTCACGACTGTAAGGTAGCATATTACCTTACATTGATAACTATTGTGCCTCCCTCTCCAACATTATATGGAGAAGCCAAAGGTTTGTTTAACACTATGTTTTGATGTAATTTGCACACTTATTCAAACCTTATGATGATAATTTAAAAAGAGGAATGATTGTGTTAGGCCGGGCTAAGTAAATATCCTGTTTAGCTCACCTCAAGAAACCCGTTTTTAACAATTTTTTTGTTTTTCCTTTATACACTTGTGTATCTAAGTGCATTTAATATATAAATCAAATTTTACTATTTTTGGATACACGCATATATTTTTTTGAGATATTTAAAGATCTGTGTATACATATATATTAAAAATATTCCCATCTTTAAAAATGAAAAGAATATACGCATCTATTCAAAAATGTGAAAACTTAGTTTATATTTTAAAAACACTTAGACAAAAACTGTAAAAAGAAAAAAGTAAAAAAATTAAAGCAAAACATGTTGATACCACGTTTGTATGCACCATCAATATACTATAAAGACGATACGGTAGTTACAATTTTCTAATAACCTCTACCCTATTTTAAAATTAGCTCAGTTCTATATAACCCCTTACATTTTTAGTATTTTAATATTTGATACCAATTCCTTTCATTTATTATATTTAATATCGAAAAGTAATCCTGTTATCTGGGAATAGGCAAATGCATCGCTTAGCCTACCTCAAAAAATCAATTTACAACAACTTTAGAGCGTGTTTGATAATAACAAAAAGTCGTCAAGTTAAAACTTTTCACTCTCTACAAAAAAAATTATCAAGTTAAAACTTTTCACTCTCGACGAAAAAAAATTATCAAGTTAAAACTTTTCAATCTAAAAAAATTTACACATATCTAAAAATGGTACACTTGATTTATTTATATGTTAAATATATGTAAATTAACAAGTATAGAATTATTTATCTATATAAATATTATATTCGAGATGGTTTAAATATTGTATAAAAAATTTTAAAATTGATTTTTCATATTAAATTATTTTATTATATTGATTTTATATACATGTAGATAGGTCTTGTAAGTAATGATACTAGACAAATATAATCCAATACTTTGCACTCTTAAATATTGCAACCAATGCAACAACTATATCTTTGATAACGGAAAAAACTATATTACTTTCATCATTTACATCTCATCACAAGACATGAAAACAAGGCTACAACCATAGCAAGAGTGAATTCATTTTTTTAATTTTATATTTGATGTGTTGGATTTTAATTTCATGATTGTTTAAGCCCCATTTGCAACATAATTAACCACAACTATGGTACAACACTCAAATATTCCCCGAGTCAACAGAAACTCTTTTATTTTTTTAAATTATGTGTTGGAATAGTTAATACATAAAGTTAGTAAAGATATCTCCCATAGATCAGTTTATGAGGTTTAAGAGAATCAAGAGCAATCCTTGTTTAATAACAACAATTGTCTGGGTTTTGTTACATTCAACTTCATTCAAAATTTCTGTAAAATATTATTATTTTTTCATATTTATGTATTTTGTTACATTTTAGTTATTTTGTTTTGTTACCCACCGAAATTTCTGTAAAATAATAACTAATGTCCAGCTAAAAGATAATTTGAAACATAATCAACAAGTTGGATTTAAAAAATAATCACAACCAATATACGAACGAGCAATTGTTGTTTCCATGAAGACTACAGCAGGTTACTTCTTACATTTTTTTATAATAAAACTTAAGAGTATAAACAATATATCGCTGCAATAAACTGTAGCATTCGCGGCAAAAGTGATAACCATTTTTTGCTCTGTTTGTTGTCTCTGTGCTTATATTTCTAGAGATTAGAAACAAAATGACAACATTTTCAGCGCTCGTGGGTATAAGCAACAGGCTAATAATTATATATACTCGCTGCCTTAAATTCCTTTTATTTACCCGGCCGAAAATGAATTCAAATTTCTAAATGACAAAATTTAGTTGAGGTCCACACAACTGAAAAACAAAAATTAAAAAATTAATTTAAGAGCGAACGTCCACTTTTCATTATCATCTAAACAACCACACGCATTCATTGATTCACTATGAGATTGATAAATTTGCTTTCCATTCCACGTAATTTGAAGTGACTCGGTACCTAATAAGTGTCGAGACTTAAAATACAGTGAGCAGAAGGAAAAATAAAAAATAAAAAACCCCAAATACTTTAAAATACTATGAGAAGTTGCAATGGATTAATATTAACAAATCGAGTTGTATATTGCTCACGGGT
This sequence comes from Annona cherimola, assembly GCA_030490835.1. NCBI lineage: Eukaryota > Viridiplantae > Streptophyta > Magnoliopsida > Magnoliales > Annonaceae > Annona > Annona cherimola. Next base: position 3,233,764 of record CM059971.1, on the reverse strand, counting down.
AGGTAAAAGGGGCTGAATAAAAAAAAAAAAATCTCACAAGGTCATAATTCAATAATCATAAATCCACCAAGGCATTTGCCTTTAAACCTCCAGCCTAAACACCAATATGTAGTTGTAAAATAGAAACTTAACTAGACCAAAGATCTTACCCAATAAATACTCACTAATTAAAAGTGAAAAGTAATTGAAATTTATACCCTGTGGTATTATCACGCAGTAAATAAAGATAGCAAGTAAATATGTAAAACCTAAAAGTGTACTACTAGCAAGAAAGTAGCAAATAGAGTTAGGGAGAGACATGAGAGAAGATAGAGAGAGAATTGAGGCGGAGAGGAAAAGGAAAAGAAAATGATAGAGAGAGGGAAATGAATAAAAATTTATCTATGAAAGTAGTAAAAGAAAATGCATTAAATTTAATCAAAAAATTACGAAGCATGAACTAAAGTACTAAATCTAATCAAAGAATTAAAACTGTAAATTTAAAATTAACAATTGCGATACTGAAAACTAACTACAAAGCAAGAATAAAATTTACATTACCCAAGTATGAAGAGCAAGTCTCCACCAAAGGGCGTTTTATAACGAAAGCTCCAAAAGATATCAATTAGGAGAGTTGAGTTTATTCAAAAAAAAAAAGCAAACAAAGTCCCAAAAAAAAAGTGGATAAACTAAATTAAACAAGATATGAAGACGCTAAAGATTACTAAAAACATAATTTAAGAATAACACAACAAAATCCATGCAGCTGACCATACAGGTAGGAAATAACTAACAATGATGGTGATGAAATGGAGGGAGGGCATGCAAGGAATAAAACACACTGAGCAACAAGCATGTGTTAATACCTGCTCATAAGTGAAAGCAATGCGTCTGTTGGAGGATACAATGTCAATCCATTGTGGGTTACCTCTGTATAATATCCGGTGCAAATTAGATAAAGAACCTACTATAATTCTCGTCAACGGAAAAATCTCAGCTACATGGGACATGTTTCAATATGTGGATGAACACCTACATGCGACATCATTATCATGCACACACAAGTTTTTGATGAACCCTTTTTTTCAATCCAAATACTGAAAATCACTTACTTTTCAACTTACTTTTAATCGTTTTCTCACACAACTACCCTACTACGCCTTCCAACTCTACCCCCGTCTTATAGCATCATTGGACCTACCTTGAGGATTCTGATTGGAAGACAATAGCATCATTCCAATTTGGAAATAGAGGGGGTCAACCTAGCAAATTGCATTTACTTCCCCATGGAAGCTATCATGGAAGCTACCACATATCAATTAAGTAAATAGTAACGATAGAATCTTCAGGTTGGCGAAATGCATATATTCTTCTGGTTTCTAGGGTTAGGCACCCTTTGTTCAATGAGCACGACTCATCTGGCATTGGGTCTGTGGAATGAAGAGTTCCCACAGCAAACAAGCTAATCCATGAACTTCAATGTGAAACAAGGAAAATGAATTCAATCAATGCAAAAGGCACTCTTTTACAGATAATAAAAGGAAATATCTGTATTAAAAATAATTATAATAACTAATAATAACAGCAACAGCAACAGCAACAGTTTGGGAGCAAGACTGGTGAATAAAGAGGTAGTTTTATAGAGGGGATGAAGTTCCACAATTCAAGGGCAACAGGATGCAAAAACAAATTGATGGTCGCTTATGTCCTACTCAATTGCAAATCTATACCAAAATTCAAATTTTAACTAAGCCACACTCTTGAAGACATGAATAATCTTACGGCTGTCGGAAAGGTTGAAATAAGATGCTCACATATGGGTGCTGCCTCTAAACTTGGAAGGAGCTGCAAATACAGTATCATACAGATGAACCAGCGACGACATAATTGCAAGTAACTCAACATGAATTCATAAGGTAAATCACCAGTGACTCATTAGCAAGAATTTTGATGGCTTCAGCACTGTATCAACGATGCCTAATGTATAACATTCTTCGTTTTAGGTTAGATTATCTAAATTAATTGGTGTCATTAATTGAGAGCATGATTTGATTAAAAATTAAACAAGGATCCTTCTGAATACACGGCTCTTTAAGAAATTGATTACGATTTGGAACATTGAATAACATCAAAGAGCGAAATCTTAACGTGAACTTACTTTCTAGTTTAGAAACAGATTGGCCATTACTGAGGATCAACTGCTGTAATTCTTTAAAAATTTTATTCAAGTTATAATTTTGATGAGGTAGTAGGTCATTAAGTAGATGTGATAAAGAATTTTCTTTTTGATGCCCTAGTGGCTCATTTTAATTTCATAAGCTTCTAATTAGCATCAATGATCTAAAAATTGGCTTTGTATGGGTGGGCATTGTGTTTGTGAATATGGAGGATCAGCAATTGAAATTTTAATATCAGATCAGACACGTGTTCCTGGATTGAGATTGCAAAGAGGATCACCAAAGAGAGGCAGACTTACTGGTTAGAACATTGGAACTGTACACCGTGTACAGTATGGACAAAATTACGCAATGTAAAAACCTTCCTCTGTTCATGAAGATCTGACTTTCAGGTAAAACGGAAGATTGAAGGAGGTACGTCTCCTAAGTGCAAAATATAACGGAAAAAACGCACTGAGAGAACGACCGCATTACTTGGAGCTTTGTGTGAATTACCTTAGGCTACAACGAACCAATCCATTGCAATCAAAAAATTCTCCTAAACCTATCTATTGCGCACGTGATCCGACCTAAGCTGTTTGCAGGATCTAATCAACCCTAATACGATTGAATAATTTGGAGATCATCCCTCACAGAGCACCTCAACAAATCGAATTATTTCACTCTGTAATCGTAAAAAACCAAGGAAGTGGCGGATCAGACAAATCTTCATAATATTCTCGGAAAAAAAGTTCGAATATGAAAATTGACACAACGCCCATTTCATTGGAAGTGAAATTTTGAAAAGAGAAAAGAGAAAAGAATACCGCGGGTTGATGATCGGGATTATCGGGCTCGGCGAGGATGGCTACCATGCTACCAATGTCGATGTAAAAATCCTCCGAATCACCGCCATGGAAATCGCCGTCCGCCAGAATATTGAAACCGTCGGCTTGCAACATCAGTAACGAATCATGGAAAACGATATTGAGAATGAAGATTGGGAGAATCGCAGGGCGGATCCCTAAATTACAGTTAGATTTTTTAAGTTGAGGTTGGATGAACGAAATATCTAGAAGAAAGACAGGCAGAACGATGCTAACGTGCGTGCGAGAAAAACCGGAGGGAGGTAAGGAGGGAGGGAGAACTGGAGGCGGAAGGTGGGAGAAAAGCCGGAGGGAGGTAAGGAGGGAGAGAGAACTGGAGGCGGAAGGTGCGAGAAAAGCCGTAGGGAGGTAAGGAGGGAGAGAGATCTGGAGGCGGAAGGTGCGAGAAAAGCCGGAGGGAGGTAAGGAGGGAGAGAGAACTGGAGGCGGAAGGTGCGAGAAAAGCCGGAGGGAGGGAGGTAAGGAGGGAGAGAGATCGGGAGGCGGAACGTGCGAGAAAAGCCGGAGGGAGGTAAGGAGGGAGAGAGATCTGGAGGCGGAAGGTGCGAGAAAAACAGGAGGGAGGTTTTCCCGCAACGTTCACCACGCGATCGGTCAAAAGAAAGCGCTGAAAGTTTTCCGAAATTAGAAAGGGCTAGATTTGAAAGGGCATCGGGGAGCGGGAGCGGTAGCGGAGCGGCGGCCACAAGGCTATGCTAGGGATTCAGATTAATAAAAGAAAAAGAAGGCTAAAGAGGGATCGAGTTGGGAGCTGGGAACGGTGTTTGATGGTTGGATAATTTGCATATCCGCCCTCTTTATACCATATAATCAATATTTTGAAGAATTTGCATCTATATTTACTTAATTTAATTATAAGTATAGATATACTCTTATAATTTCGAATTATAAATAATCTTCATATAGTTTGATCATAATTGCAAATATACGCTGTCACGGCGACGTTATTGCATCATCAGGGCATGGATATATTTATAAAAATACACAACTATATTGGTACATTTGTAATTTTAAAACTTATGTGAGTATATTTTAATTTTGCAAATACACAGATGGAGTTTGTATATCTTTGCTAATAGACTCACGCCATGACGGTGCAATAACGACATCATAATGGCGTGGATGTATTTGCAATATGGTCAAACTATATAGAGTTATTTGTTATTCCTAAAATTATGTTGGTACATTTACAATTATTATTAAATTAAATGGGTGTATTTGCATATTACCTAATATTTCCATATTCAGGATAAAGGCTGCAAGTGGCATTCGATGGGTAATTTGCACATCCACTCTTTTTTCATGATATAATCAATATTTCGGATAATTTTCATCTCTACTCACTGAATTTGACTATAATTATAAATATACTCATGTAATTTTCAATCATAAAAAATCTCTGTATAGTTTGATTATAATCGTAAATATATGAAATTTTTAAAATTAAGTGAGTATTTTTTATTTTTACAAATATAACCACGTAGTTTGTATATCTTTGTAAATATACTCAAATCATGACGGCGCAATAACTGTGTCATAATAGCGTTGGGATATTTGCAATTATGGTCAAACTATGTAGTGTTATATGTTATTTAAACTATGTTAGTGCATTTTATTAAAATATTTATTTTTGTAATCGATATTAGTTACGTGTATAACATTTCATTCTAATTTTTTGTTTGAGTATATTTCATTATGTTGAACGTACAAAATTCAATTTGGAACATAATTAATATTATAAAAGGCAATGCGTATGCATGCGTACCTAATACATTTATTTTTTAATCAGTAATTTCAACATAAAAACAATAATGAATAAACTGGTCGAATGTTTTATTATGGGTGTGCTTGGTTTCAATGTAAAACTTTTTGATAAAAAATTTTTAAGATAAAAGTTTTAAAATTATTAGAAAATCGTGTGATATAACAGCCGTAGTAATGAGGCGTAAAGGAAATAAAATTAAAATACATATGTTAGCTTTATAGATAGTCGTATGAAAATGATTGAAAAATAGGATTGTTCATGTAGAAAAATGTGTAAAATTAATTAAAAATAGAGTAGTTATGGAGAGCGAAAAGTTTTTTATTGAAAAGCTTTTGTTGATATTTTTTTCACTAAACACGCCTTATAATTATAAAAAATTACTGTACAAAAATATTTTGTCCTCCGGCACATTGCTCTTTAAAAATTAGGTTGTGTTAGAACAAGTTTTTACCAAAATAGCTATGCATATAATATAAAAGAAATAAAAAAACCTAAAACTATAAAACTCTATTCCACATATTCTCAGTGCTCATTAAGGATCAGAGGAAGACGGACGTCAGGACCCAAGTGCATGACTTAAAATAAAAAAAAAATAGGCCATCATTTTTATGTGAGCTCAACATGTGCATCACTATCTAGGCTTGTGGGTGGAAAATTATTTTTTTTTTGCCTTTATATTTAGGCGGGGCATCCACACAAATATAAGTATTTTATTTCTAAAGTCGTAAATAATCTTCACATAATTTGACCCTAGTTGCAAATTTACCCACTTCATCATTGTAATGTCATGTTTTCGTTAAAACATCATTACAATGTTGAAATATTTATAATCCAATACAAACTATATAAGTATATTTGCAAATGTAGATTGCAAATCACTGTTAAGTTCTGAACTTTGACACATTAAGATAAATTTTAAACAATTTAAGAATATCAAAAAAATGAAGTTAAAAAAGAAACAATGGGATGGAAAATCTATAAGAGAGTCTTACCCAAGACAAACCAAAATTTCTCTTTAAGGGAAAGAAGATATCGCTCCTCTGAAAACCCCTAAGTATTGGCAATGAAGAGAATAGTGAAACCTATGATTTTGCCAAAAATGCTATGGAATTATGCAAATTTGAAACCTAAAGATAAATGTGAAAAAAGTTAAATGATCTGAAGTAAAAATGAGGATGTCCGTTAATAAGACTTGGCGAGATGAATTATGACAAAAAGCTTGATCGAATTCTAAGACATTCTTACATATTTCTTAGATAATTTTAAATTGTTTCAGCTAATGGACTGATTGTACTACAGACCTTTAAGACTTGATTTGCATACACTTATTTTGAACTAAAACGAGGCAAACTTGGAGTTGACTCGATTAGAGATGTATTTAGGCATGGATGAAATATCTAACACAATTAAAATTAGTGTGGATGCCTACTGGTGAGGTTTGAACGATAGGTTTAATGTATTAATGAAAGGGACTTTGTTGTAGTGTTTAACTCAAAAGAATTTCTAACTCAAGTGTAATGGGCAAGCAGAATTGGGTTCAAATTTTAACTGAAATTTGAAATGTACTAGGAGAAGCCACTAGGGGCGTAGCCCTGCTGAATGGCATCCTAACCTTTATGTTATTCGACTTGAGTTCGAAATGAGAAAGGGAGCGTTTGTCTCCCATATATTATGGCACTTCTGTTTCCATTTGTATTAAGTTCGTAGTCTTTTATTATTTAGGGTAAAAATACAAAAAGTAAGATTTTATAAAAAAAAAAATACTATCATAGGAGAAGTGATTTTTATTAGCCTGTACTAAGCAAATGTTACACTTAGCCCACTTCAAAAAACTCATTTACAACACTATTTTTCATTTTCTTTCTTCACACTTGTTTATCTAATGTATTTAACGTATAATCCAAAATTTACAATTTTTCCATAAGTGTATGTATTTTTTGGATATTTTTAAAGATAAATGTATTTTAAATACATTTGTACACATGAATGTTTAAAAATCTTTAAAAAATATATAGACATCCAAAAATAGTAAAACTTGAATTGTACGTTAAATGCATAAGGAAACAAGTACACCAAGAAAAAAGTAAAAAATATTTTAAAAGAGTTTTTTAAGGTTTGCTAAGCAATACATTTTCTTAGTCTGGGTTGACTAGATTATTACACGAAACAAAAAAGAAGCGATCCTGTTAGTACAAGTTAAACGAATAACTTAGTTCACCTTAAAATACTAATTTAAAGCATTTTTTTTTGTAGACGAACATCTTTAAAAATCTCAAAAAATATGTACACATATCTAAAAAAGGTAAAATTTTGTTTATATATTGAGTATACTTAGATAAACAAGTGTATAAAGAAAAAATAAAATATATATTTTCAACAAATTTTTTAAGGTGAACTAAACGGGCTGTTTGCTTATCATTTCTCATACATAATGGTCAAAGGTACTTAATGGAATATTATATACATGTAAATAAGTATGCATAAGTAGAGAAATTTTTCATTCTATAATTTTTATATATAACCAATTTTTATGCTATAGCCTCACGAGTACTGCAGCCTAAGACTTTTTTTTTATAAAAGATGAAGCTTTGCGTTTGTTTGGCACAAAAAAATATCAACCAAAACTTTTCAATCCAAAACTTTTCACTCTCCATAACTACTCTATTTTTTAATTATTTTTTCACATTTTCCTATACAAACTACCCTACTTTTCAATCATTTCTACACAACTACCCATACAACTAACCTATCTATTTTAACTTTATTCTCTTTATTCCTCATCATTACTTCTATTATATCACATCATTTTCTATCAATTTGACAACTTCTACTTCAAAAACTTTTCATCAAAAGTTTTACTCCTAACCAAACACACCCTAAGACTTAAATCGGTGACCATGTATGCAAAATCTCATTTCACATAATGGGAATTGTAACATGTTGGCTTTTGCGCTAGAAAGGATTTATAGGAATCTAGGCATAATAAGAACTCAACATACACAGACCCTAATGCACTAAATAATGGAACAAGAGAAACAACATGCAAGAAATTAGAATTCCTGCTCAACTTTAACTCATCCACGTTGCACTCAAACTTCTAAGAATCCATTTAATATATTAACTTTATAATTTATAAATGGGGTCTATCAGCAATAATATTATACAATTGATGGGGTTTTTATAACAACTTAAACAATGTTAAATACGACAAATTAAGTACAATTTTTATTAATCATTAAGGTAAAATAAATAAATAAAAGAAGGATTAAAATATAATATGAATTACCATTTTATATTAATTAATTGATTACGATTATTTTTGAATTTCTTAAAATAAAAATTTGTATAATGCTAAATACATATTCAAAATAAATAACAACCAAAATACAAATCTATAACTCCAAATAATAAACAGAAATATCAAATTAATAGTATTTGCACATGGATTGTCCAATTTCTCGTATGCATTGTCAGAATGGAGTCTGATGTTATGGGGTATGATTATGCACGTGGTCTGCAGCCCATGTATTCTGAAGCCTGACAGAAGCAAAATGGGTATTTCCTTCCAAGAGTCAAAGTTGTAATTCTAATTGTTTGGAATATGCCTTAAGTTTTTATCATTAAGATGTTTCATTATAATAAGTATATTCCTAAGATAAAATGTTTAAAGAATTTCTTAATTTAATGTTTTAATCATCCTTTTTTCAGATCTTACTTGTTCATTGCATTTGAAATTATCTTTTCTAGCTAGATATCAATTATTACTTTACAAAAAATTTCAGCGGGTAAAAAAATCACTAAAATGTAATATTTTGAAAGGTCAAAATTATTTGTAGATTAAGTTGTTCAAGTTGTCATAGATATGGTTGTTACATTAGTTATGGATATTTAGGGTTGTATATATGTTTCTTATTGCAAGTGGTCTTTTATCTCTTGAATTGTTACAGATTCTAAGAAGATGTTGAATTTCCACAATAACGACCGCGAGCTGAACTCTTTATTTTTATATTTACTACAGATAATCTAAATAATATTTTCTTTCTATTTATGCATTTTGTTACATTTTAGTGATTTTCTTTTGTTACCCACCGAAATGTTTTGTAAAATAAAAACTAATTTCTAGCTAGAAAGAAAATTTCAAACAAAACGAACAAGTTGGATTTTTAAAAAAATAGCTATATTACAATAAATTCGTCTATTTTAGTTTTTAATTAGTACATTTGATTTTAATTTGACGGATTGAATTTTCCATCAAATTCACCCAAAAGTAAATAAAATTTTAATCCATTAAATAATTAGGAAAACGACTTCTCTAAATTTGTCATAATAAAATTATCTCATTTACAGGATGAATGCATGACTTTTAGGTTTTTAGAAATAAAATCCTAATAATCTTGATGGATATAAAAAGAAACAACAACTTATGAATAGGAATCTCCCGAGCATACGTGGATTAGGATTAGGATAGTTCACGGCTGTAAGGTAGCATATTACCTTACGTTGATAACTATCGTTCCTCCCTCCCCAACATTGTATTGAGAAGCCCAAGGTTTGTTTAACATTATGTTTCGATGGGATTTGCAAACTTATTCAAAGCTTATGATGATAATTTAAAAAGAAAATGATTCTGTTAGGCCGGGCTAAATAAATATCCTGTTTAGCTCACCTCAAGAAACCCGTTTATAACAATTTTTTTCTTTATACATTTGTGCATCAAAGTGTATTTAATATACAAATCAAGTTTTACTATTTTTGAATACATACATATATTTTTCTGAGATGTTTAAAAATCTATGTATATGTATGTATTTAAAATATTCCCATCTTTAAAAATCAAAAGAATATATGCGTGTATTCAAAAATGAAAAAACTTGGTTTATATTTTAAATACACTTAGACGAAAAAAGTGTAAAAAGAAAAAAGTAAAAAACTTATTATAAATGAGTTTTTTGAGATGAGTTAAGTAGGACATTTACATTGCCCATACTAACATGATCATTCCTCATTTAAAAGAGGTGTTCGCCCACAGTGGAACTTTTAGCTTAGCTTTTATCTATTTCATAGAGAGAATTAGCTTAGCTCACATCAAAAAATCCGTTTAAAGCACTTTTTTGTACACATAGATGTTTAAAAATCTCAAAAAATATATACGTATATTTAAAAATGGTAAAGTTTGGTTTGTATATAAAGTATACTTAGAAGAAACAAAGAGCTTTAGAAAGGAACATTTGATTCTTAACAGCATTTTAATGAAGTTGAATGCAACAAAACCCCAACAATTGTGATTAGACAAGAATTGCTCTTTTTTTATATAATGAACAAGGGTCGCTCTTGATTTTCTTAATATGAAAAAATGAAACCTCGTAAATTGATCTATGGGAGGGGTTAAAAGCAAAACATATTTATACCACATTTGTGTGCACCATCAATATACCATAAAGACAATGATATCATAGTTACAGTTTTCTAATAATCTCTTACGTATTTTAAAATTAGCTCCATTCTATATAACCCCTTACATTTTTAGTATTTTAATTTTTGATAATAATTCACTTCATTTATTATATTTAATATCGAGAAGTGGTCATGTTATCTAGGAATAAGCAAATGCATTGCTTAGCCTACCTCAAAAAATCCATTAGAACAACTTTATTTTGTTTTTTTCACTCTGCACTTGTTTATCGAAATGTATTTAATAAATAAATCGAGTTTTACCATTTTGAATATGTTTATATATTTTTTGAGATTTTTAAACATCTATATGTATATATGTATTTAAAATACTCTTATTTTTAAATATCTAAAAAAATCTACGCATTTGTAAAAATGGTAAACTTGATTTATTTATATGTTAAATACACTTAAATAAACAAGTATATGAAGAACAAAATAAAAAAAAATTATTGTAAATGCTTTTCTTGAAATGGGTTAAGCAGGACATTTACTTATCCTGTTGTGGGACAGGCAGAATCATTCATTTTTAATAGCATTCATTTAGCTAAACGACCAAATTTTATCTAAATCGAATGTATGCAGTGCTTTATAAAGTTATTTATTTATATAAATATTATATTTGAGACGGTTTAAATATTGTATACAAAATTTTAAAATCGATATTTAATATTAAATTATTTTATTATATTGATTTTATATACGTGTAGATAGGTCTTATAAGTAATGATACTAGACATATATAATTCAATACTTTGCACTCTAAAATATTGCAACCAATGCAACGACTAGATCTTTGACAATGCAACGACTAGATCTTTGACAATGGAGAAAACAATATTACTTTCATCATTTACATCGCATCACAATACATGGAAACAAGGCTACAACCATAGCGAAAGTGAATTCATTTTTTAAATTGTATATTTGATGTGTTGAATTTTTTAATTTGATTATCGTTGAAGCCGCATTTGCAACATAATTCACCACAACTATGGCGCAACACTCAAATATTTTCTATAGTTAAAAGATACACTCTTTTATTTTTTTAAATTATGTGTTGGAATAGTTAATACATAAATTTAGTAAAGATATGTTGGAGTCATTAATTAATCATAACTAAGGAATTTTGCCTTTAAACATCTAGCCCAAACACGAACATGTATAATTTCATCTATACATTTAATGGGTAATTTGCATATCGGCTCTTTTTTAACGATGTAATCAATAATTTGGATAATTTCATCTATAATCACTTAATTTAACTATAATTATAGCTATACTCATATAATTTTCAATCATATATAATCTCTATATAGTTTGATCATAATCGCGAATATACGTAATTTCAAAAATTGAGTGAGTACATTTTATTTTTACAAATATACCTGCGTTAGTTTACATATTTTTGTAAATATACTGAAGTCATGACGGTGCAATAACTGTGTCAAAATAGCATTTGGATATTTGCAGTTATGGTCAAACTATGTAACGTGATTTGTTATTTTTAAAACTATGTTTGTACATTTTATTAAAATATTTATTTTGTAATTGATATTAGTTCCGTGTATAATATATTATTCAAATTGCAAGTACATTTCATTATTTTGAACGCACGAAATTCAATTTGGAAAATAATTAATATTATAAAAGGCAATTTGTATGGGTATCTAATACATTTAGTTTTTAATCGGTAGTTTCCACGTAAAAATAATAACAAATAAACAGTGAGGATGATTTATTATGGGTAGTTTGGTTTAGAGGTAAGACTTTTTGATAAAAAAAATTTAAGATAAATTTTTTAAAATTGATAGAAAATCATGTAATATAATCAGGATAATAATGAAGTGTAAAAGGAATAAAATTAAAATGCATAGGTTAGTTGTATATATAATTGTATGGAAATGATTGATAAATAGGATTGTTTATGTGGGAAAATGTGAAAAATTAATTAAAAATAGAGTAGTTATGGGGAGCGAAAAGTTTTTTATTGAAAAGCTTTTGTTGATATATTTTTTCACTCAACTACACATGCCTTATAATTATAAAAAATCACTTAATAAAAATGCTTTGTCCACGAGCACATTGCTCTTTAAAAATTAGGTTGTGTTAGAACAAGTTTTTACCAAAATAGTTATGCATATAATATAAAGGACATAAAAAACCTAAAACTATAAAACTCTATTCCACATATTCTCACTACTCATTAAGGAGCAGAGGAAGAAGTACGTCACGACCCAAGTGAGTTTTTAAAATTCAAAAGATATTTTGAGCCCAAACTTAGCAACCTAATCTTCATAATGATTCAGCGCATAATATATGTTGACCCAAATAATTTCAAATATTTTGAGTATAATCTTAATAAACTAATCTGCACAATAATTCTACGAATAACAGATATGTTGACCCAAATTGTATCAACTCACCGAATATTTATTGATTATAAGTGAATATATTTGTAACGTAGCTAAATTTGCATTTAATGGGACTAAAGAATTTTTTTTTAAAAGATGCAATGGACCGAACTAATATACGTGCTTTCTTTTTTTCTTTAAGAAAAAAAAAAGAAATGAGCGGATGAGATGGGCCAAACTTATTTGTCATGCATGTAATGATGATGGCGTGAAGAATTAAATAGTGCTAGATGAGAAGAAGTGTGCAAAGGGGAATGATGGAAGATAAGATTGGCCAGGGTATGCTTTATGGGTGAGGATGAAAAGCAATCAAGGGGTCGATGTAGGGATTTTGGGGTAAAAAAATGATCATGTTAGCCTATTCTAAGCAAATGTTTTGCTTGATCCACCCAAAAAAATTCACTAACCATTAACCACAACTTTTTTTAAAAAAAATTCTTGATATACTTGTTTATTTAAGTGTATTTAACATATAAATCAAGTTTTACCATTTCTGGATATGTGCATATATTTTTTTACATTTTTAAAGATATGAGTATTTTAAATACATATATACTTATAGATGTTTAAAAATAATAGTAAAACTTAATTTATATGTTAAATGCTCTTAGATAAATAAGTATAAAAAGGAAAAAGTAAAAAAAAAAATTTGTCGCAATGAGTTTTTTTGAAGTGGCTAAGTGAGACATTACTTATCCCTAGTTAATATGATTACTCCGCATATAAAAAAAATGCTACCTCAAGCAGGTAGAGAAGGGGTCAATCCACAAGCTTGAAAGTCGTAAAAATTTAAAGAATGTCATTTGAGAACCTTGTAAAAATCCTATTGGGCATATTTTGCAAAATGAAAAAAGATGAGGGGCTTTGCGTAAAAATTTTGTCCGGCTGGGCCTAGCTGTGGGCCAGCTATCGGGTAGCTATGGCCGGCCGTATGACAACTACGGGACAGCCATGTGAAGCTTTCCTTTCACCATTAATTTGCACCTTCAATTTTGCCTTGATATTTTCCTTTTTCGCCTTTATTTTTTATGAAGTTCACCTTTGCTGATGTCCCTTGATCATCTTAATGGCTTGGATCTTTAATTTGTAGCTTGAATTTTGTAATTTCATTCTCTCACTTGAAAAGGCACAAATCCACACATTTTCTTAGTACACCTATATGTTTAAAAATCTCAAAAAATATATACACATAATTAAAAATGGTAAAACTTGGATTACATATTAAGTATACTTAGACAAACAAGCGTATAAAGAAAAAAATAAAAATATATTTTAAACAAATTTTTTGAGGCGGACGAAGCGAGTTGTTTGCTTATCATTTCTCATACATAAATGGTCAAAGGTACTTAGTGGAAGATTATATACAGGTAAATAAGTATGCATAAGTAGTCAAATTTATCATTCTATAATTTTTTTATATAACCATTTTTTACGATATGACCGCTTGGGAGAAGCGGTTTGTTTAATATTATGTTTTAATGTAATTTGCACACTTATTCAAACCTTTTGATGATAATTTAAAAAGAGAAATACCCTGTTTAGCTCACCTCAAGAAACCCGTTTTTAACAATTTTTTTGTTTTTCCTTTATACACTTGTGTATCTAAGTGTATTTAATATATAAATCAAGTTTTACTATTTTTGGATACATGCATATATTTTTTTGAGATATTTAAAAATATGTGTAGATGTATGTATTTAAAATATTTCCATCTTTAAAAATCAAAAGAATATACGCGTCTATTCAAAAATGAGAAAACTTGGTTTATATTTTAAAAACACTTAGACAAAAAGTGTAAAAAGAAAAAAGTAAAAAATATTATTGTAAATGAATTTGTTGAGATGAGTTAAGTAGGACATTTACGTTGCCCGCACTAACAGGATCATTCCTAATTTAGATTCCTAATTTAAAAGAGGTGTTTGGTTACGGTGGAACTTTTAGCTTAGCTTTTTTTTATTTCATAGAGAGAATTAGCTTAGCTCACATTAAAAAATTCATTTAAAGCACTTTTTTGTACACATATATATTTAAAAATCTCAAAAAATATATACGCAATATTTAAAAATGGTAAAACTTGATTTGTATATATTTTAATATTTGATACGAATTCTCTTCATTTATTATATCTAATATCGAGAAGTGATCCTGTTATCTGGCAATAAGCAAATGCATCGCTTAGCTTACTTCAAAAAATCCATTTCCAACAACTTTAGAGTATGTTTGTTAACAACAAAAAGTTGTCAAGTTAAAACTTTTCACTCTCTACAAAAAAAAGTTCAATCTAAAAAAAATTTACGCATATCTAAAAATGGTAAACTTGATTTATTTATATGTTAAATACACATAAATTAACAAGTATAGAATTATTTAACTATATAAATATTATATTTGAGATGGTTTAAATATTGTATAAAAAAATTTAAAATTGATATTTAATATTAAATTATTTTATTATATTAATTTTATATACGTGTAGATAGGTCTTGTAAATAATGATACTAGACAAATATAATTCAATACTTTGCACTCTTAAATATTGCAACTAATGCAACAACTACATCTTTGACAACCGAAAAAACTATATTACTTTCATCATTTACATCTCACCACAATACATGAAAACAAGGCTACAATCATAGCAAAAGTGAATTCATTTTTTAAATTGTATGTTTGACATGTTGGATTTATAATTTCATGATCGTTTAAGCCCCATTTGCAACATAATTCACCACAACTATGGTGCAACACTCAAATATTTCCTGTAGTCAAAAGATACACTCTTTTATTTTTTTTAAATTATGTGTTGGAATGGTTAATACATCAAGTTAGTTAAGATATCTACAATAGATCAGTTTATGAGATTTAAGAGAATCAAGAGCAACCCTTGGTTAATCACAAAAATTGTCTTGGTTTGTTACATTCAACTTCATTCAAAAGCTATGTTCCTTCGGAACATATTATTATTTTTTTATATTTATGTATTTTGTTACATTTTAGTTATTTTGTTTTGTTACCCACCGAAACTTCTGTAAAAAAATAACTGATGTCTAGCTAAAAGATAATTTGAAACATAATCAACAAGTTGGATTTAAAAAATAATCACAACCAATATACGAACGAGCAATTGTTGTTTCCGTGAAGACTACAGCAGGTTACTTCTTACATTTTTTTTTATAATAAAACTTAAGAGTATAAACAATATATCGCTGCAATAAACTGTAGCATTCGCGGCAGAAGTGATGACCATTTTCTGCTCTGTTTGTTGTCTTCGTGCTCTTATTTCTAGAGTATAGAAACAAAATGACAACATTTTCGGCGCTCGTGGGTATAAGCAACAGGCTAATAATTATATATACTCGCTGTCTTAAATTCCTTACATTATTTACTCGGTCGAAAATGAATTCAAATTTCCAAATGACAAAATTTAGTTGAGGTCCACACAACTAAAAAAAATAAAAAAAATATAAAATAATTTAAGTGCGAACATCCACTTTTCATTATCATCTAAACAACCGCACGCATGCGATATTCTTCATCAATTCACTAAGAGATTGATAAATTTGCTTTCCATTCCACGTAATTAAAGTGACTCGGTACCTAATAAGTGTAGAGACTTAAATACAGTGAGCGGAAGGAAAAATAAAAAATAAAAATCCCCAGATACTTTAAAATACTGTGAGAAGTTGCCATGGATTAATATTAACAAATCGAGTTGTATATTGCTTATGGGTAGGTAAAAGGGGCTGAATAAAAAAAATAAAAAAAATCTCACAAGGTCATAATTCAATAATCATAAATCCAAGGCATTTGCCTTTAAACCTCTAGCCTAAACACCAACATGTAGTTGTAAAATAGAAACTTAACTAGACCCTGTGGTATTATCACGCAGTAAATAAAGAAAGCAAGTAAATATGAAAAACCTAAAAGTGTACTAGTAGCAAGAAAGTAGCAAATAAAAAAGAAAGAGGAAAGAGTTAGGGAGAGACATGAGAGAAGATAGAGAGAGAATTGAGGCCGAGAGGAAAAGGAAAAGAAAATGATAGAGAGAGAGGGAAATGATTGCACAACTAATTATTAACAGCATAAATTAAAACTAAACAAAGAAAGCAATTAAACGCAAAAATAAAATTTCATGGAAAACAAAATAACAGAGAGAGATGGAAATGAAACAAGCTAATCCATGAACTTCAATGTGCAACAAGGAAAATGAATTCAATCAATGCAAAAGGCACTCTTTTACACATAATAAAAGAAAATATCTATATTAAAAATAATTATAATAATTAATAATACTAGCAACTGCAACAGTAACTGTTTGGGAGATATCAATCAGGAGAGTTGAGTTTATTCAAAACAGGAGACAAACAAAGTCCCAAAAAAAGTGGATAAACTAAATTAAACAGATATGAAGAAGCTAAAGATTACTGAAAACATAATTAAGAATAACACAATAAAATCCACATGTCCCTTGATCATCTTAACGGTTTGGATCTTTAATTTGCAGCTTGAATTTTGTAATTTTATTTTCTCACTTGAAAAGGCACAAATCCACATATTTTCTTGGTCAAATGTATCTTGATACTTCGAAAACCCACAAAATGTGAATTTTCGTTTGATCCAAACCATTCATCGTGTTGCTTTCGACCCATTCGGCTTGAAAAAATACTTTTTGCTTCACCATGCGTGTAGATTGCTCTATGATTTTTGGCATGGGTTTATAACCGTTATTTTAGAAATGAGTTTGTGGGCTTTAAATGGTTTCTACAAAAATCATCTTGGGCTTCCAAGTGCATGAGTTAAAAAAAGTAAAAATAAAAATAGGCCATCATTTTTATGTGAGCTCAACATGTGCATCACTATCTAGGCTTGTGGGTGGAAAATTAATTTTTTTTTGCCTTTATATTTAGGCGGGGCGTCCACACAAATATACGTTTTTTATTTCTAAAGCCGTAAATAATCTTCACATAATTTGACCCTAGTTGCAAATTTACCCACTTCATCATGGTAATGTCATGTTTCCGTTATAATATCATTACAATGTTGAAATATTTATAATCTTATACAAACTATATAAGCATATTTGCAAATGTAGATTGCAAATCACTGTTAAGTTCCAAACTGTGACACATTAAGATAAATGTTAAACAATTTAAGAATATAAAAAAATGAAGTAAAAAAGGGAACAATGGGATGTAAAATCTATAAGAGAGTCTTTTACCCAAGACAAACCAAAATTTCTCTTAAGAGAAAGAAGATATCGCTCCTCTGAAAACCCCTAAGCATTGGCAATGAAGAGAATAGTGAAACCTATGATGTTGCCAAAAATGCTATGGAATTATGCAAATTTGAAACCTAAAGATAAATGTGAAAAAAGTTAAATGAGCTGAAGTAAAAATGAGGATGTCCGTTGATAAGACTTGGCGAGATGAATTTTGATAAAAAGCTTGATCGAATTCTAAGACATTCTTACATATTTCTTGGATAAATTTAAATTGTTGCAGCTAATGGACTGATTGTACTACAGACCTTTAAGACTTGATTTGCATACACTTATTTTGAAATAAAATGAGGCAAACTTGGAGTTGACTCAATTAGAGATGTATTTAGGCATGGATGAAATATCTAACACAATTAAAATTAGTGTGGATGCCTACGGGTGAGGTTTGAACGATAGGTTTAATGTATTAATAAAAGGGACTTTTTTTTTTTGATAAAAGGATTACTCTAGGCCGACCCCCTCCCATCATGAAAAGGGTTCGGAATAGAGAAATCCGCAGAATTCATAGCTAAGAAATTGTCTATATAAATTTTCTCGATGATAGCTTGTGAAGGATTTCCCCTCTAAGGCATATGTTCCCAATTAGACATAGCTGCCAAATCAGCTAAAGCATGAGCAACCATATTCCCATTCCTCAGAACATGGTGGACGGAGAAGTGGGTGTTAGCAGAGAGGGTTGTTCTGAGCATTGAAATGGTATGACCCACCGGAGAGAGAATTTGGCTGTCATTTGTCAGGTATGTGCACAGGAGAAGAGAGTCGGTCTCAATCTGGACATGGTGGAACTCTTATTGGAGGGCCCACTGAATGCCAAAATGGAACGCTTCTGCTTCCAAAAGGGACTTAATAAAAGGGACTTAGTTGTAGTGTTTAACTCAAAAGAATTTCTAACTCAAGTGTAATGGGCAAGCAGAATTGGGTTCAAATTTTAACTGAAATTTGAAATGAATTAGGACAAGCCACCAGGGGCGTAGCCCTGCTGAATGACATCCTAACCTTTATGTTATTCGACTTGAGTTTGAAATGAGAAAGGGAGCGTTTGTCTCCCATATATTATGGCGCTTCTGTTCCATTTGTATTAAGTTCGTAGTCTTTTATTATTTAGGGTAAAAATACAAAAAGAATGATTTTATTAAAAAAAATACTATCATAGGAGAAGTGATTTTTATTAGCCTGTGCTAAGCAAATGTTACACTTAGCCCACTTCAAAAAACTCATTTACAATACTATTTTTCATTTTCTTTCTTCACACTTGTTTATCTAATGTATTTAACGTATAATCCAAAATTTACAATTTTTTCAATATATTTTTTGGATATTTTTAAAGATAAATATATTTTAAATACATTTGTACACACGGATGTTTAAAAATCTTTTAAAAAAATATATAGACATCCAAAAATAGTAAAACTTGAAATATACGTTAAATGCACAAGGAAACAAGTACACCAAGAAAAAAGTAAAAAATATTTTAAAAGAGTTTTTTGAGGTTTGCTAAGCAAGACATTTTCTTAGTCTGGGTTGACTGGATTATTACACGAAACAAAAAAGAAGCGATCCTGTTAGTCCAGGCTAAGCAAATAACTTAGTTCACCTCAAAAAATTCATTTAAAGCATTTTTTTTTTGTAGACGAACATCTTTAAAAATCTCAAAAAGTATGTACACATATCTAAAAAAGGTAAAACTTTGTTTATATATTGAGTATACTTAGATAAACAAGTGTATAAAGAAAAAATAAAAAATATATTTTCAACAAATTTTTTAAGGTGAACTAAACGGGCTGTTTAAAGTGATGACCATTTCCTGCTCAGTTTGTTGCGTTTGCATTCTTATTTCTAGATATTAGAAACAAAACGGCAACATTTTTGGCACTTGTGGGTATAAGCAACAGGCTAATAATCATATATACTCACTGCCTTAAATTATTTACTCGGGCGAAAATGAATTCTACCTCACGATATCATTTTATTTCCAATCATCATTATATCCTACATGCTTAATATGAACAAATCTAGTTGTGTATTGTTTATGGGCAGGTAAACGGGGCAGAATAATACAAAATAAAAATCTCATAAAGTCATAATTAAATAATCATAAATCCACTAATGCATTTTGCCTTTAAACCACTAGCCTAAATACCAACATGTATAATTTCATCTATACATTAAATTAGTAATTTGCAGTTATGGTCAAATTATGTAACGTGATTTGTTATTTTTAAAACTATTTTTGTACATTTTATTAAAATATTTATTTTGTAATTGATATTAGTTCCGTGTATAATATATCATACAAATTTTTTGTGCAAGTACATTTCATTATGTTGAATGCACGAAATTCAATTTGGAAAATAATTAATATTATAAAAGGCAATTTGTATGGGTATCTAATACATTTAGTTTTTAATCAGTAGTTTCCACGTAAAAATAATAACGAATAAACAGTCGTTTTATTATGGGTAGTTTGGTTTCGAGGTAAGACTTTTTGATAAAAAAATTTAAGATAAAAGTTTTTAAATTGATAGAAAATCGTGTAATATAATCAGGATAATAATGAAGTGTAAAATGAATAAAATTAAAATGCATAGGTTAGTTGTATATATAGTTGTATGGAAATGATTGATAAATAGGATTGTTTATGTAGGAAAATGTGAAAAATTAATTAAAAATAGAGTAGTTATGGGGAGCGAAAAGTTTTTTATTGAAAAGCTTTTGTTGATATTTTTTTCACTCAACTACACATGCCTTATAATTATAAAAAATCACTTAATAAAAATGCTTTGTCCACGAGCACATTGCTCTTTCAAAATTAGGTTGTGTTAGAACAAGTTTTTACCAAAATAATTATGTATATAATATAAAGGACATAAAAAACCTAAAACTATAAAACTCTATTCCACATATTCTCACTGCTCATTAAGGAGCAGAGGAAGAAGGACGTCAGGACCCAAGTGAGTTCTTAAAATTCAAAAGATATTTTGAGTCCAAACTTAGCAACCTAATCTTCAAAATGATTCAGCGTATAATATATGTTGACCCAAATAATTTCAAATATTTTGAGTCTAATCTTCATAAACTAATCTGCACAATAATCCTACGAATAACAGATATGTTGACCCAAATTGTATCAACTCACCGAATATTTATTGATTATAAGTGAATATATTTGTAACATGACTAAATTTGCATTTAATGGGACTAAATATGCATTTTTTAAAAAAGATGCAATGGACCGAACTAATATACCTGCTTTCTTTTTTTCTTTAAGATGGGCCAAACTTATTTGTCATGCATGTAATGATGATGGCGTGAAGAATTAAATAGTGCTAGATGAGAAAAAGTGTGCAAAAGGGGAATGATGGAAGATAAGATTGGCAAGGGTATGCTTTATGGGTGAGGATGGAAAACAATCAAGGGGTCGATGTAGGGATTTTGGGGTAAAAAAATGATCATGTTAGCCTATTCTAAGAAAATGTTTTGCTTGATCCACCCCAAAAAATCCATTAACCACAACTTTTTTTTAAAAAAATTTCTTGATATACTTATTTATCTAAATGTATTTAACATATAAATCAAGTTTTACCATTTCTGGATATGTGCATGTAATTTTTTTTACATTTTTAAAGATAGGAGTATTTTAAATACATATATACTTATAGATGTTTTAAAATATCAAAAAATAAATAATCATATCAAAAAATAGAAAACTTAATTTATATGTTGAATGCTCTTAGATAAATAAGTATATAAAGAAAAAAATTTTAAAAATTGTCGAATGAGTTTTTTTAAAGTGGCTAAGTGAGACATTACTCATCCCTGGTTAATATGATCACTCCTCATACAAAAAAAATGCTACCTCAAGCAGGTAGAGAAGGGGTCAATCCATAGGCTTGAAAGTGGTAAAAATTTAAATGTCATTTGAGAATCTTGTAAAAATCCTATTGGGCATATTTTGCAAAATGAAAAAAGATGAGGCGCTTCGCGTAAAATTTTTGTCCGGCTGTGCCTAGCTATGGGGCAGCTATGGCCGGCCATGTGAAGCTTTCCTTTCACCATTAATTTGCACCTTCAATTTAATATTTTAATCGTCTTTTTTTCAAATCTCACTTGTTCATTACATTTGAAATTATCATTTTTAGCTAGATATCAATTATTATTTTACAAAATATTTTGGCAGGTAAAAAAATATTAAAATGTAACATTTTAAAATTTTAATATTATTTGTAGATTAAGTTGTCCATGTTGTCATAGATATGGTTGTTACATTAGCTGTGGATATTTAGAGTTTTATATGTATTTTCTTATTACAAGTGGTCTTTTATCTCTTAAATTATTACAGATTCTCAAATTGTTACGGATTCTAAGAAGATGTTGTTGAATTTCCACAGTAATAACTGCTAACTTGTTACGGATTCTAAGAAGATGTTGTCGAATTTCCACAGTAACTGCTAACGCGTTACACTCAAGCTCAACTCTTTATTTTTATACTTACTAAAAGATATAATCTAAACATATTATCTAAATGATATTTTCCTTATATATGCATTTTGTTACATTTTAGTGATTTTGTTTTGTAACCCACCGAAATGTATTGTAAAATAATAACTAATTTCTAGCTAAAAAGAAAATTTCAAACATAACGAGCAAGTTAGATTTTAAGAAAAAATAGGCATATTCCATTAAATTCTTCTATTTTAGCTTGCTAATTAGTACATTTGATTTTAATTCGATGGAATGGATTTTCCATCAAATTCACCCAATAATAAATAAAATTTTAATCCATTAAATAATTAGGAAAACGACTTCTTTAAATATATCATAACAAAATTATCTCATTTACATGATGAATGCATAACTTTTAAGTTTTTAGAAATAAAATCCTAAAAATCTTGATAGATCTAAAAAGAATCAACAAATTATAAAGTGAGATCTCCCGAACGGATGTTGATTACGATTAGGAGAGTTCACGACTGTAAGGTAGCATATTACCTTACATTGATAACTATTGTGCCTCCCTCTCCAACATTGTATGGAGAAGCCAAAGGTTTGTTTAACATTATGTTTTGATGGAATTTGCATACTTATTCAAATCTTTTGATGATAATTTAAAAAGAGGAATAATTATGTTAGGCCGGGCTAAATACTGTTTAGCTCACTAGTAAATACCCTGTTTAGCTCACCTCAAGAAACCCGTTTTTAACAATTTTTTTGTTTTTCCTTTATATATATAAATAGAGTTATACTATTTTAGGATACATGCATACATTTTTTTGAGATATTTAAAGATTTGTGTATACGAATGTATTTAAAATATTCCCATCTTTAAAAATAAAAAGAATATACACATCTATTCAAAAATTGAAAAACTTGGTTTATATTTTAAAAACACTTAGACAAAAAGTGTAAAAAGAAAAAAGTAAAGAAATTATTGTAAATAAGTTTGTTGAGATGAGTTAACTGGATGTTTACGTTGCCCATACTACAGGATCATTCCTAATTTAAAAGAGGTGTTTGGATTCCTAATTTAAAAGAAGTGTTTGGATACAGTGGAACTTTTAGCTTAGCTTTTCTCGATTTCACAGAGAGAATTAGCTTAGCTCACATCAAAAAATTCGTTTAAAACATTTTTTTGTACATATACATGTTTAAAAATCTCAAAAAATATAAACGCATTATTTATAAGCAACAGGCTAATAATTACTTATACTCGCTGCCTTAAATTCCTTACATTATTTACCCGGTCGAAAATGAATTCAAATTTCTAAATGACAAAATTTAGTTGAGGTCCACACAACTGAAAAAAAAAAATTAAAAAAAATAATTTAAGAGCGAACGTCCACTTTTCATTATCATCTGAACAACCACACGCATTCATTGATTTACTATGAGATTGATAAATTTGCTTTTCCACGTAATTAAAGTGACACGGTACCTAATAAGTGTAGAGACTTAAATACAGTGAGCAGAAGGAAAAATAAAAAATAAAAAACCCCAAATACTTTAAAATACTATGAGAAGTTGCAATGGATTAATATTAACAAATCGAGTTGTATATTGCTTACGGGTAGGTAAAAGGGGCTGAATAAAAAAAAAAAATCTCACAAGGTCATAATTCAATAATCATAAATCCACTAAGGCATTTGCCTTTTAATCTCCAGCCTAAACACCAATATGTAGCTGTAAAATAGAAACTTAACTAGACCAAAGATCTTATCCAATAAATACTCACTAATTAAAATTGAAAAATAATTGGAATTTATACCCTGTGGTATTATCACGCAGTAAATAAAGAAAGCAAGTAAATATGTAAAACCTAAAAGTAAATAAAGAAAGTAGCAAATGGAGAAGAAAGAGGAAAGAGTTAGGGAGAGACATGAGAGAAGATAGAGAGAGAATTGAGGCGAAGAGGAAAAGGAAAAGAAATTGATAGAGAGGGAGGGAAATGATAGCACAACTAATTACTAACAGCATAAATTCAAACTAAACAAAGAAAGCAATTAAATGCAAAAATAAAATTTCATCAAAAAGAAAATGATAGAGAGAGATGGAAATGAAAGCACAACTAATTAATAACAGCATAAATTAAAACTAAACTAAGAAAGCAATTAAAGGAATGCAAAAATAAAATTTTATCTATGAAAGTAGTAAAAGAAAATGCATTAAATTTAATCAAAAATTACAAAGCATGAACTAAAGTACTAAATCTAATCAAAGAATTAAAACTGTAAATTTAAAATTAACAATTGCGATACTGAAAACTAACTACAAAGCAAGAATCAAATTTACATCACCCAAGTATGAAGAGCAAGTCTCCACCAAAGGGTGTTTTATAACGAAAGCTCCAAAAGATATCAATTAGGAGAGTTGAGTTTATTCAAAATAGAAAGCAAACAAAGTCCCAAAAAAAAAAGTGGATAAACTAAATTAAACAAGATATGAAGACGCTAAAGATTACTAAAAACATAATCAAGAATAACACAACAAAATCCATGCAGCTGACCATACAGGTAGGAAATAACTAACAATGATGGTGATGAAAAGGAGGGAGGGCATGCAAGGAATAAAACACACTGAGCAACAAGCATGTGTTAATACCTGCTCGTAAGTGAAAGCAATGCGTCTGTTGGAGGATACAATGTCAATCCATTGTGGGTTACCTCTGTATAATATCCGGTGCAAATTAGATAAAGAACCTACTATAATTCTCGTCAACGGAAAAATCTCAGCTACATGGGACATGTTTCAATATGTGGATGAACACCTACATGCGACATCATTATCATGCACACACACAAGTTTTTGATGAACCCTTTCTTTCAATCCAAATACTGAAAATCACTTACTTTTCAACTTACTTTTAATCGTTTTCTCACACGACTACCCTACTACGCCTTCCAACTCTACCCCCGTCTTATAGCATCATTGGAACTGCTTTGAGGATTCTGATTGAAAGACGATAGCATCATTCCAATTTGGAAATAGAGGGGGTCAACCTAGCAAATTGCATTTACTTCCCCATGGAAGCTATCATGGAAGCTACCACATATCAATTAAGTAAATAGTAACGATAGAATCTTGAGGTTGGCGAAATGCATATATTCTTCTGGTTTCTAGGGTTAGGCACCCTTTGTTCAACGAGCACGACTCATCTGACATTGGGTCTGTGGAATGAAGAGTTCCCACAGCAAACAAGCTAATCCATGAACTTCAATGTGAAACAAGGAAAATGAATTCAATCAATGCAAAAGGCACTCTTTTATAGATAATAAAAGGAAATATCTATATTAAAAATAATTATAATAACTAATAATAACAGCAACAGCAACAGCAACAGTTTGGGAGCAAGACTAGTGAATAAAGAGGTAGTTTTATAGAGGTAGTTCCACAATTCAAGGGCAACAGGATGCAAAAACAAATTGATGGTCGTTTATGTCCTACTCAATTGCAAATCTATACCAAAATTCAAATTTTAACTAAGCCACACTCTTGAAGACATGAATAATCTTACGGCTGTCGGAAAGGTTGAAATAAGATGCTCACATATGGGTGCTGCCTCTAAACTTGGAAGGAGCTGCAAATACAGTATCATACAGATGAACCAGCGACGACATAATTGCAAGTAACTCAACATGAATTCATAAGGTAAATCACCAGTGACTCATTAGCAAGAATTTTGATGGCTTCAGCACTGTATCAACGATGCCTAATGTATAACATTCTTCGTTTTAGGTTAGATTATCTAAATTAATTGGTGTCATTAATTGAGAGCATGATTTGATTAAAAATTAAACAAGGATCCTTCTGAATACACGGCTCTTTAAGAAATTGATTACGATTTGGAACATTGAATAACATCAAAGAGCGAAATCTTAACGTGAACTTACTTTCTAGTTTAGAAACAGATTGGCCATTACTGAGGATCAACTGCTGTAATTCTTTAAAATATAATTTTGATGAGGTAGTAGGTCATTAAGTAGATGTGATAAAGAATTTTCTTTTTGATGCCCTAGTGGCTCATTTGTAATTTCATAAGCTTCTAATTAGCATCAATGATCTAAAAATTGGCTTTGTATGGGTGGCCATTGTGTTTGTGAATATGGAGGATAAGAATGCATTTACCGATTTGCCCAATAAGAGGAATTTGTCGAGTCCGAATCACAGGTATTTGGCAATGAATTGCAATCAGGCATAGAGAATTCCTGAAAATTTTGAGCTTCTTGTAAAGTTTGGTTAGCAAGTAAATGAAAATTTTGAAATTTATCACACGTCCAACTTAAACATTGCTAGTCGCTTAGCAAAAAAAATGATATATAATGCATAATATATGTTAAAGGTAAATCTCAATGTACTACAAATTTAGCAGAGATAAAAATCTCGGTGCATTGCTAATTTTGATAGTGAGCTTTAGAAGTAAATTTTATTAGTTTATAAGTAAAATTTTTTCATGAAGCACATAAAAAAGTAGAGCACATGTATATGTGTACTAGTGAACATGTAGCACTAGATGAAGCATTTTCAACTTATCCAATCTAAGTAACCTTCGTATCAGAAGTATGACAGTGATAGTTATTTTTTACTCTTTATTTTTTTCTCCCCTCACCATATTTCAGGGTATCTGGGGTTCTTTCATTCATCCCCTCACCATATTTCAGGGTATCCAGGGATTTTTTTTTTCCCCTCACCATATTTCAGGGTATCTGGGAATTCTTTCTTCTTCTTTTTTTTTTCCTTTCCCTCACCGTTTTACGCGAGTCTCTACACTTGTGAGGTGTTGAGCCTCGGTTACTAAGATTTTTGGGCTTTTTTTAAAAAAAACTGACTAACAACTGTCAAACATAATGATAATGAAAGTTACTGGCTTGGATAAGAGGAAGAACATCATATCATCTTTGTGCCCACCCACCTCACTAGTGTGCAAGTGCAGTTGGTGCTAAAAAATTTTAAATGTGCCACGAAAACATTTTTTTCAAATATAACTAATTATAGTTTGATTATTTTAGAGGAAGTCTCGGTGTATTACTAATTTTAGCAGGGATAAGAATCCTGTTGCATTCCTCCTTTTGATGGTGGGCTTTAGAAGTGAATTTCATTAGTTTATAAGTAAAAAAATTTTTATGACGCAAATAAAAAAGTAGAGCACATGTATATGTATACTAATGAAAATATAGACACTAAATGAATTATTTTCAACTCATCCAATCAAAGTAACAGCCATATCAAAATTATGATAGTGATAATTATTCTTTTTTTCTCCCCTCACCATATTTCAGGGTATCTGGGGTTCCTTTTTTTTTTCTTCCCCTCACCATATTTCAGGGTATCTGGGGTTTTTTTTGCTTTTTTTTTTCTTCTTCCCCTCACCGTTTTACGCGAGTCTCTACACTTGTTAGGTGCCGAGCCCCGGTTACTAAGATTTTTGGGGTTCCTTTTTTTTTTTTTACGTACTAACAGCTATCAATCATAATGATAATGAAAGTTACTTGCTTGGATAAGAGGAAAAAAATCATATCATCTTTGTGCCCATCAGTTTCATTAGTGTGCAAGTACAGCTGACGCTGACAAATTTTAGATGCACTATGAAAATAATTTTTTCAAATATATATAATCATAGTTCGCTTCTCAGCTCTCTACCAAGCACAGCAGATACACTTTCATATTATCTCTATGCTCTTTTTTCAATATATATACTTTTATTTTTTTTAAAATATTTCTCTTTTTATATACTATTTCTAAATTTTCCTTCTTATTTATTTATTTTTTCTTTTTTATTCTCTTTTCTTTTCCTTTCGCTTTTTTAAATTTTATTTTTAAAAAATTTAAGCTAAACAAACCCTGTTGTTATCTTTAATATACATGCACAAAATATAATTTTATGGAAATAAGATGGCACGGAAAGAGACAACCTGAGAGCGCCGATGGCACTTTGATTAGACTGTTGAATAATCGAACCTGAAAAAGAAGCCAAACAAAGACAGAATAAATATAAATTGGGGAAAGACTTCAAACCGTTTAATCGGTAATCCATCCGGCCTACTTCAGTTTTGCTTTTGTCTAAACACATCAGTTTTGTGATACAAATGCTTACTTTTGATTTCATGATTCGTAGTAATTTTACTTCTATCGCTTACGTTATTACTAACCAATCATCCCTTATTTATTTTCATATTGTTTATTTTATGGCTACATACATTTCTCTCTCATTAATTATGTTTTAATTGAGATTCTTAAAATAGTTTTTAACTAAATAAGGAAAGTTAAATAGTTCATGCAAAAAGAGACATGTTCATATATATAGAACAAAACAGTGTAAACACTAATGAAAAGGGAGGATGATGGCTCCCACACTTAAGCTCACAACTACAGATGCTGCAGTTTGGAGACAGAATCATGGAAACATAAAAGAGTGGCGGCCAAAGACAAGGCTATGCTTGGGATTCAGATTAATAAAAGAAAAAGAAGGTTAAAGAGGGATCGAGTTGGGAGCTGGGAACGGTGTTTGATGGTTGGATAATTTGCATATCCGCCCTCTTTATACCATATAATCAATATTTCGAAGAATTTGCATCTATATTTACTTAATTTAATTATAAGTATAGATATACTCTTATAATTTCGATTTATAAATAATCTTCATATAGTTGGATCATAATTGCAAATATACGTTATCACAGCGACGTTATTGCTTCTTTAGGGCATGGATATATTTATAAAAATACACAAACTATGTTGGTATATTTGTAATTTTAAAAATTATGTGAGTATATTTTAATTTTGCAAATACACACATGTAGTTTGTATATCTTTGCTAATACACTCACGTCATGACGGTGCAATAACGACATCATAATGGCGTGGATATATTTGCAATATGGTCAAACTATATAACGTTATTTATTATTTCTAAAATTATGTTGGTACATTTACAATTATTATTAGGGTGTGTTTGGGAATGAATAAAACTTTTGGTGAAAAGTTTTGAAAAATAAAAGTTATCAAATGATGTGATATGATAGGGGTAATGATGAGGAGTAAAGAGGATAAAGTTAAAATAGATAGGTTAGTTGTATAGGTAATTGTGTAGAAATGATTGAAAAGTAGGGTTGTTTGTGTTGGAAGATGTAAAAAAAAAAATTAAAAAATAGAAGAATTGTAGAGAATGAAAAGTTTTAGATTGAAAAGTTTTAGGTGAAAAGTTTTTGTTATTGGCAAACACCTTAAACTAAATGGGTGTATTTGCATATTACCCAATATTTTCATATTCGGGATAAAGGCCGCAAGTGGCATTTGATGGGTAATTTGCATATCTGCTCTTTTTTCACGATATAATCAATATTTCGGATAATTTTCGTCTATACTCACTGAATTTGACTATAATTATAGATATACTCATGAAATTTTCAATCATAAATAATCTCTGCATAGTTTAATTATAATCGTAAATATACGGAATTTTAAAAATTAAGTGAGTATTTTTTATTTTTACAAATATAACCACGTAGTTTGTATATCTTTATAAATATACTCAAGTCATGACGGTGCAATAACTGCGTCATAATAGCGTTGGGATATTTGCAATTATGGTCAAACTATGTTGGTGCATTTTATTAAAATATTTATTTCTGTAATTGATATTAGTTCCGTGGATAACATATCATTCTAATTTTTTGTTTAAGTATATTTCATTATGTTGAACGTACAAAATTCAATTTGGAGAATAATTAATATTATAAAAGGCAATGTGTATGCGTATCTAATACATTTATTTTCTAATCAGTAATTTCAACATAAAAACAATAACGAATAAACTGGTCGGATGTTTTATTATGGGTGTGTTTGGTTTCAATGTAAAACTTTTTGAAATTTTTTTTTAAGATAAAACTTTTTAAATTAATAGAAAATCGTGTGATATAACAGCGGTAATAATAAGGTGTAAAGGAAATAAAATTAAAATACATATGTTAGCTATATAGATAGTTGTATGAAAATGATTGAAAAATAGGATTATTTACGTAGGAAAATGTGAAAAATTAATTAAAAGTAGAGTAGTGATGGGGAGCGAAAAGTTTTTTATTGAAAAGCTTTTGTTCATATTTTTTTCACTCAACTAAACACACCTTATAATTATAAAAAAATCACTACATAAAAATATTTTGTCCTCGAGCACATTGCTCTTTAAAAATTAGGTTATGTTAGAACAAGTTTTTACCAAAATAGTTATACATATAATATAAAGGAAATAATAAACTTAAAACTATAAAACTCTATTCCACATATTCTCACTGCTCATTAAGGAGCAGAGGAAGACGGACGTCAGGACCCAAGTGAGTTCTTAAAATTCAAAAGATATTTTGAGTAAAATGAAATAAAGATCAGGGGCATTGAGTAAAACTTTTGTCCCACTGGCCCTAGCTGTGGGCCAACTATGGGGCAGTTGTGGCCATCCGTATGACATCTTTAGGACGACCATGTGAAGCTTTCCTTTGACCATTAATTTGCACCTTCAATTTTGCTTTGATATTTTCCTTTTTCGGCTTTATTTTTTATTAAGTTCACCTTTGCCGATGTCTCTTGATCATCTTAACGGTTTGGATCTTTAATTTGTAGGTCGAATTTTGTAATTTCATTTTCTCACTTGAAAAGGCACAAATTCACATATTTTCTTGGTCAAATGTATCTTGATACTTCAAAAACCCACAAAATGTGAATTTTCGTTTGATCCAAACCATTCATCGTGTTGCTTTCGACCCATCCGGCTTGAAAAAATACTTTTTGCTTCACCATGCGTGTAGATTGCTCTATGATTTTTGGCATGGGTTTATAACCGTTATTTTAGAAATGGGTTTGTGGGCTTTAAATGGTTTCTAAAAAATCATCTTGGGCTTCCAAGTGCATAAGTTAAAAAAAATAAAAAAAATAGGCCATCATTTTTATTGAGCTCTTGGGTGTAGAAACATGTGCATCACTATCTAGGCTTGTGGGTGGAGAATCATTTTTTTTGCCTTTATATTTAGGCGGGGCGTCCACACAAATATACGTATTTTATTTCTAAAGCCGTAAATAATCTTCGCATAGTTTGACCCTAGTTGCAAATTTACCCACTTCATCATGGTAATGTCATGTTTCCGTTATAACATCATTACAATGTTGAAATATTTATAATCCTATACAAACTATATAAGTATATTTGCAAATGTAGATTGCGAATCACTGTTAAGTTCCGAACTTTGACACATTAAGATAAATTTTAAACAGTTTAAGAATATCAAAAAAATGAAGTAAAAAAGGGAACAATGGTATGGAAAATCTATAAGAGAGTCTTACCCAAGACAAACCAAAATTTCTCTTAAGGGAAAGAAGATATCGCTCCTGGGAAACCCCCTAAGCATTGGCAATGAAGAGAACAGTGAAACCTATGATGTTGCCAAAAATGCTATGAAATTATGCAAATTTGAAACCTAAAGATAAATGTGAAAAAAGTTGAATGAGCTGACGTAAAAATGAGGATGTCCGTTGATAAGACTTGGCGAGATGAATTTTGATAAAAAGCTTGATCGAATTTTAAGACATTCATACATATTTTATTAGTCTATGCTAAGCAAATGTTACTCTTAGCCCACTTTAAAAAACTCATTTACAATACTATTTTTTATTTTCTTTCTTCACACTTATTTATCTAATGTATTTAACGTATAATCCAAAATTTACAATTTTTGCATAAGTGTACATATTTTTTGGATATTTTTAAAGATAAACGTATTTTAAATACATTTGTACATATGAATGTTTAAAAATCTTAAAAAATATATGTAGACATCCAAAGATAGTAAAACTTGAATTATACGTTAATTACACTTAGAGAAACAAGTACACAAAAAAAAAAGTAAAAAAATATTTTAAAAGAGTTTTTTGAAGTTTGCTAATCAAGACATTTTCTTAGTCTGGGTTGACCTTCCACGAAATAAAAAAAAGAAGTAATCCTGTTAGTCCAGGCTAAGCAAAAAACTTCCTTAGTTCACCTCAAAAAACTCATTTAAAGCATTTTTTTTGTAGACAAAGATCTTTAAAAATCTCAAAAAATATGTACACATATCTAAAAAAGGTAAAACTTTTTTTATATATTGAGTATTCTTAGATAAACAAGTGTATAAAGAAAAAAATAAAAAATATATTTTCAACAAATTTTTTAATGTGAATTAAACGAGCTGTTTGCTTATCATTTCTCGTACATAATGGTCAAAGGTACTTAATGGTATATTATATACATGTAAATAAGTATGCATAAGCAGTGAAATTTTTTATTCTATAATTTTTATATATAACCAATTTTTACACTATAGCCGCACGGGAGTAGTGCAGCCTAAGACTTTTTTCGATAAAAGATGCAGCTTAAGACTTAAACGGTGACCATATATGCAAAATCTCATTTCACACAATAGGATAGAAAGGATTCATAAGAATCTAGGCATCATAAGAACTCAACAGACACAGACCCTAATGCACTAGATAATGGAACAAGAGAAACAACATGCAAGAAATTAGAATTCCTGCTCAACCTTAACTCACACATGTCACACTCGAACATCTGAGAATACATTTAATATGTTAATTTTATAATTTATCTAAACATATTATCTAAATAATAATTTCTTTCTATTTATGCATTTTGTTACATTTTAGTGATTTTGTTTTGTTACCCACCCAAATGTTTTGTAAAATAGAAACAAATTTCTAGCTAAAAAGGAAATTTCAAACATAACAAACAAGTTGGATTTTTTAAAAAATAGCTATATTACATTAAATTCGTCTATTTTAGCTTTTTAATTAGTACATTTGATTTTAATTCAACGGATTGGATTTTCCATCAAATTCACCCAATAATAAATAAAATTTTAATCTATTAAATAATTAGGAAAACGACTTCTCTAAATTTATCATAATAAAATTATCTCATTTACGGGATGAATGCATGACTTTTAAGTTTTTAGAAATAAAATCCTAATAATCTTGATAAATATAAAAAGAAACAACAACTTATGAATAGAGATCTCCCGAACGGATGTTGACTAGGATTTGTTTTTATAGGATTTGCACATTTATTCAAAGCTTATGATGATAATTTAAAAAGAAGAATGATTCTATTAGGCAGGGCTAAGTGAATACCCTATTCACCTCAAGAAACCTGTTTATAACAATTTTTTTATTTTTTCTTTATACACTTACGCATCAAAGTGTATTTAATATATAAATCAAGTTTTACTATTTTTGAATACATACATATATTTTTTTGAGATGTTTAAAAATCTATGTATGTGTATGTATTTAAAATATTCCCATATTTAAAATCAAAAGAATATATGTGTGTATTCAAAAATGAAAAAAATTAGTTTATATTTTAAATACAGCTAAACAAAAAAAGTATAAAAAGAAAAAAGTAAAAAAATTATTGTAAATGAGTTTTTTGAAATAAGTTAAGTAGGACATTTACATTGCCCATATTAACAGGATCATTCCTCATTTAAAAGAGGTGTTTGGATACAGTGGAACTTTTAGCTTAGTTTTTATCTATTTCATAGAGAGAATTAGCTTAGCTCACATAAAAAAATCCATTTAAAGTATTTTTTTGTAGACATATATGTTTAAAAATCTTAAAAAATATATACGTATATTTAAAAATGGTAAAGCTTGGTTTGTATATAAAGTATACTTAGAAGAAACGAAGAGCTTTAGAAAGGAACATTTGATTCTTAACAGTTTTTTAATGAAATTGAATCTAACAAAACCCCAACAATTGTGATTAGACAAGGATTGCTCTTTTTTTTTATATATATATAATGAACAAGGGTCGCTCTTGATTTTCTTAATATGAAAAAATGAAACCTGGTAAATTGATCTATGGGAGGGGTTAAAAGCAAAACATGTTTATACCACATTTGTGTGCACCATCATTATACCATAAAGACAATGATACTGTAGTTACAGTTTTCTAATAATCTCTAATGTATTTTAAAATTAGCTCCGTTCTATATAACCCCTTACGTTTTTAGTATTTTAATTTTTGATAATAATTCACTTCATTTATTATTTCCAATATCGTGAAGTGGTCCTATTATCTAGGAATATGCAAATGCATTGCTTAGCCTACCTCAAAAAATCCATTTACAACAACTTTATTTTGTTTTTTTTCCATACACTTGTTTATCTAAGTATATTTAATAAATAAATCGAGTTTTATCATTTTGAATATGTTTATATATTTTTTGAGATTTTTAAACATCTATATGTATATATGTATTTAAAATACTCTTATTCTTAAATATCTAAAAAAATCTACGCATATCTAAAATTGGTAAACTTGATTTATTTATATGTTAAATACACTTAGATAAACAAGTATATGAAGAACAAAATAAAAAAAATTGTTGTAAATGCGTTTCTTGAAATGGGCTAAGCAGG
Source organism: Annona cherimola (assembly GCA_030490835.1). NCBI lineage: Eukaryota > Viridiplantae > Streptophyta > Magnoliopsida > Magnoliales > Annonaceae > Annona > Annona cherimola. The sequence continues at coordinate 3,198,881 of CM059971.1, read as the reverse complement.
ACATTTGCTTATCCTGTTGTGGGCCAAGCAGGATCATTCATTTTTAATTGCATTCATGTAGCTAGAAGACCAAAATTTATCTAAATCAAATGTATGCAGCACTTTATAGAGTTATTTATCTATATAAATATTATATTTGAGACGGTTTAAATATTGTATACAAAATTCTAAAATTGATATTTAATATTAAATTATTTTATTATACTGATTTTATATACGTGTAAATAGGTCTTATAAGTAATGATACTAGACATATCTAATTCAATACTTTGCACTCAAAAATATTGCAACCAATGCAACGATTACATCTTTGACAACGGAGAAAACAATATTACTTTCATCGTTTACATCTTATCACAATACATGGAAACAAGGCTACAACCATAGCGAAAGTGAATTCATTTTTTAAATTGTATATTCAATGTGTTGAATTTTTAATTTGATGATCGTTTAAGCCGCATTTGGAACATAATTCACCACAATTATGGCGCAACACTCAAATATTTCCTGTAGTTAAAAGATATACTCTTTTATTTTTTTAAATTAACTCTTTTATTTTTTTTTAAAATTACGTGTTGGAATAGTTAATACATAAATTTAGTAAAGATATATTGGAACCATTAATTAAAATATACTAATCCCTCCCATAGATCAGTTTATGAGGTTTAAGAGAATGAAGAGCAACTCTTGTTTAATCACAATTGTTGGGGTTTTGTTACATTCAACTTCATTCAAAAGCTATGTTCCTTTCTAAATATATTCTAAACATATTATTATTTTTTTATATTTATGTATCTTGTTACATTTTAGTTTATGTTTTTTTGTTACCCACCGAAATTTTCTGTAAAATAATAACTAATGTCTAGCTGGATTTAAAAAATAATTTCAAACATAATCAACAAGTTGGATTTAAAAATAATCACAACCAATATACAAGCAATTGTAGTTTCCATGAAGAGTGCAGCAGGTTACTTTTTACATTTCTTTTTATAATAAAACTTAGAGTATAAACAACATATCGCTGCAATAAATTGTAGCATTCCCGACAAAAGTGATGACCATTTCCTGCTCTGTTTGTTGCGTTTGCGTTCTTATTTCTAGAGATTAGAAACAAAACGGCAACATTTTTGGCGCTCGTGGGTATAAGCAACAGGCTAATAATTATATATACTCACTGCCTTAAATTATATACTCACTGCCTTAAATTATTTACTCGGTCGAAAATGAATTCTACCTCACGATATCATTTTATTTCCAATCATCATTATATCCTACATGCTTACTATGAACAAATCGAGTTGTATATTGTTTACGGGTAGGTAAACGGGCTGACTAATAAAAATAAAAATCTCATAAGGTCATAATTAAATAATCATAAATCCACTAAGGCATTTGCCTTTAAACCTCTAGCCTAAATACCAACATGTATAATTTCATCTATACATTTAATGGGTAATTTGCATATCGGCTCTTTTTTAACGATGTAATCAATATTTTGGATAATTTCATCTATACTCACTTAATTTGACTATAATTATAGATATACTCATATAATTTTCAATCATATATAATCTCTACATAGTTTGATCATAATCGCTAATATAAGTAATTTCAAAAATTGAGTGAGTACATTTTATTTTTACCAATATACCCGCGTTAGTTTACATATTTTTGTAAATATACTGAAGTCATGACGGTGCAATAACTGTGTCAAAATAGAATAGCATTTGGATATTTGCAGTTTTAGTCAAACTATGTAACGTGATTTGTTATTTTTAAAACTATCTTTGTACATTTTATTAAAATATTTATTTTGTAATTGATATTAGTTCCGTGTATAATATATCATACAAATTTTTTGTGCAAGTACATTTCATTATGTTGAATGCACGAAATTCAATTTGGAAAATAATTAATATTATAAAAGGCAATTTGTATGGGTATCTAATACAGTTAGTTTTTAATCAGTAGTTTCCACGTAAAAATAATAACGAATAAACAGTCAGGATGTTTTATTATGGGTAGTTCGGTTTCGAGGTAAGACTTTTTGATAAAAAAATTTAAGATAAAAGTTTTAAAATTGATAGAAAATCGTGTAATATAATCAGGATAATAATGAAGTGTAAAATGAATAAAATTAAAATATATAGGTTGGTTGTATATATAGTTGTATGGAAATGATTGATAAATACGATTGTTAATGTAGGAAAATGTGAAAAATTAATTAAAAATAGAGTAGTTATGGGGAGCGAAAAGTTTTTTATTGAAAAGCTTTTGTTGATATTTTTTTTCATTCAATTACACAGGCCTTATAATTATAAAAAAACACTTAATAAAAATGTTTTCTCCACGAGCACATTGCTCTTTAAAAATTAGGTTGTGTTAGAACAAGTTTTTACCAAAATAGTTATGCATATAATATAAAGGACATAAAAAACCTAAAACTATAAAACTCTATTCCACATATTCTCACTGCTCATTATGGAGCAGAGGAAGAAGGATGTCAGGACCCAAGTGAGTTCCTAAAATTCAAAAGATATTTTGAGTCCAAACTTAGCAACCTAATCTCCATAATGATTCAGCGCATAATATATGTTGACCCAAATAATTTCAAATATTTTGAGTCTAATCTTAATAAACTAATCTGCACAATAATTCTACGAATAACAGATATGTTGACCCAAATTGTATCAACTCACCGAATATTTATTGATTATAAGTGAATATATTTGTAACGTGGCTAAATTTGCATTTAATGGGACTAAATATGCATTTTTTTAAAAAGATGCAATGGACCGAACTAATATACCTGCTTTCTTTTTTTCTTTAAGGAAAAAAAAAAAAAGAAATGAGCAGATGAGATGGGCCAAACTTATTTGCCATGCATGTAATGATGATGGCGTGAAGATTTAAATAGTGCTAGATGAGAAGAAGTGTGCAAAGGGGAATGATGGAAGATAAGATTGGCTAGGGTATGCTTTATAGGTGACGATGGAAAACAATCAAGGGGTCAATGTAGGGATTTTAGGGTAAAAAAATGATCATGTTAGCCTATTATAAGCAAATGTTTTGCTTGATCCACCCCAAAAAATCCATTAACCACAACTTTTTTTAAAAAAAATTTCTCGATATACTTGTTTATCTAAGTGTATTTAACATATAAATAAAGTTTTACCATTTCTGGATATATGCATATCTTTTTTTTACATTTTTAAAGATAGGAGTATTTTAAATACATATATACTTATAGATGTTTAAAAATATTAAAAAATAAATCATATCAAAAAATGGTAAAACTTAATTTATATGTTGAATGTTCTTAGATAAATAAGTATATAAAGAAAAAAGTAAAAAAAAATTGTCGAATGAGTTTTTTTGAAGTGGCTAAGTGAGACATTACTTATCCCTAATTAATATGATTACTCCTCATACAAAAAAAATGCTACCTCAAGCAGGTAGAGAAGGGGTCAATCCACAGGCTTGAAAGTCTTACAAATTTAAAGAATGTCATTTGAGAATCTTGTAAAAATCCTATTGGGCATATTTTGCAAAATGAAAAAAGATGAGGCGCTTCGCGTAAAATTTTTGTCCGGCTGGGCCTAGCCGTATGACAACTATGGGACGGCCATGTGAAGCTTTCCTTTCACCATTAATTGGCACCTTCAATTTAATATTTTAATCGTCTTTTTTCAAATCTCACTTGTTCATTACATTTGAAATTATCATTTTTAGCTAGATATCAATTAATATTTTACAAAATATTTCGACAGGTAATAAAATATTAAAATGTAACATTTCAAAAAGTTAATATTATTTGTAGATTAAGTTGTCCATGTTGTCATAGATATGGTTGTTACATTAGCTGTGGATATTTAGAGTTGTATATGTATTTTTTTATTACAAGTGGTCTTTTATCTCCTAATTATTACAGATTCTCAAATTGTTACGGATTCTAAGAAGACGTTGAATTTCCACAGTAATAACTGCTAAAGCGCTACACTCAAGCTCAACTCTTTATTTTTATACTTACTAAAAGATATAATCTAAACATATTATCTAAATGATATTTTCCTTATATATGCATTTTGTTACATTTTAGTGATTTTGTTTTGTAACCCACCGAAATGTATTGTAAAATAATAACTAATTTCTAGCTAAAAAGAAAATTTCAAACATAACGAGCAAGTTAGATTTTAAGAAAAAATAGGCATATTCCATTAAATTCTTCTATTTTAGCTTTTTGATTAGTACATTTGATTTTAATTCGATGGAATGGATTTTCCATCAAATTCACCCAATAATAAATAAAATTTTAATCCATTAAATAATTAGGAAAACGACTTCTTTAAATATATCATAACAAAATTATCTCAATTACATGATGAATGCATAACTTTTAAGTTTTTAGAAATAAAATCCTAAAAATCTTGATAGATCTAAAAAGAATCAACAACTTATAAATTGAGATCTCCCGAACGGATGTTGATTAGGATTAGGAGAGTTCACGACTGTAAGGTAGCATATTACCTTACATTGATAGCTATTGTGCCTCCCTCTCCAACATTGTATGGAGAAGCCAAAGGTTTGTTTAACATTATGTTTTGATGTAATTTGCACACTTATTCAAACCTTATGATGATAATTTAAAAAGAGGAATGATTGTATTAGGCCGGGCTAAGTAAATATCCTGTTTAGCTCACCTCAAGAAACCCGTTTTAAACAATTTTTTTGTTTTTCCTTTATACACTTGTGTATCTAAGTGTAATTAATATATAAGTCGAATTTTACTATTTTTGGATACACGCATATATTTTTTTGAGATATTTAAAGATCTGTGTATACATATATATTTAAAATATTCCCATCTTTAAAAATGAAAAGAATATACGCGTCTATTCAAAAATGGAAAAACTTAGTTTATATTTTAAAAACACTTAGACAAAAACTGTAAAAAGAAAAAAGTAAAAAAATTAAAGCAAAACATGTTTATACCACGGTTGTATGCACCATCAATATACCATAAAGACGATACGGTAGTTACAATTTTCTAATAACCTCTACCCTATTTTAAAATTAGCTCAGTTCTATATAACCCCTTACATATTTAGTATTTTAATATTTGATACCAATTCCTTTCATTTATTATATTTAATATCGAAAAGTAATCTTGTTATCTGGGAATAGGCAAATGCATCGCTTAGCCTACTTCAAAAAATCAATTTACAACAACTTTAGAGCGTGTTTGATAATAATAAAAAGTCGTCAAGTTAAAACTTTTCACTCTGTACAAAAAAAAAAGTTGTCAAGTTAAAACTTTTCACTCTCTACAAAAAAAAAATTTGTCAAGTTAAAACTTTTCACCCTCGACGAAAAAAATTTATCAAGTTAAAACTTTTCAATCTAAAAAAATTTACACATATTTAAAAATGGTACACTTGATTTATTTATATGTTAAATATACGTAAATTAACAAGTATAGAATTATTTATCTATATAAATATTATATTCGAGATGGTTTAAATATTGTATAAAAAATTTTAAAATTGATTTTTAATATTAAATTATTTTATTATATTGATTTTGGGTGTGTTTGGGAATGGATAAAACTTTTGATAAAAAGTTTTTGAGAGTAAAAGTTGTCAAATGATGTGATATGATAGGAGTAATGATGAAGAGTAAAGATGATAAAGTTAAAATAGATAAGTTAATTTATGGGTAGTTGTGTAGAAATGATTGAAAAGTAAGGTAGTTGTATGGGAAAATGTGAAAAAATGATTAAAAAATATGATAATTATGAAGAGTGAAAAGTTTTAGATTGAAAAGTTTTATGTTGACATTTTTTTCTTGTCGCCAAACACACCCTTTATATACATGTAGATAGGTCTTGTAAGTATTGATACTAGACAAATATAATCCAATACTTTGCACTCTTAAATATTGCAACCAATGCAACAACTACATCTTTGATAACGGAAAAAACTATATTACTTTCATCATTTACATCTCATCACAAGACATGAAAACTAGGCTACAACCATAGCAAGAGTGAATTCATTTTTTAAATTGTATATTTGATGTGTTGGATTTTAATTTCATGATTGTTTAAGCCCCATTTGCAACATAATTGACCACAACTATGGTACAACACTCAAATATTCCCCGAGTCAAAAGAAACACTCTTTTATTTTTTAAAATTATGTGTTGGAATAGTTAATACATAAAGTTAGTAAAGATATCTCCCATAGATCAGTTTATGAGGTTTAAGAGAATCAAGAGCAATCTTGTTTAATCACAACAATTGTCTGGGTTTTGTTACATTCAACTTCATTCAAAAGCTATTATTTTTTTATATTTATGTATTTTGTTACATTTTAGTTATTTTGTTTTGTTACCCACCGAAATTTCTGTAAAATAATAACTAAGTCTAACTAAAAGATAATTTGAAACATAATCAACAAGTTGGATTTAAAAAATAATCACAACCAATATACGAACCAGCAATTGTTGTTTCCATGAAGACTACAGCAGGTTACTTCTTACCTTTTTTTATAATAAAACTTAAGAGTATAAACAACATATCGCTGCAATAAACTGTAGCATTCGCGGCAAAAGTGATGACCATTTTTTGCTCTGTTTGTTCTCTGTGCTCTTATTTCTAGAGATTAGAAACAAAATGACAACATTTTCAGCGCTCGTGGGTATAAGCAACAGGCTAATAATTATATATACTCGCTGCCTTAAATTCCTTACATTATTTACCCGGCCGAAAATGAATTCAAATTTCTAAATGACAAAATTTAGTTGAGGTCCACACAACGGAAAAAAAAAATTAGAAAAAAAATTTAAGAGCGAACGTCCACTTTTCATTATCATCTAAACAACCACACGCATTCATTGATTCACTATGAGATTGATAAATTTGCTTTCCATTCCACGTAATTAAAGTGACTCGGTACCTAATAAGTGCAGAGACTTAAATATAGTGAGCAGAAGGAAAAATAAAAAATAAAAAACCCCAAATACTTTAAAATACTATGAGAAGTTGCAATGGATTAATATTAACAAATCGAGTTGTATATTGCTTACGGGTAGGTAAAAGGGGCTGAATAAAAAAAAAAAAAAAATCTCACAAGGTCATAATTCAATAATCATAAATCCACTAAGGCATTTGCCTTTAAACCTCCAGCCTAAACACCAATATGTAGCTGTAAAATAGAAACTTAACTAGACCAAAGATCTTACCCAATAAATACTCACTAATTAAAATTGAAAAATAATTGGAATTTATACCCTGTGGTATTATCACGCAGTAAATAAAGAAAGCAAGTAAATATGTAAAACCTAAAAGTGTACTACTAGCAAGAAAGTAGCAAATAGAGAAGAAAGAGGAAAGAGTTAGGGAGAGACATGAGAGAAGATAGAGAGAGAATTGAGGCGGAGAGGAAAAGGAAAAGAAAATGATAGAGAGGGAGGGAAATGATAGCACAACTAATTACTAACAGCATAAATTCAAACTAAACAAAGAAAGCAATTAAATGCAAAAATAAAATTTCATCAAAAAGAAAATGATAGAGAGAGATGGAAATGAAAGCACAACTAATTAATAACAGCATAAATTAAAACTAAACTAAGAAAGCAATTAAAGGAATGCAAAAATAAAATTTTATCTATGAAAGTAGTAAAAGAAAATGCATTAAATTTAATAAAAAATTACAAAGCATGAACTAAAGTACTAAATCTAATCAAAGAATTAAAACTGTAAATTTAAAATTAACAATTGCGATACTGAAAACTAACTACAAAGCAAGAATAAAATTTACATCACCCAAGTATGAAGAGCAAGTCTCCACCAAAGGGCGTTTTATAACGAAAGCTCCAAAAGATATCAAGTAGGAGAGTTGAGTTTATTCAAAATAGAAAGCAAACAAAGTCACAAAAAAAAAAGTGGATAAACTAAATTAAACAAGATCTGAAGACGCTAAAGATTACTAAAAACATAATGAAGAATAACACAACAAAATCCATGCAGCTGACCATACAGGTAGGAAATAACTAACAATGATGGTGATGAAATGGAGGGAGGGCATGCAAGGAATAAAACACACTGAGCAACAAGCATGTGTTAATACCTGCTCATAAGTGAAAGCAATGCGTCTGTTGGAGGATACAATGTCAATCCATTGTGGGTTACCTCTGTATAATATCCGGTGCAAATTAGATAAAGAACCTACTATAATTCTCGTCAACGGAAAAATCTCAGCTACATGGGACATGTTTCGATATGTGGATGAACACCTACATGCGACATCATTATCATGCGCACACACAAGTTTTTGATGAACCCTTTCTTTCAATCCAAATACTGAAAATCACTTACTTTTCAACTTACTTTTAATCATTTTCTCACACGACTACCCTACTACGCCTTCCAACTGTACCCCCGTCTTATAGCATCATTGGAACTGCTTTGAGGATTCTGATTGAAAGACGATAGCATCATTCCAATTTGGAAATAGAGGGGGTCAACCTAGCAAATTGCATTTACTTCCCCATGGAAGCTATCATGGAAGCTACCACATATCAATTAAGTAAATAGTAACGATAGAATCTTGAGGTTGGCTAAATGCATATATTCTTCTGGTTTCTAGGGTTAGGCACCCTTTGTTCAACGAGCACGACCCATCTGACATTGGGTCTGTGGAATGAAGAGTTCCCACAGCAAACAAGCTAATCCATGAACTTCAATGTGAAACAAGGAAAATGAATTCAATCAATGCAAAAGGCACTCTTTTACAGATAATAAAAGGAAATATCTATATTAAAAATAATTATAATAACTAATAATAACAGCAACAGCAACAACAACAGTTTGGGAGCAAGACTGGTGAATAAAGAGGTAGTTTTATAGAGGGGATGAAGTTCCACAATTCAAGGGCAACAGGATGCAAAAACAAATTGATGGTCGCTTATGTCCTACTCAATTGCAAATCTATACCAAAATTCAAATTTTAACTAAGCCACACTCTTGAAGACATGAATAATCTTACGGCTGTCGGAAAGGTTGAAATAAGATGCTCACATATGGGTGCTGCCTCTAAACTTGGAAGGAGCTGCAAATACAGTATCATACAGATGAACCAGCGACGACATAATTGCAAGTAACTCAACATGAATTCATAAGGTAAATCACCAGTGACTCATTAGCAAGAATTTTGATGGCTTCAGCACTGTATCAACGATGCCTAATGTATAACATTCTTCGTTTTAGGTTAGATTATCTAAATTAATTGGTGTCATTAATTGAGAGCATGATTTGATTAAAAATGAAACAAGGATCCTTCTGAATACACGGCTCTTTAAGAAATTGATTACGATTTGGAACATTGAATAACATCAAAGAGCGAAATCTTAACGTGAACTTACTTTCTAGTTTAGAAACAGATTGGCCATTACTGAGGATCAACTGCTGTAATTCTTTAAAATATAATTTTGATGAGGTAGTAGGTCATTAAGTAGATGTGATAAAGAATTTTCTTTTTGATGCCCTAGTGGCTCATTTTAATTTCATAAGCTTCTAATTAGCATCAATGATCTAAAAATTGGCTTTGTATGGCTGGCCATTGTGTTTGTGAATATGGAGGATAAGAATGCATTTACCGATTTGCCCAATAAGAGGAATTTGTCGAGTCCGAATCACAGGTATTTGGCAATGAATTGCAATCAGGCATAGAGAATTCCTGAAAATTTTGAGCTTCTTGTAAAGTTTGGTTAGCAAGTAAATGAAAATTTTGAAATTTATCACACGTCCAACTTAAACATTGCTAGTCGCTTAGCCAAAAAAAAGGTTATATAATGCATAATATATGTTAAAGGTAAATCTCAATGTACTACAAATTTAGCAGAGATAAAAATCTCGGTGCATTGCTAATTTTGATAGTGAGCTTTAGAAGTAAATTTAAACATGTAGCACTAGATGAAGCATTTTCAACTTATCCAATCTAAGTAACCTTCGTATCAGAAGTATGACAGTGATAGTTATTCTTTATTCTTTATTTTTTTCTCCCCTCACCATATTTCAGGGTATCTAGGGTTCTTTCATTCATCCCCTCACCACATTTCAGGGTATCCAGTGATTTTTTTTATTTTTATGTTTTCCCTCACCATATTTCAGGGTATCTGGGAATTCTTTCTTTTTTTTTTCTTCCTTTCCCTCACCGTTTTACGCGAGTCTCTACACTTGTGAGGTGTTGAGCCTCGGTTACTAAGATTTTTTGGCTTTTTAAAAAAAAAACTGACTAACAACTGTCAAACATAATGATAATGAAAGTTACTGGCTTGGATAAGAGGAAGAACATCATATCATCTTTGTGCCCACCCACCTCCCTAGTGTGCAAGTGCAGTTGGTGCTAAAAAATTTTAAATGTGCCACGAAAACATTTTTTTCAAATATAACTAATTATAGTTTGATTATTTTAGAGGAAGTCTCGGTGTATTACTAATTTTAGCAGGGATAAGAATCCCGTTGCATTCCTCCATTTGATGGTGGGCTTTTGATGGTATGCCACGCAAATAAAAAAGTAGAGCACATGTATATGTATACTAATGAAAATATAGGCACTAAATGAATTATTTTCAACTCATCCAATCAAAGTAACAGTCATATCAAAATTATGATACTGATTGTTATTCTTTTTTTTCTCCCCTCACCATATTTCAGGGTATCTGGGGTTTCTTTTTTTTTTTTCTTTTTTTTTCTTTTTTTTTTGCTTCCCCTCACCATATTTCAGGGTATCTGGGGTTTTTTTTTTTCTTCCCCTCATTATATTTCAGGGTATCCGGGGAATCTTTTTTTTTTTTTTTTTAATTCTTCCCCTCACCGTTTCACGCGAGTCTCTACCCTTGTTAGGTGCCGAGCCCCGGTTACTAAGATTTTTGGGGTTCCTTTTTTTTTTTTTTACGTACTAACAACTATCAATCATAATGATAATGAAAGTTTCTTGCTTGGATAAGAGGAAAAAAATCATATCATCTTTGTGCCCATCAGTTTCATTAGTGTGCAAGTGCAGTTGACGCTGACAAATTTTAGATGCACTATGAAAATAATTTTTTCAAATATATCTAATCATAGTTTGCTTCTCAGCTCACCACCAAGCACAGCAGATACACTTTCATATTATCTCTATGCTCTTTTTTCAATATATATACTTTTATTTTTTCAATATTTCATGAAGATCTGACTTTCAGGTAAAACGGAAGATTGAAGGAAGTACGTCTCCTAAGTGCAAAATATATTTCCCTGCATTTCTCACTGCTCATTAAGGATCTGACTTTCATATTATCTCTATTCCTCATATTCTCACTGCTCATTAAGGAGCTGAGGAAGAAGGACGTCAGGACCCAAGTGAGTTATTAAAATTCAAAGATATTTTGAGTCCAAACTTAGCAACCTAATCTTCACAATGATTCTACGCATAATATATGTTGACCCAAGTAGTTTCAATATTTTGGGCCCAATCTTAACAAACTAATAATCTGCAAAATAATTTTACGGATAACAGATATGTGGATCCAAATTGTATCAACTCACCGAATATTTATCGATTATAAAGTTAATATATTTGTAATGCGGCTAAATTTGCATTTAATGGGGCTAAATATGCATTTTTTTTAAAAATGCAATGGACCGAACCAATATACGTGCTTTCTTTTCTTTTTTTAGAAAAAAAAAAGAGAAATGACCGGATGAGACGAGCCAAACTTACTCATCATGCATGTACTGGTGATGGCCTCCAGAATTAAATAGTGCTAGATGAGAAGAAGTGTGCGAAGGGGAATGATGGAAAATGAGATTAGCGATGGTATGCTTTATGGGTGAGGATGGAAAACAATCAAAGGGCCGATGTAGGAATTTTAGATTAAAAAAAATAATCATGTTAGCCTAGTCTAAGCAAATGCTTTGCTCAGTCCACCCCAAACAATTCATTTACTACATCTTTTTTTTTAAAAAAAATTCTTGATACACTTGTTTATGTATATGTATTTAACATATAAATCAAGTTTTGCTATTTTTCGATATGTGCATATATTTTTTAGATTTTAAAGTAAGAGTATTTTAAATACATCTATATTATAGATGTTTAAAAATATCAAAAAATATATAATCATATCAAAAAATAGTAAAACTTGGTTTACATGTTGAATGCTCTTAGATAAACAAGTGTACAAAGAAAAAAGTAAAAAAATAAATTATCGCAATGAATTTTTTAAAGCGACTAAGTGAGACATTTACTTACCCCGGTTTAATATGATCACTCCTCATACGAAAAGAATGCTACCTCAAGCAGGTGGAGAAGGGGTTAATCTGGAGGCTTGAAAGTTGTAAAAATTTCAAGAATGTCATTTGAAAATCTTGTAAAATCCTATCGGGCGTATTTTGCAAAATGAAAGAAAGGTTAGGGGCATTGAGTAAAACTTTTGTCCCGCTGGCCCTAGTTGTGGGCCAGCTATGGGGCAGTTGTGGCCATCCGTATGACATCTATGGGACGACTACGTGAAGCTTTCCTTTGACCATTAATTTGCACCTTCAATTTTGCTTTGATATTTTTCTTTGTCGGCTTTATTTTTTATTAATTTCACCTTTGCCGATGTCCCTTGATCATCTTAATGGTTTGGATCTTTAATTTGCAGCTTGAATTTTGTAATTTTATTTTCTAACTTGAAAAGGCACAAATCCACATATTTTCTTGGTCAAATGTATCTTGATACTTCAAAAACCCACAAAATGTGAATTTTCGTTTGATCCAAACCATTCATCGTGTTGCTTTCGACCCGTTCGGCTTGAAAAAATACTTTTTGCTTCACCATGAGTGTAGATTGCTCTATGATTTTTGGCACAGGTTTATAGCCGTTATTTTAGAAATGAGTTTGTGGGCTTTAAATGGTTTCTACAAAAATCATCTTGGGCTTCCAAGTGCACGAGTTAAAATAAAAAAAAAATAGGCCATCATTTGTATGTGAGCTCAACATGTGCATCACTATCTAGGCTTGTGGGTGGAAAATTATTTTTTTTGCCTTTATATTTAGGCGGGGCGTCCACACAAATATACGTATTTTATTTCTAAAGCCGTAAGTAATCTTCACATAATTTGACCTTGGTTGCAAATTTACCCACTTCATCATGGTAATGTCATGTTTCCGTTACAACATCATTACAATGTTGAAATATTTATAATCCAATACAAACTATATAAGTACATTTGCAAATGTAGATTGCAAATCACTGTTAAGTTCCGAACTTTGACACATTAAGATAAATTTTAAATAATTTAAGAACATCAAAAAAATGAAGTGAAAAAAGGAACAATGGGATGGAAAATCTATAAGAGTGTCTTACCCAAGACAAACCAAAATTTCTCTTTAAGGAAAAGAAGATATCGCTCCTCTGAAAACCCCTAAGCATTGGCAATGAAGAGAATAGTGAAACATATGATGTTGCCAAAAATACTATGGAATTATGCAAATTTGAAACCTAAAGATAAATGTGAAAAAAGTTAAATGAGCTGAAGTGAAAACGAGGATGTCCGTTGATAAGACTTGGCGAGATGAATTTTGATAAAAAGCTTGATCGAATTCTAAGACATTCTTACATATTTCTTGGATAATTTTAAATTGTTGCAGCTAATGGATTGATTGTACTACATACCTTTAAGACTTGATTTGCATACACTTATTTTGAAATAAAATGAGGCAAACCTGGAGTTGACTCGATTAGAGATGTATTTAGGCATGGATGAAATATCTAACACAATTAAAATTAGTGTGGATGCCTACGGGTGAGGTTTGAACGATAGGTTTAATGTATTAATAAAAGGGACTTAGTTGTAGTGTTTATCTCAAAAGAATTTCTAACTCAAGTGTAATGAGCAAGCAGAATTGGGTTCAAATTTTAAGTGAAATTTGAAATGTATTAGGACAAGCCACCAGGGGCGTAGCCCTGCTGAATGGCATCCTAACCTTTATGTTATTCGACTTGAGTTTGAAATGAGAAAGGGAGCGCTTGTCTCCCATATATTATGGCACTTCTGTTTCCATTTGTATTAAGTTCGTAGTCTTTTATTATTTAGGGTAAAAATACAAAAAGTAAGATTTTATAAAAAAAAAAATACTATCATAGGAGAAGTGATTTTTATTAGCCTGTGCTAAGAAAATGTTACACTTAGCCCACTTCAAAAAACTCATTTACAACACTATTTTTCATTTTCTTTCTTCACACTTGTTTATCCAATGTATTTAACGTATAATCCAAAATTTACAATTTTTCCATAAGTGTATATATTTTTTGGATATTTTTAAAGATAAACATATTTTAAATACATTTGTACACACGAATATTTAAAAATCTTAAAAAAAATACATAGACATCCAAAAATAGTAAAACTTGAATTATACGTTAAATGCATAAGGAAACAAGTAAGAAAAAAGTAAAAAATATTTTAAAAGAGTTTTTTGAGGTTTGCTAAGCAAGACATTTCCTTAGTCTGGTTGACTGGATTATTACACGAAACAAAAAAGATCCTGTTAGTCCAGGCTAAGCAAATAACTTAGTTCACCTCAAAAAACTAATTTAAAGCATTTTTTTTTGTAGACGAACATCTTTAAAAATCTCAAAAAATATGTACACATATCTAAAAAAGGTAAAATTTTGTTTATATATTGAGTATACTTAGATAAACAAGTGTATAAAGAAAAAATAAAATATATATTGTAAACAAATTTTTTAAGGTGAACTAAACGGGCTGTTTGCTTATCATTTTTCATACATAATGGTCAAAGGTACTTAATGGAATATTATATACATGTAAATAAGTACGCAAAATCTCATTTCACATAATAGGAATTGTAACATATTGGCTTCTGCGCTAGAAAGGATTTATAGGAATCTAGGCATAATAAGAATTAAACATACACAGACCCTAATGCACTAAATAATGAAACAAGAGAAACAACATGCAAGAAATTAGAATTCCTGCTCAACTTTAACTCACCCACGTCGCACTCAAACTTCTAAGAATCCATTTAATATATTAACTTTATAATTTATAAATGGGGTCTATCAGCAATAATATTATACAATTGATAGGGTTTTTATAACAACTTAAATAATGTTAAATACGACAAATTAAGTACAATTTTTATTAATCATTAAGGTAAAAAAAATAAATAAAAGAAGGATTAAAATATAATATGAATTACCATTTTATATTAATTAATTGATTACGATTATTTTTGAATTTCTTAAAATAAAAATTTGTATAATGCTAAATACATATTCAAAATAAATAACAACCAAAATACAAATCTATAACTCCAAATAATAAACAG
Organism: Annona cherimola; assembly: GCA_030490835.1. Lineage (NCBI taxonomy): Eukaryota > Viridiplantae > Streptophyta > Magnoliopsida > Magnoliales > Annonaceae > Annona > Annona cherimola. Next base: position 3,183,500 of record CM059971.1, on the reverse strand, counting down.
AAATATCAAATTAATAGTATTTGCACATGGATTGTCCAATTTCTCGTATGCATTGTCAGAATGGAGTCTGATGTTGTGGGGTATGATTATGCACGTGGTCTGCAGCCAATGTATTAGGAAGCCTGACAGAAGCAAAATGGGTATTTCCTTCCAAGAGTCAAAGTTGTAATTCTAATTGTTTGGAATATGCCTTAAGTTTTTATCATTAAGATGTTTCATTATAATAAGCATATTCCTAAGATAAAATGTTTAAAGAATTTCTTAATTTAATGTTTTAATCATCCTTTTTTCAAATCTTACTTGTTCATTGCATTTGAAATTATATTTTTTAGCTAGATATCAATTATTACTTTACAAAAAATTTCAGCGGGTAAAAAAATCACTAAAATGTAATATTTTGAAAGGTCAAAATTATTTGTAGATTAAGTTGTTCAAGTTGTCATAGATATGGTTGTTACACTAGTTATGGATATTTAGGGTTGTATATATGTTTCTTATTGCAAGTGGTCTTTTATCTCTTGAATTGTTACAGATTCTAAGAAGATGTTGAATTTCCACAATAACGACGGCTAAGGCGCTACACTCGAGCTGAACTCTTTATTTTTATATTTACTACAGAATATAATCTAAATAATATTTTCTTTCTATTTATGCATTTTGTTACATTTTAGTGATTTTCTTTTGTTACCCACCGAAATGTTTTGCAAAATAAAAACTAATTTCTAGCTAAAAAGAAAATTTCAAACATAACGAACAAGTTGGATTTTTAAAAAAATAGCTATATTACAATAAATTCGTCTATTTTAGCTTTTTAATTAGTACATTTGATTTTAATTCGACGGATTGGATTTTCCATCAAATTCACCCAATAATAAATAAAATTTTAATCCATTAAATAATTAGGAAAACGACTTCTCTAAATTTGTCATAATAAAATTATCTCATTTACAGGATGAATGCATGACTTTTAAGTTTTTAGAAATAAAATCCTTTTTAGAAATAAAATCCTAATAATCTTGATAGATATAAAAAGAAATAATAACTTATGAATAGGGATCTCCCGAGCGGACGTGGATTAGGATTAGGATAGTTCACGGCTGTAAGGTAGCATATTACCTTACGTTGATAACTATTGTTCCTCCTTCTCCCCAACATTGTATTGAGATGCTCAAGGTTTGTTTAATATTATGTTTTGATGGGATTTGCACACTTATTCAATGCTTATGATGATAATTTAAAAAGAAAAGATTCTGTTAGGCCGGACTAAGTAAATACCCTGTTTAGCTCACGTCAAGAAACCTGTTTATAACAAATTTTTTTATTTTTTCTTTATACACTTGTGCATCAAAGTGTATTTAATGTACAAATCAAGTTTTACTATTTTTGAATATATATATATATATATTTTTTAGATGTTTAAAAATCTATGTATATGTATGTATTTAAAATATTTCCATCTTTAAAAATCAAAAGAATATATGCGTGTATTCAAAAATGAAAAAACTTGGTTTATATTTTAAATAAACTTAGACGAAAAAAGTGTAAAAAGAAAAAAGTAAAAAACTTATTGTAAATGAGTTTTTTGAGATGAGTTAAGTAGGACATTTACATTGCCCATACTAACAGGATTATTCCTCATTTAAAAGAGGTGTTCGGACACAGTGGAACTTTTAGCTTAGCTTTTATCTATTTCATAGAGAGAATTAGCTTAGCTCACATCAAAAAATCCATTTAAAGCACTTTTTTGTACACATACATGTTTAAAAATCTCAAAAAATATATATGTATATTTAAAAATGGTAAAGCTTGGTTTGTATATAAAGTATACTTAGAAGAAACAAAGAGCTTTAGAAAGGAACATTTGATTCTTAACAGCATTTTAATGAAGTTGAATGGAACAAAACCCCAACAATTGTGATTAGACAAGGATTGCTCTTTTTTTATATAATGAACAAGGGTCGCTCTTGATTTTCTTAATATGAAAAAATGAAACCTCGTAAATTGATCTATGGGAGGGGTTAAAAGCAAAACATATTTATACCACATTTGTGTGCACCATCAATATACCATAAAGACAATGATATCATAGTTACAGTTTTCTAATAATCTCTTACGTATTTTAAAATTAGCTCCGTTCTATATAACCCCTTACATTTTTAGTATTTTAATTTTTTATAATAATTCACTTCATTTATTATATTTAATATGGAGAAGTGGTCATGTTATCTAGGAATAAGCAAATGCATTGCTTAGCCTACCTCAAAAAATCCATTACAACAACTTTATTTTGTTTTTTTCACTATGCACTTATTTATCCAAATGTATTTAATAAATAAATCGAGGTTTACCATTTTGAATATGTTTATATATTTTTTGAGATTTTTAAACATCTATATGTATATATGTATTTAAAATACTCTTATTTTTAAATATCTAAAAAAATCTACACATTTGTAAAAATGGTAAACTTGATTTATTTATATGTTAAATACACTTAGTTAAACAAGTATATGAAGAACAAAATAAAAAAAATTTATTATAAATGCTTTTCTTGAAATGGGCTAAGCAGGACATTTACTTATCCTGATGTGGGCCAGGCTGGATCATTCATTTTTAATAGCATTCACTTAGCTAAAAGACCAAATTTTATCTAAATCGAATGTATGCAGCACTTTATAAAGTTATTTATCTATATAAATATTATATTTGAGACGGTTTAAATATTGTATACAAATTTTTAAAATCGATTTTTAATATTAAATTATTATATTATATTGGTTTTATATACGTGTAGATAGGTCTTATAAGTAATGATACTAGACATATATAATTCAATACTTTACACTCTAAAATATTGCAACCAATGCAACGACTATATCTTTGACAACGGAGAAAACAATATTACTTTCATCGTTTACATCTCATCACAATACATGGAAACAAGGCTACAACCATAGCGAAAGTGAATTCATTTTTTAAATTGTATATTTGATGTGTTGAATTTTTAATTTGATGATCGTTGAAGCCGCATTTGCAACATAATTCACCACAACTATGGCGCAACACTCGAATATTTTATATAGTTAAAAGATACACTCTTTTATTTTTTTAAATTATGTGTTGGAATAGTTAATACATAAATTTAGTAAAGATATGTTGGAGCCATTAATTAAAATATGCTAATCCCTCCCAATGATCAGTTTATGAAGTTTAAGAGAATCAAGAGCAACCCTTGTTTAATCACAATTGTTACATTCAACTTCATTCAAAAGCTATGTTCCTTTCTAAATATATTCTAAACATATATTTTTTTTATATTTATGTATTTTGTTACATTTTAGTTATGTTTTTTTTTGTTACCCACTAAAATTTTCTGTAAAATAATAACTAATGTCTAGCTAAAAGATAATTTCAAACATAATTAACAAGTTGGATTTAAAAAATAATCACAACCAACATACAAACAATTGTAGTTTCCATGAAGAGTACAGCAGGTTACTTTTTACATTTCTTTTTATAATAAAACTTAGAGTATAAACAACATATCACTGCAATAACGAGAAAAGCCGGAGGGAGGTAAGGAGGGAGAGAGATCTGGAGGCGGAAGGTGAAAAACCGGAGGAAGGTAAGGAGGGAGGAGGCAAGGAGGGAGAGAGATCTGGAGGCGGAAGGTGCGAGAAAAACCGGAGGGAGGTTTTCCCGCAACGTTCACCACGCGATCGGTCAAAAGAAAGCGCTGAAACTTTTCCGAAATTAGAAAGGGCTAGATTTGAAAGGGCATAGGGGAGCGGGAGCGGGAGCGGAGTGGGGGCCAAAGACAAGGCTATGCTTGGGATTCAGATTAATAAAAGAAAAAGAAGGTAAAACAGGGATCGAGTTGGGAGTTGGGAATGGAGTTTGATGGTTGGGTAATTTGCATATCCGCCCTCTTTATACCATATAATCAATATTTTGAAGAATTTGCATCTATATTTACTTAATTTAATTATAAGTATAGATATACTCTTATAATTTCGAATTATAAATAATCTTCATATAGTTTGATCATAATTGCAAATATACATTGTCACGGCAACATTATTGCATCGTCAGGGCATGGATATATTTATAAAAATACACAACTATGTTGGTATATTTGTAATTTTAAAAATTATGTGAGTATATTTTGATTTTGCAAATACACACATGCAGGTTGTATATCTTTGCTAATACACTCACGTCATCACGGTGCAATAACGACATCATAATGACGTGGATATATTTGCAATATGGTCAAACTATATAGAGTTATTTGTTATTTCTAAAATTATGTTGGTACATTTACCATTATTATTAAATTAAATGGGTGTATTTGCATATTACCTAATATTTCCATATTCAGGATAAAGGCTGCAAGTGGCATTCGATGGGTAATTTGCATAACCGTTCTTTTTTCATGATATAATCAATATTTCGGATAATTTTCATCTGTACTCACTGAATTTGACTATAATTATAAATATACTCATATAATTTTCAATCATAAATAATCTTTGCATAGTTTGATTATAATCGTAAATATATGGAATTTTTAAAATTAAGTGAGTATTTTTTATTTTTACAAATATAACCACGTAGTTTGTATATCTTTGTAAATATACTCAAGTCATGACGGCGCAATAACTGTGTCATAATAGTGTTGGGATATTTGCAATTATGGTCAAACTATGTAGTGTTATATGTTATTTAAACTATGTTAGTGCATTTTATTAAAATATTTATTTTTGTAATCGATATTAGTTACGTGTATAACATTTCATTCTAATTTTTTGTTTGAGTATATTTCATTATGTTGAACGTACAAAATTCAATTTGGAACATAATTAATATTATAAAAGGCAATGTGTATGCGTACCTAATACATTTATTTTTTAATCAGTAATTTCAACATAAAAACAATAATGAATAAATCGGTCGAATGTTTTATTATGGTTGGTTTCAATGTAAAACTTTTTGATAAAAAATTTTTAAGATAAAAGTTTTAAAATTAATAGAAAATCGTGTGATATAATAGCCGTAGTAATGAGGTGTAAAGGAAATAAAATTAAAATACATATGTTAGCTGTATAGATAGTTGTATAAAAATGATTGAAAAATGGGATTGTTCATGTAGGAAAATGTGAAAAATTAATTAAAAATAGAGTATTTATGGGGAGCGAAAAGTTTTTTTATTGAAAAGCTTTTGTTGGTATTTTTTTCACTCAACTAAACACGCCTTATAATTATAAAAAATTACTGTACAAAAATATTTTGTCCTCGGCGCATTGCTCTTTAAAAATTAGGTTGTATTAAAACAAGTTTTTACCAAAATAGCTATGCATATAATATAAACTAAATAAAAAAAACCTAAAACTATAAAACTCTATTCCTCATATTCTCACTGCTCATTAAGGATCAGAGGAAGACGGATGTGAGGACCCAAGTGAGTTCTTAAAATTCAAAAGATATTTTGAGTCCAAACTTCGCAACCTAATCTTCACAATGATTCTACGCATAATATATGTTGACCCAACTAGTTTCAATATTTTGGGCCCAATCTTAACAAACTAATAATCTACAAAATAATTTTACGGATAACAGATATGTGGACCCAAATTGTATCAACTCACCGAATATTTATCGATTATAAAGTTAATATATTTGTAATGCGGCTAAATTTGCATTTAATGGGGCTAAATATGCATTTTTTTTTAAAATGCAATGGACCCAACCGATATACGTGCTTTCTTTTTTTCTTTTAAAAAAAAAAGAGAAATGACCGGATGAGATGAGCCAAACTTACTCATCATGCATGTAATGGTGATGGCCTCCAGAATTAAATAGCGCTAGATGAGAAGAAGTGTGCGAAGGGGAATGATGGAAAATGAGATTACGGATGGTATGCTTTATGGGTGAGGATGGAAAACAATCAAAGGGCCGATGTTGGAATTTTAGATTAAAAAAATGATCATGTTAGCCTAGTCTAAGCAAATGTTTTGCTCAGTCCACCCCAAACAATTCATTTACGACATTTTTTTTAAAAAAAAAAATCTTGATACACTTGTTTATCTATGTGTATTTAATATATAAATCAAGTTTTACTATTTTTCGATATGTGCATATATTTTTCAGATTTTAAAATAAGAGTATTTTAAATACATCTATATTATAGATGTTTAAAAATATCAAAAAATATATAATCATATCAAAAAATAGTAAAACTTGGTTTACATGTTGAATGCTCTTAGATAAACAAGTGTACAAAGAAAAAAGTAAAAAAATAAATTATCGCAATGAATTTTTTAAAGCGGCTAAGTGAGACATTTACTTACCTCGGTTTAATATGATCACTCCTCATACGAAAAGAATGCTACCTCAAGCAGGTGGAGAAGGGGTTAATCTGGAGGCTTGAAAGTTGTAAAAATTTCAAGAATGTCATTTGAAAATCTTGTAAAATCCTATCGGGCATATTTTGCAAAATGAAAGAAAGGTTTGGGGCATTGAGTAAAACTTTTGTCCCGCTGGCCCTAGTTGTGGGCCAGCTATGGGGCAGTTGTGGTCATCCGTATGACATCTATGGGACGACCATGTGAAGCTTTCCTTTGACCATTAATTTGCACCTTCAATTTTGCTTTGATATTTTTCTTTTTCGACTTTATTTTTTATTAAGTTCACCTTTGCCGATGTCCCTTGATCATCTTAAATGTTTGGATCTTTAATTTGCAGCTTGAATTTTGTAATTTTATTTTCTCACTTGGAAAGGCACAAATCCACATATTTTCTTGGTCAAATGTATCTTGATACTTCAAAAACCTACAAAATGTGAATTTTCATTTGATCCAAACCATTCATCGTGTTGCTTTCGATCCATTCGGCTTGAAAAAATACTTTTTACTTCACCATGCGTGTAGATTGCTCTATGATTTTTGGCATGGGTTTATAACCGTTATTTTAGAAATGAGTTTGTGGGCTTTAGATGGTTTCTACAAAATTCATCTTGGTGGAATTTTTTTTTTTTTTTGCCTTTGTATTTAGGCGGGGCGTCCACATAAATATACGTATTTTATTTCTAACGCCGTAAATAATCTTCACATAATTTGACCCTAGTTGCAAATTTACCCACTTCATCATGGTAATGTCATGTTTCCGTTATAACATCATTACAATGTTGAAATATTTATAATCCAATACAAAGTATATAAGTATATTTGCAAATGTAGATTGCAAATCACTGTTAAGTTCCGAACTTTGACACGTTAAGATAAATTTCAAACAATTTAAGAATATCAAAAAAATGAAGTGAAAAAAGGAACAATGGGATGGAAAATCTATAAGAGAGTCTTACCCAAGACAAACCAAAATTTCTCTTTAAGGGAAAGAAGATATTGCTCCTCTGAAAACCCCTAAGTATTGGCAATGAAGAAAATAGTGAAACCTATGATGTTGCCAAAAATGCTATGGAATTATGCAAATTTGAAACCTAAAGATAAATGTGAAAAAAGTTAAATGCACTTAAGTAAAAATGAGGATGTCTGTTGATAAGACTTGGCGAGATGAATTTTGATAAAAAGCTTGATTGAATTCTAAGACATTCTTACATATTTATTGGATAATTTTGAACTTTTGCAGCAAATGGACTGATTGTACTACAGACCTTTAAGACTTGATTTGCATACACTTATTTTGAAATAAAATGAGGCAAACTGGGAGTTGACTCGATTAGAGATGTATTTAGGCATGGATGAAATATCTTTAAAAATCAAAAGATTATACGCGTGTATTCAAAAATGAAAAAACTTGGTTTATATTTTAAATACACTTAGATGAAAAAAGTGTAAAAAGAAAAAAGTAAAACAATTATTGTAAATGAGTTTTTTGAGATAAGTTAAGTAGGACATTTACATTGTCCATACTAACAGGATCATTCCTCATTTAAAAGAGGTGTTCGGACACAGTGGAACTTCTAGCTTAGCTTTTATCTATTTCATAGAGAGAATTAGCTTAGCTCACATCAAAAAATCCATTTAAAGTACTTTTTTGTACACATACATGTTTAAAAATCTCAAAAAAAATATACGTATATTTAAAAATGGTAAAGCTTGGTTTGTATATAAAGTATACTAAGAAGAAACAAAGAGCTTTAGAAAGGAACATTTGATTCTTAACAGCATTTTAATGAAGTTGAATGCAACAAAACCCCAACAATTGTGATTACACAAGGATTGCTCTTTTTTTATATAATGAACAAGGGTCGCTCTTGATTTTCTTAATATGAAAAAATGAAACCTCATAAATTGATCTATGGGAGGGGTTAAAAGGAAAACATATTTATACCACATTTGTGTGCACCATCAATATACCATAAAGACAATGATATCGTGGTTAAAGTTTTCTAATAACCTCTGACGTATTTTAAAATTAGCTCCGTTCTATATAACCCCTTACATTTTTAGTATTTTAATTTTTGATAATAATTCACTTCATTTATTATATTTAATATGGAGAAGTGGTCATGTTATCTAGGAATAAGCAAATGCATTGCTTAGCCTACCTAAAAAAATCAATTACAATAACTTTATTTTGTTTTTTTCTCCATGCGCTTGTTTATCCAAGTGTATTTAATAAATAAATCAATTTTTACTATTTTGAATATGTTTATATATTTTGGGGATTTTTAAACATCTATATGTATATATGTGTTTAAAATACTCTTTTTTTTTAATATCTAAAAAAATCTACGCATATCTGAAAATGGTAAACTTGATTTATTTATATATTAAATTCACTTACATGAACAAGTATATGAAGAACAAAATAAACAAAAAAAAATTGCAGTAAATGCGTTTCTTGAAATGGGCTAAGCAGGACATTTGCTTATCCTGTTGTGGGATAGGCAGGATCATTCATTTTTAATAGCATTCGTTTAGCTAGAAGACCAAATTTTATCTAAATCGAATGTATTTTATGGAGTTATTTATCTATATAAATATTATATTTGAGACGTTTTAAATATTGTATACAAAATTTTAAAATCGATATTTAATACTAAATTATTTTATTATATTGATTTTATATACGTGTAAATAAGTCTTATAAGTAATGATACTAGACATATATAATTCAATACTTTGCACTCTAAAAATATTGCAACCAATGCTACGACTACATCTTTGACAACGGAGAAAACAATATTACTTTCATCGTTTACGTCTCATCACAATACATGGAAACAAGGCCACAACCATAGCGAAAGCGAATTCATCTTTTAAATTTTATATTTGATGTGTTGAATTTTTAATTTGATGATTTAAAGCCGCATTTGCAACATAATTCACCACAACTATGGCGCAACACTCAAATATTTCCTATAGTTAAAAGATACACTCTTTTATTTTTTAAAATTATGTGTTGGAATAGTTAATACATAAATTTAGTAAAGATATGTTGTAGCCATTAATTAAAATTTGCTAATCCCTCCCAATGATTAGTTTATGAGGTTTAAGAGAATCAAGAGCAACCCTTGTTTAATCAAAATTGTTCGGGTTTGGTTACATTCAACTTCATTCAAAAGCTATGTTCCTTTCTAAATATATTCTAAATATATTATTATTTTTTTATATTTATGTATTTTGTTACATTTTAGTTATGTTTTTTTTGTTACCCACCGAAATTTTCTGTAAAATAATAACTAATGTCTAGCTAAAAGATAATTTCAAACATAATCAACAAGTTGGATTTAAAAAATAATCACAACCAATATACAAGCAATTGTAGTTTCCATGAAGAGTACAGCAGGTTACATTTTAGATTTCTTTTTATAATAAAACTTAGAGTACAAACAACATATCGCTGCAATAAATTGTAGCATTCCCGACAAAAGTGATGACCATTTCCTGCTCAGTTTGTTGCGTTTGCATTCTTATTTCTAGATATTAGAAACAAAACGACAACATTTTTGGCACTCGTGGGTATAAGCAACAGGCTAATAATCATATATACTCACTGCCTTAAATTATTTACTCGGTCGAAAATGAATACTACCTCACGATATCATTTTATTTCCAATCATCGTTATATCCTACATGCTTAATATGAACAAATCGAGTTGTATATTGTTTATGGGCAGGTAAACGGGGCTGAATAATACAAAATAAAAATGTCATAAGGTCATAATTAAATAATCATAAATCCACTAAGGCATTTTGCCTTTAAACCTCTAGCCTAAATACCAACATGTATAATTTCATCTATACATTTAATGGGTAATTTGCATGTCGGCTCTTTTTTAACGATGTAATCAATATTTTGGATATTTGCAGTTTTGGTCAAACTATGTAACGTGATTTGTTATTTTTAAAACTATCTTTGTACATTTTATTAAAATATTTATTTCGTAATTGATATTAGTTCCGTGTATAATATATCATACAAATTTTTTGTGCAAGTACATTTCATTATGTTGAACGCACGAAATTCAATTTGGAAAATAATTAATATTATAAAAGGCAATTTGTATGGGTATCTAATACAGTTAGTTTTTAATCAGCAGTTTCCACGTAAAAATAATAAGGAATAAACAGTCAGGATGTTTTATTATGGGTAGTTTGGTTTCGAGGTAAGACTTTTTGATAAAAAAATTTAAGATAAAAGTTTTTAAATTGATAGAAAATCGTGTAATATAATCAGGATAATAATGAAGTGTAAAATGAATAAAATTGTAATATATAGGTTAGTTGTATATATAGTTGTATGGAAATGATTGATAAATAGGATTGTTAATGTAGGAAAATGTGAAAAATTAATTAAAAATAGAGTAGTTATGGGGAGCGAAAAGTTTTTTATTGAAAAGCTTTTGTTGATATTTTTTTTCATTCAATTAGGCCTTATAATTATAAAAAATCACTTAATAAAAATGCTTTGTCCACGAGCACATTGCTCTTTAAAAATTAGGTTGTGTTAGAACAAGTTTTTACCAAAATAGTTATGCATATAATATAAAGGACATAAAAAACCTAAAACTATAAAACTCTATTCCACATATTCTCACTGCTCATTATGGAGCAGAGGAAGAAGGACGTCAGGACCCAAGTGAGTTCTTAAAATTCAAAAGATATTTTGAGTACAAACTTAGCAACCTAATCTCCATGAATGATTCAGCGCATATAATTTCAAATATTTTGAGTCTAATCTTAATAAACTAATCTGCACAATAATTCTACGAATAACAGATATGTTGACCCAAATTGTATCAACTCACCGAATATTTATTGATTATAAGTGAATATATTTGTAACGTGGCTAAATTTGCATTTAATGGGACTAAATATGCATTTTTTAAAAAAGATGCAATGGACCTAACTAATATACCTGCTTTCTTTTTTTCTTTAAGGAAAAAAAGAAAAGAAATGAGCAGATGAGATGGGCCAAACTTATTTGTCATGCATGTAATGTTGATGGCGTGAAGATTTAGTGCTAGATGAGAAGAAGTGTGCAAAGGAGAATGATGGAAGATAAGATTGGCTAGGGTATGCTTTATAGGTGACGATGGAAAACAATCAAGGGGTCGATGTAGGGATTTTGGGGTAAAAAAATGATCATGTTAGCCTATTCTAAGCAAATGTTTTGCTTGATCCACTCCAAAAAATCCATTAACCACAACTTTTTTTAAAAAAAATTTATCGATATACTTGTTTATCTAAGTGTATTTAACATATAAATCAAGTTTTACCATTTCTGAATATATGCATATCGTTTTTTTACATTTTTAAAGATAGGAGTATTTTAAATACATATATACTTATAGATGTTTAAAAATATCAAAAAATAAATTATATCAAAAAATGGTAAAACTTAATTTATATGTTGAATGCTCTTAGATAAATAAGTATATAAAGAAAAAAGTAAAAAAAAATTGTCGAATGAGTTTTTTTTGAAGTGGCTAAGTGAGACATTACTTATCCCTAGTTAATATGATTACTCCTCATACAAAAAAAATGCTACCTCAAGCAAGTAGAGAAGGGGTCAATCCACAGGCTTGAAAGTCGTAAAAATTTAAAGAATGTCATTTGAGAATCTTGTAAAAATCCTATTGGGCATATTTTGCAAAATGAAAAAAGATGAGGCGCTTCGCGTAAAATTTTTGTCCGGCCGGGCCTAGCTATGGGGCAGCTATGGCCGGCCGTATGACAACTATGGGACGGCCATGTGAAACTTTCCTTTCACCATTGATTGGCACCTTCAATTTAATATTTTAATCGTCTTTTTTTCAAATCTCACTTGTTCATTACATTTGAAATTATCATTTTTAGCTAGATATCAATTATTATTTTACAAAATATTTCGACAGGTAAAAAAATATTAAAATGTAACATTTTAAAAAGTTAATATTATTTGTAGATTAAGTTGTCCATGTTGTCATAGATATGGTTGTTACATTATCTGTGGATATTTAGAGTTGTATATGTATTTTCTTATTACAAGTGGTCTTTTATCTCCTGAATTATTACAGATTCTCAAATTGTTACGGATTCTTTCCACAGTAATAACTGCTAACGCGCTACACTCAAGCTCAACTCTTTATTTTTATACTAAAAGATATAATCTAAATGATATTTTCCTTATATATGCATTTTGTTTTATTTTAGTGATTTTGTTTTGTAACCCACCGAAATGTATTGTAAAATAATAACTAATTTCTAGCTAAAAAGAAAATTTCAAACATAACGAGCAAGTTAGATTTTAAGAAAAAATAAGCATATTCCATTAAATTCTTCTATTTTAGCTTTTTAATTAGTACATTTGATTTTAATTCGATGGAATGGATTTTCCATCAAATTCACCCAATAATAAATAAAATTTTAATCCATTAAATAATTAGGAAAATGACTTCTTTAAATATATCATAACAAAATTATCTTATTTACATGATGAATGCATAACTTTTAAGTTTTTAGAAATAAAATCCTAAAAATCTTGATAGATCTAAAAAGAATCATCAACTTACAAATTGAGATCTCCAGAACAGATGTTGATTAGGATTAGGAGAGTTCACGAGTGTAAGGTAGCATATTACCTTACATTGATAACTATTGTGCCTCCCTCTCCAACATTGTATGTAGAAGCCAAAGGTTTGTTTAACATTATGTTTTGATGTAATTTGCACACCTATTCAAACCTTATGATGATAATTTAAAAAGAGGAATGATGGTGTTAGGCCGGGCTAAGGAAATATCCTGTTTAGCTCACCTCAAGAAACTCGTTTTTAAAATTTTTTTTTCTTTTTCCTTTATACACTTGTGTATCTAAGTGTATTTAATATATAAATCCAATTTTACTATTTTTGGATACACGCATATATTTTTTTGAGATATTTAAAGATCTTTGTATACATATATATTTAAAATATTGCCATCTTTAAAAATGAAAAGAATATACGCGTCTATTCAAAAATGGAAAAACTTAGTTTATATTTCAAAAACACTTAGACAAAAACTGTAAAAAGAAAAAAGTAAAAAAATTAAAGCAAAACATGTTTATACCACGTTTGTATGCACCATCAATATACCATAAAGATGATACGTTAGTTACAATTTTCTAATAACCTCTACCCTATTTTAAAATTAGCTCAGTTCTATATAACCCCTTACATTTTTAGTATTTTAATATTTGATACCAATTCCTTTCATTTATTATATTTAATATCGAAAAGTAATCCCGTTATCCGGGAATAGGCAAATGCATCGCTTAGCCTACCTCAAAAAATCAATTTTACAACAACTTTAGAGCGTGTTTGATAATAACAAAAAGTTTAAAACTTTTCACTCTCTACAAAAAAAATTGTCAAGTTAAAACTTTTCACTCTGGACGAAAAAAAATTATCAAGTTAAAACTTTTTTAATCTAAAAAAATTTACACATATCTAAAAATGGTACACTCAATTTATTTATATGTTAAATATACGTAAATTAACAAGTATAAAATTATTTATCTATATAAATATTATATTCGAGATGGTTTAAATATTGTATAAAAAATTTTAAAATTAAATTTTAAATATTAAATTATTTTATTATATTGATTTTATATACATGTAGATAGGTCTTGTAAGTAATGATACTAGACAAATATAATCCAATACTTTGCACTCTTAAATATTGCAACCAATGCAACAACATCTTTGATAACGGAAAAAACTATATTACTTTCATCATTTACATCTCATCACAAGACATGAAAACAAGACATGAAAACAAGGCTACAACCATAGCAAGAGTGAATTCATTTTTTAAATTGTATATTTGATGTGTTGGATTTTAATTTCATGATTGTTTAAGCCCCATTTGCAACATAATTAACCACAACTATGGTACAACACTCAAATATTCCCCGAGTCAAAAGAAACACTCTTTTATTTTTTAAAATTATGTGTTGGAATAGTTAATACATAAAGTTAGTAAAGATATCTCCCATAGATCAGTTTATGAGGTTTAAGAGAATCAAGAGCAATCCTTGTTTAATCACAACAATTGTCTGGGTTTTGTTACATTCAACTTTATTCAAAAGCTATTATTTTTTTATATTTATGTATTTTGTTACATTTTAGTTATTTTGTTTTGTCACCCACCGAAATTTCTGCAAAAGATAACTAAAAGATAATTTGAAACATAATCAACAAGTTGGATTTAAAAAATAATCACAACCAATATACGAACGAGCAATTGTTGTTTCCATGAAGACTACAGCAGGTTACTTCTTACATTTTTTTATAATAAAACTTAAGAGTATAAACAATATATCGCTGCAATAAACTGTAGCATTCGCGGCAAAAGTGATGACCATTTTTTGCTCTGTTTGTTGTCTCTGTGCTCTTATTTCTAGAGATTAGAAACTAAATGACAACATTTTCAGCGCTCGTGGGTATAAGCAACAGGCTAATAATTATATATACTCGCTGCCTTAAATTCCTTACATTATTTACCCGGCCGAAAATGAATTCAAATTTCTAAATGACAAAATTTAGTTGAGGTCCACACAACTGGAAAAAAAAATTAAAAAAATAATTTAAGAGCGAACGTCCACTTTTCATTATCATCTAAACAACCACACGCATTCATTGATTCACTATGAGATTGATAAATTTGCTTTCCATTCCACGTAATTAAAGTGACTCGGTACCTAATAAGTGTAGAGACTTAAATATAGTGAGTAGAAGGAAAAATAAAAAATAAAAAACCCCAAATACTTTAAAATACTATGAGAAGTTGCAATGGATTAATATTAACAAATCGAGTTGTATATTGCTTACGGGTAGGTAAAAGGGGCTGAATAAAAAAAAGAAAAAATATCACAAGGTCATAATTCAATAATCATAAATCCACTAAGGGTATGTTTGGTTGGAAGTAAAACTTTTAAGGTGTGTTTGGTTGGAGGTAAAACTTTTGATGAAAAGTTTTTGGAGTAGAAGCTGTCAAATCAATAGAAAGTGATGTGATATAATAGGAGTAATGATAAGGAGTATAAAGAATAAAGTTAAAATAGATAAGTTAGTTGTATGGGTAGTTGTGTAGAAATGATTGAAAAGTAGGGTAGTTTGTATAGAAAAATGTGAAAAAATAGAATAATTATGAAGAGTGAAAAGTTTTAGATTGAAAAGTTTTAGTTGACACTTTTTTGCCCTAAACAAACACACCCTTAATGAAAAGTTTTTGAAGTAGAAGTTGTCAAATCAATAGAAAATGATGTGATATAATAGGGATAATGATGAGGAGTAAAGAGAATAAAGTTAAAATAAATAGGTTAGTTGTATGGGTAATTGTGAAGAAATGATTGAAAAGTATGGTAGTTTATATAGAAAAATGTGAAAAAATAATTAAAAAATAGAGTAATTATGGAGAGTGAAAAGTTTTATATTGAAAAGTTTTAATTGACACTTTTTTGTTTCAAACAAACACACCCTAAGGCATTTGCCTTTAAACCTCCAGCCTAAACACCAATATGTAGTTGTAAAATAGAAACTTAACTAGACCAAAGATCTTACCCAACAAATACTCACTAATTAAAATTGAAAAATAATTGGAATTTATACCCTGTGGTATTATCACGCAGTAAATAAAGAAAGCAAGTAAATATGTAAAACCTAAAAGTGTACTACTAGCAAGAAAGTAGCAAATAGAGAAGAAAGAGGAAAGAGTTAGGGAGAGACATGAGAGAAGATAGAGAGAGAATTGAGGAGCAGAGGAAAAGGAAAAGAAAATGATAGAGAGGGAGGGAAATGATAACACAACTAATTATTAACAGCATAAATCCAAACTAAACAAAGAAAGCAATTAAATGCAAAAATAAAATTTCATCAAAAAGAAAATGATAGAGAGAGATGGAAATGAAAGCACAACTAATTAATAACAACATAAATTAAAACTAAACTAAGAAAGCAATTAAAGGAATGCAAAAATAAAATTTTATCTATGAAAGTAGTAAAAGAAAATGCATTAAATTTAATCAAAAATTACAAAGCATGAACTAAAGTACTAAATCTAATCAAAGAATTAAAACTGTAAATTTAAAATTAACAATTGCGATACTGAAAACTAACTACAAAGCAAGAATAAAATTTACATCACCCAAGTATGAAGAGCAAGTCTCCACCAAAGGGCGTTTTATAACGAAAGCTCCAAAAGATATCAAGTAGGAGAGTTGAGTTTATTCAAAATAGAAAGCAAACAAAGTCCCAAAAAAAAAAGTGGATAAACTAAATTAAACGAGATGTGAAGACGCTAAAGATTACTAAAAACATAATTAAGAATAACACAACAAAATCCATGCAGCTGACCATACAGGTAGGAAATAACTAACAATGATGGTGATGAAATGGAGGGAGGGCATGCAAGGAATAAAACACACTGAGCAACAAGCATGTGTTAATACCTGCTAATAAGTGAAAGCAATGCGTCTGTTGGAGGATACAATGTCAATCCATTGTGGGTTACCTCTGTATAATATCCGGTGCAAATTAGATAAAGAACCTACTATAATTCTCGTCAACGGAAAAATCTCAGCTACATGGGACATGTTTCAATATGTGGATGAACACCTACATGCGACATCATTATCATGCACACACAAGTTTTTGATGAACCCTTTTTTTCAATCCAAATACTGAAAATCACTTACTTTTCAACTTACTTTTAATCGTTTTCTCACACAACTACCCTAGTACGCCTTCCAACTTTACCCCCGTCTTATAGCATCATTGGAACAACTTTGAGGATTCTGATTGAAAGACGATAGCATCATTCCAATTTGGAAATAGAGGGGGTCAACCTAGCAAATTGCATTTACTTCCCCATGGAAGCTATCACGGAAGCTACCACATATCAATTAAGTAAATAGTAACGATAGAATCTTGAGGTTGGCGAAATGCATATATTCTTCTGGTTTCTAGGGTTAGGCACCCTTTGTTCAACGAGCACGACTCATCTGACATTGGGTCTGTGGAATGAAGAGTTCCCACAGCAAACAAGCTAATCCATGAACTTCAATGTGAAACAAGGAAAATGAATTCAATCAATGCAAAAGGCACTCTTTTACAGATAATAAAAGGAAATATCTATATTAAAAATAATTATAATAACTAATAATAACAGCAACAGTTTGGGAGCAAGACTGGTGAATAAAGAGGTAGTTTTATAGAGGGGATGAAGTTCCACAATTCAAGGGCAACAGGATGCAAAAACAAATTGATGGTCGTTTATGTCCTACTCAATTGCAAATCTATACCAAAATTCAAATTTTAACTAAGCCACACTCTTGAAGACATGAATAATCTTACGGCTGTCAGAAAGGTTGAAATAAGATGCTCACATATGGGTGCTGCCTCTAAACTTGGAAGGAGCTGCAAATACAGTATCATACAGATGAACCAGCGACGACATAATTGCAAGTAACTCAACATGAATTCATAAGGTAAATCACCAGCGACTCATTAGCAAGAATTTTGATGGCTTCAGCACTGTATCAACGATGCCTAATGTATAACATTCTTCGTTTTAGGTTAGATTATCTAAATTAATTGGTGTCATTAATTAAGAGCATGATTTGATTAAAAACTAAACAAGGATCCTTCTGAATACACGGCTCTTTAAGAAATTGATTACAATTTGGAATATTGAATAACATCAAAGAGCGAAATCTTAACGTGAACTTACTTTCTAGTTTAGAAACAGATTGGCCATTACTGAGGATCAACTGCTGTAATTCTTTAAAATATAATTTTGATGAGGTAGTAGGTCATTAAGTAGATGTGATAAAGAATTTTCTTTTTGATGCCCTAGTGTCTCATTTTAATTTCATAAGCTTCTAATTAGCATCAATGATCTAAAAATTGGCTTTGTAAGGGTGGCCATTGTGTTTGTGAATATGGAGGATAAGAATGCATTTACCGATTTGCCCAATAAGAGGAATTTGTCGAGTCCGAATCATAGGTATTTGGCAATGAATTGCAATCAGGCATAGAGAATTCCTGAAAATTTTGAGCTTCTTGTAAAGTTTGGTTAGCAAGTAAATGAAAATTTTGAAATTTATCACACGTCCAACTTAAACATTGCTAATCGCTTAGCAAAAAAAATGATATATAATGCATAATATATGTTAAAGGTAAATCTCAATGTACTACAAATTTAGCAGAGATAAAAATCTCGGTGCATTGCTAATTTTGATAGTGAGCTTTAGAAGTAAATTTTATTAGTTTATAAGTAAAAATTTTTCATGAAGCACGTAAAAAAGTAGAGCACGTGTATGTGTGTACTAGTGAACATGTAGCACTAGATGAAGCATTTTCAACTTATCCAATCTAAGTAACCTTCGTATCAGAAGTATGACAGTGATAGTTATTCTTTATTCTTTATTTTTTTCTCCCCTCACCATATTTCAGGGTATCCAGGGATTTTTTTTATTTTTATTTTTTCCCTCACCATATTTCAGGGTATCTGGGAATTCTTTTTTTTTTTTTCCTTTCCCTCACCGTTTTACGCGAGTCTCTACACTTATGAGGTGTTGAGCCTCGGTTACTAAGATTTTTGGGCTTTTTTTAAAAAAAACTGACTAACAACTGTCAAACATAATGATAATGAAAGTTACTGGCTTGGATAAGAGGAAGAACATCATATCATCTTTGTGTCCACCCACCTCACTAGTGTGCAAGTGCAGTTGGTGCTAAAAAAATTTAAATGTGCCACGAAAACATTTTTTTCAAATATAACTAATTATAGTTTGATTATTTTAGAGGAAGTCTCGGTGTATTACTAATTTTAGCAGGGATAAGAATCCCGTTGCATTCCTCCTTTTGATGGTGGGCTTTAGAAGTGAATTTCATTAGTTTATAAGTAAAAAAAATTTTATGACGCAAATAAAAAAGTAGAGCCAATGTATATGTATACTAATGAAAATATAGGCACTAAATGAATTATTTTCAACTCATCCAATCAAAGTAACAGCCATATCAAAATTATGATAGTGATAGTTATTCTTTTTTTCTCCCCTCACCATATTTCAGGGTATCTGGGGTTTTTTTTTTGCTTCCCCTCACCATATTTCAGGGTATCTGGGGTTTTTTTTTTCTTCCCCTCACCATATTTCAGGGTATCTGGGGAATCTTTTTTCTTTTTTTTTTCTTCTTCCCCTCACCGTTTTACGCGAGTCTCTACACTTGTTAGGTGCCGAGCCCCGGTTACTAAGATTTTTGGGGTTCCGTTTTTTTTTTTTTTACATACTAACAGCTATCAATCATAATGATAATGAAAGTTACTTGCTTGGATAAGAGGAAAAAAATCATATCATCTTTGTGCCCATCAGTTTCATTAGTGTGCAAGTGCAGTTGACGCTGACAAATTTTAGATGCACTATGAAAATAATTTTTTAAAATATATCTAATCATAGTTCGCTTCTCAGCTCACTACCAAGCACAGCAGATACACTTTCATATTATCTCTATGCTCTTTTTTCAATATATATACTTTTATTTTTTAAAAAAATATTTCTCTTTTTATATACTATTTCTAAATTTTCCTTCTTATTTATTTATTTTTTCTTTTTTATTCTCTTTTCTTTTCCTTTCGCTTTTTTAAATTTTATTTTTTAAAAATTTAAGCTAAACAAACCCAACCCCTAACTTAAATGTTGTTATCTTTAATATACATGCACAAAATATAATTTTATGGAAATAAGATGGCACGGAAAGAGACAACCAGAGAGCGCCGATGGCAGTTTGATTAGACTGTTGAATAATCGAACCTGAAAAAGAAGCCAAACAAAGCCAGAATAAATATAAATTGGGGAAAGACTTCAAACCGTTTAATCGGTAATCCATCCGGCCTACTTCAATTTTGCTTTTGTCTAAACACATCAGTTTTGTGATACAAATGCTTACTTTTGATTTCATGATTCGTAGTAATTTTACTTCTATCGCTTACGTTATTACTAACCAATCATCCCTTATTTATTTTCATATTGTTTATTTTATGGCTACATACATTTCTCTCTCGTTAATTATGTTTTAATTGAGATTCTTAAAATAGTTTTTAACTAAATAAGGAAAGTTAAATAGTTCATGCAAAAAGAGACATGTTCATATATATAGAACAAAACAGTGTAAACACTAAAGAAAAGGGAAGATGATGGCTCCCACACTTAAGCTCACAACTACAGATGCTGCAGTTTGGAGAAAGAATCATGGAAACATAAAAGAGTGGCTACTCAAAGTCAAATTTATAGAGAAGTTAGTCAATGAAATTGGCAGCCACAGGGTAAACCAAAGGGTGATCTGATGATGTTTTCAGTTGGCAGCCTAGTATTCACGGATCATCAGCCCATTATATCAAACATTCCATCGTCTCCTCCAACCAAGCAGTTCCAGTGAACCACCACATATAATTTGTCCCTACAGAAAAATCTAATCATTTTCTTCTTTATAGACATACAAACGAGCACGACGTTTAATATCTGATGTGTGGCAGGATGATCATAACAAATGCCTTTGCTCTAGAGGCAACATTGTAGACATTCTAAAGAGAAAAGTGGTGACAATAAAGTTTTACGAGGAATCTAAGTACTCTCGAATTTCGGTAAGTTACTGGTCGAAAATGATTCTATAGATAGAAATTACGAACAAATAAACCAAAACAAAGGTGAAAGATCTTTTACAGTCGCCTGTAATGCAACTTGAAAGGTGAGCCTCTCATCATTTTCCTTATTCCTTGTCCCTCCTGTCAGGTGTTGAAGAGGGTCGAGAAAATGAATAAGGTTTATTGTGCACTAGATATTTAGGGTCACTAATTTCTTCAAGAATGAATACATCAGCATCAGCATCTGCATTATAACTTTCCTCAACGCATGATACGGAAGGTAGGATCATGTGGATGAGCTATAAAATCTTAGAGCAGACTTACTGGATAGAGCATTGTAACTCTACACGGTGTGCACCGTAGACAAAATTACACAAGGTAAAAACTTTCCTCAACACATGGTACGAAAGGCAGGATCAAGTGGACTTTCCCAATAAATATATCAATTACGCCCAACAAACAATCAAGATATAAATTGGCAGGAAAATTACCAAAAAGGTCGCATTTTGAAAAATAGTAGAAAAAAGTGTAGATTAAGGTGGAGAACAACATTCCCAAGGCGCTGACACATCTAATAACTGGAACATCCAAAGAGCCTTTGTGGAATATCAATCAGCAATTGAAATTTTAATATCAGATCAGACACGTGTTCCTGGATTGAGATTGCAAAGTGGATCACCAAAGAGAGGCAGACTTACTGGTTAGAACATTGGAACTGTACACCGTGTACAGTATGGACAAAATTACGCAATGTAAAAACCTTCCTCTGTTCATGAAGATCTGACTTTCAGGTAAAACGGAAGATTGAAGGAAGTACGTCTCCTAAGTGCAAAATATAACGGAAAAAACGCATTGAGAGAACGACCGCATTACTTGGAGCTTTGTGTGAATTACCTTAGGCTACAACAAACCAATCCATTGCAATCAAAGAATTCTCCTAAACCTATCTATTGCGCACGTGATCCGACCTAAGCTGTTTGCAGGATCTAATAAACCCTAATACGAGTGAATAATTTGGAGATCACCCCTCACAGAGCACCTCAACAATTCGAATTATTTCACTCTGTAATCGTAAAAACCAAGGAAGTGGCGGATCAGACAAATCTACATAATATTCTCGGGAAAAAAGTTCGAATATGAAAATTGACACAACGCCCATTTCATTGGAAGTGAAATTTTGAAAAGAGAAAAGAGAAAAGAATACCGCGGGTTGATGACCGGGCTGATCGGGCTCGGCGATGCTGGCGACCATGCTACCGATGTCGATGAAAAAATCCTCCGAATCACCGCCATGGAAATCGCCGTCCGCCAGAATATTGAAACTGTCGGCTTGCAACATCAGTAAGGAATCATGGAAAACGATACAGAGAATGAAGATTTGGAGAATCGCAGGGCGGATCCCTAAATTACAGTTAGATTTTTTAAGTTGAGGTTGGATGAACGAAATATCTAGAAGAAAGACGGGCAGAACGATGCTAACGTGCGTGCGAGAAAAACCGGAGGGAGTTAAGGAGGGAGGGAGAACTGGAGGCGGAAGGTGCGAGAAAAGCCGGAGGGAGGTAAGGAGGGAGAGAGATCGGGAGGCGGAAGGTGCGAGAAAAGCCGGAGGGAGGTAAGGAGGGAGAGAGATCTGGAGGCGGAAGGTGAAAAACCGGAGGAAGGTAAGGAGGGAGGAGGCAAGGAGGGAGAGAGATCTGGAGGCGGAAGGTGCGAGAAAAACAGGAGGGAGGTTTTCCCGCAACGTTCACCACGCGATCGGTCAAAAGAAGCGCTGAAAGTTTTCCGAAATTAGAAAGGGCTAGATTTGAAAGGGCATCCGGGAGCGGGAGCGGGAGCGGAGTGGCGGCCAATGCTTGGGATTCAGATTAATAAAAGACAAAGAAGGTTAAAGAGGGATCGAGTTGGGAGTTGGGAACGGTGTTTGATGGTTGGATAATTTGCATATCCGCCCTCTTTATACCATATAATCAATATTTTGAAGAATTTGCATCTATGTTTACTTAATTTAATTATAAGTATAGATATACTCTTATAATTTCGAATTATAAATAATCTTCATATAGTTTGATCATAATTGCAAATATACGTTGTCACGGCGACGTTATTGCATCATCAGGACATGGATATATTTATAAAAATACACAACTATTTTGGTATATTTGTAATTTGAAAAATTATGTGAGTATATTTTGATTTTGCAAATACACACATGCAGTTTGTATGTCTTTGCTAATACACTCACGTCATTATGGTGCAATAACGACATTATAATGGCGTGGATATATTTGCAATATGGTCAAACTATATAGAGTTATTTGTTATTTCTAAAATTATGTTAGTACATTTACAATTATTATTAAATTAAATGGGTGTATTTGCATATTACCTAATATTTCCATATTGGGGAGAAAGGCCGCAAGTGGCATTCGATGGGTAATTTGCATATCCGCTCTTTTTTCATGATATAATCAATATTTCAGATAATTTTCATCTATACTCACTGAATTTGACTATAGTTATAAATATACTCATGTAATTTTCAATCATAAATAATCTCTGCATAGTTTGATTATAATCGTAAATATATGGAATTTTTAAAATTAAGTGAGTATTTTTTATTTTTACAAATATAACCACGTAGTTTGTATATCTTTGTAAATATACTCAAGTCATGACGGCGCAATAACTGTGTCATAATAGCGTTGGGATATTTGCAATTACGGTCAAACTATGTAGTGTTATATGTTATTTAAACTATGTTGGTGCATTTTATTAAAATATTTATTTTTGTAATTGATATTAGTTACGTGTATAACATATCATTCTAATTTTTTGTTTAAGTATATTTCATTATGTTGAACTTACAAAATTCAATTTGGAACATAATTAATATTATAAAAGGCAATGCGTACGCGTACCTAATACATTTATTTTTTAATCAGTAATTTCAACATAAAAACAATAATGAATAAATCGGTCGAATGTTTTATTATGGGTGTGTTTGGTTTCAATGTAAAACTTTTTGATAAAAAATTTTTAAGATAAAAGTTTTAAAATTAATAGAAAATCGTGTGATATAATAGCCGTAGTAATGAGGTGTAAAGGAAATAAAATTAAAATACATATGTTAACCGTATAGGTAGTTGTATGAAAATGATTGAAAAATAGGATTGTTCATGTAGGAAAATGTGTAAAATTAATAGTTGTATGAAAATGATTGAAAAATAGGATTGTTCATGTAGGAAAATGAGTAAAATTAATTAAAAATAGAGTAGTTATGGGGAGCGAAAAGTTTTTTATTGAAAAGCTTTTGTTGATATTTTTTTTCACTCAACTAAACAAGCCTTATAATTATAAAAAATTACTGTACAAAAATATTTTGTCCTTCGGCACATTGCTCTTTAAAAATTAGGTTGTATTAGAACAAGTTTTTACCAAAATAGCTATGCATATAATACAAAGGAAATAAAAAAACCTAAAACTATAAAACTCTATTCCACATATTCTCACTGCTCATTAAGGATCAGAGGAAGACGGACATCAGTACCCAAGTGAGTTCTTAAAATTCAAAGATATTTTGAGTCCGAACTTAGCAACCTAATCTTCACAATGATTCTACGCATAATATATGTTGACCCAACTAGTTTCAATATTTTGGGCCCAATCTTAACAAACTAATAATCTGCAAAATAATTTTACGGATAACAGATATGTGGACCCAAATTGTATCAACTCACCGTATATTTATCGATTATAAAGTTAATATATTTGTAATGCGGCTAAATTTGCATTTAACGGGGCTAAATATGCATTTTTAAAAAAAATGCAATGGACCGAACCAATATACGTGCTTTCTTTTTCTTTTTCTTTTTAGAAAAAAAAAAAGAGAAATGACCGAATGAGATGAGCCAAACTTACTCATCATGCATGTAATGGTGATGGCCTCCAGAATTAAAAAGCGCTAGATGAGAAGAAGTGTGCGAAGGGGAATGATGGAAAATGAGATTAGCGATGGTATGCTTTATGGGTGAGGAGGGGAATGATGGAAAATGAGATTAGCGATGGTATGCTTTATGGGTGAGGATGGAAAACAATCAAAGGGCCGATGTAGGAATTTTAGATTAAAAAAATGATCATGTCAGCCTAGTCTAAGCAAATGTTTTGCTCAGTCCACCCCAAACAATTCATTTACTACATCTTTTTTTAAAAAAAAAAAATTCTTGATACACTTGTTTATCTATGTGTATTTAACATATAAATCAAGTTTTACTATTTTTCGATATGTGCATATATTTTTCAGATTTTAAAGTAAGAGTATTTTAAATACATCTATATTATAGATGTTTAAAAATATCAAAAAATATATAATCAAATCAAAAAATAGTAAAACTTGGTTTACGTGTTGAATGCTCTTAGATAAACAAGTGTACAAAGAAAAAAGTAAAAAAAGTGAGACATTTACTTACCCCGGTTTAATATGATCACTCGTCATGCGAAAAGAATGCTACCTCAAGCAGGTGGAGAAGGGGTTAATCTGGAGGCTTGAAAGTTGTAAAAATTTCAAGAATGTCATTTGAAAATCTTGTAAAATCCTATTGGGCATATTTTGCAAAATGAAAGAAAGTTAGGGGCATTGAGTAAAACTTTTGTCCCGCTGGCCCTAATTGTGGACCAGCTATGAGGCAATTGTGGCCATCCGTATGACATCTATGGGACATCTATGGGACGACCACGTGAAGTTTTCCTTTGACCATTAATTTGCACCTTCAATTTTGCTTTGATATTTTTCTTTTTCGGCTTTATTTTTTATTAAGTTCACCTTTGCCGATGTCCCTTGATCATCTTAACGGTTTGGATCTTTAATTTGCAGTTTGAATTTTGTAATTTTATTTTCTCACTTGAAAAGGCACAAATCCACATATTTTCTTGGTCAAATGTATCTTGATACTTCAAAAACCCACATAATGTGAATTTTCGTTTGATCCAAACCATTCATCGTGTTGCTTTCGACCCATTCGGCTTGAAAAAATACTTTTTGCTTCACCATGCGTGTAGATTGCTCTATGATTTTTGGCATGGGTTTATAACCGTTATTTTAGAGATGAGTTTGTGGGCTTTAAATGGTTTCTACAAAAATTATCTTGGGCTTCCAAGTGAATGAGTTAAAATATAAAAAAAAAAGGCCATCATTTTTATGTGAGCTCAACATGTGCATCACTATCTAGGCTTGTGGGTGAAAAATTATTTTTTTTGCCTTTATATTTAGGCGGGGGGCATCCACACAAATATACATATTTTATTTCTAAAGCCGTAAATAATCTTCACATAATTTGACCCTAGTTGCAAATTTACCCACTTCATCATGGTAATGTCATGTTTCCGTTATAACATCATTACAACGTTGAAATATTTATAATTCAATACAAACTATATAAGTATATTTGCAAATGTAGATTGCAAATCACTGTTAAGTTCCGAACTTTGACACATTAAGATAAATTTTAAACAATTTAAGAATATCAAAAAAAATGAAGTGAAAAAAGGAACAATGGGATGGAAAATCTATAAGAGAGTCTTACCCAAGACAAACCAAAATTTCTCTTTAAGGGAAAGAAGATATCGCTCCTCTAAAAACCCCTAAGTATTGGCAATGAAGAGAATAGTAAAACCTATGATGTTGCCAAAAATGCTATGGAATTATGCAAATTTGAAACCTAAAGATAAATGTGAAAAAAGTTAAATGAGCTGAAGTAAAAATGAGGATGTCCGTTGATAAGACTTGGCGAGATGAATTTTGATAAAAAGCTTGATCGAATTCTAAGACATTCTTACATATTTCTTGGATAATTTTAAATTGTTGCAGCTAATGGACTGATTGAACTACAGACCTTTAAGACTTGATTTGCATACACTTATTTTGAAATAAAATGAGGCAAACTTGGAGTTGACTCGATTAGAGATGTATTTAGGCATGGATGAAATATCTAACACAATTAAAATTAGTGTGGATGCCTGCAGGTGAGGTTTGAACGATAGGTTTAATGTATTAATAAAAGGGACTTAGTTATAGTGTTTAACTCAAAAGAATTCCTAACTCAAGTGTAATGGGCAAGCAGAATTGGGTTCAAATTTTAACTAAAATTTGAAATGTATTAGGACAAGCCACCGAGGGCGTAGCCCTGCTGAATGGCATCCTAACCTTTATGTTATTCGACTTGAGTTTGAAATGAGAAAGGGAGCGTTTGTCTCCCACATATTATGGCGCTTCTGTTTCCATTTGTATTAAGTTCGTAGTCTTTTATTATTTAGGGTAAAAATACAAAAAGTAAGATTTTATAAAAAAAAAGATACTATCATAGGAGAAGTGATTTTTATTAGCCTGTGCTAAGCAAATGTTACACTTAGCCCACTTCAAAAAACTCATTTACAACACTATTTTTCATTTTCTTTCTTCACACTTGTTTATCTAATGTATTTAACGTATAATCCAAAATTTACAATTTTTCCATAAGTGTATATATTTTTTGGATATTTTTAAAGATAAATGTATTTTAAATACATTTGTACACATGAATGTTTAAAAATCTTTAAAAAATATATAGACATCCAAAAATAGTAAAACTTGAATTGTACGTTAAATGCATAAGGAAACAAAGTACACCAAGAAAAAAGTAAAAAATATTTTAAAAGAGTTTTTTGAGGTTTGCTAAGCAAGACATTTTCTTAGTCTGGGTTGACTAGATTATTACACGAAACAAAAAAGAAGCGATACTGTTAGTCCAAGCTAAGCAAATAACTTAGTTCACCTTAAAAAACTAATTTAAAGCATTTTTTTTGTAGACGAACATCTTTAAAAATCTCAAAAATTATGTACACATATCTAAAAAAGGTAAAATTTTGTTTATATATTGAGTATACTTACATAAATAAGTGTATAAAGAAAAAATAAAATATATATTTTCAACAAATTTTTTAAGGTGAACTAAACGGGAGTACTGCAGCCTAAGACTGTTTTTTTATAAAAGATGAAGCTTAAGACTTAAACGGTGACCATGTATGCAAAATCTCATTTCACATAATGGGAATTGTAACATGTTGGCTTTTGCGCTAGAAAGGATTTATAGGAATCTAGGCATAATAAGAACTCAACATACACAGACCCTAATGCACTAAATAATGGAACAAGAGAAACAACATGCAAGAAATTAGAATTCCTGCTCAACTTTAACTCACCCACGTTGCACTCAAACTTCTAAGAATCCATTTAATATATTAACTTTATAATTTATAAATGGGGTCTATCAGCAATAATATTATACAATTGATAGGGTTTTTATAACAACTTAAATAATGTTAAATACGACAAATTAAGTACAATTTTTATTAATCATTAAGGTAAAAAAAATAAATAAAAGAAGGATTAAAATATAATATGAATTACCATTTTATATTAATTAATTGATTACGATTATTTTTGAATTTCTTAAAATAAAAATTTGTATAATGCTAAATACATATTCAAAATAAATAACAACCAAAATACAAATCTATAACTCCAAATAATAAACAGAAATATCAAATTAATAGTATTTGCACATGGATTGTCCAATTTCTCGTAAGCATTGTCAGAATGGAGTCTGATGTTATGGGGTATGATTATGCACGTGGTCTGCAGCCCATGTATTCTGAAGCCTGACAGAAGCAAAATGGGTATTTCCTTCCAAGAGTCAAAGTTGTAATTCTAATTGTTTGGAATATGCCTTAAGTTTTTATCATTAAGATGTTTCATTATAATAAGTATATTCCTAAGATAAAATGTTTAAAGAATTTCTTAATTTAATGTTTTAATCATCCTTTCTTCAGATCTTACTTGTTCATTGCATTTGAAATTATCTTTTTTAGCTAGATATCAATTATTACTTTACAAAAAATTTCAGCGGGTAAAAAAATCACTAAAATGTAATATTTTGAAAGGTCAAAATTATTTGTAGATTAAGTTGTTCAAGTTGTCATAGATATGGTTGTTACATTAGTTATGGATATTTAGGGTTGTATATATGTTTCTTATTGCAAGTGGTCTTTTATCTCTTGAATTGTTACAGATTCTAAGAAGATGTTGAATTTCCACAATAACGACCGCTAAGGCGCTACACTCGAGCTGAACTCTTTATTTTTATATTTACTACAGAATATAATCTAAATAATATTTTCTTTCTATTTATGCATTTTGTTACATTTTAGTGATTTTCTTTTGTTACCCACTGAAATGTTTTGTAAAATAAAAACTAATTTCTAGCTAAAAAGAAAATTTCAAACATAACGAACAAGTTGGATTTAAAAAAAAAATAGCTATATTACATTAAATTCATCTATTTTAGCTTTTTAGTTAGTACATTTGATTTTAATTCGACGGATTGGATTTTTCATCAAATTCACCCAATAATAAATAAAATTTTAATCCATTAAATAATTAGGAAAACGACTTCTCTAAATTTGTCATAATAAAATTATGTCATTTACAGGATGAATGCATGACTTTTAAGTTTTTAGAAATAAAATCCTAATAAT
This sequence comes from Annona cherimola, assembly GCA_030490835.1. Lineage (NCBI taxonomy): Eukaryota > Viridiplantae > Streptophyta > Magnoliopsida > Magnoliales > Annonaceae > Annona > Annona cherimola. The sequence continues at coordinate 3,153,798 of CM059971.1, read as the reverse complement.
CTTGATAGATATAAAAAGAAACAACTTATGAATAGGGATCTCCGACGTGGATTAGGATTAGGGTAGTTCACGGCTGTAAGGCAGCATGTTACCTTAAGTTGATAACTATTGTTCCTCCCTCTCCCCAACATTGTATTGAGAAACCCAAGGTTTGTTTAACATTATGTTTTGATGGGATTTGCACACTTATTCAAAGCTTATGATGATAATTTAAAAAGAGAATGATTTTGTTAGGCCGGGCTAAGTAAATACCCTGTTTAGCTCACCTCAAGAAACCTGTTTATAACAATTTTTTTTATTTTTTCTTTATACACTTGTGCATCAAAGTGTATTTAATATAAAAATCAAGTTTTAATATTTTTGAATACATACATATATTTTTTTGAGATGTTTAAAAATCTATGTATATGTATGTATTTAAAATATTCCCATCTTTAAAAATCAAAAGAATATATGCGTGTATTCAAAAATGAAAAAACTTAGTTTATATTTTAAATACACTTAGACGAAAAAAGTGTAAAAAGAAAAAGTAAAAAAAATATTGTAAATGAGTATTTGAGATGAGTTAAGTAGGACATTTACATTGCCCATACTAACAGGATCATTCCTCATTTAAAAGAGGTGTTCGGACACAGTGGAACTTTTAGCTTAGCTTTTATCTATTTCATAAAGAGAATTAGCTTAGCTCACATCAAAAAATCCATTTAAAGCACTTTTTTGTACACATACATGTTTAAAAATCTCAAAAAATATATACGTATATTTAAAAATGGTAAAGCTTGGTTTGTATATAAAGTATACTAAGAAGAAACAAAGAGCTTTAGAAAGGAACATTTGATTCTTAACAGCATTTTAATGAAGTTGAATGTAACAAAACCCCAACAATTGTGATTAGACAAGGATTGCTCTTTTTTTATATATATATAATGAACAAGGGTCGCTCTTGATTTTCTTAGTATGAAAAAATGAAACCTCGTAAATTGATCTATGGGAGGGGTTAAAAGCAAAACATATTTATACCACATTTGTGTGCACCATCAATATACCATAAAGACAATGATATCTTCGTTACAGTTTTCTAATAACCTGTGACGTATTTTAAAATTAGCTCCGTTCTATATAACCCCTTACATTTTTAGTATTTTAATTTTTGATAATAATTCACTTTATTTATTATATTTAATATTGAGAAGTGGTCCTGTTATCTAAGAATAAGCAAATGCATTGCTTAGCCTACCTCAAAAAATCCATTACAACAACTTTATTTTGTTTTCTCTCCATGCGCTTGTTTATCCAAGTGTATTTAATAAATAAATCGAGTTTTACCATTTTGAATATGTTTATATATTTTTGAGATTTTTAAACATCTATATGTATATATGTGTTTAAAATACTCTTTTTTAAAATATCTAAAAAAATCTACGCTTATCTAAAAATGGTCAGCTTGATTTATTTATATATTAAAATACACTTACATAAACAAGTATATAAAGAACAAAATAAACAAAAAAAATTGCTGTAAATGCGTTTCTTGAAATGAGCTAAGCAGGACATTTGCTTATCCTGTTGTGGGACAGGCAGGATCATTCATTTTTAATAGCATTCGTTTAGCTAGAAGACCAAATTTTATCTAAATCGAATGTATGCAGCACTTTATGGAGTTATTTATCTATATAAATATTATATTTGAGACGGTTTAAATATTGTATACAAAATTTTAAAATCGATATTTAATACTAAATTATTTTATTATATTGATTTTATATACGTGTAAATAGGTCTTATAAGTAATGATACTAGACATATATAATTCAATACTTTGCACTCTAAAATATTGCAACCAATGCAACGACTACATCTTTGACAACAGAGAAAACAATATTACTTTCATCGTTTACATCTCATCACAATACATGGAAACAAGGCTACAACCATAGGGAAAGTGAATTCATTTTTTAAATTTTATATTTGATGTGTTGAATTTTTAATTTGATGATTTAAAGCCACATTTGCAACATAATTCACCACAACTATGGCGCAACACTCAAATATTTCCTATAGTTAAAAGATACACTCTTTTATTTTTTTTAAATTATGTGTTGGAATAGTTAATACATAAATTTAGTAAAGATGTGTTGTAGCCATTAATTAAAATATTCCAATCCCTCCCAATGATTAGTTTATGAGGTTTAAGAGAATCAAGAGCAATCCTTGTTTAATAACAATTGTTTGGGTTTTGTTACATTCAACTTCTTTCAAAAGCTATGTTCCTTTCTAAATATATTCTAAACATATTATTATTTTTATTTATTTATGTATTTTGTTACATTTTAGTTATGTTTTTTTTGTTACCCACCGAAATTTTCTGTAAAATAATAACTAATGTCTAGCTAAAAGATAATTTCAAACATAATCAACAAGTTGGATTTAAAAAAATAATCACAACCAATATACAAGCAATTGTAGTTGTATGGAAATGATTGATAAATAGGATTGTTTATGTAGGAAAATGTGAAAAATTAATTAAAAATAGAGTAGTTATGGGGAGCGAAAAGTTTTTTATTGAAAAGCTTTTGTTGATATTTTTTTTCACTCAACTACACATGCCTTATAATTATAAAAAAATCACTTAATAAAAATGCTTTGTCCACGAGCACATTGCTCTTTAAAAATTAGGTTGTGTTAGAACAAGTTTTTACCAAAATAGTTATGCATATAATATAAAGGACATAAAAAACCTAAAACTATAAAACTCTATTCCACATATTCTCACTGCTCATTATGGAGCAGAAGAAGAAGGACGTCAGGACCCAAGTGAGTTCTTAAAATTCAAAAGATATTTTGAGTCCAAACTTAGCAACCTAAACTTCATATAATGATTCAGCGCATAATATATGTTGACCCAAATAATTTCAAATATTTTGAGTCTAATCTTAATAAACTAATCTTAATATACCTACTTTCTTTTTTTCTTTAAGGAAAAAAAAGAAGAAGAAATGAGCGGATGAGATGGGCCAAGCTTATTTGTCATGCATGTAATGATGATGGCGTGAAGAATTAAATAGTGCTAGATGAGAAGAAGTGTGCAAAGGGGAATGATGGAAGATAAGATTGGCTAGGGTATGCTTTATAGGTGAGGATGGAAAACAATCAAGGGGTCAATGTAGGGATTTTGGGGTAAAAAAATGATCATGTTAGCCTATTCTAAGCAAATGTTTTGCTTGATCCACCCCAAAAAATCCATTAACCACAACTTTTTTTTTAAAAAAAATTTCGATATGCTTGTGTATCTAAGTGTATTTAACATATAAATCAAGTTTTACCATTTCTGGATATGTGCATATCTTTCCTTTCACCATTAATTTGCACCTTCAATTTAATATTTTAATCGTCTTTTTTTCAAATCTCACTTGTTCATTACATTTGAAATTATCATTTTTAGCTAGATATCAATTATTATTTTACAAAAATTTCGACAGGTAAAAAAAATTAAAATGTAACATTTTAAAAAGTTAATATTATTTGTAGATTAAGTTGTCCATGTTGTCATAGATATGGTTGTTGCATTAGCTGTGGATATTTAGAGTTGTATATATATTTTCTTATTACAAGTGGTCTTTTATATCCTGAGTTATTACAGATTCTCAAATTGTTACGGATTCTAAAAAGACGTTGAATTTCCACAGTAATAACTGCTAACGCGCTACACTCAAGCTCAACTCTTTATTTTTATACTTACTAAAAGATATAATCTAAACAAATTATCTAAATGATATTTTCCTTATATATGCATTTTGTTACATTTTAGTGATTTTGTTTTGTAACCCACCGAAATGTATTGTAAAATAATAACTAATTTCTAGCTAAAAAGAAATTTTCAAACATAACGAGCAAGTTAGATTTTAAGAAAAAATAGGCATATTCCATTAAATTCTTCTATTTTAGCTTTTTAATTAGTACATTTGATTTTAATTCGATGGAATGGATTTTCCATCAAATTCACCCAATAATAAATAAAATTTTAATCCATTAAATAATTAGGAAAATGACTTCTTTAAATATATCATAACAAAATTATCTCATTTACATGATTGAATGCATAACTTTTAAGTTTTTAGAAATAAAATCCTAATAATCTTGATAGATCTAAAAAGAATCAACAACTTATAAATTGAGATCTCCCGAACGGATGTTGATTAGGATTAGGAGAGTTCACGACTGTAAGGTGTAGCATATTACCTTACATTGATAACTATTGTGCTTCCCTCTCCAACATAGTATGGAGAAGCCAAAGGTTTGTTTAACATTATGTTTTGATGGAATTTGCACACTTATTCAAACCTTATGATGATAATTTAAAAAGAGAAATGATTGTGTTAGGCCGTGCTAAGTAAATACCCTGTTTAGCTCACCTCAAGAAACCCGTTTTTAACATTTTTTTTGTTTTTCCTTTATACACTTGTGTATCTAAGTGTATTTAATATATAAATCGAGTTTTACTATTTTTGGATACACGCATATATTTTTTTGAGATATTTAAAGATCTGTGTATACATATATATTTAAAATATTCCCATCTTTAAAAATCAAATGAATATACGCGTCTCTTCAAAAATGGGAAAACTTAGTTTATATTTTAAAAACACTTAGACAAAAAGTGTAAAAAGAAAAAAGTAAAAAAATTATTGTAAATAAGTTTGTTGAGATGAGTTAACTAGGATATTTACGTTGCCCATACTAACAGGATCATTCCTAATTTAAAAGAGGTGTTTGGATTCCTAATTTAAAAGAGGTATTTGGATACAATGGAACTTTTAGCTTAGCTTTTCCCTATTTCATGGAGAGAATTAGCTTAGCACATCAAAAAATTCATTTAAAGCATTTTTTTGTACACATACATCTTTAAAAATCTCAAAAAATATATACACATTATTTAAAAATGGTAAAACTTGATTTTTATATAAAGCATACTTAAAAGAAACAAAAAGCTTTAGAAAGGCACATTTGATGCTTAACAGCATTTGAATGAAGTTGAATGTAACAAAACCCCAACAATTGTGATTAGACTAGGATTGCTCTTTTTTTTTTTATAATGAAGAAGCGTCGCTCTTGATTCTCTTAATATTTGATTCTCTTAATATGAAAAAAAACGAAACCTCGTAAATTGATCTATGGGAGGGGTTCAAAGCAAAACATGTTTATACCACATTTGTATGCACCATCAATATACCATAAAGACGATATGCTAGTTACAATTTTCTAATAACCTCTACCCTATTTTAAAATTAGCTCAGTTCTATATAACCCCTTAGATTTTTAGTATTTTAATATTTGATACCAATTCCTTTCATTTATTATATTTAATATCGAGAGGTAATCCTGTTATCTGGGAATAAGCAAATGCATCGCTTAGCCTACCTCAAAAAATCAATTTACAACAACTTTAGAGCATGTTTGATAATAACAAAAAGTCGTCAAGTTAAAACTTTTCACTCTCTACAAAAAAAAAAAAAATTGTCAAGTTAAAACTTTTCACTCTCTACAAAAAAAAAATTGTATTAAAACTTTTCAATCTAAAAAAATTTACACATATCTAAAAATGGTACACTTGATTTATTTATATGTTAAATATACGTAAATTAACAAGTATAGAATTATTTATCTATGTAAATATTATATTCGAGATGGTTTAAATATTGTATAAAAAATTTTAAAATTGATTTTTAATATTAAATTATTTTATTATATTGATTTTATATACATGTAGATAGGTCTTGTAAGTAATGATTAATCACAAAAATTGTCTTGGTTTTGTTACATTCAACTTCATTCAAAAGCTATGTTCCTTCGGAACATATTATTATTTTTTTATATTTATGTATTTTGTCACATTTTAGTTATTTTGTTTTGTTACCCACCGAAACTTCTGTTAAAAAATAACTAATGTCTAGCTAAAAGATAATTTGAAACATAAACAACAAGTTGGATTTAAAAAATAATCACAACCAATATTCGAACAAGCAATTGTTGTTTCCATGAAGACTACAGCAGGTTACTTCTTACATTTTTTTATAATAAAACTTAAGAGTATAAACAATATATCGCTGCAATAAACTGTAGCATTCGCGGCAGAAGTGATGACCATTTTTTGCTCTATTTGTTGTCTTTATGCTCTTATTTCTAGAGATTAGAAACAAAATGACAACATTTTTGGCGCTCGTGGGTATAAGCAACAGGCTAATAATTATATATACTCGCTGTCTTAAATTCCTTACATTATTTACTCGGTCGAAAATGAATTCAAATTTCCAAATGACAAAATTTAGTTGAGGTCCACACAACTAAAAATAATAATAATAATAATAATAATAATAATAATAATAATAATAAAATAATTTAAGAGCGAACGTCCACTTTTCATTATCATCTAAACCGCACGCATGCGATATTCTTCATCAATTCACTAAGAGATTGATAAATTTGCTTTCCATTCCACGTAATTAAAGTGACTCGGTACCTAATAAGTGTAGAGACTTAAATATAGTGAGCGGAAGGAAAAATAATAAATAAAAATCCCCAGATACTTCAAAATACCGTGAGAAGTTGCCATGGATTAATATTAACAAATCGAGTTGTATATTGCTTACGGGTAGGTAAAAGGGGCTGAATAAAAATAATAATAATAATCTCACAAGGTCATAATTCAATAATCATAAATCCAAGGCATTTGCCTATAAACCTCTAGCCTAAACACCAACATGTAGTTGTAAAATAGAAACTTAACTAGACCCTGTGGTATTATCACGCAGTAAATAAAGAAAGCAAGTAAATATGTAAAACCTAAAAGTGTACTACTAGCAAGAAAGTAGCAAATAGAAAAGAAAGAGGAAAGAGTTAGGGAGAGACATGAGAGAAGATAGAGAGAGAATTGAGGCGGAGAGGAAAAGGAAAAGAAAATGATAGAGAGAGAGGGAAATGATAGCAAAACTAATTACTAACAGCATAAATTAAAACTAAACAAAGAAAGCAATTAAATGCAAAAATAAAATTTCATCAAAAAGAAAATGATAGAGAGAGATGGAAATGAAAGCACAACTAATTAATAACAGCATAAATTAAAACTAAACTAAGAAAGCAATTAAAGGAATGCAAAAATAAAATTTTATCGATGAAAGTAGTAAAAGAAAATGCATTAAATTTAATCAAAAAATTACAAAGCATGAACTAAAGTACTAAGGTACTAAGGGTGTGTTTGGTTACACACAAAACATGTCAATGAAAACTTTTCAATCAAAAACTTTTCAATCCAAATAACTACCTTATTTTTTAATTATTTTTTCACATTTTCCTATATAAACAACCCTACTTTTCAATCATTTCCACACAAACACCCATACAACTACTCTATCTATTTTAACTTTATTCTCTTTACACCTCATTATTACTCTTATCATATCACATCATTTTCTATCAACTTGATAACTTCTACTTTGAAAAGTTTTCATCAAAAAGTTTTACCTCCAACCAAACGCATCCTAAATCTAATCAAAGAATTAAAACTGTAAATTTAAAATTAACAATTGCGATACTGAAAACTAACTACAAAGCAAGAATAAAATTTATATCACCCAAGTATCAAGAGCAAGTCTCCACCAAAGGGCGTTTTATAACGAAAGCTCCAAAAGATATCAATTAGGAGAGTTGAGTTTATACAAAATAGAAAGCAAACAAAGTCCCAAAAAAAAAGTGGATAAACTAAATTAAACAAGATATGAAGACGCTAAAGATTACTAAAAACATAATCAAGAATAACACAACAAAATCCATACAGCTGACCATACAGGTAGGAAATAACTAACAATGATGGTGATGAAATGGAGGGAGGGCATGCAAGGAATAAAACACACTGAGCAACAACCATGTGTTAATACCTGCTCATAAGTGAAAGCAATGCGTCTGTTGGAGGATACAATGTCAATCCATTGTGGGTTACCTCTGTATAATATCCGGTGCAAATTAGATAAAGAACCTACTACAATTCTTGTCAACGGAAAAATCTCAGCTACATGGGACATGTTTCAATATGTGGATGAACACCTACATGCGACATCATTATCATGCACACACACAAGTTTTTGATGAACCCTTTCTTTCAATCCAAATACTGAAAATCACTTACTTTTCAACTTACTTTTAATCATTTTCTCACACAACTACCCTACTACGCCTTCCAACTTTACCCCCGTCTTATAGCATCATTGGAACTACTTTGAGGATTCTGATTGAAAGACGATAGCATCATTCCAATTTGGAAATAGAGGGGGTCAACCTAGCAAATTGCATTTACTTCCCCATGGAAGCTATCATGGAAGCTACCACATATCAATTAAGTAAATAGTAATGATAGAATCTTGAGGTTGGCGAAATGCATATATTCTTCTGGTTTCTAGGGTTAGGCTCCCTTTGTTCAACGAGCATGGCCCATCTGACATTGGGTCTGTGGAATGAAGAGTTCCCACAGCAAACAAGCTAATCCATGAACTTCAATGTGAAACAAGGAAAATGAATTCAATCAATGCAAAAGGCACTCTTTTACAGACAATAAAAGAAAATATCTATATTAAAAATAATTATAATAACTAATAATAACAGCAACAGCAACAGCAACAGTTTGGGAGCAAGACTGGTGAATAAAGAGGTAGTTTTATAGAGGGGATGAAGTTCCACAATTTCAAGGGCAACAGGATGCAAAAACAAATTGATGGTCGTTTATGTCCTACTCAATTGCAAATCTATACCAAAATTCAAATTTTAACTAAGCCACACTCTTGAAGACATGAATAATCTTACGGCTGTCGGAAAGGTTGAAATAAGATGCTCACATATGGGTGCTGCCTCTAAACTTGGAAGGAGCTGCAAATACAGTATCATACAGATGAACCAGCGATGACATAATTGCAAGTAACTCAACATGAATTCATAAGGTAAATCACCAGTGACTCATTAGCAAGAATTTTGATGGCTTCAACACTGTATCAACGATGCCTAATGTATAACATTCTTCGTTTTAGGTTAGATTATCAAAATTAATTGGTGTCATTAATTGAGAGCATGATTTGATTAAAAATTAAACAAGGATCCTTCTGAATACACGGCTCTTTAAGAAATTGATTACAATTTGGAACATTGAATAACATCAAAGAGCGAAATCTTAACGTGAACTTACTTTCTAGTTTAGAAATAGATTGGCCATTACTGAGGCTCAACTGCTGTAATTCTTTAAAATATAATTTTGACGAGGTAGTAGGTCATTAAGTAGATGTGATAAAGAATTTTCTTTTTGATGCCCTAGTGGCTCATTTTAATTTCATAAGCTTCTAATTAGCATCAATGATCTAAAAATTGGCTTTGTATGGGTGGCCATTGTGTTTGTGAATATGGAGGATAAGAATGCATTTACCGATTTGCCCAATAAGAGGAATTTGTCGAGTCCGAATCCCAGGTATTTGGCAATGAATTGCAATCAGGCATAGAGAATTCCTGAAAATTTTGAGCTTCTTGTAAAGTTTGGTTAGCAAGTAAATGAAAATTTTGAAATTTATCACACGTCCAACTTAAACATTGCTAGTCGCTTAGCAAAAAAAATGATATATAATGCATAATATATGTTAAAGGTAAATCTCAAATTACAACAAATTTAGAAGAGATAAAAATCTCGGTGCATTGCTAATTTTGATAGTGAGCTTTAGAAGTAAATTTTATTAGTTTATAGTAAAAAAATTTCATGAAGCACATAAAAAAGTAGAGCACGTATATATGTGTACTAGTGAACATGTAGCACTAGATGAAGCATTTTCAACTTATCCAATCTAAGTAACCTTCGTATCAGAAGTATGACAGTGATAGTTATTCTTTATTCTTTATTTTTTTCTCCCCTCACCATATTTTAGGGTATCTGGGGTTCTTTCATTAATCCCCTCACCATATTTCAGGGTATCTAGGGATTTTTTTTTCCCTCACCATATTTCAGGGTATCTGGGAATTTTTTTTTTTTTTTCCTTTCCCTCACCGTTTTACGCGAGTCTCTACACTTGTGAGGTGTTGAGCCTCGGTTACTAAGATTTTTGGGCTTTTTTTTTTAAGAACTTACTAACAACTGTCAAACATAATGATAAAGAAAGTTACTGGCTTGGATAAGAGGAAGAACATCATATCATCTTTGAGCCCACCCACCTCACTAGTGTGCAAGTGCAGTTGGTGCTAAAAAAATTTAATTGTGCCACAAAAATATTTTTTTTCAAATATAACTAATTATAGTTTGATTATTTTAGAGGTAGACTCGGTGTATTACTAATTTTAGCAGGGATAAAAATCCCGTTGCATTCCTCCTTTTGATGATGGGCTTTAGAAGTGAATTTCATTAGTTTATAAGTAAAAAAAAATTTATGACGCAAATAAAAAAGAAGAGCACGTGTATATGTATACTAATGAAAATATAGGCACTAAATGAATTATTTTCGACTCATCAAATCAAAGTAACAGCCATATCAAAATTATGATAGTGATAGTTATTCTTTTTTTCTCCCCTCACCATATTTCGGGGTATCTGGGGTTTCTTTTTCCTTTTTTTTTTTTTTTTTTGCTTCCCCTCACCATATTTCAGGGTATCTGGGGTTTTTTTTCTTCTTCCCCTCACCATATTTCAGGGTATCTGGGGAATCTTTTTCTTTTTTTTCCTTCTTCCCCTCACCGTTTTACGCGAGTCTCCACACTTGTTAGGTGCCGAGCCCCGGTTACTAAGATTTTTGGGGATCTTTTTTTTTTTTTTTTTACGTACTAACAGCTATCAATCATAATGATAATGAAAATTACTTGCTTTTATAAGAGGAAAAAAATCACATCATCTTTGTGCCCATCAGTTTCATTAATGTGCAAGTGCAGTTGACGCTCACAAATTTTAGATGCACTATGAAAATAATTTTTTCAAATATATCTAATCATAGTTTGCTTCTCAGCTCACTACCAAGCACAGCAGATACACTGTCATATTATCTCTATGCTCTTTTTTCAATATATATACTTTTACTTTTTTTTAAAATATTTCTCTTTTTATATACTATTTCTAAATTTTCCTTCTTATTTATTTATTTTTTCTTTTTTATTCTCTTTTCTTTTCCTTTCGCTTTTTAAAATTTTATTTTTAAAAAATTTAAGCTAAACAAACCCAGCCCCTAACTTAAATGTTGCTATCTTTAATATACATGCACAAAATATAATTTTATGGAAATAAGATGGCACGGAAAGAGACAACCTGAGAGCGCCGATGGCAGTTTGATTAGACTGTTGAATAATCGAACCTAAAAAAGAAGCCAAACAAAGACAGAATAAATATAAATTGGGGAAAGACTTCAAACCGTTTAATTGGTAATCCATCCGGCCTACTTCAATTTTGCTTTTGTCTAAACACATCACTTTTGTGATACAAATGCTTACTTTTGATTTCATGATTCGTAGTAATTTTACTTCTATCGCTTACGTTATTACTAACCAATCATCCCTTATTTATTTTCATATTGTTTATTTTATGGCTACATACATTTCTCTCTCGTTAATTATGTTTTAATTGAGATTCTTAAAATAGTTTTTAACTAAATAAGGAAAGTTAAATAGTTCATGCAAAAAGAGACATGTTCATATATATAGAACAAAACAGTGTGAACACTAATGAAAGGGAAGATGATGGCTCCCACACTTAAGCTCACAACTACAGATGCTGCAGTTTGGAGACAGAATCATGGAAACATAAAAGAGTGACTACTCAAAGTCAAATATTATAGAGAAGTTAGTCAATGAAATTGGGAGCCACAGGGTAACCCAAAGGGTAATCTGATGGTGTTTTCAGTTGGCAGCCTAGTATTCAAGGATCATCAGCCCATTATATCAAACATTCCATCGTTTCCTCCAACCAAGCAGTTCCAGTGAACCACCACATATAATTCGTCCCTACAGAAAAATCTAATCATTTTCTTCTTTATAGACATACATACGAGCACGACGTTTAATATCTGATGTGTGGCAGGATAATCATAACAAATGCCTTTGCTCTAGAGGCAACATTGTAGACATTCTGAAGAGAAAAGTGGTGACAATAAAGTTTTACGAGGAATCTAAGTACTCTCGAATTTCGGTAAGTTCCTGGTCGAAAATGATTCTATAGATAGAAATTACGAACAAATAAACCAAAACAAAGGTGAAAGATCTTTTACAGTCGCCTGTAATGCAACTTGAAAGGTGAGCCTCTCATCATTTTCCTTATTCCTTGTCCCTCCTGTCAGGTGTTGAAGAGGGTTGAGAAAATGAATAAGGTTTATTGTGCACTAGATATTTAGGGTAACTAATTTCTTCAAGAATGAATACATCAGCATCAGCATCTGAATTATAACTTTCCTCAACACATGATACGGAAGGTAGGATCATGTGGATGAGCTATAAAATCTTAGAGCAGACTTACTGGATAGAACATTGTAACTCTACACAGTGCGCACCGTAGACAAAATTACACGAGGTAAAAACTTTCCTCAACACATGGTACGAAAGGCAGGATCAAGTGGACTTTCCCAATAAATATATCAATTACGCCCAACAAACAATCAAGATATAAATTGGCAGGAAAATTACCAAAAAGGTCCCATTTTGAAAAATAGTAGAAAAAAGTGTAGATTAAGGTGGAGAACAACATTCCCAAGGCGCTGACACATCTAATAACTGGAACATCCAAAGAGCCTTTGTGGAATATCAATCAGCAATTGAAATTTTAATATCAGATCAGACACGTGTTCCGGTATTGAGATTGCAAAGAGGATCACCAAAGAGAGGCAGACTTACTGGTTAGAACATTGGAACTGTACACCGCGTACAGTATGGACAAAATTACGCAATGTAAAAACCTTCCTCTGTTCATGAAGATCTGACTTTCAGGTAGAACGGAAGATTGAAGGAAGGACGTCTCCTAAGTGCAAAATATAACGGAAAAAACGCATTGAGAGAACGACCGCATTACTTGTAGCTTTGTGTGAATTACCTTAGGCTACAACAAACCAATCCATTGCAATCAAAAAATTCTCCTAAACCTATCTATTGCGCACGTGATCCGACCTAAGCTGTTTGCAGGATCTAATAAACCCTAATACGAGTGAATAATTTGGAGATCACCCCTCACAGAGCACCTCAACAATTCGAATTATTTCACTCTGTAATCGTAAAAACCAAGGAAGTGGCGGATCAGACAAATCTTCATAATATTCTCGGAAAAAAGTTCGAATATGAAAATTGACAAAACGCCCATTTCATTGGAAGTGAAATTTTGAAAAGAGAAAAGAGAAAAGAATACCGCGGGTTGATGATAGGGCTTATCGGGCTCGGCGATGATGGCGACCATGCTACCGATGTCGATGAAAAAATCCTCCGAATCACCGCCATGGAAATCGCCGTACGCCAGAATATTGAAACTGTCGGCTTGCAACATCAGTAAGGAATCATGGAAAACGATACAGAGAATGAAGATTTGGAGAATCGCAGGGCGGATCCCTAAATTACAGTTAGATTTTTTAAGTTGAGGTTGGATGAACGAAATATCTAGAAGAAAGACGGTTAGAACGATGCTAACGTGCGTGCGAGAAAAACCGGAGGGAGGTAAGCAGGGAGGGAGAACTGGAGGCGGAAGGTGCGAGAAAAGCCGGAGGGAGGTAAGGAGGGAGAGAGAACTGGAGGCGGAAGGTGCGAGAAAAGCCGTAGGGAGGTAAGGAGGGAGAGAGATCTGGAGGCGGAAGGTGCGAGAAAAGCCGGAGGGAGGTAAGGAGGGAGAGAGAACTGGAGGCGGAAGGTGCGAGAAAAGCCGGAGAAATGCCGGAGGGAGGTAAGGAGGGAGAGAGATCTGGAGGCGGAAGGTGAAAAACCGGAGGGAGGTAAGGAGGGAGGAGGCAAGGAGGGAGAGAGATCTGGAGGCGGAAGGTGCGAGAAAAACCGGAGGGAGGTTTTCCCGCAACGTTCACCACGCGATCGGTCAAAAGAAAGCGCTGAAAGTTTTCCGAAATTAGAAAGGGCTAGATTTGAAGGGGAGCGGGAGCGGGAGCGGAGTGGGGGTCAAAGACAAGGCTATGCTTGGGATTCAGATTAATAAAAGAAAAAGAAGGTTAGAGAGGGATCGAGTTGGGAGCTGGGAACGGTGTTTGATGGCTGGATAATTTGCATATCCGCCCTCTTTATACCATATAATCAATATTTTGAAGAATTTGCATCTATATTTACTTAATTTAATTATAAGAATAGATATACTCTTATAATTTCGAATTATAAATAATTTTCATATAATTTGATCATAATTGCAAATATACGTTGTCACGGCGACGTTATTGCATCATCAGGGCATGGATATATTTATAAAAATACACAACTATTTTGGTATATTTGTAATTTTAAAAATTATGTGAATATATTTTGATTTTGCAAATACACACATGTAGTTTGTATATCTTTGCTAATACACTCACGTCATGACGGTGCAATAACGACATCATAATGGCGTGGATATATTTGCAATATGGTCAAACTATATAGAGTTATTTGTTATTTCTAAAATTATGTTGGTACATTTACAATTATTATTAAATTAAATTGGTGTATTTGCATATTACCTAATATTTCCATGTTCAGGATAAAGGCTGCAAATGGCATTTGATGGGTAATTTGCATATCCGCTCTTTTTTCATGATATAATCAATATTTCGGATAATTTTCATCTATACTCACTGAATTTGACTATAATTATAAATATACTCATGTAATTTTCAATCATAAATAATCTCTGTATAGTTTGATTATAATCGTAAATATATGGAATTTTAAAAATTAAGTGAGTATTTTTTATTTTTACAAATATAACCACGTAGTTTGTATATCTTTGTAAATATACTCAAGTCATGACGGCGCAATAACCGTGTCATAATAGCGTTGGGATATTTACAATTATAGTCAAACTATGTAGTGTTATATGTTATTTAAACTATGTTGGTGCATTTTATTAAAATATTTATTTTTGTAATTGATATTAGTTACGGGTATAACATATCATTCTAATTTTTTCTTTAAGTATATTTCATTATGTTGAACGTACAAAATTCAATTTGGAACATAATTAATATTATTAAAGGCAATGCGTATGCGTATCTAATACATTTATTTTTTAATCAGTAGTTTCAACATAAAAACAATAACGAATAAACTGGTCGAATGTTTTATTATGGGTGTGTTTGGTTTCAATGTAAAACTTTTTGATAAAAAATTTTTAAGATAAAAATTTTAAAATTAATAGAACATCGTGTGATATAACAACCGTGGTAATGAGGTGTAAAGGAAATAAAATTAAAATACATATGTTAGCTGTATAGATAGTTGTATGAAAATGATTGAAAAATAGTATTGTTCATGTAGGAAAATGAGTAAAATTAATTAAAAATAGAGTAGTTATGGGGAGCGAAAAAAATTTTATTGAAAAGCTTTTGTTGATATTTTTTTCACTCAACTAAACATGCCTTATAATTATAAAAAATTACTGTACAAAAATATTTTGTCCTCCGGCACATTGCTCTTTAAAAATTAGGTTGTATTAGAACAAGTTTTTACCAAAATAGCTATGCATATAATATCAAGGAAATAAAAAAAAAACCTAAAACTATAAAACTCTATTCCACATATTCTCACTGCTCATTAAGGATCAGAGGAAGACGGACGTCAGGACCCAAGTGAGTTCTTAAAATTCAAAGATATTTTGAGTCCGAACTTAGCAACCTCATCTTCATAATGATTCTACGCATAATATATGTTGACCCAACTAGTTTCAATATTTTGGGCCCAATCTTAACAAACTAATAATCTGCAAAATAATTTTACGGATAACAGATATGTGGACCCAAATTGTATCAACTCACCGAATATTTATCGATTATAAAGTTAGTATATTTGTAATGCGGCTAAATTTGCATTTAATGGGGCTAAATATGCATTTTTTTTAAAAATGCAATGGACCGAACCAATATACGTGCTTTCTTTTTTTTTAGAAAAAAAAAAAGAGAAATGACCGGATGAGATGAGCCAAATTTACTCATCATGCATGTAATGGTGATGGCCTCCAGAATTAAATAGCGCTAGATGAGAAGAAGTGTGCAAAGGGGAATGATGGACAATGAGATTAGTGATGGTATGCTTTATGGCTTTATGGGTGAGGATGGAAAGAAATCAAAGGGCCGATGTAGGAATTTTAGATTAAAAAAATGACATGTTAGCCTAGTCTAAGCAAATGTTTTGCTCAGTCCACCCCAAGCAATTCATTTACTACATCTTTTTTTTAAAAAAAAATTCTATACACTTGTTTATCTACGTGTATTTAACATATAAATCAAGTTTTACTATTTTTCGATATGAGCATATATTTTTTAGATTTTAAAGTAAGAGTATTTTAAATACATCTATATTATAGATGTTTAAAAATATCAAAAAATATATAATCATATCAAAAAATAGTAAAACTTGGTTTATATGTTGAATTCTCTTAGATAAATAAGTGTACAAAGAAAAAAGTAAAAAAATAAATTATCGCAATGAATTTTTTGAAGTGGCGAAGTGAGACATTTACTTACCCCGGTTTAATATGATCACTCCTCATACGAAAAGAATGCTACCTCAAGCAGGTGGAGAAGGGGTTAATCTGGAGGCTTGAAAGTTGTAAAAATTTCAAGAATGTCATTTGAAAATCTTGTAAAATCCTATCGGGCATATTTTGCAAAATGAAAAAAAGGTTAGGGGCATTGAGTAAAACTTTTGTCCCGCTGGCCCTAGTTGTGGGCTAGTTATGGGGCAGTTGTTGCCATCCGTATGACATCTATGGGACGACCACGTGAAGCTTTCGTTTGACCATTAATTTGCCCCTTCAATTTTGCTTTGATATTTTTCTTTTTCGGCTTTATTTTTTATTAAGTTCACCTTTGCCGATGTCCCTTGATCATCTTAACGGTTTGGATCTTTAATTTGTAGCTTGAATTTTGTAATTTTATTTTCTCACTTGAAAAGGCACAAATCCACATATTTTCTTGGTCAAATAATCTTGATACTTCAAGAACCCACAAAATGTGAATTTTCGTTTGATCCAAACCATTCATCGTGTTGCTTTCGACCAATTCAGCTTGAAAAAATACTTTTTGCTTCACCATGCGTGTAGATTGCTCTATGATTTTTGGCATGAGTTTATAACCGTTATTTTAGAAATGAGTTTGTGGGCTTTAAATGGTTTCTACAAAAATCATCTTGGGCTTCCAAGTGCATGAGATAAAATAAAATAAAAAATAGGCCATCATTTTTATGTGAGCTCAACATGTGCATCACTATCTAGGCTTGTGGGTGGAAAATTATTTTTTTTTGCCTTTATATTTAGGCGGGGCGTCCACACAAATATACGTATTTTATTTCTAAAGCCGTAAATAATCTTCACATAATTTGACCCTAGTTGCAAATTTACCCACTTCATCATGGTAATGTCATGTTCCCGTTATAACATCATTACAATGTTGAAATATTTATAATCCAATACAAACTATATTTGCAAATGTAGATTGCAAATCACTGTTAAGTTCCAAACTTTGACACATTAAGATAAATTTTAAACAATTTAAGAATATCCAAAAAATAAAGTGAAAAAAGGAACAATGGGATGGAAAATCTCTAAGAGAGTCTTACCCAAGACAAACCAAAATTTCTCTTTAAGGGAAAGAAGATATCGCTCCTCTGAAAACCCCTAAGTATTGGCAATGAAGAGAATAGTGAAACTTATGATGTTGCCAAAAATGCTAAGGAATTATGCAAATTTGAAAGTTAAAGATAAATGTGAAAAAAGTTAAATGAGCTGAAGTAAAAATGAGGATGTCCGTTGATAAGACTTGGCGAGATGAATTTTGATAAAAAGCTTGATCGAATTCTAAGACATTCTTACATATTTCTTGGATAAATTTGAATTTTTGCAGCTAATAGACTGATTGTACTACAGACCTTCAAGACTTGATTTGCATACACTTATTTTGAAATAAAATGAGGCAAACTTGGAGTTGACTCGATTAGAGATGTATTTAGGCATGGATGAAATATCTAACACAATTAAAATTAGCGTGGATGCCTACGGGTGAGGTTTGAACGATAGGTTTAATGTATTAATAAAAGGGACTTAGTTGTAGTGTTTAACTCAAAAGAATTTCTAACTCAAGTGTAATGGGCAAGCAGAATTGGGTTCAAATTTTAAGTGAAATTTGAAATGTATTAGGACAAGCCACCAGGGGCGTAGCCCTGCTGAATGGCATCCTAACCTTTATGTTATTCGACTTGAGTTTGAAATGAGAAAGGGAGTGCTTGTCTCCCATATATTATGGCGCTTCTGTTTCCATTTGTATTAAGTTCGTAGTCTTTTATTATTTAGGGTAAAAATACAAAAAGTAAGATTTTATAAAAAAAAAAAATACTATCATAGGAGAAGTGATTTTTATTAGCCTGTGCTAAGCAAATGTTACACTTAGCCCACTTCAAAAAACTCATTTACAACACTATTTTTCATTTTCTTTCTTCACACTTGTTTATCTAATGTTTTTAACGTATAATCCAAAATTTACAATTTTTCCATAAGTGTATATATTTTTTGGATATTTTTAAAGATAAATGTATTTTAAATACATTTGTACACACGAATATTTAAAAATCTTAAAAAAAATATATAGACATCCAAAAATAGTAAAACTTGAATTATACGTTAATTGCATAAGGAAACAAGTACACCAAGAAAAAAGTAAAAAATATTTTAAAAGAGTTTTTTGAGGTTTGCTAAGCAAGACATTTTCTTAGGCTGGGTTGACTGGATTATTACACGAAACAAAAAAGAAGCGATCCTGTTAGTCCAGGCTAAGCAAATAACTTAGTTCACCTCAAAAAACTCATTTAAAGCATTTTTTTGTAGACGAACATTTTTAAAAATCTCAAAAAATATATACACATATCTAAAAAAGGTAAAATTTTGTTTATATATTGAGTATACTTAGATAAACAAGTGTATAAAGAAAAAAGAAAAAAGAAAAAAATATATTTTCAACAAATTTTTTAAGGTGAACTAAACGGGCTGTTTGCTTATCATTTCTCATACATAATGGTCAAAGGTACTTAATGGAATATTATATACATGTAAATAAGTATGCATAAGTAGAGAAAATTTTCATTCTATAATTTTTATATATAACCAATTTTTACACTATAGCCTCACGGGAGTACTGCAGCCTAAGACTTTTTTTTGATAGAAGATGAAGCTTAAGACTTAAACGGTGACCATGTATGCAAAATCTCATTTCACATAATAGGAAATGTAACATATTGGCTTCTGCGCTATTTATAGGAATCTAGGCATAATAAGAACTCAACATACACAGACCCTAATGCACTAAATAATGGAACAAGAGAAACAACATGCAAGAAATTAGAATTCCTGCTCAACTTTAACTCACCCACGTCGCACTCAAACTTCTAAGAATCCATTTAATATATTAACTTTATAATTTATAAATAGGGTCTATCAGCAATAATATTATACAATTGATAGGGTTTTTATAACAACTTAAATAATGTTAAATACGAAAAATTAAGTACAATTTTTATTAATCATTAAGGTAAAAAAATAAAAATAAAAGAAGGATTAAAATATAATATGAATTACCATTTTATATTAATTAATTGATTACGATTATTTTTGAATTTCTTAAAATAAAAATTTGTATAATGCTAAAATCATATTCAAAATAAATAACAACCAAAATACAAATCTATAACTCCAAATAATAAACAGAAATATCAAATTAATAGTATTTGCACATGGATTGTCCAATTTCTCGTATGCATTGTCAGAATGGAGTCTGATGTTATGGGGTATGATGATGCACCTGGTCTGCAGCCAATGTATTAGGAAGCGTGACAGAAGCAAAATGGGTATTTCCTTCCAAGAGTCAAAAGTTGTAATTCTAATTGTTTGGAATATGCCTTAAGTTTTTATCATTAAGATGTTTCATTATAATAAGTATATTCCTAAGATAAAATGTTTAAAGAATTTCTTAATTTAATGTTTTAATCATCCTTTTTTCAAATCTTACTTGTTCATTGCATTTGAAATTATCTTTTTTAGCTAGATATCAATTATTACTTTACAAAAAATTTCAGCTGGTAAAAAAATCACTAAAATGTAATATTTTGAAAGGTCAAAATTATTTGTAGATTAAGTTGTTCAAGTTGTCATAGATATGGTTGTTACATTAGTTATGGATATTTAGGGTTGTATATATGTTTCTTATTGCAAGTGGTCTTTTATCTCTTGAATTGTTACACATTCTAAGAAGATGTTGCTGAATTTCCACACTAACGAAGGCTAAGGCGCTACACTCGAGTTGAACTCTTTATTTTTATATTTACTACAGAATATAATCTAAATAATATTTTCTTTCTATTTATGCATTTTGTTACATTTTAGTGATTTTCTTTTGTTACCCACCGAAATGTTTTGTAAAACGAAAACTAATTTCTAGCTAAAAAGAAAATTTCAAACATAACGAACAAGTTGGATTTTTAAAAAAATAGCTATATTACAATAAATTCGTCTATTTTAGCTTTTTGATTAGTACATTTGATTTTAATTCGACGGATTGGATTTTCCATCAAATTCACCCAATAACAAATAAAATTTTAATCCATTAAATAATTAGGAAAATGACTTCTCTAAATTTGTCATAATAAAATTATCTCATTTACAGGATGAATGCATGACTTTTAAGTTTTTAGAAATAAAATCCTAATAATCTTGATAGATATAAAAAGAAATAATAACTTATGAATAGGGATCTCCCAAGCGGACGTGGATTAGGATTAGGATAGTTCACGGCTGTAAGGTAGCATATTACCTTACGTTGATAACTATTGTTCCTCCTCCTCCCCAACATTGTACTGAGAAGCCCAAGGTTTGTTTAACATTATGTTTTGATGGGATTTGCACACTTATTCAAAGCTTATGATGATAATTTAAAAAGAGAATGATTCTGTTAAGTCGGGCTAAGTAAATACCCTGTTTAACTCACCTCAAAAAATCTGTTTATAACAAAAAAAATTATTTTTTCTTTATACACTTGTGCATCAAAGTGTATTTAATATGCAAATCAAGTTTTACTATTTTTGAATACATACATATATTTTTTTGAGATGTTTAAAAATCCATGTATATGTATGTATTTAAAATATTCTCATCTTTAAAAATTAAAAGAATATATGCGTGTATTCAAAAATGAAAAAACTTGGTTTATATTTTAAATACACTTAAACGAAAAAAGTGTAAAAAGAAAAAAGTAAAAAAATTATTGTAAATGAGTTTTTTGAGATGAGTTAAGTAGGACATTTACATTGCCCATACTAACAGGATCATTTCTCATTTAAAAGAGGTGTTCGGACACAGTAGAACTTTTAGCTTAGCTTTTATCTATTTCATAGAGAGAATTAGCTTAGCTCACATCAAAAAATCCATTTAAAGCACTTTTTTGTACACATACATGTTTAAAAATCTCAAAAAATATATACGTATATTTAAAAATGGTAAAGCTTGGTTTGTATAAAAAGTATACTAAGAAGAAACAAAGAGTTTTAGAAAGGAAGATTTTATTCTTAATAGCATTTTAATGAAGTTGAATGCAACATAACCCCCGCAATTGTGATTAGACAATGATTGCTCTTTTTTTTTATATAATGAACAAGGGTCGCTCTTGATTTTCTTAATATGAAAAAATGAAACCTCGTAAATTGATCTATGGGAGGGGTTAAAAGCAAAACATATTTATACCACATTTGTGTGCACCATCAATATACCATAAAGACAATGATATCGTGGTTACAGTTTTCTAATAACCTCTTACCTATTTTAAAATTAGCTCCGTTCTACATAACCCCTTACATTTTTAGTATTTTAATTTTTGATAATAATTCACTTCATTTATTATATTTAATATTGAGAAGTGGTCCTTTATTTAGGAATAAGCAAATGCATTGCTTAGCCTACCTCAAAAAATCCATTAAAACAACTTTATTTTGTTTTTCTCCATGCGCTTGTTCATCCAAGTGTATTTAATAAATAAATCGAGTTTTACCATTTTGAATATGTTTATATATTTTTGATATTTTTAAACATCTATATGTATATATGTGTTTAAAATACTCTTTTTTTTAAATACCTAAAAAAATCTACACATATCTAAAAATGGTAAACTTGATTTATTTATATATTAAATACATTTACATAAACAAGTATATGAAGAACAAAATAAACAAAAAAAATGTTGTAAATGCGTTTTTTGAAATGGGCTAAGCAGGACATTTGTATGCAGCACTTTATGGAGTTATTTATCTATATAAATATTATATTTTAGACGGTTTAAACATTGTATACAAAATTTTAAAATCGATATTTAATACTAAATTATTTTATTATATTGATTTTATATACGTGTAAATAGGTCTTATAAGTAATGATACTAGACATATATAATTCAATACTTTGCACTCTAAAATATTGCAACCAATGCAACGACTACATCTTTGACAATGGAGAAAACAATATTACTTCCATCGTTTACATCTCATCACAATACATGGAAACAAGGCTACAACCATAGCGAAAGTGAATTCATTTTTTAAATTTTATATTTGATGTGTTGAATTTTTAATTTGATGATTTAAAGCCGCATTTGCAACATAATTCACCACAACTATGGCGCAACACTCAAATATTTCCTATAGTTAAAAGATACACTCTTTTATTTTTTTAAATTATGTGTTGGAATAGTTAATACATAAATTTAGTAAAGATATGTTGTATCCATTAATTAAAATTTGCTAATCCCTCCCAATGATTAGTTTATGAGGTTTAAGAGAATCAAGAGCAACCCTTGTTTAATCACAATTGTTCGGGTTTTGTTACATTCAACTTCATTCAAAAGCTATGTTCCTTTCTAAATATATTCTAAATATATTATTATTTTTTTATATTTATGTATTTTGTTACATTTTAGTTATGTTTTTTTTGTTACCCACCGAAATTTTCTGTAAAATAATAACTAATGTCTAGCTAAAAGATAATTTCAAACATAATCAACAAGTTGGATTTAAAAAATAATCACAACCAATATACAAGCAATTGTAGTTTCCATGAAGAGTACAGCAGGTTACATTTTAGATTTCTTTTTATAATAAAACTTAGAGTACAAACAACATATCGCTGCAATAAATTGTAGCATTCCCGACAAAAGTGATGACCATTTCCTGCTCAGTTTGTTGCGTTTGCATTCTTATTTCTAGATATTAGAAACAAAACGACAACATTTTTGGCACTCGTGGGTATAAGCAACAGGCTAATAATCATATATACTCACTGCCTTAAATTATTTACTCGGTCGAAAATGAATACTACCTCACGATATCATTTTATTTCCAATCATCGTTATATCCTACATGCTTAATATGAACAAATCGAGTTGTATATTGTTTATGGGCAGGTAAACGGGGCTGAATAATACAAAATAAAAATGTCATAAGGTCATAATTAAATAATCATAAATCCACTAAGGCATTTTGCCTTTAAACCTCTAGCCTAAATACCAACATGTATAATTTCATCTATACATTTAATGGGTAATTTGCATATGGGCTCTTTTTTATCGATGTAATCAATATTTTGGATAATTTCATCCATACTCACTTAATTCGACTATAATTATAGATATACTCATATAATTTTCAATCATATATAATCTCTACATAGTTTGATCATAATCGCAAATATACGTAATTTCAAAAATTGAGTGAGTATATTTTATTTTTACAAATATACCCGCGTTAGTTTACATATTTTTGTAAATATACTGAAGTCATGACGGTGCAATAACTGTGTCAAAATAGCATTTGGATATTTGCAGTTATGGTCAAACTATGTAACGTGATTTGTTATTTTTAAAACTATCTTTGTACATTTTATTAAAATATTTACTTTGTAATTGATATTAGTTCCGTGTATAATATATCATACAAATTTTTTGTGCAAGTACATTTCATTATGTTGAACGCACGAAATTCAATTTGGAAAATAATTAATATTATAAAAGGCAATTTGTATGGGTATCTAATACATTTAGTTTTTAATCAGTAGTTTCCACGTAAAAATAATAACGAATAAACAGTCAGGATGTTTTATTATGGGTAGTTTGGTTTCCAGGTAAGACTTTTTGATAAAAAAAATTTATAGATGTTTAAAAATATCAAAAAATAAATCATATCAATAAATGGTAAAACTTAATTTATATGTTAAATGCTCTTAAATAAATAAGTATATAAAAAAAAAGTAAAAAAAAATTGTCGAATGAGTTTTTTTGAAGTGGCCAAGTGAGACATTACTTATCCCTAGTTAATATGATTACTCCTCATACAAAAAAAATGCTACCTCAAGCAGGTAGAGAAGGGGTCAATCCAAAGGTTTGAAAGTCGTAAAAATTTAAAGAATGTCTTTTGAGAATCTTGTAAAAATCCTATTGGGCATATTTTGCAAAATGAAAACAGATGAGGCGCTTCGCGTAAAATTTTTGTCCGGTTGGGCCTAGCTATGGGCTAGCTATGGGGCAGCTATGGCCGGCCGTATGAGAACTATGGAACGGCCATGTGAAGCTTTCCTTTCACCATTAATTTGCACCTTCAATTTAATATTTTAATCGTCTTTTTTTCAAATCTCACTTGTTCATTACATTTGAAATTATCATTTTTAGCTAGATATCAATTATTATTTTACAAAAATTTTCGACAGGTAAAAAAATATTAAAATGTAACATTTTAAAAAGATAATATTAGATTAAGTTGTCCATGTTGTCATAGATATGGTTGTTACATTACCTGTGGATATTTAGAGTTGTATATGTATTTTCTTATTACAAGTGGTCTTTTATCTCCTGAATTATTACAAATTCTCAAATTGTTACGGATTCTAAGAAGATGTTGTTGAATTTCCACAGTAATAACTGCTAACGCGCTACACTCAAGCTCAACTCTTTATTTTTATACTTACTAAAAGATATAATCTAAACATATTATCTAAATGATATTTTCCTTATATATGCATTTTGTTACATTTTAGTGATTTTGTTTTGTAACCCACCGAAATGTATTGTAAAATAATAACTAATTTCTAGCTAAAAAGAAAATTTCAAACATAACGAGCAAGTTAGATTTTAAGAAAAAATAGGCATATTCCATTAAATTCTTCTATTTTAGCTTTTTAATTAGTACATTCGATTTTAATTCGATGGAATGGACTTTCCATCAAATTCACCCAATAATAAATAAAATTTTAATCCATTAAATAATTAGGTAAACGACTTCTTTAAATATATCATAACAAAATTATCTCATTTACATGATGAATGCATAACTTTTAAGCTTTTAGAAATAAAATCCTAATAATCTTGATAGATCTAAAAAGAATCAACAACTTATAAATTGAGATCTCCCGAACGGATGTTGATTAGGATTAGGAGAGTTCACGACTGTAAGGTAGCATATTATCTTACATTGATAACTATTGTGCCTCCCTTTCCAACATTGTATGGAGAAGCCAAAGGGTTGTTTAACATTATGTTTTGATGGAATTTGCACACTTATTCAAACCTTATGATGATAATTTAAAAAGAGGAATGAAAAAATTTACACATATCTAAAAATGGTACACTTGATTTATTTATATGTTAAATATACGTAAATTAACAAGTATAGAATTATTTATCTATATAAATATTATATTCGAGATGGTTTAAATATTGTATTAAAAATTTTAAAATTGATTTTTAATAAACTGTAGCATTCGCGGCAAAAGTGATGACCATTTTTTGCTCTGTTTGTTGTCTCTGTGCTCTTATTTCTAGAGATTAGAAACAAAATGACAACATTTTCAGCGCTCGTGGGTATAAGCAACAGGCTAATAATTATATATACTCGCTGCCTTAAATTCCTTACATTATTTACCCGGTCGAAAATGAATTCAAATTTCTAAATGACAAAATTTAGTTGAGGTCCACATAACTGAAAAAAAAAATTTTAAAAATAATTTAAGAGCGAACGTCCACTTTTCATTATCATCTAAACAACCACACGCATTCATTGATTCACTATAAGATTGATAAATTTGCTTTCCATTCCACGTAATTTGAAGTGACTCGGTACCTAAAAAGTGTAGAGACTTAAATATAGTGAGCAGAAGGAAAAATAAAAAATAAAAAACCCCAAATACTTTAAAATACTATGAGAAGTTGAAATGGATTAATATTAACAAATCGAGTTGTATATTGCTTACGGGTAGGTAAAAGGGGCTGAATAAAAAAAAAAAAAATCTCACAAGGTCATAATTCAATAATCATAAATCCACTAAGGCATTTGCCTTTAAACCTCCAGCCTAAACACCAATATGTAGTTGTAAAATAGAAACTTAACTAGACCAAAGATCTTACCCAATAAATACTCACTAATTAAAATTGAAAAATAATTGGAATTTA
The DNA here is from genome assembly GCA_030490835.1 of Annona cherimola. Lineage (NCBI taxonomy): Eukaryota > Viridiplantae > Streptophyta > Magnoliopsida > Magnoliales > Annonaceae > Annona > Annona cherimola. The sequence continues at coordinate 3,127,102 of CM059971.1, read as the reverse complement.
TACCCTGTGGTATTATCACGCAGTAAATAAAGAAAGCAAGTAAATATGTAAAACCTAAAAGTGTACTACTAGCAAGAAAGTAGCAAATAGAGAAGAAAGAGGAAAGAGTTAGGGAGAGACATGAGAGAAGATAGAGAGAGAATTGAGGCGGAGAGGAAAAGGAAAAGAAAATGATAGAGAGGGAGGGAAATGATAGCACAACTAATTACTAACAGCATAAATTAAAACTAAACAAAGAAAGCAATTAAATGCAAAAATAAAATTTCATCAAAAAGAAAATGATAGAGAGAGATGGAAATGAAAGCACAACTAATTAATAACAGCATAAATTAAAACTAAACTAAGAAAGCAATTAAAGGAATGCAAAAATAAAATTTTATCTATGAAAGTAGTAAAAGAAAATGCATTAAATTTAATCAAAAATTACAAAGCATGAACTAAAGTACTAAATCTAATCAAAGAATTAAAACTGTAAATTTAAAATTAACAATTGCGATACTGAAAACTAACTACAAAGCAAGAATAAAATTTACATCACTCAAGTATGAAGAGCAAGTCTCCACCAAAGGGCGTTTTATAACGAAAGCTCCAAAAGATATCAAGTAGGAGAGTTGAGTTTATTCAAAATAGAAAGCAAACAAAGTCCCAAAAAAAAAAGTGGATAAACTAAATTAAACAAGATATGAAGACGCTAAAGATTACTAAAAACATAATTAAGAATAACACAACAAAATCCATGCAGCTGACCATACAGGTAGGAAATAACTAACAATGATGGTGATGAAATGGAGGGAGGGCATGCAAGGAATAAAACGCACTGAGCAACAAGCATGTGTTAATACCTGCTCATAAGTGAAAGCAATGCGTCTGTTGGAGGATATAATGTCAATCCATTGTGGGTTACCTCTGTATAATATCCGGTGCAAATTAGATAAAGAACCTACTATAATTCTCGTCAACGGAAAAATCTCAGCTACATGGGACATGTTTCAATATGTGGATGAACACCTACATGCGACATCATTATCATGCACACACAAGTTTTTGATGAACCCTTTTTTTCAATCCAAATACTGAAAATCACTTACTTTTCAACTTACTTTTAATCATTTTCTCACATAACTACCCTACTAAGCCTTCCAACTTTACCCCCGTCTTATAGCATCATTGGAACTACTCTGAGGATTCTGATTGAAAGACGATAGCATCATTCCAATTTGGAAATAGAGGGGGTCAACCTAGCAAATTGCATTTACTTCCCCATGGAAGCTATCATGGAAGCTACCACATATCAATTAAGTAAATAGTAACAATAGAATCTTGAGGTTGGCGAAATGCATATATTCTTCTGGTTTCTAGGGTTAGGCACCCTTTGTTCGACGAGCACGACTCATCTGACATTGGGTCTGTGGAATGAAGAGTTCCCACAGCAAACAAGCTAATCCATGAACTTCAATGTGAAACAAGGAAAATGAATTCAATCAATGCAAAAGGCACTCTTTTACAGATAATAAAAGGAAATATCTATATTAAAAATAATTATAATAACTAATAATAACAGCAACATCAACAGTTTGGGAGCAAGGCTGGTGAATAAAGAGGTAGTTTTATAGAGGGGATGAAGTTCCACAATTCAAGGGCAACGGGATGCAAAAACAAATTGATGGTCGTTTATGTCCTACTCAATTGCAAATCTATACCAAAATTCAAATTTTAACTAAGCCGCACTCTTGAAGACATGAATAATCTTACGGCTGTCGGAAAGGTTGAAATAAGATGCTCACATATGGGTGCTGCCTCTAAACTTGGAAGGAGCTGCAAATACAATATCATACAGATGAACCAGCGATGACATAATTGCAAGTAACTCAACGTGAATTCATAAGGTAAATCACCAGTGACTCATTAGCAATAATTTTGATGGCTTCAGCACTGTATCAACGATGCCTAATGTATAACATTCTTCGTTTTAGGTTAGATTATCTAAATTAATTGGTGTCATTAATTGAGAGCATGATTTGATTAAAAATTAAACAAGGATCCTTCTGAATACACAGCTCTTTAAGAAATTGATTACGATTTGGAATATTGAATAACATCAAAGAGCGAAATCTTAACGTGAACTTACTTTCTAGTTTAGAAACAGATTGGCCATTACTGAGGATCAACTGCTGTAATTCTTTAAAATATAATTTTGATGAGGTAGTAGGTCATTAAGTAGATGTGATAAAGAATTTTCTTTTTGATGCCCTAGTGGCTCATTTTAATTTCATAAGCTTCTAATTAGCATCAATGATCTAAAAATTGGCTTTGTATGGCTGGCCATTGTGTTTGTGAATATGGAGGATAAGAATGCATTTACCGATTTGCCCAATAAGAGGAATTTGTCGAGTCCGAATCACAGGTATTTGGCAATGAATTGCAATCAGGCATAGAGAATTCCTGAAAATTTTGAGCTTCTTGTAAAGTTTGGTTAGCAAGTAAATGAAAATTTTAAAATTTATCACACGTCCAACTTAAACATTGCTAGTCGCTTAGCAAAAAAAATGATATATAATGCATAATATATGTTAAAGTTAAATGTCAATGTACTACAAATTTAGCAGAGATAAAAATCTTGGTGCATTGCTAATTTTGATAGTGAGCTTTAGAAATAAATTTTATTAGTTTATAAGTAAAATTTTTTCATGAAGCACATAAAAAAGTAGAGCACGTGTATATGTGTACTAGTGAACATGTAGCACTAGATGAAGCATTTTCAACTTATCCAATCTAAGTAACCTTCGTATCAGAAGTATGACAGTGACAGTTATTCTTTATTCTTTATTTTTTTCTCCCCTCACCATATTTCAGAGTATCTGGGGTTCTTTCATTCATCCCCTCACCATATTTCAGGGTATCTGGGGTTCTTTCATTCATCCCCTCACCATATTTCAGGATATCTGGGGTTCTTTCATTCATCCCCTCATCATATTTCAGGGTATCTGGGGTTCTTTCATTCATCCCCTCACCATATTTCAGGGTATCCAGGAATTTTTTTTATTTTTATTTTTTCCCTCACCATATTTCAGGGTATCTGGGAATTTTTTTTTTTTTTTCCTTTCCCTCGCCTTTTTACGCGAGTCTCTACACTTTTGAGGTGTTGAGCCTCGGTTACTAAGATTTTTGGGTTTTTTTTAAAAAAAACTTACTAACAACTGTCAAACATAATGATAATGAAAGCTACTGGCTTGGATAAGAGGAAGAACATCATATCATCTTTGTGCCCACCCACCTCACTAGTGTGCAAGTGCAATTGGTGCTAAAAAATTTTAAATGTGCCACGAAAACATTTTTTTCAAATATAACTAATTATAGTTTAATTATTTTAGAGGAAGTCTCGGTGTATTACTAATTTTAGCAAGGATAAGAATCCCATTGCATTCCTCCTTTTGATGGTGGGCTTTAGAAGTGAATTTCATTAGTTTATAAGTAAAAAAAATTTTATGACGCAAATAAAAAAGTAGAGCACGTGTATATGTATACTAATGAAAATATAGGCACTAAATGAATTATTTTCGACTCATCCAATCAAAGTAACAGCCATATCAAAATTATGATAGTGATAGTTATTCTTTTTTTCTCTCCTCACCATATTTCAGGGTATCTGGGGTTCTTTTTTTTTTCTTCCCCTCACCATATTTCAGGGTATCTGGGGAATCTTTTTCTTTTTTTTCCTTCTTCCCCTCACCATTTTACGCGAGTCTCTACACTTGTTAGGTGCCGAGCCCCGGTTACTAAGATTTTTGGGGTTCCTTTTTTTTTTTTACGTACTAACAGCTATCAATCATAATGATAATGAAAGTTATTTGCTTGGATAAGAGGAAACAAATCATATCATCTTTGTGCCCATCAGTTTCATTAGTGTGCAAGTGCAGTTGACGCTGACAAATTTTAGATGCACTATGAAAATAATTTTTTCAAATATATCTAATCATAGTTTGCTTCTCAGCTCACTACCAAGCACAGCAGATACACTTTCATATTATCTCTATGCTCTTTTTTCAATATATATACTTTTACTTTTTTAAAAATATTTCTCTTTTTATATACTATTTCCAAATTTTCCTTCTTATTTATTTATTTTTTCTTTTTTATTCTCTTTTCTTTTCCTTTCGCTTTTTTAAATTTTATTTTTAAAAAATTTAAGCTAAACAAACCCAGCCCCTAACTTAAATGTTGTTATCTTTAATATACATGCACAAAATATAATTTTATGAAAATAAGATGGCAAGGAAAGAGACAACCTGAGAGCGCCGACGGCAGTTTGATTAGACTGTTGAATAATCGAACCTGAAAAAGAAGCCAAACAAAGACAGAATAAATATAAATTGGGGAAAGACTTCAAACCGTTTAATCGGTAATCCATCCGGCCTACTTCAAATTTGCTTTTGTCTAAACACATCAGTTTGGTGATACAAATGCTTACTTTTGATTTCATGATTCGTAGGAATTTTACTTCTATCGGTTACGTTATTACTAACCAATCATCTCTTATTTATTTTCATATTGTTTATTTTATGGCTACATACATTTCTCTCTCGTTAATTATGTTTTAATTGAGATTCTTAAAATAGTTTTTAACTAAATAAGAAAAGTTAAATAGTTCATGCAAAAAGAGACATGTTCATATATATAGAACAAAAAAACAGTGTAAACACTAATGAAAAGGGAAGATGATGGCTCCCACACTTAAGCTCACAACTACAGATGCTGCAGTTTGGAGACAGAATCATGGAAACATAAAAGAGTGGCTACTCAAAGTCAAATATTATAGAGAAGTTAGTCAATGAAATTGGCAGCCACAGGGTAACCCAAAGGGTAATCTGATGGTGTTTTCAGTTGGCAGCCTAGTATTCACGGATCATCAGCCCATTATATCAAACATTCCATCGTTTCCTCCAACCAAGCAGTTCCAAGTGAACCACCACATATAATTCGTCCCTACAGAAAAATCTAATCATTTTCTTCTTTATAGACATACATACGAGCACGACGTTTAATATCTGATGTGTGGCAGGATAATCATAACAAATGCCTTTGCTCTAGAGGCAACATTGTAGACATTCTGAAGAGAAAAGTGGTGACAATAAAGTTTTACGAGGAATCTAAGTACTCTCGAATTTCGGTAAGTTCCTGGTCGAAAATGATTCTATAGATAGAAATTACGAACAAATAAACCAAAACAAAGGTGAAAGATCTTTTACAGTCGCCTGTAATGCAACTTGAAAGGTGAGCCTCTCATCATTTTCCTTATTCCTTGTCCCTCCTGTCAGGTGTTGAAGAGGGTTGAGAAAATGAATAAGGTTTATTGTGCACTAGATATTTAGGGTAACTAATTTCTTCAAGAATGAATACATCAGCATCAGCATCTGAATTATAACTTTCCTCAACACATGATACGGAAGGTAGGATCATGTGGATGAGCTATAAAATCTTAGAGCAGACTTACTGGATAGAACATTGTAACTCTACACAGTGTGCACCGTAGACAAAATTACACGAGGTAAAAACTTTCCTCAACACATGGTACGAAAGGCAGGATCAAGTGGACTTTCCCAATAAATATATCAATTACGCCCAACAAACAATCAAGATATAAATTGGCAGGAAAATTACCAAAAAGGTCCCATTTTGAAAAATAGTAGAAAAAAGTGTAGATTAAGGTGGAGAACAACATTCCCAAGGCGCTGACACATCTAATAACTGGAACATCCAAAGAGCCTTTGTGGAATATCAATCAGCAATTGAAATTTTAATATCAGATCAGACACGTGTTCCGGGATTGAGATTGCAAAGAGGATCACCAAAGAGAGGCAGACTTACTGGTTAGAACATTGGAACTGTACACCGCGTACAGTATGGACAAAATTACGCAATGTAAAAACCTTCCTCTGTTCATGAAGATCTGACTTTCAGGTAGAACGGAAGATTGAAGGAAGGACGTCTCCTAAGTGCAAAATATAACGGAAAAAACGCATTGAGAGAACGACCGCATTACTTGGAGCTTTGTGTGAATTACCTTAGGCTACAACAAACCAATCCATTGCAATCAAAAAATTCTCCTAAACCTATCTATTGCGCACGTGATCCGACCTAAGCTGTTTGCAGGATCTAATAAACCCTAATACGAGTGAATAATTTGGAGATCACCCCTCACAGAGCACCTCAACAATTCGAATTATTTCACTCTGTAATCGTAAAAACCAAGGAAGTGGCGGATCAGACAAATCTTCATAATATTCTCGGAAAAAAGTTCGAATATGAAAATTGACAAAACGCCCATTTCATTGGAAGTGAAATTTTGAAAAGAGAAAAGAGAAAAGAATACCGCGGGTTGATGATAGGGCTTATCGGGCTCGGCGATGATGGCGACCATGCTACCGATGTCGATGAAAAAATCCTCCGAATCACCGCCATGGAAATCGCCGTACGCCAGAATATTGAAACTGTCGGCTTGCAACATCAGTAAGGAATCATGGAAAACGATACAGAGAATGAAGATTTGGAGAATCGCAGGGCGGATCCCTAAATTACAGTTAGATTTTTTAAGTTGAGGTTGGATGAACGAAATATCTAGAAGAAAGACGGGCAGAACGATGCTAACGTGCGTGCGAGAAAAACCGGAGGGAGTTAAGGAGGGAGGGAGAACTGGAGGCGGAAGGTGCGAGAAAAGCCGGAGCGAGGGAGGTAAGGAGGGAGAGAGATCGGGAGGCGGAAGGTGCGAGAAAAGCCGGAGGGAGGTAAGGAGGGAGAGAGATCTGGAGGCGGAAGGTGCGAGAAAAACCGGAGGGAGGGAGGTAAGGAGGGAGAGAGATCTGAAGGCGGAAGGTGAAAAACAGGAGGAAGGTAAGGAGGGAGAGAGATCTAGAGGCGGAAGGTGAAAAGGTTTTCCCGCAACGTTCACCACGCGATCGGTCAAAAGAAAGCGCTGAAAGTTTTCCGAAATTAGAAAGGCCTAGATTTGAAAGGGCATAGGGAGCGGGAGCGGGAGCGGAGTGGCGGCCAAAGACCTGGCTATGCTTGGGATTCAGATTAATAAAAGAAAAAGAAGGTTAAAGAGGGATCGAGTTGGGAGATGGGAACGGTGTTTGATGGTTGGATAGTTTGCATATCCGCCCTCTTTATACCATATAATCAATATTTTGAAGAATTTCCATCTATATTTACTTAATTTAATTATAAGTATAGATATACTCTTATAATTTCGAATTATAAATAATTTTCATATAGTTTGATCATAATTGCAAATATACGCTGTCACGGCGATGTTATTGCATCATCATGGCATGGATATATTTATAAAAATACACAACTATATTGGTACATTTGTAATTTTAAAAATTATGTAAGTATATTTTAATTTTGCAAATACACACATGGAGTTTGTATATCTTTGCTAATATACTCACGTCATGACGGTGCAATAACGACATCATAATGGCGTGGATGTATTTGCAATATGGTCAAACTATATAGAGTTATTTGTTATTCCTAAAATTATGTTGGTACATTTACAATTATTATTAAATTAAATGGGTGTATTTGCTTATTACCTAATATTTCCATATTCAGGATAAAGGCTGCAAGTGGCATTCTATGGGTAATTTGCATATCCGCTCTTTTTTCATGATATAATCAATATTTCGGATAATTTTCATCTATACTCACTGAATTTGACTATAATTATAAATATACTCATGTAATTTTCAATCATAAATAATCTCTGCATAGTTTGATTATAATCGTAAATATATGGAAGTTTTAAAATTAAGTGAGTATTTTTTATTTTTACAAATATAACCACGTAGTTTGTATATCTTTATAAATATACTCAAGTCATGACGGCGCAATAACCGTGTCATAATAGCGTTGGGATATTTACAATTATAGTCAAACTATGTAGTGTTATATGTTATTTAAACTATGTTGGTGCATTTTATTAAAATATTTATTTTTGTAATTGATATTAGTTACGTGTATAACATATCATTCTAAATTTTTCTTTAAGTATATTTCATTATGTTGAACGTACAAAATTCAATTTGGAACATAATTAATATTATAAAAGGCAATGCGTATGCGTACCTAATACATTTATTTTTTAATCAGTAATTTCAACATAAAAACAATAATGAATAAACTGGTCGAATGTTTTATTATGGGTGTGTTTGGTTTCAATGTAAAACTTTTTGATAAAAAACTTTTAAGAAAGTTTTAAAATTAATAGAAAATCGTGTGATATAACAGCCGTAGTAATGAGGTGTAAAGGAAATAAAATTAAAATACATATGTTAGCTGTATAGATAGTTGTATGAAAATGACTGAAAAATAGAATTGTTCATGTAGGAAAATGTGTAAAATTAATTAAAAATAGAGTAGTTACGGGGAGCAAAAAGTTTTTTAGTGAAACTCTTTTGTTGATATTTTCTTCACTCAACTAAACACGCCTTATAATTATAAAAAATTACTGTATAAAAATATTTTGTCCTCGGGCACATTGCTCTTTAAAAATTAGGTTGTATTAGAACAAGTTTTTACCAAAATAGCTATGCATATAATATCAAGGAAATAAAAAAACCTAAAACTGTAAAACTCTATTCCACATATTCTCACTGCTCATTAAGGATCAGAGGAAGACGGACGTCAGGACCCAAGTGAGTTCTTAAAATTCAAAGATATTTTGAGTCCGAACTTAGCAACCTAATCTTCACAATGATTCTACGCATAATATATGTTGACCCAACTAGTTTCAATATTTTGGGCCCAATCTTAACAAACTAGTAATCTGCAAAATAATTTTACGGATAACAGATATGTGGACCCAAATTGTATCAACTCATCGAATATTTATCGATCATAAAGTTAGTATATTTGTAAAGCGGCTAAATTTGCATTTAATGGGGCTAAATATGCATTTTTTAAAAAAATGCAATGGACCGAACCAATATACGTGCTTTCTTTTTTTTTAGAAAAAAAAAAAGAGAAATGACCGGATGAGATGAGCCAAACTTACTCATCATGCATGTGATGGTGATGGCCTCCAGAATTAAATAGCGCTAGATGAGAAGAAGTGTGCCAAGGGGAATGATGGAAAATGAGATTAGCGATGGTATGCTTTATGGGTGAGGATGGAAAACAATCAAAGGGCCGATGTAGGAATTTTAGATTAAAAAAAATAATCATGTTAGCCTAGTCTAAGCAAATGCTTTGCTCAGTCCACCCCAAACAATTCATTTACTACACAATTCATTTACTACATCTTTTTTTTTAAAAAAAAATTCTTGATACACTTGTTTATCTATATGTATTTAACATATAAATCAAGTTTTGCTATTTTTCGATATGTGCATATATTTTTTAGATTTTAAAGTAAAAGTATTTTAAATACATCTATATTATAGATGTTTAAAAATATCAAAAAATATATAATCATATCAAAAAATAGTAAAACTTGGTTTACATGTTGAATGCTCTTAGATAAACAAGTGTACAAAGAAAAAAGTAAAAAAATAAATTATCGCAATGAATTTTTTGAAGTGGCGAAGTGAGACATTTACTTACCCCGGTTTAATATGATCACTCCTCATACGAAAAGAATGCTACCTCAAGCAGGTGGAGAAGGGGTTAATCTGGAGGCTTGAAAGTTGTAAAAATTTCAAGAATGTCATTTGAAAATCTTGTAAAATCCTATCAGGCGTATTTTGCAAACTGAAAGAAAGGTTAGGGGCATTGAGTAAAACTTTTGTCCCGCTGGCCCTAGTTGTGGGCCAGCTATGGGGCAGTTGTGGCCATCCGTATGACATCTATGGGACGACCACGTGAAGCTTTCCTTTGACCATTAATTTGCACCTTCAATTTTGCTTTGATATTTTTCTTTCTCGGCTTTATTTTTTATTAAGTTCACCTTTGCCGATGTCCCTTGATCATCTTAATGGTTTGGATCTTTAATTTGCAGCTTGAATTTTGTAATTTTATTTTCTAACTTGAAAAGGCACAAATCCACATATTTTCTTGGTCAAATGTATCTTGATACTTCAAAAACCCACAAAATGTGAATTTTCGTTTGATCCAAACCATTCATCGTGTTGCTTTCGACCCGTTCGGCTCGAAAAAATACTTTTTGCTTCACCATGCGTGTAGATTGCTCTATGATTTTTGGCACAGGTTTATAGCCGTTATTTTAGAAATGAGTTTGTGGGCTTTAAATGGTTTCTACAAAAATCATCTTGGGCTTCCAAGTGCACGAGTTAAAAAAAAAAAAATATAGGCCATCATTTTTACGTGAGCTCAACACGTGCATCACTATCTAGGCTTGTGGGTGGAAAATTATTTTTTTTGCCTTTATATTTAGGCGGGGCGTCCACACAAATATACGTATTTTATTTCTAAAGCCGTAAGTAATCTTCACATAATTTGACCCTGGTTGCAAATTTACCCACTTCATCATGGTAATGTCATGTTTCCGTTATAACATCATTACAATGTTGAAATATTTATAATCCAATACAAACTATATAAGTACATTTGCAAATGTAGATTGCAAATCACTGTTAAGTTCAGAACTTTGACACATTAAGATAAATTTTAAATAATTTAAGAACATCAAAAAAATGAAGTGAAAAAAGGAACAATGGGATGGAAAATCTATAAGAGTGTCTTACCCAAGACAAACCAAAATTTCTCTTTAAGGGAAAGAAGATATCGCTCCTCTGGAAACCCCTAAGCATTGGCAATGAAGAGAATAGTGAAACATATGATGTTGCCGAAAATGCTATGGAATTATGCAAAAATTCATTTACAACAATTTTATTTTGTTTTTTTCTCCATACACTTGTTTATCTAAGTGTATTTAACAAATAAGTCAAGTTTTAATATTTTTGAATATGTTTATGTATTTTTTGAGATTTTTACATGTCTATATGTATATATGTATTTAAAATACTCTTATTTTTAAATATCTAAAAAAAATTTATACATATCTAAAAATGGTAAAACTTGATTTATTTATATGTTAAATATACTCAAATAAACAAATATAAGAAGTACAAAACAAAAAAAAAATGTTGATGCAAACCAAGTGTTTGTCGTTAAGAGCACTGTGATCACCAGTTTAATTTAAATTAACCGAAACACATTAAAGCTACCACTATACGAGTGATAGTGTAGAATAATGGTGAGTCGGGTCGAATCCACAGAGAGGCTATATATTTTGAATTATTTTAAGCAAAAATAAAAGAGAAAAGTGAAAGAGGGTGCAGAGAAGAAAAAGAAAGAAATTAGGGAGAAAGGAGAAGAAATTAGAGAGGGAAGAAAGAAGAGAGAGAAAGAGACAGAGAAAGGAAAGAAGAAATTGCAAATAACTAAAAATTAAATCTAAACTAGGACAGTAATTAAAAGACTACAGAAATTAATCTACGAAAGCAGGAATGAAAATTGCATTAAATGTAATCTAAGAATTACAATGCATAAAGCAATAAATCTATGCTAAATATTACAAATCTAAAATTAACAACTACAAAGCATTAAAGAAAAAACTATAATTAACAGACATTTATTTACCCCAATTCTTGAAAAACCACTCTTTTTGAAGAGCAATCCAAGCCTTTGGAGTTTTTCTCACTTGGCAAAGGTCCCACCTCAATGGGCCCCACTTCAAGTGATGGAAGGATGAGTTGTGTTGGGATGAGTGGAGGGGCCCTCCTTTTATAGTTGTGGGAGGGGCCCTCCCTCCCTTGTGCAATCCGATGTGGGATTGCTGCTCATTGCCATTTGCCGTAGCTTTTCTTTCTATTTTGACGAAGAGGAGGAAAACGCAGTGGCAAAATCTGCTGGCTAAAAATGTGATGCTTCCGAAATGGGTTTGCGAATTCTTCATTGGCTCTTGTTGCTGTTTGGTTCGGGCTTTGGCAATGAAATGAAGAAGCGGTGATCGTTTAAGCTGCTGCCTGCTTGGAGGATGACCGAAGAAACCATGATCCATATCTGGCCGAAGCTGCAGGGGTGCTATTGGTTGCCGTTTCTGAGAAGGAAGCTGAGTTTGGCCATTGGAATGCCGGATTTATTTGTGTGGTGCGGACGACTGGCTGGGATTTAGATGCCGGAGCTTATGAAGACTACACTGCTGCTGAAATTCATGGCTGCCGCTGGTGTTTGCTCTGCTTCCATGGATGCTACCGGTCGGCGGGCTTTTGCTGGAGCTGCTTGGATTGGGCGTTTTGGGGAAGATGGAGCACAGGTTGCAGAGGTGGGTTTCTGCTTTGCCTGAGAAGTTTCCCCAATTGCGGCAGGCCGGATTTTGGGATCGCGATTAGCAATGGCTGCCGGAGATAAAGCAGAGAAGGGACGGTGGCTGTTGATGGGTGTTTGGTAATAGAGGCGACCATTTCTGCTGGAGGCGAGGATCAATGGAAGCTGCAATGGCTGTCGTCCAGTTTTGCTTTGGATCGGTGAGCTGCCGGTAGTGAAACAGAGGGCTGCTATTATGGTTGACGGATCGGATTTTTGGGACCTGATTTGAAAACAAATTGAAAACCCGGCTGGTCGGTGGATTTTCCGTTGCTTCCGGTTGTTACTTCGGCGGTTTGCAATCTTGTCTGGACAGAGGTGGGGCATGCGATGACTGCTGGTATTGGAAAGATGGATTTGGGCATTTTGCTTGCGGCCGGTTTGGGAAGATGGAGCACCGGAATATGGTGCTCCAGCGGTGTACAGTCGCGTGTACTTAGGGGTGGGAATCGGGGCGGGTCGACCCGTGACCCGCCTCGACCCGCCCCTCTTTAAAGCCGGGGCGGGTCGGAATTATTTACCCGGCGGGGCGGAGCGGGTCAAGCATTTTAATTTTCTTCAAAAGTCCGGGTCGGGGCGGACCGGCCTCGCTGACCCGCAGACCCGCCCCTCTTTAAACCCTAAAACTAACTCTGTTTTCAGCCCACGACGGCACGACCTCCCGGCCTCCCGCAGCAGTGCTGCTTCCTCCCTTCCAGCCTTCACTTCAGGCTTCTAGTGCCCAGCTCGGCAGCTCAGCTCCGCCGTTCGCCTTCCATTCCACGCGTGCCTAGACATTGCCGGTCTTCCCTTCCAGCTCCCAGCTCCTCCGCCGCTCCTCCCTTCCAGGCTTCCAGCGCCCAGCACCCTTACCGATCCCGGATCCTCCCTTCCAGCTCCCAGCTCCTCCGCCGCTCCTCCCTTCCAGGCTTCCAGCACCCGACACCCTCGCCGATCAGTCCCGTTCTCTCTTGTTGCGCAGCTGGGGAAAAAGTTTCGAAGCAAGAGCTCAGAAATGTAGGTTCTCTTCTTCCTAACTATTCTTTTTCTGAAAATATTATTTCATTCTGATAATCGCTTTTATTGTTGAATCTTCTGGATGATTTCCCGCACAATATACGTGTTTTCCCGACGGATCTTTCAAAAATGGAAGCCATGTTTTCCAAACGTTGATAGTTTGTTACTCCTTCGTTCCTCAAAAAACAAAAATACTTTTTTGGGTTGTACTTGATTTGCCGACTCATTCTATTCATGTTTTGGTTTTTGTTGTGGATGATTTTGTTATTTTTTTCTTTCAACTCCATCCCTAACCCCAAACGCAACCCTAACACTGACCCTAATTCTAAAAAACTTTACAAATTCAGATTACAAGCGCTAAACCTAATTGAGTCATGAATTCAGTTAACAAAATTTCCTCCAAAATTTTAGTAGAGAATTAAAACTAGGTCATGAATTTCAAGTTCAGGTTCTACCTAGTTGATTCAGACTAATTTATCGTCAAAACCTTTGCAAAGTATTCCTTATCTTTATAAATACTTCTTGCAGTGTAGAGAAGTTAAGAAAGTTTATAAGTGTATGCTATTTTTATCGGTGAATCGTCTTCATACCATGTATGACATAACAAAAGACATGGAATGAGTTCAAAGATTCAAATTGTGAAGGGAATTTTGAACAAGGTATGTTTCATTAACTTGTTCTTATATAGGTAAATAAATATTAATGTTTTATTTAAGTATTTAAGTTTTAGTTTGACTGATTAGTAATAGATTGAAGCATATAGTAGTTAAGTTTAATATAGATTTGTCGTTATACTTGCTAGGTTCATAAATTTTTTAAAAAATCCTTACTTGACCCGCATTTTTAACCCGACCCGTTGACCCGCTCCGACCCGAATTTTGTCACGAAACCTAGTATATAAAAGTAAGGGTCAAACCGACCTTGTCCCGACCCGGTATAAAAGTAAGGGTCAAATAAGATTTTGGAAATGTAGGGTCAGGGTTGGGCACACCCCGACCCGCCCCGACCCGCCCCGATTCCCACCCCTACGTGTACTCATGCAGAAAACGAAAATGTGGATTTAAACATTTAATTTTTGTCAAAATAATTTTAATAAGCTCACAAGGATTTTTAATTTATATATATATATATTTTTTTTAGCCCCAATTTATTTTATCTTAAGGTTTCATAATAGTTTACTTTATACCCCTATTTCAAAGTGAGTCTATTTAATCCCTTTTAGCATGTCTAATTATTTTTATAATTTCATATTTTCCAAAATATTGCAAAATGACCCGTTTTATAGTAAAATTAAAGATTTTACGAAAAATATACTTTTCATGAAATTCCACTTAAAACATGCGTTTAATTAATGTTTTAATATTTAACGGTGTGCATTTAATATGAAATTAAATGAAAATTTTTAGACTTATCAATTGTCATAAATGGATTTCTTGAAATAAGCTAAGCAGGACATTTGCTTATCCTATTATGGGCTGAGGAGGATCATTCCTTTTTAATATCATTCATTTAACTAGAAAATCAAGTTTTATCTCAAATCAAATGTATGCAGCACTTTATAGGATTATTTATCTATATAAATATTATATTTAAGATGGTTTAAATATTGTATAAAAAATTTTAAAATTGATATTTAACATTAAATTATTTTATTATATTGATTCGTGTAGATAGGTCTTATACGTAATGATACTAGACAAATATAATTCAATACTTTGCAATCTTAAATATTGCAACCAATGCAACAACTACATCTTTGACAACGGTGAAAACTATATTACTTTCATCGTTTACATCTCATCACAATACATGCAAACAAGACTACAACTATAGCGGAAGTGAATTCATTTTTTAATTTGTATATTTGACGTGTTGGATTTTTAATTTCATGATCGTTTAAGCCCCATTTTTAATTTGTATCTTAGTAACCGGAGCTTGGAACCTGACAAGTGTAGAGACTTGCATAAAACGACAACGGAGAGAAAAAAATCCACACGTACCCTAAAATATCGTGAGTGGAAGGGAAAAAAAAATAAAAATCCCCTAATACTGTAAAATATTGTGAGAAGTTGCAATGGATTAATATGAACAAATCGAGTTGTATATTGTTTACGGGTAGGTAAAAGGGGCTGAATAATCACAAATAAAAATCTCATAAGGTCATAATTAAATAATCATAAATCCGCTAAGGCATTTGCCTTTAAACCTCTAGCATAAACACCAACATGTAGTTGGAAAATAGAAACTTGACTAGACCAAAGATCTTACCCAATAAATAATCACTAATTAAAATTGAAAAATAATTGAAATGTATGGTATTATAATGCAGTCAATAAAGAAAGCAAGTAAACATGTAAAACCTAGAAGTGTACTACTAGAAAGAAAGTAAGAAATTGAGAAGAAAGAGGAAAGAGGTAGGGAGAGACATGAGAGAAAATAGAGAGAGAATTGAAGAGGAGAGGAAAAAAAAAAGAAAATGGTAGGGAGAGAAGGAAATGATTGCACAACTAATGAATAACAGCATAAATTAAAACTAAAATAAGAAAGCAATTAAAGGAATGCAAAAATAAAATTTTATCGAAAAGAAAATGATAGAGAGAGATGGAAATGAAAGCACAACTAATTAATAACGGCATAAATTAAAATTAAACTAAGAAAGCAATTAAAGGAATGCAAAGATAAAATTTTATTTATGAAAGCAGTAAAAGAAAATGCATAAAATTTAATCTAAAAATTACAAAGCATGAACTAAAGTACTAAATCTAATCGAAGAATCGAAATTGTAAATTTAAAATTAACAACTGCGATACTGAAAGCAAACTACAAAGCAAGAACAAAATTTTCATCACCCGAGTATGAAGAACAAATTTCTACCAAAGGACGTTTTATAACGAAAGCTTGAATAGACATCGATTAGGAGAGTTGAGTTTATTCAAAAGAGAAAGCAGTAAGAGAATGAGACGAAGAACCAAAAAAAGTGAATAAACTAAATTAAACAAGAAATGAAGACGCTAAAGATAACTGAAAACATAATTAAAAAATACAGGTAGGAAATAACTTACAATGATCGTGATGAAATGGGGGGAGGGCATGCAAGTAATAAAACACACTGAGCAACAACCATGCGTTAATACCTGCTCATAAGTGAAGGCAACGCGTCTGTTGGAGGATGCAATGCCAATCCATTGTGGGTTACCTTTGTATAATATCCAGTGCAAATTAGATAATGAAAATCACTTACTCTTCAACTTACTTCTAATCATTTCCTCACACAACTATCCTACGCCTTTCAACTTTACCCCCATCTTATCGCATCATTGGAACTATTTTGAGGATTCTGATTGAAAGACGATAGCATCATTCCAATTTGGAAATAGAGGGGGTCAACCTAGCAAATTGCATGTCACATGTGTCACAATCTGACGGAATATTCGAAAACATAAATGATAGAAAGATTAGAAACACAATTTCACATTGGTCCTTATTCTTGGTTTGGTGGTTGGATATCCGCAGATACTATAAAAAACAATTGCAAACAAGTATTGTTTCATGACATAGGACAGACTTCATATCATTTTAACTGGCAGCAGTATGCATTAGAGACCTTGATCTTGAATCTAAAAGAGCTCATATTTCACAGATTTAACTGATAAATTGATTTTAGATAAATAGATCTCTAACTACTTTTTTGACAAAATTAAGTTACTTCCCCATGGAAACTACCACATATCAATTAAGTAAATAATAACGATAGAATCATGAGGTTGGCAAAATGCATATATTCTTCTGGTTTCTAAGGTTAGGCACACATTCTTCAATGAGCATGACCCAACTAACATTGGGTCTGTGGAATGCAGAGTTCCCACAACAACAAAGCTAATCCATGAACTTCAATGTGAAACAATGAAAATGCATTCAATGAATGCAAAAGGTACTCTTTCACAGATAATAAAAGTAAACATCTATGCTAAAAACAATTATAATAATCGATAATAACAGCAACAGCAACAGTTTGGGAGCAATACTGGTGAATAAAGTGGTAGTTTCAAAGTTTTGCCTCATCATGCAGTCGTTCGAGCTATTTGATTCGTATAGAGGGGATGAAGTTCCACAATTCAAGGGCAACAGGACGCAAAAACAAACCGATGGTCGTATATCTCCTACTCAATTGCAAATCTATACCAAAATTCAAATTTTAATTAAGCCACACTCTTGAAGACATGAATGATCTTACAGCTGTGGGAAAGGTTGAAATAAGATGCTCACATATGGGTGCTGCCTCTAAACTTGGAAGGAGCTGCAAATACAGTGTCATACAGATCAACCAGTGATGAGATAATTGCGAGTAACTCAACATGAATCCATAAGGTAAATCACCTGTGACTCATTAGCAAGAATTTTGATAGCTTCTACACTGTATCAATGATGCCTAATGTATAACACTCTTCATTTTAGTTTAGATTATCTAAATTAATTGGTGTCATTAATTGAGAGCATGATTTGATTAAAAATTAAACAAGGTTCCTTCTGAATACACGGCTCTTTGAGAAATTGATTACAATTTGGAACATATTGAATAACGTCAAAGAGCAAAATATTAACGTGAACTTACTTTCTAGTTTAGAAACAGATTGGCCATTACTGAGGATCAACTGCTGTAATTCTTCAAAAAATTTATTAAAGTTATAATTTTGATGAGATAGTAGGTTATTAAGTAGATGTGATAAAGAATTTTCCCTTTGATTCCCTAGTGGCTCATTTGTAATTTCAGAAGCTTCTAATTAGCATCAATGATCTAAAAATTGGCTTTGTATGGGTGACCATTGTGTTTGTGAATATGGAGGATAAGAATGCATTTTAACGATTTGCCCAATAAGAGGAATTTGTCCAGTCCGAACCACAGGTATTTGGAAATGAATTGCAATCAGGCATAGAGAATTCCTGAAAATTTTGAGCTTCTTCTGAAGTTTGGTTAGCAAGTAAACGAAAATTTTGAAATTTATCACACGCCCAACTTAAACATCACTAGTCCCTCAGCAAAGAAAATAATATATAATACATAATATATGTTAAAGGTAAATCTCAATGTACAACAAATTTAGCAGAGATAAAAATCTCGGTGCATTGCTAATTTTGATAGTGAGCTTTAGAAGTAAATTTTATTAGTTTATAAGTAAAAAATTTTCATGACGCACATAAAAAAGTAAAGCATGTGTGTATGTGTACTAGTGAACATGTAGCACTAGATGAAGCATTTTCAACTCATCCAATCTAAGTAACATTCGTATCAGAAGTATGACAGTGATAGTTATTCTTTATTCTTTATTTTTTCTTCTCCCCTCACCATATTTCAGGATATCTGGGGTTCTTTTATTCTTCCCCTCACCATATTTCAGGGTATCTAGGGATCTTTTTTCATTCCTTGCCATATTTCAGGGTATCTGGGAATTCTTTCTTTTTTTTCTTCCCCTCACCGTTTTACGCGAGTCTCTACACTTGTTAGGTGTTAAGCCCCGGTTACTAAGATTTTTGGGGTTTTTTTTTAAACTTACTAACAACTATCAAACATAATGATAATGAAAGTTACTTGCTTGGATAAGAGGAAAAACATCATATCATCTTTGTGCCCACCCACCTCACTAGTGTGCAAGTGCAGTTGGTGCTAAAAAAATTTAAATGCGCCAAAAAGACATTCTTTTCAAATATAACTAATTAGAGTTTGCTTATTTTAAAGGTAGTCTCGGTGGATTACTAATTTGAGCAGGGATAAAAATCTCTTTGTATTCCGCATTTTGATGATGGGCTTTAGAAGTAAATTTCATTAGTTATAATTAAAAAAAAAATTATGACGCAAATAAAAAAGTAGAGCACGTGTATATGCATACTAATGAAAATGTAGGCACTAAATGAATTATTTTCGACTCATCCAATCAAAGTGACAGTCATATCAAAATTATGATAGTGATAGTTATTTCTTTTTCTCCCCTCACCATATTTCAGGGTATCTAGGGTTCTTTTTTTCTTCCCCTCACCATATTTCAGGGTATCTGGGGTTCTTTTTTTTTTCCCCTCACCATATTTCAGGGTATCTGGGGTTCTTTTTTCTTCTTCCCTTCACCATATTTCAGGGTATCTGGGGAATTTTTTTTCCTTTTTTATCCTTCTTCCCCTCACCGTTTTACACAAGTCTTTACACTTATTAGGTGCCGAGCCCGGGTTACTAAGATTTTTGGGATTCCTTTTTTTTTTTTTTTTTTTTTTTAGTTACTAACAGCTATCAATCATAATGATAATGAAAGTGACTTGCTTGGATAAGAGGGAAAAAATCATATCATCTTTGTGCCCTTCAGTTTCATTTGTGTGCAAGTGCAATTGATGCTAACAAATTTTAGATGCACTATGAAAATAATTTTTTCAAATATATCTAATCATAGTTTGCTTTTTAGCTCACTACCAAGCATAGCAGATACACTTTGATATTATCTCTATGCTCTTTTTTCAATATATACTTTTACTTTTTTAAAAATATTTCTCATTTTATATAATATTTCTAAAATTTCCTTCTTATTTATTTATTTTTTCTTTTTTTTCTCTTTTCTTTTCCTTTCACTTTTTAAATTTTATTTTAAAAAAATTTAAGCTAAACAAAACTAGCCCCAAACATAAATGTTGTTATCTTTAATATAAATGCACAAAATATAATTTTATGGAAATAAGACGACACAGAAAGAGACAACCTAAAAGCGTCAATGGCAGTTGATTAGACTGTTGAATAATCGAATCTGAAAAAGAAACCAAACAAAGAAAAAAATAAATATAAATTGGGGAAACACTTCAAACCGTTTAATAAGTAATCCATCTGCCCTACTTCAATTTTGCTTTTGTCTAAACACATCAGTTTTGTGATATAAATGCTTACTCAGTAGAGTTTGATTTCATGATTCGTAGTAATTTTACTTCCATCGCTTACATTATTCCTAATCAATCATCTCTTATTTATTTTCATATTGTTTACTTTAGGGCTATATACATTTCTCGCTCGTTAATTATGTTTTAATTGAGATTTTTAAAATATTTTTTGACTAAATAAGGAAAGTTAAATAGTTTTAACTACTTGTAGGATATTTCCTTTTTCTACCAGTGGATGGTCCCATTAGCATACCATGATCCCCTGGCTTCAAATCAACCCCGATTCGCTGATGTAGGACTAAATTTGGAAGAAGGAGATTTTTCTGAAAGTACAAGTGCAATAGTTGATACTGTTTTTCCCAGAGTCTGTCAGGCAGCAATTAATAATAAGACCTCTGCAAAAAAACTGAACAATTGGTGAAAAAGTAAAATTTGATCATAATTGTCAGCACTCCACCTGGTCATCGGCAAGAATTCCTCTAGAGCAGTGTAAACCGTTTGCTTCCTTTTGGACCATCCATGATGATGCTATTCGCTGTAAATCAATGTCGCATTAGAGAAGAGGGCATAAAATGAAATTAAGCATTACAGTCGTCCATGAAGCAAATTACAAAATGAAATACAGACCCGATGTTTAAGCAGGGGAACACCTAAAACACCATCGGGTGGAACGGCTTCTGAGCTTGTATCAGAAAGATTCTGTTATGCAAAAGGAGACATGTTCATATATATAGAACAAAACAGTGTAAACACTGATGAAAAGGGGAAATGATGGCTCCCACACTTAAGCTCACAACTAAAGGTGCCGCAGTCTGGAGACAGAATCACAGAAATATAAAAGAGTGGCTACTCAAAGTCAAATATTATAGAGAAGTTAGTCAATGAAATTGGTAGCCGCAGGGTAACCCAAAGGGTAATCTGATGGTGTTTTCAGTCGGCAGCCTAGTATTCACGGATCATCAGCCCAATATATCAAACATTCCATCGTTTCCTCCAACCAAGCAGTTCCAGTGAACCACCACATACAATTTGTCCCTACAGAAAAATCTAATCTTTTTCTTCTTTATAGACATACATGCGAGCGCGATGTTTAATATCTGATGTGTGGCAGGATAATCATAACAAATGCCTTTGCTCTAGAGGCAACATTGTAGACATTCTAAAGAGAAAAGTGGTGACAATAAAGTTTTACAAGGAATCCAAGTACTCTCGAGTTTCTGTAAGTTGCTGGTCCAAAATGATTCTATAGATAGAAATTACAAACAAATAAACCAAAACGAAGGTGAAAGATCTTTTATAGTAGCCTGTAATGCAACTTGAAAGGTGAGCCTCTCATCATTTCCCTTATTCCTTGTCCCTCGTGCCAGGTGTTGAAGAGGGTTGCTAAGCGTAGAGGGTTGAGAAAACGAATAAGGTTTATTGTGCACTAGATATTTGGGGTCACTAATTTCTTCAAGAATGAATACATCAGCATCAGCATCATCATTACAACTTTCCTCAACACATGATGCGGAAGGTAGGATCATGTGGATGAGCTATACAATTTAGAGCAGACTTACTGGATAGAACATTTAACTCTACACAACTGTAGACAAAATTACACAAGGTAAAAACTTTCCTCAACAGGTGGTCTGGAAGGTAGGATCAAGTGGGCTTTCCCAATAAATATATCAATTACGCTTAACAAACAATCAGGATATAACTTGGCAGGAAAATTACCAAAAGGGTCCCATTTTGAAAAATAGTAGAAAAAAGTGTAGATTAAGGTGGAGAACAACATTCCCAAGGCGCTGACGCATCTAATAACTGGAACATCCAAAGAGCCTTTGTGGAATATTAATCAGCAATTGAAATTTTAATATCAGATCAGACACCTGTTCCTGAATTGAAATTGCAAAGAGGATCACCAAAGAGAGACAGACTTACTGGATAGAACATTGTAACTCTACACGGTGTACAGTATGGACAAAATTACACAAGGTAAAAACTTTCCTCTGTTCATGAAGATCTGACTTTCAAGTAGTAAAATGGAAGATTGGAGGAAGTACCTCTCCTAAGTGCAAAATATAACGGAAAAATCTCATCACAATTAAAACGCATTGAGAGAACGACCGCATTATTTGGAGCTTTGTATGAATTACCTTAGGCTACAACAAACCAAACCATCGCAATCCAAAAGTTCTCCTGAACCTATCTATTGCACACATGATCCAACCTAAGTTGTTTGCAGGATCTAATGAACCCTAACACGAGTGAAAAATTTGGAGATCATCCCTCTAAGAGCACCTCAACAATTCGAATTATTTCACTCTGTAGTCTTAAAAACCAAGGAAGTGGCGGGTCAGACAAATCTTCGTAATATTCTCGGAAAAAATTTCTAATATGAAAATTGATACAACGCCAATTTCATTGGAAGTGAAATCTTGAAAAGAGAAATGAAAAAAGAATACCGCGGGTTGATGATCGGGCTGATCGGGCTCGGCCAGGATGGCGAACATGCTACCGATGTCGATGTAGAAATCCTCCGAATCACCGCCATGGAAATCGCTGTCCGCCAGAACATTAGAATTATTGAAACCGTCGGCTTGCAACATCAGTAACGAACCATGGACAAAGATATAGAGAATGAAGATTTGGAGAATCGCAGGGCGACAAATCCCTAAATTAGAGTTAGATTTTTAAGTTGAGCTTGGATGAACGAAATATCTAGAAGAAAGACGGGCAGTGCGTGCGAGAAAAACCGGAGGGAGGGAAGGAGAGAGAGAGATCTGGAGGCAGAAGGAGGGAGGGATAGAGATCTGGAGGCAGAAGGAGGGAGAGAGAGTCGTGGGAATTTCCCGCAACGTTCACCTTGGCCGCGTTCGGTTGTAATATATTTCCCTTGCATTTCTTTTTCAAAAGACAGGGCTGAAATTTATTTTTTTTTCCTTTTTAGATTTCCGAAATTAGAAAGGGCTAGATTTGAATGGGCAAATGAGAGCGGGAGCGGAGCGGCTGCCAAAGACAAGGCTCTGCTTGGGATTGGGATTAATAAAAGAAAAAGGAGGGAAAAGGGGGATCGGGTTGGGAGATAGGAATGGAGTTTGATGGGTAATTTGCATATCCGCTCCCTTTTCACCGTATAATCAATATTTTGAAGAATTTGTGTCCATACTTACTTAATTTAATTATAATTATAGACATACTTTAATAATTTTGAATTATAAATAATCTCCATATAGTTTGATCATAATTGCAAATATACACTGTGATGGCGTTATTACTGCATTATCAGGGCATGGTCCGCATGGATATATTTATAACAATATACAAACTATGTTGGTATATTTGTAAATTTAAAAATTATGCGAGTATATTTTATTTTTGCAAATATAGTCATGTAATTTGTATATCTTTGCAAATACACTCACGTCATGACAGAGCAATAACGACATCATAATAGCATGGATATATTTGCAATATGATCAATCTATGTTGAACGTACAAACTTCAATTTGGAAAATAATTAATATTATAAAAGGCAATCTGTATGCATATCTAATACATTTAGTTTTTAATGAGTAGTTTTCACATAAAAACAATAACAAATAAACAGTATGAATGTTTTATTATAGTTGCGTTTGGTTTCAAGGTAAAACTTTTAGGTAAAAAATTTTTAAGATAAAAGTTTTTAAATTAATAGAAAATCATATGATATAATAGGGGTAATAATGAGATGTAAAAGAAATAAAATTAAAATACATATGTTAGTTATATAGATAGTTGTATGTAAATGATTGAAAAATAGGATTGTTTATAAGGAAAATGTGAAAAATTAATTAAAAATAGAGTAGTTATGGGGAGTGAAAAGTTTTTTGTTGAAAAGCTTTTGTTGTTATTTTTTTCACCCAACTAAACACGCCTTATAATTATAAAAAAATCACCGTATAAAAATATTTTGTCCATGAGCACATTGCTCTTTAAAAATTGAGTTTTGTTAGAACAAGTTTTAACCAAAATAGCTATATATATAATATAAAGGAAATAAAAAACCTAAAACTATAAAACTCTATTCCACATATTCTCACTGCTCATTAAGGAGCTGAGGAAGAAGGACGTCAGGACCCAAGTGAGTTCTTAAAATTCAAAAGATATTTTGAGTCCAAACTTAGCAACCTAATCTTCATATGATTCTACGCATAATATATGTTGACCCAACTAGTTTCAATATTTTGTGCCCAATCTTAATAAACTAATAATCTGCACAATAATTCTACGGATAACAGATATGTTGACCCAAATTGTATCAACTCACCGAATATTTATTGATTATAAGTTAATATATTTGTAATGCGGCTAAATTTGCATTTAATGGCACTAAATATGCATTTTTTAAAAAAGATGCAATGGACCGAACTAATATACGTGCTTAAAGAAAATGACGGAATGAGATGGGCCAAACTTACTCGTCATGCATGTAATGATGATGGCCTGAAAAATTAAATAGTGCTAGATAAGAAGGAGTGTGCGGAGGGAAATGATGGAAAATGAGATTTGGGAGGGTATGCTTTGTCGGTGAGGATGGAAACCAATGAATGGTGGATGTAGGGATTTTAGAGTAAAAAAATGATCATGTTAGCCTAGCCTAAGCAAATGTTTGGCTTAGCTCACCCGAAAAATCTATTTATCGCAACTTTTTTTTAATTTTTTTTTCTAGATACACTTGTTTATCTATATGTTTTTAACATATAAATGAAATTTACCATTTTTGGATATGTGCACATATTTTTTTTAGATTTTTAAAGATAGGAATATTTTAAATACATCTTCACGTTTAAAAATATCAAAAAATATTAAAACTTAGTTTACATGTTGAATGCTCTTAGATAAACAAATGTACAAAGAAAAAAGTAAAAAAACAAAAAAAATTGTTCCAATGAATTTTTTGAAGTGCCTAAGGGAGGCAATTACTTACCCAGGTTAACATGATTACTCATCGTACAAAAAGAATGCTACCTCAAGCAGGTGGAGAAGGGTTGATCGACAGCCTTGAAAGTTGTAAAAATTTCAAGAATGTCATTTGAAAATTTGTAAAATCCTATCGGGCATATTTTGCAAAATGAAATAAAGGTGAGGGGCTTTGAGTGAAATTTGACCCACTAGCCCTAACTGTGGGCCAGCTATGGGACAGTTGTGGCCACCTGTATGGCAACTATGGGACAGCCATGCGAAACTTTCCTTTGACCATTAATTTGCACCTTCAATTTCGCCTTGATATTTTTCTTTTTCGGCTTTATTTTTTTTTATTAAATTCACCTTTTTCCGATGTCCCTTGATCATCTTAACGGTTTGAATCTTTAATTTGTAGCATGAATTTTGTAATTTTATTTTCTCACTTGAAAGGCACAAATCCAAACATTTTTTTGGCCAAATATACCTTGATACTTCAAAAACCCATGAAATGTGATTTTTCGTTTGATCCAAACCATTCATAGTGTTGCTTTCGATCCATTCGGCTTGAGAAAATATTTTTGCTTCACCATGCGTGTAGATTGCTCTATGATTTTTAGCATGGGTTTATAACCGTTATTTTAAAAATGGGTTTGCGGGCTTTAAATGGTTTCTACAAAAATCATCTTGGCCCTCCAAGTGCATGAGTTAAAATTTTTAAAAAATAGCCCATCATTTTTATGTGAGCTCTTAGGCGTAGAAACATATACATCACTATCTAAGCTTGTGGGTGGAAAATCACTTTTTTTGCCTTTATATTTAGACGGGGTGTCCACACAAATATACTTATTTTATTTCTAAAACCGTAAATAATCTTCACATAATTTGACCGTAGTTGCAAATTTACCCACTTCATCATGGTAACGTCATGTTTCCTTTATAACATCATTACAATGTTGAAATATTTATAATCGTATACAAACTATATAAGTATATTTGCAAATATGATTGCAAATCAGTGTTTAGTTCCAAACTTTGACACATTAAGATAAAATTTAGACAATTTAAGAATATCAAAAAAATGAAGTAAAAAGGGGAACAATGGGATGGAAAATCGGTAAGAGAGACAAACCAAAATTTCTCTTAAGGGAAAGAAGATATCACCCCCGTAAAACCCCATCAAGTATTGGCAATGAAGAGAACAGTAAAACCTATGATGTTGCCGAAAATGCTATGGAATTATGCGAATTTGAAACCTAAAAATAAATGTGAAAGAAGTTGAATGAGCTGAAGTGAAAATGAGAATGTTCGTTGACAAGACTCAGCGAGATGAATTTTAATAAAAAGCTTGATCGAATTCTACGACAAATTCTTACATATTTCTTGGACAATTTTAAATTGTTGCAGCTGATGGATTGATTGTACTACAGACCTTTAAGACTTGATTTGCATACGCTCATTTTGAAATAAAATGAGGCTAACTTGGAGTTCACTCAATCACAGTTGTATTTAGGCATGGATGAAATGTTTAACATAATTAAAATAAGTGCGGATGTCTACGGGTGAGATTTGAACGATAGGTTTAATGTATTAATAAAAGGGACATAGTTGTAGAGTTTAACTCAAAAGAATTACTAGCTCAAGTGCAATTGGCAAGCAGAATTGGGTTCAAATTTTAACTGAAATATGAAATGTATTAGGACAAGCCACTAGGGGCGTAGCTCTGCTGAATGGCATCCTAACCCTCATGTTATTCGACTTGAGTTTGAAATGAGAAAGGGAGCATGTCTCCCATATATTATGGCGCTTCTGTTTCCATTTGTATTAAGTTCGTAGTCTTTTATTTTTTAGGGTAAAAAATACATTAAGTAAGATTTTATAAAAAAAAAAAAAAACTTTCATATGAAAAATGATCTTATTAGTTTGTGCTAAGCAAATATTACATTTAGCCCACTTCAAAAAATCTATTTCCAACGCTATTTTTCATTTTCTTTCTTCATACTTGTTTATCTAATGTATTTAACATATAATCCAAAATTTACGAATTTTGCATAAGTGTATATGTTTTTTGGATATTTTTAAAGATAAAAGTATTTTAAATACATTTATACATACGAACGTTTAAAAATCTTAAAAAAATATACAAACATCCAAAAATAGTAAAACTTGAAATTTACAACAAGTATACGAAGAAAAAAGTAAAAAAAATATTTTAAACGAGTTTTTTGAGGTGAGCTAAGCAAGACATTTTCTTAGTTTGGGTTGACTGGATTATTCCACGAAACAAAAAAAAAATAATTCTATTAGTCCGGGCTAAGCAAATAACTTGCTTAGTTCACCTAAAAAAAACTCGTTTAAAACATTTTTTTTGTAGACATACATGTTTAAAAATCTCAAAAAATATGTACACATATCTAAAAATGGTAAAACTTAATTTATATATTGAGTATACTTAGATAAACAAGTGTATACAGAAAGAAATAAAAAATATATTTTCAACAAATTTTTGAGGTCAACTAAGCGAGTTGTTTGCTTATCATTTCTCGTACATAAATGGTCAAAGATACTGAGTGAAATATCGTATGCAGGTAAATAAGTACGCATAAGTAGTGAAATTTATCATTCTATAATTTTTATATATAACCATTTTTTACCCTACAGACACACGGGAGTAGTGCAACCTAAGACTTAAACGGTGACCATATATGAAGCTAAAAGGGTATTTCCTTCCGAGAGTCAAAGTTGTAATTCTAATTGTTTGGAATATGCCTTAAATTTTTATCATTAAGATGTTTTATCATAATAAGTATATTCCTAAGATAAAAAGTTAAAAAGTTGGATTCAATTGCTTAATGAATACGTCAAATTAATTGCATCAAAATCTAAGGCCAAAAATTAAGGATTGTATGCAAGTACAACTATTCAAGGGCTTATTAAATTAATGACCCATCCGGGTTCTCTAAAATTTTTCGAAGAATTGCTTAATTTAATTATTCTGTTGACCCGGGCTAAGTAAATACCCTATTTAACTCACCTCAAGAAAACCGTTTATAACAATTTTTTGTTTTTCCTTTATACACTTGTGTATCTAAGTATATTTAATATATAAATCAAGTTTTACTATTTTTTGATACATACATGTATGTTTTTGAGATGTTTAAAAATCTATGTATATATGAAATTTATTTTGCCCAGATCATTCCCCATTTAAAAGAGGCGTTTGGATAGTGAAACTTTTAGCTTAGCTTTTCTCCATTTCACAGAGAGAATTAGCTTATCTTACATCAAAAAATCCATTTAGAGCACTTTTTTGTACACATACATGTTCAAAAATCTCAAAAAATATATACACATATCTAAAAATTGTAAAATTATGTTTGTATATAAAGTACACATAGAAGAAACAAAGAGCTTTAGAAAGGAACATTTGATGCTTGACACTTTTGAATGAAGTTAAATGTAACAAAACCCCAACGAATGTGATTAGACAAGGGTTGCTCTTTGTTTTCTTTTTTATATAATGAACAAGGGTAGCTCTTGATTCTTTTAATATGAAAAAAACGAAACCTCCTAAATTGATCCATGGAAGGGGTTAAAAGCAAAACATGTTTATACCACCTTTGTGTGCACCATCAATATACCTTAAAGACAATAATTTCGTAGTTACAATTTTCTAATAACCTCCAACCTATTTTAAAATTAGCTCAGTTCTATATAACCCCTTACATTTTTATTATTATATAACCCCTTACATTTTTAGTATTTTAATATTTGATAAGAATTCACTTCATTTATTATATTTAATATCAAGAAGTGATTCTATTAGCCCGGAATAAGCAAATGCCTAGCTTAGTTTATTTCAAAAAATCCATTTACAACAATTTTATTTTGTTTTTTCCTCTATACACTTGTTTATCTAAGTGTATTTAACAAATAAATCAAGTTTTAATATTTTTGAATGTGTTTATGTATTTTTTGAGATTTTTACACATCTATATGTATATATGTATTTAAAATACTCTTATTTTTAAATATCTAAAAAAATTTTATGCATATCTAAAAATGGTAGAACTTGATATATTTATATGTTAAATACACTCAGATAAACAAATATATAAAGAACAAAACAAAAAAAAAATAGTTGTAAATGGATTTCTTGAAATATGCTAAGCAGGACATTTGCTTATCCTATTATGGGCTAAGGAGGATCATTCCTTTTTAATATCATTCATTTAACTAGAAAACCAAGTTTTATCTCAAATCAAATGTAGTTTTATCTCAAATCAAATGTATGCAGCACTTTACTGGATTATTTATCTATATAAATATTATATTTAAGATGGTTTAAATATTGTATAAAAATTTTTAAAATTAATATTTAACATTAAATTATTTTCTTATATTGATTTTATATACGTGTAGATAGGTCTTATACATAATGATACTCAACAAATATAATTCAATACTTTGCAATATTAAATATTGCAACCAATGCAACAACTACATCTTTGACAACAGAGAAAACTATATTACTTTCATCATTTACATCTCATCTCAATACATGCAAACAAGACTATAACCATCGCGGAAGTGAATTCATTTTTTAAATTGTATATTTGACGTGTTGGATTTTTAATTTCATGATCATTTACCATTTGCAACATGATTCACCACAACTATGGTGCAACACTCAAATATTTCCTGTAGTTAAAAGATACACTCTTTTATTTTTTAAAATTATGTGTTGGAATAGCTAATACATAAATTTAGTAAAGATGACACTAAGTTGCTGTTGGAGCCATTAATTAAAATAATCCCTCTCATAGATCAGTTTTATGAGGTTTAAGAGAATCAAGAGCAACCCTTGTTTAATCACAATTGTTTGGGTTTTGTTACATTCAACTTCATTCAAAAGCTATGTTCCTTTCTAAATATATTCTAAAAAATAATCACAACCAATATGGCAACATTTTTGGCGCTCGTGGCTAATAATTATATATACTCACTGCCTTAAATTATTTACTCGGTCGAAAATGAATTCTACCTCACGATATCATTTTATTTCCAATCATTATATCCTACTTGCTTAAGTTCTGAATCTTCTCTATCTTTAGTAGCAGCAGCCCTATGTAATCAGGATAAATTCAAATTTTTTTTTTTTTTTGTCAAATTTCCAAATGACAAAATTTACTTGAGGTCCGCACAACTAAAAAAAATTAAAAAATAATTTAAGAGCGAACGTCCACTTTTCATTATCATCTAAAACCGCTCCCAAGCGATATTCTTCATTGATTCACCATGTGATTGATAAATTTGCTTTCCATTCCACGTAATTGCTTTCCATTCCACGTAATTAAAGTAGACTTTACCGAAGCAAAAAAAAAAAAAAAAACTCGAAAAATCTTAATAACCGGGACTTGGAACCTAATGAGTGTAGAGACTTGCGTAAAACGATGAGGGGGAGAAAAAAAAATCCACACATACCCTTAAATATCATGAGCCGAAGGAGAGAAAAAAATAAAAATCCCCTAATACCCCAAAATATTGTGAGAAGTTGCAATGGATTAATATGATCAAATCGAGTGTATATTGTTTACGCATAGGTAAACGGGGCCGAATAATAATAAAAATAATAATCTCATAAGGTCATAATTAAATAATCATAAATCCACTACGGCATTTGCCTTTAAACTTCTAGCCTAAACACCAACATGTAGTTGGAAAATAGAAACTTAACTAGACTAAAGATCTTACCCAATAATTAACACTATTCAAAATTGAAAAATAATTGAAATTTATACTCTGTGGTATTATAATGCAGCAAATAAAGAAAGCAAGTAAACATGTAAAACCTAAAAGTGTACTACTAAGAAAGTAAGAAAAAGAGAAGAAAGAGGAAAGAGGTCTAAGAAAGCAATTAAAGGAATGCAAAAATAAAATTTTATCGAAAAGAAAATGATAGAGAGAGATGGAAATGAAAGCACAACTAATTAATAACAACATAAATTAAAACTAAACTAAGAAAGCAATTAAAGGAATGCAAAAATAAAATTTTATCTATGAAAGCAGTAAAAGAAAATGCATAAAATTTAATCTAAAAATTACAAAGCATGAACTAAAGTACTAAATCTAATCGAAGAATTAAAATTGTAAATTTAAAATTAACTACGATACTGAAAACAAACTACAAAGCAAGAACAAAATTTACATCACCCAAGCAAGAAGAGCAAATCTCTACCAAAGGACGTTTTATAACAAAAGCTTGAAAAGATATCAATTAGAAGAGTTGAATTTATTCAAAATAGAAAGCAGTTAGAGAATGAGACGAAGACCTAAAAAAGTGGATAAACTAAATTGAACAAGATATGAAGACGCTAAAGATTACTAAAAACATAATTAAGAATAACACAACAAAATCCATGCAACTGACCATACAGGTGCGAAATAACTTACAATGATGGTGATGAAATGGGCGGAGGGCATGCAAGTAATAAAACACACTGAGCAACAACCATGTCTTAATGCCTGCTCATAAGTGAAGGCAATGCGTCTGTTGGAGGATGCAATGTCAATTCATTGTGGGTTACCTCTGTATAATATCCGGTGCAAATTAGATAAAGAACCTACTATAATTCTTATCAACAGAAAAATCTCAGCTACGTGGGAAATGTTTCAATATGTGGATGAACACCTACATGCGACATCATTATTATGCACATACAAGTTTTTGATGACATTGGTCCTTATTTTTGGTCTTTTACAGATAATAAAAGAAAACATCTATGCTAAAAATAATTATAATAATCAATAATAACAGCAACAGCAACAGTTTGGGAGCAAGACTGGTGAATAAAGTGGTAGTTTCAAAGTTTTGCCTCATCATGCAGTGGTTCGAGCTATTTGATTCGTATAGAGGGAATGAAGTTCCACAATTCAAGGGCAACAGGACGCAAAAACAAACCGATGGTCCTATATGTCCTACTCAATTGCAAATCTATACCAAAATTCAAATTTTAATTAAGCCACACTCTTGAAGACATGAATAATCTGACAGCTGTGGGAAAGGTTGAAATAAGATGCTCACATATGGGTGCTGCCTCTAAACTTGGAAGGAGCTGCAAATACTGTCATACAGATCAACCAGTGATGAGATAATTGCAAGTAACTCAACATGAATCCATAAGGTAAATCACCTGTGGCTCATTAGCAAGAATTTTGATGGCTTCTACACTGTATCAATGATGCCTAATGTATAACATTCTTCATTTTAGGTTAGATTATCTAAATTAATTGGTGTCATTAATTGAGAGCATGATTTGATTAAAAATTAAACAAGGTTCCTTCTGAATACACGGCTCTTTGAGAAATTGATTACAATTTGGAACATATTGAATAACATCAAAGGGTGAAATCTTAACATGAACTTACTTTCTAGTTTAGAAACAGATTGGCCATTACTGAGAATCAACCGCTGCAATTCTTCAAAATTTTTATTAAAGTTATAATTTTGATGAGATAGTAGGTTATTAAGTAGAGTGATAAAGAATTTCCCTTTTGATGCCCTAGTGGTTCATTTGTAATTTCATAAGCTTCTAATTAGCATCAATGATCTAAAAATGGGCTTTGTATGGGCGGCCATTGTGTTTGTGAATATGGAGAATAAGAATGCATTTACTGATTTGCCCAATAAGAGTAATTTGTCCAGTCCGAATCACAGGTACTTGGAAATGAATTGCAATCAGGCATGGAGAATTCTTGAAAATTTTGAGCTTCTTCTAATGTTTGGTTAGCAAGTAAATGAAAATTTTGAAATTTATCACACGCCCAACTTAAACATTGCTAGTCCCTTAGCAAAGAAAATGATATATAATACATAGTATATGTTAAAGGTATACAACTTTAGCAGAGAAAAAAATCTCAGTGCATTGCTAATTTTGATAGTGAGCTTTAGAAGTAAATTTTATTAGTTTATGAGTAAAATTTTTTCATGATGCACAGAAAAAAGTAGAGCACGTGCATATGTGTACTAGTGAATGTGTATCACTAGATGAAGCATTTTCAACTCATCCAATCTAAGTAACATTCGTATCAGAATATGACAGTGATAGTTATTCTTTATTCTTTATTTTTTTCTCCCCTCACCATATTTCAGGGTATCTGGGGTTCTTTTATTCTTCCCCTCACCATATTTCAGGGTATCTAGGGATTTTTTTTTCCCTCACCATATTTCAGGATATCTGGGAATTATTTCTTTTTTTCCTTCCCCTCACCGTTTTACGCGAGTCTCTACACTTATTAGGTGTTGAGCCCCGGTTACTAAGATTTTTGGGATTTTTTTGAAACTTACTAACAACTATCAAACATAATGATAATGAAAGTTACTTGCTTGGATAAGAGGAAAAACATCATATCATCTTGGTGCCCACACACCTCACTAGTGTGCAAGTGCAGTTGGTGCTAAAAAAATTTAACTGCGCCACGAAGACATTTTTTTCAAATATAACTAGTTATAGTTTGCTTATTTTAAAGGTAGTCTCAGTGGATTACTAATTTTAGCAGGGATAAAAATCTCGTTGCATTATGCATTTTGATGGTGGGCTGTAGAAGTAAATTTCATTAGTTTATAAGTAAAAAAAAAAAATTATGACGTAAATAAAAAATAAAGCACGTGTATATGCATACTAATGAAAATGTAAGCACTAAATGAATTATTTTTGACTCATCCAATCAAAGTGACAATCATATCAAAATTATGATAGTGATTGTTATTCCTTTTTCTCCCCTCACCATATTTCAGGGTATCTGGGGTTCTTTTTTTCTTCCTCTCACCATATTTCAGGGTATCTAGGGTTTTGTTTTTTTCCCCTCACCATATTTCAGGATATCTGGGGTTCTTTTTTGTCTTCCCCTCACCATATTTCAGGGTATCTGGAGAATTTTTTTTTCTTTTTTATTCTTTTTCCCCCTCACCGTTTTACGCGAGTCTCTACACTTGTTAGGTGCCGAACCCCGGTTACTAAGATTTTTGGGGTTCTTTTTTTTCACTTACTAACAGCTATCAATCATAATGATAATGAAAGTTACTTGCTTGGATAAGAGGAAAAAAATCATATCATCTTTGTGCCCATTAGTTTCATTAGTGTGCAAGTGCAACTGATGCTAACAAATTTTAGATGCACTATGAAAATAATTTTTTCAAATATATCTAATCATAGTTTGCTTCTTAGCTCACTACCAAGCACAGCAGATACACTTTGATATTATCTCTATGCTCTTTGTTCAATAGATTTTACTTTTTTGTTAAAATATTTCTCTTTTTATATAATATTTCTAAATTTTCCTTCTTATTTATTTATTTTTTTATTCTCTTTTCTTTTCCTTTCGCTTTTTTAAATTTTATTTTTAAAAAAATTAAGCTAAAAAACTAGCCCCTAACATAAATGTTGTTATCTTTAATATACATGCATAAAATATAATTTTATGGAAATAAGATGGCACAGAAAGAGACAACCTGAGAGCATCATTGGCAGTTGATTAGACCGTTGAATAATCGAACCTGAAAAAGAAACCAAACAAAGAAAAAATAAATATAAATTGGGGAAAGACTTCAAACTGTTTAATTGGTAATCCATCCAACTTACTTCAATTTTGCTTTTGTCTAAACACATCAATTGTGTAATACAAATGCTTACTCAGTACAGTTTGATTTCATGATTCGTAGTAATTTTACTTCTATCGCTTACATTATTACTAACCAATCATCTCTTATTTATTTTCATATTGTTTACTTTATGGCTATATACATTTCTCTCTCGTTAATTATGTTTTAATTCAGATTTTTAAAATATTTTTTGACCGAATAAGGAAAGTTAAATAGTTTTAACTACTTTGAGGATATTTCCTTTTTCTACCAGTGGATGGTCCCATTAGCATACCATGATCCCCTGGCTTCAAATTAACCCCAGTTCACTAACGTAGGACTAAATTTGGAAGAATGAGACTTTTCTGAAAGTACAAGTGCAATAGCTGATACTGTTCTTCCCAGACTTTGTCATGCAGCAATTAATAATAAGACCTATGCAAAAAAACTAAACAATTGGTGAAAAAGTAAAATTTGATCATAATTGTCAGCACTCCACCTGGTCATCGGTAAGAATTCCTCTAGAGCAATGTAAACCGTTTGCTTCCTTTCGGACCATCCATGATAATGCTATTCGCTGTAAATCAATGTTGCATTAGAGAAGAGGGCATAAGATGAAATTAAGCATTACAGTCATCCATGAAGCAAATTACAAAACGAAATACAAACCCGATGTTTAAGCAGGGGAACACCTAAAACACCATCTAGTGGAACGGCTTCTGAGCTTGTATCAGAAAGATTCTGTTATGCAAAAAGAGACCTGTTCATATATATATATATATATATATATATATATATATATAGAACAAAACAGTGTAAACGCTAATAAAAAGGGGAAATGATGGCTCCCACACTTAAGCTCACAACTACAGGTGCTGCAGTTTGGAGACAGAATCACGGAAACATAAAAGAGTGGCTACTCAAAGTCAAATATTATAGAGAAGTTAGTCAATGAACTTATATCACTGCAGGGTAACCCAAAGGGTAATCTGATGGTGTTTTCAGTTGGCAGCCCAGTATTCACGGATCATCAGCCCATTATATCAAACATTCCATCGTTTCCTCCAACCAAGCAGTTCCGGTGAACCACCACATACAACTCTACAGAAAAATCTAATCATTTTCTTCTTTATAGACATACATGCAAGCACGATGTTTAATATCTGATGTGTGGCAGGATAATCATAACAAATGCCTTTGCTCTAGAGGCAACATTGTAGACATTCTAAAGAGAAAAGTGGTGACACTAAAGTTTTACAAGCAATCTAAGTACTCTCGAATTTCTGGAAGTTACTAGTCCAAAATGATTCTATAGATAGAAATTACAAACAAATAAACTAAAACGAAGGTGAAAGATCTTTTATAGTAGAGCCTGTAATGCAACTTGAAAGGTGAGCCTCTCATCATTTCCCTTATTCCTTGTCCCTCATGTCAGGTGTTGAAGAGGGTCGCTAAGCTTAGAGGGTTGAGAAAACGAATAAGGTTTATTGTGCACTAGATATTTAGGGTCACTAATTTCTTCAAGAATGCATACACCAGCATCAGCATCATCATTATAACTTTCCTCAACACATGATACAGAAGGCAGGATCATGTGGATGAGCAATAAAATTTAGAGCAGACTTACTGGATAGAACATTGTAACTCTACACAACTGTAAGCAAAATTACACAAGGTGAAAACTTTCCTCAACACATGGTCTGGAAGGTAGGATCAAGTGGACTTTCCCAATAAATATATCAATTATGCTCAACAAACAATCAGGATATAACTTGGCAGGAAAATTACAACAAAGGTCCCATTTTGAAAAATAGAAGAAAAAAGTGTAGATTAAGGTGGAGAACAACATTCCCAAGGCGCTGACGCATCTAATAACTGGAACATCCAAAGAGCCTTTGTGGAATATTAATCAGCAATTGAAATTTTACCTGTTCCTGGATTGAAATTGCAAAGAGGATCACCAAAGAGAGGCAGACTTACTGGATAGAACATTGTAACTCTACACGGTGTACAGTATGGACAAAATTACGCAAGGTAAAAACTTCCCTCTGTTCATGAAGATTTGACTTTCAAGTAGTAAAATGGAAGATCGGAGGAAGTACGTCTCCTAAGTGCAAAATATAACGGAAAAATCTCATCAAAATTAAAACGCATTGAGAGAACGACCGCATTATTTGGAGCTTTGTATGAATTACCTTAGGCTACAATAAACCAATCCATCGCAATCCAAAAATTCTCCTAAACCTATCTATTGCACACATGATCCAACCTAAGCTGTTTGCAGGATCTAATAAACCCTGATACGAGTGATAATTTGGAGATCATCCCTCAAAGAGCACCTCAACAATTCGAATTATTTCGCTCTATAGTCGTAAAAACCAAGGAAGTGGCGGGTCAGACAAATCTTCATAATATTCTCGGAAAAAAGTTCGAATATGAAAATTGATACAACGCCCATTTCATTGGAAGTGAAATCTTGAAAAGAGAAAAGAAAAAAGAATACCGCGGGTTGCTGATCTGGCTGATCGGGCTCCGCGAGGATGGCGAACATGCTACCGATGCCGATGTAGAAATCCTCCGAATCACCGCCATGGAAATTGCCGTCCGCCAGAATATTAGAATTATTGAAACCGTCGGCTTGCAACATCACTAACGAACCACGATATAGAGAATGAAGATTTGGAGGATCGCAGGGCGACAAATCCCTAAATTAGAGTTAGATTTTTCAGTTGAGCTTGGATGAACGAAATATCTAGAAGAAAGACGGGCAGTGCGTGCGAGAAAAACCGGAGGGAGGGAAGGAGGGAGAGAGATCTGGAGGGAGAAGGAGGGAGGGGGAGAGATCTGGAGGCAGAAGGAGGGAGGGACAGTCGTGGGAATTTCCCGCAACGTTCACCTTGGCCGCGTCCGGTTGTAATATATTTCCCTTGCATTTCTTTTTCAAAAGACGGGGCTGAAATTTTTTTTTATTTTTAGATTTCCGAAATTAGAAAGGGCTAGATTTGAATAGGCAAAGGAGAGCGGGAGCGGAGCGGCTGCCAAAGACAAGGCTCAGCTCTGCTCGGGATGGGGATTAATAAAAGAAAAAGGAGGGAAAAGGGGGATCGGGTTGGGAGTTGGGAATGGAGTTTGATAGGTAATTTGCATATCCGCTGTCTTTTCACCATATAACCAATATTTTGAAGAATTTGCGTCCATAATTAATTTAATTATAATTATAGACATATTCTAATAATTTTGAATTATAAATAATTTCCACGTAGTTTGATCATAATTGCAAATAAAAAATATCACGGCGCCATTAATGAGTCACCATGTCATGGATATATTTATAAAAATATACCAACTATGTTGGTATATTTGTAATTTTAAAAATTATGCGAGTATATTTTATTTTTGTAAATATAGTATGTAGTTTGTATATCTTTGTAAATACACTTACTTCATGACGGTGCAATAACGACATCATAATAGCATGGATATATTTGCAATATGGTCAAACTATATAACGTTATTTGTTATTTCTAAAATTATGTTGGTACATTTACAATTTAAAACTATATTTGTACACTTTATTAAAATATTTATTTTGTAATTGATATTAGTTCCGTGTATAGTATACCATTCTAATTTTTTGTGTAAGTATATTTC
The DNA here is from genome assembly GCA_030490835.1 of Annona cherimola. NCBI lineage: Eukaryota > Viridiplantae > Streptophyta > Magnoliopsida > Magnoliales > Annonaceae > Annona > Annona cherimola. Next base: position 3,088,650 of record CM059971.1, on the reverse strand, counting down.
ATTATGTTGAACGTTCAAAATTCAATTTGGAAAATAATTAATATTATAAAAGGCAATGTGTATACTTATCTAATACATTTAGTTTTTAATCAATAGTTTTCACAGTTTTTAACGAATAAACGGTCATGATGTTTTATTATGGTTGCGTTTGGTTTTGAGGTAAAACTTTTTGGTAAAAAATTTTTAAGATAAAAGTTTTTAAATTGATAAAAAATCGTGTAATATAATAAGGGTAATAATGAGGTGTAAAAGGAATAAAATTAAAATACACAGGTTAGTTGTATAGATAGTCGTATGAAAATAATTGAAAAATAGGATTATTTATGTAGGAAAATGTGAAAAATAATTAAAAATAGGGTAGTTATGGGGAGTGAAAAGTTTTTTATTGAAAAGCTTTTGTTGATATTTTTTTTACCCAACTAGACACGCCTTATAATTATAAAAAATCACTGTACAAAAATTTTGTGTCCACGAGCACATTGGTCTTTAAAAATTGGGTTGTGTTAGAATAAGTTTTAACCAAAACAGCTACATATATAATATAAAGGAAATAAAAAATCTAAAACTATAAGAGTATGTTTGGCAATGGTTAAAAAGTGTTAAGTTAAAACTTTTCAATCTAAAACTTTTCACTTTCCACAACTATCAAATTTTTTAATTATTTTTTCACATTTTCCTATACAACTACCCTACTTTTCAATCATTTCTACACAATTACCCATACAACTAACCTATTTATTTTAACTTTATCTTCTTTACTGCTCATCATTACCTCTGTCATATCACATCATTTGACAACTTTTACTCTTCAAAACTTTTCATCAAAAGTTTTACTCATTCCCAAACACACCCTAAAACTCTATTCCACGTATTCTCGCTGCTCATTAAATAGCAGAGGAAGAATGACGTCAGGACCCAAGTGAGTTCTTCAAAATTCAGAAGATATTTTGAGTGAAAACTTAGCAACCTAATCTTCATAACGATTCTGCACATAATATATGCTGACCCAAATAGTTTCAATATTTTGAGTCTAATCTTAACAAACTAATCTGCACAATAATTCTACGGATAACAGATATGTTGACCCAAATTGTATCAACTCGCCGAATATTTATTGATTATAAGTGAATATATTTGTAACGCAGCTAAATTTGCATTTAATGGGACTAAATATGCATTTTTAAAAAAATGCAATGGACCGAACTAATATACGTGCTTTTTTTTAAAAAAAGAAAAAAAGAAAAAGGAAATGACCGGATGAGATTGGCCAAACTTACTTTTCATGCATGTAACAATGATGGCGTGAAGAATTAAATAGTGCTAGATGAAAAGAAGTGTGCAAAGGGGAATAAAGGAAGATAAGATTCGCGAGGGTATGCTTTATGGGTGAGGATGGAAAACAATCAAAGGGCCGATGTAGGGATTTTGGGGTAAAAAAATATCATGCTAAGCAAATGTTGGCCTAGTCCACCCAAAAAATTCCATTTACCATAACTTTTTTTTTAAAAAAATTTCTTGATACACTTATTTATCTAAGTGTATTTAACATATAAATCAAATTTTACCATTTTTGGATATATGCATATATTTTTTTAGATTTTTAAAGATAGGAGTATTTTAAATACATATATACTTATAGATGTTTAAAAATATCAAAAATATATAATCATATAAAAAATAGTAAAACTTGGTTTACATGTTGAATGCTCTTAGATAAATAAGTGTACAAAGAAAAAAGTAAAAAAAAAAAATTATCGCAATGAATTTTTTGAAGTGGTTAAGTGAGACATTATTTATCCCGGGTTAATATGATCACTCCTCATACAAAAAAAATGTTACCTCAAGCGGTAGAGAAGAGGTCAATCTATAGGCTTTAAAGTTGTAAAAATTTAAAGAATGTTGTTTGAGAATCTTGTAAAATCCTATTGGGCATATTCTGCAAAATGAAAAAAGGTGAGGGGCTTTGAGTAAAATTTTTGTTTGAAACTATGGGATGACCATGTGAAGCTTTCCTTTGACCCTTAATTTGCACTTTCAATTTTGCCTTGATATTTTTCTTTTTGGGCTTTATTTTTTATGAAGTTCACCTTTGCTGATGTCCTTTGATTATCTTAACTGTTTGGATCTTTAATTTGTAGCTTGAATTTTGTAATTTTATTTTCTCACTTGAAAAGGCACAAATCCACACATTTTCTTGGTACACATACATGTTTAAAAATCTCAAAAAATATATACACATATCTAAAAATGGTAAAACTTGGTTTATATATTGAGGATACTTAAATAAACAAGTGCATAAATAAAAAAAAATATATATATATATATATTTTAAGCAAATTTTTTAAGGCAAACTAAGCGAGCTGTTTGCTTATCATTTGTCATACATAAATGGTCAAAGGTACTTAGTGGAATATTATATATAGGTAAATAAGTATGCATAAGTAGTGAAATTTATCATTCTATAATTTTTACATGTAACCATTTTTTACGCTACAGCCCCACGGGAGTAGTGCAGCCTAAGACTTTTTTTGATAAAAGATGTAGTCTAAGACTTTTTTTTTTTTGATGGAATGTAGTCTAAGACTTAAACGGTGACCATATATGCAAAATCTCATTTCACACAATAGGAATTGCAACATATTGGCTTCTACGCAAGAAAGGATTCATAGGAATCTAGGCATTATAAGAACTCAACTTACATAGATCTTAATGCACTAAATAATGGAACAAGAGAAACAACATGGAAGAAATTAAAATTCCTGCTCAACCTTAACTCATCGATGTCACACTCGAACATCTAAGAATCCATTTAATATTTTAATTTTATAATTTATAAATGGGGTCTATTAGCAATAATAATAGACAAATGATGAGGTTTTTATAACAACATAAATAATGTTAAATACGACAAATTAAGTATGATTTTTATTAATCATTAAGGTAAAAAAATAATAAAAGAAGGATTAAAATATAATATGAAGTACTATTTTATATTAATTAATTGATTAAGATTATTTTTGGATTTCCTGAAATAAAAAATTGTAAAATGCTAAATTCATACCCAAAATATTAGAGGGAACATTAATGGAAGGAATTCTACCATTATAGTGGACAATGGCAGTACACATAATTTCTAAAATATCAGGTTGGTGAAGGAGATGTCCTTACCTGTTCTGCAGAGTGGCACATTTGCAGTGTCAATCGCTAATGATAGCAATATTCCTTGTACAGGTGTTTGTCAAGCCTCGAGAGTAGAATTGCAAGGCTATGTTAAAGTGATGGATTTTTATCAGTTATCTTTAGGAAAGGTGGATGCAGTAATCGGGTTGCAATGACTTTACGGATTGGGCAACGTAATGTGTAATTGGGAAAAAAAAAAAAAAAAGTCTACGGTGTTTGAAATGGATGGTAAAATCATCAAGTTACAAGGGTTGGAAAATGAAAGTGGGAAGCAAGTTGATTGGAAAGAAGTTCAGGAAGAGATCAGAGAGGTGGACCATTGCTTTTTTATGAATGGTGCTGAGGACAGTATACAATTAGTTGTGGCGTAGCAGCCATTTGGAATCTGTGAGAATCAGTTACGGCTATTATTGGAAAACTTCAGTCAAATGTTTTCGGAAAATGTGGGTTTAATTAGGCAAGTTGCTCAATTATTGGAAAAGGGATTAATTATGGACAGTACCAGCCCATTTTCGGCTCCTGTTTTGTTAGTGAAGCAGAAGGATGGGAGCTGGAGAATATGCATTGACTACAGAGCATTAAATGCCATTATAGTAAAAGATAAGTACCCTATTTCCATGATTGATAAGTTGCTAGATGAGTTGAAAGGAGCACAGATATTCTCCAAATTAGGCCTGAAATCTAGATATCATAAGATATTAATCAGAGAAGTGGATATCCATAAAATGGCGTTTAGAACTCATTGTGGTCAGTATGAATTCCCTGTTATGCCGTTTGGTCTTACAAATGCCTCTGCAACATTTCAATCTTGAATGAGTTAGTTGTTTTAGAAATTTTTAAGGAATTGTGTGCTTGTATTTTTCGATGACATTTTAGTTTATAGTAAGACATGGGATGAGCATTTGCAGCAGTTGCAGCAAGTGTTAGAAACACTATCATGTCGGTCCTTGTTTGCAAATAAGGCCAAGTGTGAATTTGCTCGATTCAGTATTTGGGACACTCTATTTCTTTTGAAGGTGTGCAGGTAGACGAAGGGAAGTTAGAGGCTATTAAGAGCTGGAATAAGCCTGAAATAGTCAAGCAGCTAAGATCCCTTTTGGGTCTAACAGGTTATTATCGAAAATTCATTAAGGATTATGGGATTATTGCCCATCCTTTAACACAGTTGTTGAAAAGAGATGGTTTTTGTTGGAATGAGGAGGCTGATAAAACCTTTGAACAATTGAAGATGGGTTTGAGTTCCCTTCCTGTTTTGCAATTACCAGATTTTGCTAAATCCATTGTGGTAGAATGTGATGACTCGGGTCTCGGAGTGGGGTCATTCTAATTCAAGATGACAGAACAATAGCATACGTTAGGAAGACATTGAGTATAGGGCATCATGGGACCTCTGCATTTGAGCAAGAGCTGATGGCTGTGGTGTTGGCCATTAAAAAATGGCATCCTTATCTTATTGGTCGGCAGTTAGTTGTGAGGACAGATCAAAACAGCCTCAAATATCAATTGCAGCAGAGTGTACTGACTCCATTGCAGCAAAAATGGATGGCCAAATTGATTAGGTATGACTTTCACGTAGAATATAAAAGGGGAGCCTACAATCAAGGAGCTGATGCCCTATCAAGGCAAATGAAGATCAATGTAATGTTTTTACAGTCTTCTCCCTTATTTGAATGGATAAGGCAGGAATGCCTCTGGGATATCCGTCTGCAGCAGCTGAAATCTAAGATTGAAGGTGATCCATCTCTGTTCCCTTCATATTCAGTGATAGACAGGTTGGTGTTTAAAGCAAGGCAGACTATTATTGTGTACTGATAGTAAGCATATTCCAGATTTGTTGCATCAATTCCATGATTCGGTGTTAGCAGGACATTCGGGAGTTTTGAGGACTTATAGGAGGATGGGTGAGCATTTTGAATGGAAGGGAATGAAGGCACGCGTTAAATCATATGAATTTCTAACTCCTGTCTGATGTTCAAGGTGAATAGAGTTCAAATTTTAACTTTTTGAAATGTAGGAGAACCAGCCATTAGGACCGTAGCCTGGCTAAATGGCACTCTTGCCTTTGTATCAATTGACTTGGGTTCAAAACAAGGAGCACTGATCTCTCATTTATTAAAAAGAGCTTGTGTTTTTCATTTGTATTAAGAGCGTGGTCTTTTATTGTTTGGGGTAAAAAAAATCATTAAGTAAGATTAAAAAAAAAAGTACTTTCAAATGTGTTATAAATTTAATAATAAAAAAGAGAAGTTTATGGGGAACACATATAAAGTTTTACAAAAACTATTAAAAGATAATTTTGGATGCTCCTACACGTTGTGACACGAGAACCGACAATAATCAGGAAAATAATAAATCAAAATCCTAGAACCTTTTCCTTTTTGAAACATTTTAAATTGTCCCTTACCAATTTCTAAAGGAGAACTCCAACACACGCCTAGTGACCTCAGTGCAGACCTGAGGTTAAATCCCAATAGCATTTTTGGAGCATAAAATAGCATTTTTGGAACATTATGTCTCCCCTAATAATTGCATCCCCTGATAACAGGAGTGTTTATAGTCAATGGGCTGGATTTTTAAATAATATTAATCAAAAAAATTTATGAAGAAAAATGAGAAACATAAATGGTTAAAGATATTCAATGTAAGATTATGTACAGGTAAATAAGTATGCACAAGTAGTGAAATTTATCGTTCCATAATTTTTATATTTTTTAAACAGTCCGTGAGAATAGATGCAACCTAGACTATATATGGAGAGTCTCACTTCACACAATAAGAATTGCAAAATATTGACTTCCAAGCTCAAAAGGATTCAAGGAATCATAAGAAATCAGCTTCCACGGATTCCGATGCAGTAAATGATGGAACTATAATTTTCATAAATTCCTGCTTCTACCTTAACTTCGCAATGTCACACTCAAGCACCGCTCATTCATTTTATTATGTTAATTTTATATATTTATAAATATATCCACAACAATATTACACAATTGACAAAATTTTGATGACTATTAATAATGTTAAATACAAATTTTACATGTTTATAAATGGGGCTATTCATGATAATACTAGACAAATGACACAGTTTTCATACTAATATAAATAATACAAAATAAAATAAAAGTGTAGAATTTTCATTAACTATCAAGGTAAGAAAAATAAATAAAATTATATAGAAGAAGAATTTCATAAAGTAGGACTATTTATTATTAAAAATATAATACGAATTACTATTTTATATTTATTAATTAATTGATTAAGATTATTTTTGAATCTCTTAAAATAAAAATTTATATAATGATAAATTTATACTTGAAATAAATAACAAAAATAAATAGCTACATTTGCTTGATTAACTCCAAATCATAAACAAAAATTTAGAATTAATAGTATTTGTACGTGGATTGTCTAATTTCCCATCTGCATCTGCATTGTCAGAAAGGAGACTGACATCATACAGTATGATTATGCATGTCGTGGCCAACGTATTGGGAAGCCTAAGATAAGCTAAACGGGTATTTCCATCCAAGAATTACAATGGTAATTCTAATTGTGAAAGGATATTTGACCATATTGAGGGGAACATATTCAAATTTAAAAATAAATATACTAATTCAACTAGATAAGTTTCAAGGCGGTAAATTTTTTTTTTTTTTAAATTAAGTCATTTTCATACCTAACATGTGTAAATAGATATAATGATAATAAAGTAAAATAAAAATCATATGAAAGAAATTATAATAAAAATATTATACTATACAAGGATTAAAAGGATTTTGAACCTTTTGTACATTTTAATGCTATAAATGCGATTTTATAAAAGAAATTGAACAATGTGTAACTATAATGCATAATAAGAGATATTTCTATTATTAAATAGATTAATTTTTAAATTACTTTCTTACGTGCCTTTTCATAATACTACATACTTAAAGACGACTGATCATTTTCCGACCGGTCAAAAAATATATATATTTTTTATTTTTTTTGAAAAATAATTTTATAAACATGTTAATCTAGTTATATTTAATCCATAAACCAAATTTTACCATTTTTGGATATGTATATATATTTATTTTGAATTTTTAAATACAGGGGTATTTAAGTCATTTTAAATATTCTTAAAATGACTTAAATACCCCTGTATTTAAAAATCCAAAATAAATATATAAACATATCCAAAAATGGTAAAATTTGGTTTATGGATTAAATATAACTAGATTAACATGTTTATAAAATTATTTTTCAAAAAAAATAAAAAAAAATATATTTTCTGACCGGTCGGAAATCACTGAATTTCCAACCGGTCGTAGAAGATCAGGTCTCATACTTAAAAGCAATTTTAATATTTAAGCCAAAAACTACTATTAGCTTACGCTTTTCTCAAATGACGTTGCCAAACATTAGGCACTTTTCATAAAAGCTAAATTTGCAATTGAGCTTTTTTAATTGCACAGACTTAATCACAAAGCCAAACGAATCCTAACCCCACTTAAACCATGTGGCCGTGATTTCCAACCTAGCTTAGGTTCAAAAGCATAAAACAAGTCGGGTATTACGCTGTCAATATCATTGCTGGGATCTTAAAGTTATTCATTTTTACTAATTTATTAGAAAATATGGCTGCAACTCTTATGGCAGAAGTGGGTTTGTGAGCTGTGGCACACTAACAGAAGTAAAATAAAAGAACAGTCACACTATCAGAAACAAAAATTTGATTAGAATACATTCAGAATCCACATTTGGAGCTGATTTAGTAAGCAACAAGCCAACAAATAGAAATCTAGGGCTGCTCCCTTACAAAGCCTGAGCAAATACAATATCTAATTCCAAGTTCCACCCAGCGAAGAATGAAAATGGGATTGATGAGTTCTCCCAAGTCAGAAAATTTCTACCCCACATACCCACCAGCTTAGAGACCCAATTGCGACAAAAACTACAATACCATCTAACCAGAGTGGCAGGTCAGCCAACGATTTTTTGCATTCCACAAGTAGAAAAATGCAAAGTTGCGAACCCTTCCGCCTGTTCTGAGTCTTCAAATCGCTATCAATATCAATACACATACGTAGGCTATGAATCATCATGCGGTATGGAGAAGAATGGAATTGGGAAACGATGCTGTGCCATTGTTTTCAGCCCCCTTAATCTTGAGAATGGCAGTGATCAGATTGTAGATTTCAATATTCTGAAAGGATGGAACCTTCCTCCCGCGCTCGAACTGGGGGCCGTGCCCAACGAAGATAGACCTCATGGAAAAGAACTCGTTGTCATACCCATGAGCACCGCCGCACTCTTGGCTATTCGATCTGTTCAGCTCGATCTTATACCCTTCCTCCAACAGCCCAATGATCGGCGGGATCCGGTCGCTCCCCGAGTAATGCAGCCTGGAAGGCAAATCCTCTTTGAGGAACATCTTCAAACGCAACCCGTTCTCCACCTTCCCCGACCCCAATCCCTCGTTAATCTTCGCCACCACGTTCTTGGCATCCACATCCGCAGGAGGCTTGAGAGCCAGGAGGGGGGTAAGGGAGTGGATCCAGCTAATGGGGATTTCAATCCAAGAAGCCAGATCTTGGAGGGCAATCACCTTCCTATCGCAAGTGCCCACCATGCCATGATCACCCAGTAGAATTATCGTGACATCGTCGAACATCCCCCTCTTCTCCAGCCCTTGGATCAGCCTCCCAATCATCGTATCGATCCTGGAGACCGCCTCCGTAATCGCCGGATCATCAGGGCCCACCCGGTGCCCCTGGCTATCTGGCTCCTCGAAATAGAGCGTGATGAACGAGGGGATTTCCTCCTTGGCCAGATCGAAGTAGCTCAAGACCGTGTCGACTCGTTCCTCGAACGGGACCGATTCGTTGTAATTTCGACAGTAACCTACAGGGCAGTCCCACTTGCCTTTGTGAACCTCGGAGCCGGGCCAGAAGAAGGTGGCGGCTTTGAGGCCCTGATTGACGGCGGTCACCCAGAGCGGCTCCCCGAGCCACCACTTGGGATCGTGGCTCTGCATAGTGAAGACGTCGCCGGCGACGGGGTCGAGGAAGCGGTTGTTGATGATGCCGTGGGAGGCGGGGTAGAGGCCGGTGGCGATAGAGTAGTGGTTGGGGAAGGTGAGGGAAGGGAAGACAGGGATGAGGCCGGGGTATGCCTCGGTGCCGTTGGCGACGAGGCGGGCGATGTTGGGGGTTGGGGTTTTGAACTGGTAGCCGAAGCGGAAGCCATCGGAGGAGACGAGGATGACAGTGGGTTTGGGGATGTGGGAGAGGGGGCGGGCGGTGAGGGGTAGGGAGACTGGGGGATGAGGAGGGGGGGATCCGGAGGAGGAGGAGAAATAAAGGAGTGCGAAGGCGATAGAAGCGGCGACGGCGAGGGAGGTGGTGAGAAGGAGAGCTGAGAAGATGAGGGTGGTTTTGGAGAAGGCGGATCGAGATGGAGGTGGGGGTGATTGGGGTGGGGAGAGGAGGGATGTGGTTGGATTGGGAGGATCTTCTTCTTGGATTTGGAAGGGTTTGGATGAGGATGGTGATGATGGGGTTAGGATCGAGAGAGAAGCAGTCCCCATCCGATCGATCCTCCTGAGGAATTCTCTTTCTTCCTTCCTCTCTGGGGTAGTTTCTTGAGGTCTGTGGAGTCGAATTCTAGCGACGCAATCGTTGCATTTGTAGCCGCTGCTGTGGATTTTCCCCTTTACCAACTACAGCGGCCCGTCCGGCATTAGATGCTGAACACAAGATACTGTCGCTTTGGTGCGCTACGCATTGACCTTTTTTTTGGTTGACTTCGAATGTCTTCTTGCCACGCAAGTAAAACATTGGGTGCGTTTGCCAAGAGGTTAATCTACGGCTGAATTTTGTAAATCGGATAAAATGTGAAAAAAAGTTAGTTGAAGAGTTTTTAAACTAGAACGGTTGTGTATACTTGAAGTAATAATTCAGAATAAAGTTAAAATAAATAAAATATTTTTATAAAAAATGTGCAAATAAATATAAATTATAGCTGCAGACTTGCAATGCCCTTTAATATTTGCCCCTAATTTTTTTTATATCCACGATATCTTATAAATTTCTCATGTAATCGTAACATTTCACCTTATATGTTTCACTTGCGCTTATTTGAAATATAAAAGTTATCAACTCTACTGAAAAGATGATTTTACTTATTCAAAATTTCCTAATTAAGATAATTCATTCTAAATATAACTCTATTGAGGATATTAAATGATCAATGTGCAGCACTAAATGATTCAAAATTTGCATTAAGGTCGAATTATTTTAATTTTTTAAAATTTTAAATAGTTAAAATTATCTTTTTAATAGGGTAGATAAATAATTATTTTAATGATGCGAGTAAAATAGAAATTTAAGATAAAATATTAATGATATAAGAGGAATTTGAAAAATGTTATGAGTATATTAAAAATTAAGTGCAAAATTTTTTATTAATTATTAAATACATCCTATATAGGTAGGTTGCCCAAAGTGTGTTTGGCAATTAAAATTTTTTTTTGACTTTTTTATGTACTTCTTGATACATTTTAATTACCTGAGTACCATATTTTTTACTATTTTCTCGCAATTTTCATACAAATACTCTATTTATTTCAACTTTATTCCATTTTCTCTTTCTTGTCATATAACATCGCTAACTCATATTCAAAAAATTTTTCTTTTTTCCCAAATGCCAAACCACATAAACAATTTTAGATAATCTCATTTATTTTTTTGCATTGATAATTGATGAGAAAACTGCTATATTCCTTACGTTTAGCATTTTTATTTAGCTATAATATTAAGTTTCATCAAGGATGTGCATTAATTATATTTACTTAAAAATATATTCATGGGTAACTTATAAAAAAAACATTTAGAACTATTCATATAGAATTGTATATTCGGGTGCAAAAATCCATTTTTTATATTTTTAAAATTTTTTTATAACAGTTAATCTAGGCGTATGTAACATGTGTATCAATTTTTATTATTTTTGTATACTTTTAGATATTTTTATTTTTTAAAATTAGCGGCATTTTCGTAATTTATAAATTTTGAAAATGTCACTGATTTTAAAAAATAAAAAATATCTAAAAGTATCCGAAATGATAAAAATTGATACATATGTTAAATACACCTAGTTAACGGTTATACAAAAAAAATTTCAAAAAAATAAAAAATAGATGAAATGCGCTCAGGTTACTGAGGCTGAATGCACTCCGGTGCATTCAATCGATCGTTATTCATATATGCATTAGAATATAATAATATTTTATAGCATCATTTATCCACATAATAATAATATTTTATATTATTAAATGTTAAAAAAATCTTTAAAGTTAATATTTTACATCAAGCTATTTTATTAGGTTGATTTTGCATGTTGACTCATACACAAAGAAAATGGATACAAAATGATTTTACATCAATTACCAAGAAAAAAAATGGATGGGTTATGGAAAGTGAAGATTTCATACAAGCGTAACTTAAGAATAATAAAAATAAAATAGAAAAGATAATTGTATAAGAATATTATAATAAAAGCATAAAATAGAAAAATATGATAGTTAAATATTTTAAATATCAAATTATTTCAAAACATATATAATAGTGAGAGAAAAATATTTTTATATTGTTATATAGTTTAAGCGGAACTACAACTATATCACATGTTTTCGAAAAAACTGGATCACACTTGTATAGTGTGCCTAAAATTGCAAGCACATCACTAAAATTTTAGAAAATTATGAAAATTCCAATATAAACAAATAAAACTATAAAACGTAAGATGCTATCTTTAAGATACAAAAAAAATTATTTTATAATTCTCTAGACATCAATGTTTTGAAAACTTGTGACATCTTACATCTTAGAAACCCTCTTTCATCTTAGAAAACGTACATGAAGTAAAATAGAGATATATTTCAATGCTTCTACTTACATTAAAATTTTAGTGCAATCCGATGGAAAATTCTTTTTTTTCTTAAAATATTTTATAAGGCTGTTAACTTAACTGTATCCAATCTATAAATATGTTTTACTGATTTTGAAGATGTACATATATTTTTTTAAAAATTAGGAGTATATATACACATGTTTTGACCTTAAATTAGGAGTACTTATACACATGTTTTGACCTTTAATGACTACAATATGCTTATTTATAAAAATAAAATATATACACATCTTCAAAAAATGATAAAAATTAATATAGAACTCGAATATACTTAAATTAATAGTTTTATAAAAAAAATTTAAAAAAAAGGAATTTTCACCTTATTACACTAAAATTTCAATGGAATCAATAACGTTTTATTAATTTCATTTGGATTTCACGGATATATTAACCCCTTTGCTAGTGGTTTTTTTTTAATGGGTATTCACATATTATATCATGTCAACTAATATTACAATTAAGCCCTGAAATTTTTTTATATTTTTCTAACAATATTCTACATACAGTAAGCCAATATTCCAATTGTGCTGAACTGTGGGCGCTCCACGTAAACCACTAGTGACTTCTTGAATTGCCTTGCATCTTGAAAATTAATATAGAAATATATTTCGACTTCGTGCTTTCATTCGGTCAGGTGGAGGAATACGGTTTTGACTTTTGAATATCTGTATGGCCGGATTGATTCTGCACGTGTTTAATTTCGGTGTGTAGAATATCAACAGAATCTAAATCTTACCTATATCATAATTTGACTTCTTACATATATATTCTTTTCAACTAGAAATTTTCCTAAACGGCTACAATCTTGTTTTGACTCCATATCCAAAGTCAAAATATTTTTTATATAGAAAGTCAAAATACTTCTGGGTATCATTATTCAATCTTTGACTTCAAATTGGGATGACAAGCAAGTTACTAGCAAAAAAAACTGTAAAATGTGAGAAATGATATAAGATGATAAGGCAATGAATATGAGTAAAAGAATTGAGTTAAAAGAGATATAACAATTTTATAAAAACTATAAAGACATGATCAAAAAGTAAGATAATTATATAAAAATGAATAAAAAATGGAAAGATATTTTCAGCAACTTTTTCATTTTTTTCGGTAATAATTCCTCTTATACTTATAACAAATGCACATAATTCCTAATATACCCGCAACATTTCATAAATTTATTTTATACTCATAACATTTCCTTCAAAATTCATCCCTTACCCACGCCGTTAAAACTACCATTATCTATCTCATTGAAAAGACGATTTTGTCATTTTAAATTTTTTCTAATTAAAATAAATTAACCTTAATATGATTATCAAGTTATTTAATATCTTGTATTAATGATTTCTACCATCAATTGAGTCATGTTAAGGTTAAATTATCTCAATTAAAAAAATTTTGAAAGGTCGAAATCGTCTTTTCAATAGGGTAGATAACGGTGGTTTTAACGGCTTAGGTATGGGAGGAATTTAGGGTGAAATGTTATAAGTATAAAAGAATTTATAAAATCTTGTAGGTATATTAGGAATTATGTGCATTTGTTTTGGGTATAAGAGGAATTATCCTTTTTTCCGTTTATCAAACATGCTCTAAAATGCCTTCAGATGGATCTTAGAGTACCTTAAAATCAAAAGACGTATGCTAGAAGGCAAATGCACGGTGATGTAACTTAAGTCAAATTGAATGCAAATTTAATCAGCTAAACCTAAAGAACAACATTAATACCTATCTTTTTAGAACCCATGCCCGAAAACTTGATTTGTTAATGAGGTTAAGGTTAGTGTTTAAGGAAGCCCAAATCCAATGTAATACTCCAAATATTGGTAATGAAGAATATGAATAACAATGGAAGTGATTATGCTTGAGACAATTATATGATGATAGGATTTTAAACTGAAGGAACTTCAATGATTGGATAGGTAAAAGCCTGAGATAGATTTCTACAAGGTTCTTACGTGACTTAGGATGTGCAAGAACTTTTAATTTGATTAAGGGTGTGTTTGTTTAGGACTAAAATATGTCAACTAAAACTTTTCAATCCAAAAATTTTCACTCTCCATAACTACTCTATTTTTTAATCATATGTTCACATTTTTCTATATAAACTACCCTACTTTTCAATCATTTCTACACAACTACCCATACAACTAACCTATCTATTTTAACTTTATTCTCTTTACTCATCATCATTACCTCTATCATATCACATTATTTTCTATCAATTTGACAACTTTTACCCCCAAAACTTTTCATCAAAAGTTTTACCTCCAACCAAACATACCTTAAATGATAAATATTTATGATTTTACTCCTATGTGTAGATTTTAAATTGGAAAAAGATATAATTTAAAGTTAACTCAATTTGAAATATGTTGAGGCATAGGTGAGGAGCCCCACATGCTTGAAATGAGTTTACGTAACTATAAGTGAGACTTGAATCATAAATTTGATAGATTGATATAAATGGACCTAGTCATGGAGTTTAAGCCCGAACCGAATTAGGATAGTATAAATGATTAAGGATCATAGATAAATATGATTTGTATGTTCTCACCATGATTGGAATGCATTTATGAAGCTTAAGGTTAGATTTGATATAATAATTTTGAGAATTAAGTTATTTGAAGCTAATTGAGAAAATTTAGTAAGATAGACTTAATGGGTAAAATTTTAGAAATAACATGGAACTTATAATTTCCGAAATAGATGAGATTAGAGATGTGCATGTAATATGTGAGAATTGATTTTAAGTATTAGAAGTAATAGATGAGATTTGGACTAATAAAATTTGTTGTAAAGGTAAAATAATTTAAAAGTCGAGTTAATATTTGTATAATATGTATCTTAATCAAATAAATATCATAAATGTGATGTTACAATGATAAAAGACATATGAGGATGATTAGATTGACATATGGATAATTTTGTGTGACGTAGCTACATACGTTCAAAATAGGTAAAATTGTCTATGAATATTGTCTAGTAAAATTATGTAATGAATTGTATTTTTGTAGTTTTAAGCTGAAAAATAATAGAGAGATAGTATTTGAAGTTATAAATCCAAGAAAAAAACTTCACAACGGGAGTTTCATAATGGAAGCTATGAAAGACAGTGGAGCTAAGGAGAAAAACAAGGGTCTATATTTTAATAACATAGGCCGTGTTGTTCTAAAGAAATGTACAAGCCAGCGAATAACATGGGCCACGTTTTAATTACACTAATCATGTTATTATTGTAAGATATTTAAAGGGGTGCACAACTTTCCCTTTCATTTTTTCTTTTCTTCCTTTCTTTTCCATCCCTTTCTCTCTTATGTTCCTAGGTATGAACCCACATGAAAACCAATTTTGGAGGAGCTTAGATTCACATCACCTAGCATCATGGAGTGAAGAGGAGCTGGATGGAGCTATAAGATTCTATGAGATTTGAGAGATTTTGGGGATTTCTTAGAATAAGGTAAGATGTTTTTCTCTTGAATTTTCTTATAGGTATAGCTTAGCTATCATGTTTGGAATGATGCATACAAGCATTGTGTTTTAATTCGAGGACTTGGAGTAATTTTTCCTTAAAACCTAAATTTTTTGTGGGGTTTTAGGGGACTGTTGTTAAGATGCATGACTTGAGATTTGTAATATATGGAATGGACTTACACTTTTTTTCATCAAAATTTAGGTATTTCTTATTAACACATATAATATGTTTACTAAAATACTAACAAGAATGATAATATGTTAAAATCATATGAAGATCAGTAAGAATTTGCTAGTAAGATTTGGTTAAGGAAAAGCTAGAGTAAAGATCATAAACTTGATAGAAATTTTAGAATTTTGATGAAATTCCTTCGTGAAGTGACAAGGTGATTTTATCGTGAATGGGTGAACTTGTGTTTAATTGTTAAGCCATGATGTTGAGAGAATGATGAACATTAGGGTATATGATTGTAGCACCTCGTCGGTTATCGTCTCGAATTTCGCTATGGCAAAGATCTGGCAGCATCTTTTTAGGATCTGTCATAAATCTGAAAGCAAAGGACCACATATACATATGAAAATACACTTGTAAAAATCCTAAATATCCACAACTAATTCATCAATTAGACATGATAGCAAAACCAATTAGACAACAATCATATCCATCATTCGCATTTCAACAAATAAAATACATATTTACAATTCCCAAACACATTAATAAAGCCTCAATGGGCCATACATCCATGGACCACATCCCAATATATAATACATAAATGGATTTCATTTATAACTATAACTCAAAGCTAACAACTTATACCTAGAACAATCTATATCAATTTTAGATCAAGCATAATGTAGCTTATAGCTAATGCCTGTAACATTAGTCCTACTAAAAATGTTAAAAATAAATACATGAGTTGGGCAAACTCAGTAAGTAAGTGCGATCAGTAAAAACAATGACAAATCCATGCCAAATTCATCATATGTCATGCCACCACATGTTATGCAAAAATCAGGCTCTCATTGGTCCCACATACAATCATGTCATGCCACAAGCACATACATAAAACGAAACCAATCTGATGTCCATCAAGGGTTATGAATAACCCTATCCTCATGTCAATAAAGGGTCATGAACAACTCTATGCAAACCATGCATATGCATCACTCATGTTATATGCATCATGCTCATGCTCAAATCATGTCCCATGCTCATTTCAAACCATGCACCATCAATTTCTCCAAATCATATCCTCAAAAATAGCTAAAATTACCAAACTATTTTGTGCGATCAGTAAAAACAACAATGAATCCGCACCAAATTCATCATATGTCATGCTACCATATGCGATGCAAAAACTAGGCTCTTATTAGCTCCATACATAATCATGTCATCGACAAGTACACATATGAAATCAAACCAATCTCACATCCACCAAGGGCCACGAACAACTCTACCCTCATGTCAATAAAAAGTCATGAATAACCCTATGCAAAGCATGCATATGCATCACTCATGCTATATGCATCATGCTTATGCTCAAATCATGTCTCATGCTCATTTCAAACCATGCACCATCAGTTTCTCAAAACCATGTCCAAATAAATAGCCAACATTACTAAACCATTTTCAAAGGGCCTAACCCCAAATCAACAATTGGAATGAAAATTCAAAATTCAAGTCAACTTAGTACCCATACATTTAAAAAAACCTAGCTAATGGATCATCCATCTATTAGCTTCTCATTTGTCATTCAAACTAAGCCTTTGTTCCTATTTCAAATTGGAACTACACAATCTCAAGCACAAGTTCAAACCTCGTTTCAATTAATATAACACATATTGACTAAGCCCATCACAAGTTTCATTCCAAATAATTTAAGATCACACGTCTCCGATCATTTGCAAAATATTATTCACATCGTTAAGGTTCTACACACCCATTTACACATGATTTCTAGACATTAAGCCTCACTTAGGCGTTTAATCAAACACCTTATAGGCGTTATCTAGAAATCATGTCCACATCACTCAAAATCCATGGGATTCTACCATACACGTGATAATATCATACAAAATCACTTCTAACCACTTCCATTTCATTATTTATGTGTATTTCCACCAAATTTCTAAATTCCAACCTCCTAAAAATCTCTACACAAGCCCTGAATTGTGAAAATCCAACTAAATCATTCAACAAACGTTGATGCTCATAAACAAACATCAAAATACGTTATTAGCAACTCAAATCCATCATTTATTTCAAGACAAAATAACGTACTTACCTTAAATTTATTTTTTCTCAAAGGATCTCCAAACTCTCCAAAGTTCCAAGCTTTCTTCTTAATCCATCGAGCTTCTTCGATGCAAAATCACGTGGATTCAAGTAGTTTTAGGTGAGTTTTCATCGGGGTAGAGAGCTAGGGTCGTGGGGAGGAAGAAATGATATAGAAATGGGGTCAGTTTGGACCCTCCCTAATTAAAATAGGGTCTCACACGGTTCAACACGTGTGATTTTGATTATGGAAATCACATGGTTAGAACTATGTAGGCCCATAAATGGCCCAATTTCAGCTATATTTTACCATTTGCCCATAATTGTCTCTAGAAAACTTTGATCGAGACGATTTTTTTTTTTTGCGTTGGATTTATAACATCAATACCATCTCTCCACAAAATTTCAGCTTAAAATTTCATCACCACAAAATATTGCATGCATTTTACTACATAGCTGTACCGACAACTTTTATCCGTTCACGAGATTAGTCATAACATGTCAAAATATTTCTAACATCAAAGCAATCATTCACATACATATATTATCATAAAAATATCATATTTATGTCATTTTTTGTTCAAAAAATATCTTATATAAAATTCAACTCGTTAACTCGTCTCTTTAGTTGTTTTGCCTTTTTAACAGGTCTTATTAGCCCAAATCACATCTATCACCTCTAATGTTTCCAAAATCTCTTCTCATACTTCACATATACATCTAGCATGTCATTCATGCTAGAAACTAACATGTTATATGTCATTTCCAAAATTTCACCCATTAAATTCATTATTTACCAAATTTTCACCATTGGCCTCAAATGACTTAATTCTCAAAATTAACATACCAAATATTCCCAAGCATCACGAACACATTCCAATCATGTCTAAAATTATTCTCACAAAAATCATCACTCTCATTAATTATCCTCGATCGTTTTCATTTTTACAGTTCTTTTGGGTTAACTACACAATGAGGCATGTTTCTGTCATATATCCAAATCTATCGTTCAAATCTCATCCATAACTATACATATCCATTACAAATATGCTAGACATCTCATCCATACCAAATATATTTTTAAATGAATCGATTTCAAATAATACCCCTTATCTAGTTCTAAATCCCCACACGATGGTCAAATCTCAAACATTTGTCATTTAATCAAATCAAGTGTTTCTACATATCCAAAATCATCTAACAAATGTGTATAAATCGATTTCAAGCTTCTATTAAGCTATTTTTCAAAATTCACCTATCATTTTCTTAATGACTAGAATTGCACATTCACCGCAACTTGTGTAATCTTTCATATATTCAACCCTTGATTCATTAAAATTCTACTATCTTTCGGCCTCTCGGGCTATACTATATACATTACCATAATAGTTGTCAGTACTTGGGGTATTACAATGAAATTTCATGGATGTTTACTCTTGGCAAGATAGATATTCTAATAAAAATGATGTTGGACAAATAAAATTTATCGTGTTGATTGCCTCTATGTTGGAAAGCCAGGGGGCAAGCGGTGACCCTACAGAGAAGTTGCTATTCGTATATTCATGGGTTTTATGATGAACTTTCATACCACATATGTATATGATGGTGAAATGGGCTAGCTGAATTAATGGGATTGATTTGGGAAAGCGCCCCACTTTGTATGTGATGCACATGTTTAGACACTTATTAGGCACAAGTTATCATGCAGATTGCACGATAGAATATAATGTTGGTTACATAGTCTTGGGGCCTTTAGTTAGTGGAGCTAGGGTTTCGATGTTATTAATATTTATCTTAGCATGGACACCATTAGGTTGAGTTAGAGTCTCAATCATGATAACAACAGCTGCATGGTACATGCATGACATTGACGCGTGCTTGATATGTATTGGGAAGATGAAGATTCTTATTTTAGGTAATTAATTTATATGAACACGAGAAGGTCAAAAGGCACCAATGCATTGCTTGCTTCGATTATGTCTGACATGTGCATGGCATGATATATTGACATTGGGCTAGAGAGAGCCCAATTGTTCATGACTATGTTACATTTCCTAGGCTAGTCCTAAGAACACAAACTATATTTAGGTCATGCGGTTATGGTTGAACTAAAAGTTTGTCAATATGATGTGCAACACAACTTGAGTTGAGAGTTGTACTTTTGATTAGTGGGCAAGTGAGAACATTTAGAGGCCGTGTATCATTAACTCCGGCAAGTGAGAACCATGCTAAACCAGATATAGAAAAATAGTCATGAGTTAGATGGATATAGGGTTGGATAGACAAGTTAAGATGTGTTTTGTTTGGCTTTTGA
Organism: Annona cherimola; assembly: GCA_030490835.1. Lineage (NCBI taxonomy): Eukaryota > Viridiplantae > Streptophyta > Magnoliopsida > Magnoliales > Annonaceae > Annona > Annona cherimola. The sequence continues at coordinate 3,068,455 of CM059971.1, read as the reverse complement.
TAAGCTGCATTTGATGTTTCATCTAATTATTTGATCGTGGATTTTTAGATTTTCAATGACCATTATCGTATATTGACTTTGTTCGAACTTTTACATGTGTTTTTGTTAACATTTTTAACAAGATTTGATTGCAAATACCTAACTACAGGTTGAGTTTGTTAGTTGCTGGCTAAAGCAGATTAAGGCAGGTATAAGGCTGTGGTATAGAATTTGGTTTGATTTGGTTATTTATGGTTGGGATATGATTAATGATCAAATGTATTAATATCGAAAAGCTATTTATAAATGTCAGCCTGTTAGGGCCTTATTATTTTTTTTGAAGTACTGTTGATGCTTTATTTACTGTGATTGTAAGTTGTACATATGTGAACTCACTTCCGCTGTGGGTGTAATCTTGCTTACATGTATTGTGATGAGATGTAAATGATGAAGCGGATGTAAATTAAGTTATCTTTGTTACCATGGATGTAAATAAGAGCTACACTTGAGCTCAATTTTTCGTTTTTATATTTAATATTGAATATATTATATACATAATATCTTAACAATATTGAATATATTTATGTATTTATTATTGTTTACATAATATCTTAAAAAAGCTTAGTCTATATGTTCTGTACATTTAGATTTGCGGTTTCATAAAAAAATAACTAAAAATTCGGAGATATATAGATTTTTGAATTTTAAATACCATTTCAATAGGTTTGAAATAATCATAATACTTCTATATTTAAATTTTAAAATAATATATATACATATATCTAGAAATGGTAAAAACTTGATTCGTGGATTATCTCTTATATTAATCGCTTCATATAGAACTAAAAAGTTAAAAAGTATTTTATGATTGGCCGAAAATGCCCTTATTCCCCACCGCTCATGCATGATCACCCGATGTTATATAAATATCTCGGATTGAGATATGTATGATAAGATCCAAATGTAATTATGAGGAAAGGTTAATGCTTATGGATTGATCCAGTAAATCCAATGAAAACACACAAAACATTCCATTATTGAATAATTTGAAAAGAGTTTTGCTTCTACAGAACCTCTCTTCATGTAGTTTCCTTCATTTTTAATATTTTAATATTTCAAGAAAAATTCATTCTATTAAACATCATTTACATTATCAAGAAATTTTTTTCATTTGTCCACTCCCATGGAGCTTGTGCTTTATCTGCAATTGTGTCAAATTAATATAATAAAATAGTTTAGTGTTAAATAGTATCCCTCAGAAAATGTTAAATATCAATTTTAGAGTTATGTTTTTAGATATAAATCTTCAAAAATATCATAGATAAATTATTATATTTTAGTACATATGTAAATGTATCTAAACAATTTTCATAATTTATACATGAATGTTTATATCTCAACAAATGTGGCCTGTGCATATTTGTTTTGGATAAATTTGGTCTTCTAATTAAATAAATAATATTAAATATAATAAATGTAATGTAAGTAACTACCTCTTTTTAATTGGTTTTGAAGATAACAAAAGATACATTTTTTGGTATTAATTTTAATTTCTTGAAATTGTATTTGATGCTTTGGGATGAGATTTTGAAAAGTGTGGTACGTTTTTATAATCATTTTGAGTTTATAACGTAAATTGTTATAAGATGAGTCTGAAATTCATGGATAACTTAAGAATGGAATATACTTGTTGGAATTAAGAATACTAAAGAATCGGGTTAGACGGGTTGGAGCATAATCCTAATCCTAATCTATTTAAAATATCTCAACCCTAATCTGTTTCTTAACTTATTTTAAAAAATTCAATCCTAACTCATTTTTACAACCTATTTAATACATGGGTTATTAATAAGTTGTATAACAAATGACTTAAAAGTCTAAATTTTGGTACACGATGATCTCGCAATGAGAGATGAGATAGTGCCTTCAGCACAAGAAAATGAAAATAAGATAATAACAAAAAATGGAATTATAATGGCAATGAAAAATAAAAAATAAGTGATAAGAGAAAGACTCAACGAGGTAAATTATTAAGTGGCTTACATACATATATATATGTATATAAAACTTTAATGGTTTAAATAAGTTGAACAAGTTAAATGGGTTAAACAGATTACTAAACAGGTTGGCTGATTATAAAATCTCAATTCTAATATATTTATTTAATTAAATAATGAACGAGTTGACAGATCATAACTCATTTATTCAAAAATTCAACATAAATCTATTTATAAACAAGTTGGATGAGTGGGTTGATTATAAACAATAACACCATTAGCCAGAATACTTGAAACAATCTTAAAATATGCTTAGCTAATAACTTGTAGTGCCCGCTGACCCATACCTCCTACGACCAAGTCCCTACTGACATTCGTCATGACCAGTTGACGTATGGAAAAAAATACTAAATCAATAATTACATTTCTTCGATGAGTATAGAATTTATATCAAATTTCTGGACATTTATTAAAATTATTTTTTAATCTCACTGCATAAATATTATCAATTCAAATAGCCTAAACTGCTAAACATAAACACTCAATTTTTTAGCCCGCCTCCCCCATAGCCGTTGGATCTCGCAGCTTGGATCGTGAGCGTCGGTTGAGAAAAAGAGCAGAGCGGTCCAGGCACGATAGGCGATTTTGAAAAAGCATAAGAAATCTCAAGGACTAGCACACCCCCGCCTCTCCTCCGCCCCTCACTTCCTCACGCCCTCTTTCCCTCTCGTCATCCCCTCCCTTCTTCACGCCGGCTCTCCCTCTTGTTTGCCTCTTTTCACATCTCTCCAGTGACAAAAATTGAAGCATCTTCAACTCGTCTTCATCTCAGATTCGATCTAGCCCTCCCTCATATCTCTCATCCCTCATGCGTAGACATCTGACGGCAAGCTCTCGTCCGATGTTGACAGCCCTTCCCCCAATGATCGGCAACTAAAGCGGTGAGTACCCTCATTCCCTCATATTGTGTGTTGTTGCTTCATTTGGATCGGATCTTAAAACTAGGTTCAGAACTCCTGGACTTGTCTCTTCCATATCTCTATCTCCTCTGGCTTAGTCTTGCTGTTGTCATCGATAATTTTCCTTGATTTTCATTTTTTTAGCCTTTGTGATAGCGTTGTGCTCGTGTGGATGTTTTGGGGCTATTTTTTTGCCGATTTGTTTCTCGATGCAGGCGCATTAAAAATCTTCTATTTTAAGATTTCGCCCCGCTAAAAATGACTAGACATTTGTAAGGCCTTTCTCCACCCATATAACCCTTATACACTTACAAGCCTTACAAGTGATGTTAAATGGTTCTGCACGAAATTACTAACACAATCGTTGGCTTAAGAAGTGGATATAACAGAGATGGGAGGACATGATATAAATTATGATAAGACATAAAAATGGTCAGCCAATTTAGCGGGCTTTTTCCCACATATAACCCAGTTAAACTTATACCACTAAAAGATGGACCCCGATCGTATGCTCTTGGGAGCATGCAGCATTGTATGCTTCCGGACGCATACACTTATTTTTTTATTTTTATTTTGAAATTTTTTTTTTTCATAAAACTGTTAAGATAAGTGTATTTAACATCTTTCTAAAAAATTTACCATTTTTGGACTCCAAAAATAGTAAAATTTTTATAAAGATGTTAAATACACTTATCTTAACAGTTTTATGAAAAAAAATTTCAAAAAAAAAAAAAAAATAGGTGTATGCATGCTCCCAAAAAATAAAAGTTTAGATTGAAAAGTGACATGGGTTACCAAACAACCCAAAAAATAAAAGTTTAAACCATTCAGAATATTAATTAATATATCGCTAGTTCGCTACAATAAACTTGTAGAATTCAAGATAAAAGCGTAACCATTTTTTTTTTTTTTTTCTGTTTGTTACTTTTGGGTTGTTATTTATACAGATTAGATACAGAATGAAAATATTTTGTTGCTAGTGGGGATCATACATTAGCAACAAATAAGACACTAAATTTTATTGTCGTTAAGATGTTTTATTATAATGTGTGTACTTGGTTATTGGTTTGAAATTCACATGGTTTAAAACTTCTCACATAATATATTTCTTTTCAAAATTTTAGTAGTTATATATTAACTCTCCAATGTATTAAATAGTAATACCCAAAATATCTCCAGTAAAAGTGATTTTTGCATCATAAATATGTATAAATTAATTTATATCCAAAATATTTTTTTAACTTTATTTTCAAGATATAGAAACTAATCGTTTTTTTATCGGGTGTATATATATTACAACTCAATTCAAATATTACAGCCTAAATGAGATAACATACTCTCATCTATTCTATGGGAGACAGCATGCTCCTCGCTATTTAATGAGGGAGACAATCAACTCCCAAATCACAGAGATGAACACCTCAGCGGGGGTCCGGTGGATGGCATGCCTGCCATGCCACAACCTATTATGAAAGATCAGAGATATTTGATAATACAATATCCAAACCCTAAGTTTTGAGGAATTATAAGATCTCATTCATGCATTAGCAACTTAGGAGTCTTGGAGGATTATACGTGTAGCCTCATGAGATTTTAAGTCAGGCCCTAAAGGCCAAATTGAGGCCCATATATAGTATAGGAGCTGGCATAATTGAGCCCGAATTCAACATAATGAGCCGGGCTAAGCCCGTTCCTCAAATTGACATGAGATTTGCAATTTTTTATTTTTTTTTTAAAAAAAATCTATTTATATAAAGTTAGAATTCTGAAAAATTGTAGAACTTGTATGGCTGAGACCTGCAAATTCATAAAAATATTTTCAAAAAATATATCTGAAGTGTTTCTAGTTAGGGTAGAAATCAAAGTGGGCTATATAGTGTCAGGGTTGGTTAGGGTTAATCCAACCCTAACCCTATTTTTAAAAAATTTTATTTGACCCTATTTTTATATAGGGTTGGAGCAAGGTCAATTTACCTCTTACATTTTCTCAATAGATTTTAGTACAAAGTTTGGATTGGTCATGGGTCAATATCGGAATAGTGGGTCGGATAAAAAAATATCATGTAAAATAAAAGATTTTATATGCATTTTAAATACAAAGACATGTCTATGTGAAATTTAGATATTATATGCTTCGCTATTTTACTAGTTAAAAAAGTAAATGTTATTACTAATCAAAAGATAAGTAAATATAATGTATCTTTATAATTTTTTATTAGTAAATATAACGTATCTTTATAAAAATAGGTTAATAAAATATATTTCATTAAGAATGGATTTTAGTATTTATAAAAATATTTTTCTAAAACAATAGTATTTTTGCAAGAAAATAATGGAAAAATTACAAATTATGTATAAGAGTTATAAGGATATGTGCAAATGTTAATATGAGAATTTTGGAAGAAACTAAGAATAAAGTTTAAAAAATATGCTTATAATTTATGATAAATAAATACATGAGGGAGGGTCAGGACATGGTTGACTCATCTTGACCTATTTTTGAATTTGGGCAAAAAATTCTGACTTTTCCCTACCAGCTAAAAAAATGTGGGTTTTATCTAATAAAAAATGGTCTGAGTAAAGGGCACATCACCAATCAATTTGCCCCAATTCCCACCCTTATTTCCAGTGATGGCATCATTTGCAAAAAGGCATAGATTCTATGTGATCAGACTAGCATAGTTATATAAAAATAATTCAAAACATAATAATAAAAAGTCAAAGATGAATTATCCTATTAGCCTAGGCTAAGTAAATACTCTGCTATATATACACATATTCAAAATGGTAAAATTTGGTTTATATGTTAAATATATTTAGATAAATAAGTGTATGAAAAAAAATAAAAAAAATTAACCGAGTCTTGTGAGATGGGCTAAGCAGGACATTTGCTTAGCCCAGGCTAATGAGATCACTTCTCAAAGTTAAAAAGTAAGATAGACTCAAATGCTTAGTGAATAATATGTCAAATTAATTTCATCGAAAGCTATAAAAATAGCAGAAATTAAGGACTGTATTTAAGTATAAATATTTAAGGACTCATTAAATTAATGACCGACCGGGTTCTCTGGAAATTTTCAAGGAATTGCTTAATTTAATGTTTACAATTTAGTGTTTGCATCATCTTAATTTAATGGAAGAAATGGAGAAGTGCGTCAGGAATTTTATGTGACCGTCGAGTTCCAGTCAAATTAAAAGGAAAATTTTATAAGACTGCGATTAGACCTGCTATGCTTTATGAGGCAGAATGTTGGGCAGTTAAAGAGCAACATATACAAAAAATGAGCGTAGCGGAAATGAGAATGTTAAGGTGGATGAGTGATAAAACAAGAAAAGATAAAATTAGGAATGAAATAATTCGAGAAAACTTAAAAGTGAGACCAATTTATGATAAAATGAGAGAAAATAGATTAAGATGGTTTGGTCATGTTAAAAGAAGGCCTAAAGTAGCACCGGTTAGGAAAACAGAGTTTATCCAAGTAGAAGGTGGCAGAAGAATGAGAGGAAGACCCAAAAAAAACATGGATGGAAGTAATTAAACAAGATTTAAAAATATTACAAATTACTGAAAATTTAGTCTTAAATCGCCAAAAATGGCGTAACAGAATCCATGCAGCCGACCCCACATAGGTGGGAAATGGCTTATGATGATGATAATGATCATCTTATTCTTGTAAATCCAACTTGTTTATTACGTTTGAAATTATCTTTTTAGCTAGAAATTAATTATTATTTTACGAAAAATTTCAGTGGGTAACAAAACAAAATCATTAAAATGTAATCTTTTAAAGGGTTAAAATTATTTCTAATCTGAAAAATGTATTTAAATGATAATTACAAGCTTGGATAAACAGCAACTTAAGACATAATCAATAATTGTACTCAATCAATTAAGTCGTTACAGGTCAATACTTACATAGCCAAGTGATTTCACATCAATGTACGCATGAGTGAGATCTTCGTTGCATGAATGTTTTTTTTTTGTTTTTTGGTTGAAAGGTGATCTCATTAGCCGGAGCTAAGCAAATGCTTCATTTAGCCCACCTCAAAAAATATATTTATAACAATTTTTTAAATTTTTCTCTTCATACACTTGTTTATCTAAGTATATTTAACTTATAAGCCAGGTTTTACTATTTTTGGATATGTTTATATATTTTTTTGAATTTTTTAAACATCTACATGCATATATGTATTTAAACTACTCTATCTTTAAAAATATAAATATATATATATATACATATCCAAAAAGGTAAAACTTAGTTTATATATTAAACACATTTAAATAAAAAAGCGTATGGTTTATATGTTAAATACCTATATATAAACAAGTGTATAAAGAAAAAAACAAAATAAATTGTTGAAAATAAGTATTTTGAGGTGCGCTAAGCGGACTATTTACTTAGCCCGGTCTAACAAGATATTTTATCTTTCTTGTTACAAATAATGACTAATATACTGAGGAAGAGGACTAACATTCCTAAAATGGAAGATACAAAAGCTCCCTTAGCGAGAATCTAAACTCCTCGTGCCGAAACACAAGATTAGAACTTAACAACCAGATTATGACTGTGTTGGATTATTGGCATCAACACATTAATGCCTATAGTAGTAATAATTATTATTATCAATACAATAAAACTCTATATTTTTAGATCATTTTTTGCGACCAAATTTAGACTCAGAGAAATGATTTTAAAAAATTAGACTTGGACTACTTCTCTATATGTGCATCTAGTATTTAATGTAGTTAATTACTATATTTTTGAAATTAAAATTTTAATTTTTTTGTACCTAAATCTAAATAATTATATTAAATATTAATTTTGGATAATATTCAAGTGTAGTTCACTATAAATGGGGATGAATAAATTATTTAAACTAAAATTAAGGCACCATTCAATTGAAATTTATTTATTTAAGAAATATATCAAGTTTGTGACTACTTCAATCCTCGAGCAACTACCTTGCGTGTATATAGATAAGATTATTTGTGTGAATAAGAAGTCAAAAGTTCAGATGTTGAATAGAGATAGTGACCTTGTTACCCTGCCCATTAGTATCTTGCCATTAATGATAAGTAACCCAATAAAATGTCTATATTAATTTTATTTAAACCAAACATGTGTATAAGTCACATTTTAAAATAATACAAAATCTACATAAAAATGGAACTCAATTCTATGCTCCCAAAACCATTAAGATGCATATACCCATTTTTTTTTATTTTTTTAAATTTTTTCATGAAAGTGTTAATATAAGTGTATTTATCATGTATATCAATTTTTACAATCTTTGGAGATTTTTAGATAATTTTTTAAAAATTAGTGATATTTTAGTAATTTTAAATTACTAAAATGCCATTGATTTTTAAAAATTAAAAAAATAACCAAATGCTAAAAATTAATACACGTGTTAAATATACTTAGACTAACAGTTGTATAAAAAAATTTCAAAATTTTTTTAAATTTTGGTGTATTCACCCGGGAAGCATACAATTGGGCCCCTAATAAAATAGTCTGATTTTTTTACATAAGTTTGATTTAATTATTAATTTTAAAATTGTATTTTCTACATCTAAACTATTTAATATATTATTTTTATATAGATAAATGATTATATAAGGAGCCTGATTGTATGCACTTTGGTGTACTTAGTTTCGGTGCACCTAGGTGCAAATACCCATTTTTAAAAATTTTCTGAATTTTAATACAATTATTAATCTAAATATATTTAACATGTATATCAAGTTTTACTAGTTTTGGATATCTTTAGATTTTTAAAAATCGGTAGCATTTTTAATAATTTAAAATTACTAAAAGTGCTACTCATTTTCAAAAATCCAAAAAAAATCTAAAAATCTCCAAAAAATGGTAAAAATTGATACACATATTAAATATACTTAGATTAATAATCTTATAAAAAAATTTAAAAAAAAGTTTAAAAATGGGTTAAATGCACCGGGTGCACCAAGATTAAGTGATCTAGGTGCAACAAATCAGATCTCATTATATAATACATTGTTATATTTTGATATATGCGACTTTCGAACCCCATTTTATAATCGATTGCACTATAACAATATCCAAGTGAGTGTTGAAACTTTAGCCGACTATATATTATGTAATTAGTTCGAAACCACTGTTAACTACTTTACGAAATTTGATTTCTTGTAGCTATGTATTATGCGAATCTTACATTGAAAATGGATCAAAGTTCTTTAAGATTTATAAATGAGTTTAAGCTTAAACGTATTGTAACTTATTTTAAAACTATGCAGTTGAGCTGCAAGCTGGAGTGTACAATATAACATTATAAGACCCATAAACATATAAGTCTAAGATCATTTTTTGTGGATCCATGTGTTACCGTTTAAACAATTTCAATCCAGAGAGTAGGATAGCTATGGCTTTACTGCTTTACTCTGTTTGATAAATAAAGATGTCGATCCATAACCCTTGTAAATCGACAACTGATTTTTAGTTTTTGCCTCCACGTTTGTGTGTTGGGATGTCATTTTCGGTTTTTGACACATTGGTTATCAAGCTTCGATGCAGACACGATTTTCATGTGGGTTTTGCAGCGATTGTTATAATCATCTAATCACCAAAACGGCATAGCTTGAGGCATAAAATGGAATCCGAAAATGATGCAATGTCATTTTTTCAGCTCCCCTGATGTTGAGAATGGTAGCGAACACATTATAAATCTTAACGTTATCGAGAGCAATGTGCCAGTTCTTAGGGATTTGAATCTGATGTGCGAAGTTCTCGAAAGCAATCACCTTCTCATCGCAATTCTCGACCATGCCATGACCTCATAGTAGAATGATATTCACCTCGTCAAATGCCTCCCTTTTCTGCAGACCTTGATCAGCCTCCCGGCCAACTTATCAATGTGCGAGATGGCGTTAGTGATTTTTGGATGGTCAGGGCGAAGTTTTGCCCCTGGCTATCAGGTCCTTGAAATAGAGACTGACAAGCTAGGCGATGGTGTTGGGGGGAATTGAAGTAGTTGACAAGCTAGGCTACGAGAGTGCTAATGAAATAATAATTTAACTCGTGATGTAATTACATTTATTGATCAATGTGAAGAGAAGAAGATAACTGAGAAGCAAAGGATAACAGATGCAAAGGAGGAATAGAAGGTTGAAAATTCCTATGTTATCAAGAAATCAAAGGAGGTACATCATCTAATTATATAAAAAAAAATGTTGTCAAATAAACAGGAGCAGAAAGTGGGAGACGAATTACCTAATGGGTAACTACCTTTAAAGAAGGTCAATAATTAAGCATATGTAGTAAATTTGCTAGATACAATAGGAATCTTCAAAATATCAAATGTGACAAATATTTACTTATTCTATTCTTTAGAAAAATTTCTTTATCTAGATATTCTAGTAAACTTGAGGTCTGAGTTTTTCTCAAGTGAAGGAGAAAGATGCATGACACCAAGCATATGAAATCCTAAAGTGAGTAAGATTATTAAGACACAAAGTGAAAAGGCCTTTACACAATAAAGGAGCAAGACAACTTCAAATAATTATAACTCTTGATCTGGGTGGAATTTCATAATTTTATTTTCTTAGGTTTTCTTAGCATTAGGGTTTATTAGAGCACTTCTATAAATATGTAATGTTCTTTTTATTTGCAAGACTTACAGTTCCCTTGAATAATATTCTTGAGAAATTCTCTTTATTTTGTCTTTGATTTTAGTGTGAGACTTATTTATTAATCTCGATGCATAGTTTTATGTTAGCGTTATTTTCATGTTTTCCTCATTACTTTAAGAAATGATGAAGAGAGAGGAAGGAGGAAAAAAGAAGACCTACCACTGCAGCAATCATCGCGATAATGTGAGCTAGCAACAGCGATATAGATGACCTTCAAAGGAGAGGCAAATCCACGTTTTCTGTAGACCTTGATCAGCCTTCCGGCCAACTTATCAATGTGCGAGATGGCGTTAGTGATTTTTGGGTGGTCAGGGCGAAGCGGTGCCCCTGGCTATCAGGTCCTTGAAATAGAGATTGACAAGCTAGGCGATGGTGTTAGGGGAATTGAAGTAGTTGAGGATGGTATCGAGTCGGTCCTTCGAGGGATGGAGCAGTTGTATTTCATGCAGCAACAGCAAGGGTTCTCGAAGGAAAGGAACAAATTCAAACGTGGTGGAGGATGAAGTAGTTGGTGCATGGTTATTTTCTTCCTCTTGTTTAGGAGGATATTTTGTTATAGAAATACCGTAGTTACTACAAGAGTGCTAATGAAATAATAATTTAACTCATGATGTAATTACATTTATTGATCAATGCGAAGAGAAGAAGATAGTTGAGAAGCAAAGGATAACATATGCCAAGGAGGAACTGAAGGTTGAAAATTCCTATGTTATCAAGAAATCAAAGGAGGTACATTATCTGATTATTAAAAATATGTTATCAAATAAATAGGAGCAGAAAGTGGTAGAGGACCCTAATGCAGTCAATGCTAGTGGAGTTTAAGGGGTTGATGCTAGACGAATTACCTAATGGGTAACCACCTTTGAAGAAGGTCAATAATTAAGCATATGTAGTAAATTTGCTAGATACAATAGGTATCTTCAAAATATTAAATGTGACAAATATTTACTTATTCTATTCTTTAGAAAAATTCCTCTATCTAGACATTCCAGTAAACTTGAAGTTGAGTTTTTCTCCAGTGAAGGAAAAAGATGCATGACACCAAGCATATAAAATCTTAAAGTGAGTAAAATTATTACGACACAAAGTGAAAAGGCCTTTACACAATAAAAGAGCAAGACAATTTCAAATAATTATAACTCTTAATCTTGGTGGAATTTCCTACTTTTATTTTCTTAGATTTTCTTAGCATTAGGGTTTATTAGAGCACTTCTATAAATATGTAATGTTCTTTTTATTTCAAAGGCTTCCGGTTCCCTTGAATAATATTCTTGAGAAATTCTCTTTATTTTGTATTTGAGTTTAGTGTGAGACTTGTTTATTAATCTCGATGCATAGTTTTATGTTAGCCTTATTTTCATGTTTTTGTCATTACATTAAGAAATAAAGAAGAGAGAGAGGAAGGAGGAAAAAAGAAGACCTACCACTGCAGCAATTATTAGTTTTATTATCAGACGAATTTTCACCCAATTAGATATGCGTATGGACCCATCTAAAAATAGTAAAAATTCAACATAATAAAATAATTTGATGTAAATAACAACTAAGTTTTTTTAACCTATAAATCATTTGCTATAAAATCTATATATAGATAAATAATTGTATAAAATGTCAATACATATTAGTACATATCGGGCCCATTTTGGGCCAAATGCACCGTTAATTATGGTGACAGACTTACAAAAGTCAGACCATATATAGATAAATATAGATATATTTTTTTATTTATACATACACATATTAAGTCATTTGATATTACAAACCAGTATATACATAGTCTCAGACGGCACCAAGAAATCAAATAATACCTCTAGTAGTGGTGGACGAAACAAACACCAACTGCTGTTAGGGAAACTCAAACGGCGTTGAATCGTTTGATGGCGAAAGCCGTTACCACTGAAGCTGGTTAGATATATATTAAACATAAAGATGTCGATTGTACAGTCCACCTTCCGGCCATGTCGGAAGACCAACGAAGATGGAACGCATGGAGAAGTAGGCATTGTCATACCCATGAGTGCCACCACACCGTCCGCTATTCAACCTCTTCACCTCCACCTTATACCCTTCGTCCAGCAGCCCAATGATCGGCGCTATCCGCTCGCTTGCCGAGTAATTCAGCCGCTCCGGCAGCTCCTCCTTCAAAAACACTCGCAACCGCGTCCCGTTCCGCACTGTACAGCAAGGTGGACTGTTTTTGTACTGGTAGCCGTAGCGGAAGCCGTCGGCGGAGATGAGGACGACGAAGGGTTTTGGGAGCTTGGGGACTGAACGGAGAGGAGGAGAGCTCTGTCGATGAGAAGAGGTGGATGATGAGTGGAAGAGGAATGCTACGAAAATAACGGCGGCGACGATGGCAATGAGTGTTTTTCTGGATTTGGTGGGCTGAGGAGGTGGGGAGAGGAGGGACGCCGTTGGAGTTGGAGCATTTGCTTCTTCACATGCCGGGATTGAAATAGGAGAAGAAGTCATGGCTGTTTGCTTTCTTCCTTACGCGGGTCTGGTGGACTTATATAGAATTTATAAACTTTAAAAAATAGGCTCATGAAATTTATAAAATTTGTATTTTTATCCTCTTCATATTTGCGTTACTAAGCACCTGACAAAGGGGTGATGTATCTCTCATTCACACTACTCTACACACACCCACATCAACTATGTGAAAAAAAATATTTTAAAAATTGTGCGACTAATAAATAAATAATAGAAATAAAGTTAAAATAAATAGGTATGATAGAAGGTAGGTTGGAGAAATAAGTAAAATATAGGAATAAAAATAGAAAAGTATAATTATTATTTGAATGATAATTGATGTTAAAATCCATTGTGGGTTACGATTGCCAAACATCGCTTATAAAGAGGATTTTCATCTGTACCTATGTAGTCGCGGTAAGTTGCAAGCATTTCATAAAAACTACAACCGTCCCAGCATACGATTGTCTGAAATTGTGAGCGTAGAACTTTTGTTAGAAAATTCTTTAAAAAAATAATGAAAATGTCTCAACAAATAGATAAAAATATAAAATATAAGAAATTACTTTTAAATACGAAAAAAATATTTTATATTGCTCATATTACATAGATCTATTTAATATGAGAATTATTTTAGAAATAAATTTTGAATATTTTAGAGGAAATTTCTTGCATTTTATAGTTTTATTTCATTATTTATAGAAATATTTTAACAAAAAGTTATACGTCTACAATTTCAAGTAAATTGTACAAGTACGATCAGTCAGCTTGGAGCTTTTTCAGGATACCCCCTTGACAGCCCGGCAGAAATCGCATTCGAAAAAAAAAACGCAGCTGCCTTCAAAAAATAAAGCTGCATCTCCGACTCTCTCTACCGTCTCCAGCCGCACCCTCTGCTGCCTTTCTCATCTTTCCTCACTTACAATCAAGGGCAGAGAAATGTTCACAAATCTCATAACCGTCTCCCATCCATTTACCTTGCATTATGAATATCACCATGCATACTGCAACAAATATCATGAAATTCGAAATGCATCTAGCCTGGCATTGACTCCTAATTCTTGGTCTGGTCCCTGGACCCAACCTCCAAGCCTATCATTGATTCGCGATTCTGTGCCCAAAATACGTGAAAAAGGAGAAGTCTTTTTCCTTCCACTGCTTGCTGAAAAGCGAAGAGACTAGAAGAAGAAACACTTGCTTTCTTGGAAGGCGGCCAGGAAAAGATGGAATCACCCATTGCAACAAGATAACGAAAAAACCATTCATTGGTAGTGCGAGATGAAAACTTGAATAGCTAAATTCAGGTTGAATTGCCAATACCTAAACAGGGCCTTTAGCTGGAAATCTGATTCGCGGAAAGTTGATTCCTATTTGCTTTCTTCTAGCTGGGATTACGTGAAGAAAAAAGCCCTCGTGGGCCCTAAACTACACAGAGCATGCGGCTTGCATGCTCACATAGTCGTCTATCTGTGCGATCGTATCTCTGTCCGTGGCTGTGGCCCAGCCGATGAACGCCTGTTAGCTCCGTAGCGCGAAGAAGAGATTTGCTTAACCCTGCCGATTTGCTGCGTAATTTCGCTCACTAGTCACTGCTAATTTAGATATTTAGTTTAAAATCTCCCAACAAGTCAATTGATCTAGTCTAGTTTGTGTTTTATCCCCTTTCTTTTCTTCCTCGCTAATGATTGGGAAGTATAATCCACGGAGAGTGGATCAAGAGGGGAAATTTCATTCGTTTAAATCAAAGATTTTACACGAGTTATAGGTTCAATCCCAAGGATGATGTTCATGTGGAAGAGTATCTCTGAAAAAAATGATGGGGAACCGGCGACAGAGGCGACTGGCAAACTGCATCGGCGGCAGAGGGTGGGGCTGGAGATGGTAGAGAGACATAGAGGGTGCAACTTCTGTTATTTGCAGGCAGCGGCATTTTTTGATTTTGCCAGCTGCGATTTTTTTAATGCATTTTCTACTGCAATGTCAGAGAGGGTATCCTATAGAAGCTCCCAGTTGACTGATCGAGCGTTCCTCATTCACCCCGCAAGATCTGACCGTCCACGAGATGGCACGCAAACACGGTTGCAGAGTCGTTGACGTCGGTGTGGATGCACCGAGTCAACTACAGTATATACTAGCACTATATTTTATATTCTTCTCTCCGTTTATATAGAATCTTCTCTACTATTGTACTATGAAATTATCCTTCTCTGTCCTTTCTTTTTTGTCTTGCCGAATCTTGTCCTTTGTACTAGTGTGCCAAGTATACACTCTCTTCCAATGAAGACATGGCTATGTTCTGTATCACATCAATGTAGATTAATTCACCGTAACAACTACAAATAATAGACTCTCAACTTTAATGTTGACTTGTTTGCATGATATGTTATCTTGTATGATGCAATTACTGTTTTAAAAATTGGATCGAACCTGGCTGTTGGACCGATTGGTCCGTGAACTGTAAATCTCTTAATTCGGTTCACATGCGGTTTTCAATTTTGGCCATGAACCATATAAAATTAGTTGAACCACTAGATGGACCATTAAAAAGTTGCGAGAGCCTAGAACTCAATGGCAATATTGTCAATGGGATTTGATCCCGGACGTGGGGCAATAGTGCCTAGGTGAGTAACCAATTACCCTAAGGCAAGTGCTCTTCAACCATTAAATGAAATCAAGAAATGTTGATTGATTATCTGAACATTTATTAATGCATGCATATGATGTGTTGTCCATGAATAATAATATGCAACCAATCCCATAAAAAAGTATGTAGTCAGTATTCATATTGTATATAATTAAAATTACTCCCTTGGAGAACGTAGTCATGAGAGGTTTGCGAATCTAGGACCTTTGGCCGACATAGGCAAATGATTAGAAATTTATATAATCTTTTAAGTTTAAGTAGGGGCAATTGCCTTCACTTAAGTGATGTAGATCCGCCTATGTTGATGAAGCATTTTTAAAAAATTATATTATATGTAATGCATTTTTAATCTTTATACTATTAGTTATATTTTACTTTAAGTGAGTACCATAAAATCAAATTGTAGTCACTTATATGAGTTTTTAAGGATTAAATTTATTAAAATATTTATTTTTGAATTGATGTTAGTTTCATAACTATTACAATATCCTAATGTTTGGTATAGGCATATTTTATTTTGTTGAGCATAATGTATATATCAACATTATGTATCCTAAAAAACAAAAAAACATTATATTATCCTAATTGTTAATATAAGTATCAAATTTAAATAAAATTAAAAAATTAGATGTTATAATTCACTAATACCCTAATTGTACACAATTCTAAATTTGGAAAGCTCTAATTTTATTTTTTATATTTCATTTTATCTTTTACATTTTACAAAAGAAGTGTTATTTATAAAAATTTAACTACTAGTTTTTTATCGGAATATATTTGGGAGCCCTCATCTTGGACAACCTCATTATCCACTCTTTTGTCTGGTTTGCCCTCGAATTCAGCAAGCAAGATGCTAACCAAGATACTCGCGAGTATTTTTCACCAGTGTTTCTGATTTTGCCCATATCTTCAGAGTCAATCTCATCGGCAAATTGCAAATCAACGGTGGATGGAGCATGTGCACGTTAACATAAACGTGAAAACGTTTACGCTGAAATAAGTCCCATTTCCAAACATCATTATCTCCTACAAATACAAAATGCAACAACCCAACAAACTAGGTTTTTTTAATGGGTAACTAACTAGCTTTTAGGTTTTCAAAAAAAAAAAAAAAAATCTAGCCTTTTGAGTTCTGAGTCTTCTCTCTGTCACTCGTCAGCAGCATCCGTCCTTCGAAGAATGGAATCCGGAAATGACGCAGTGCCGTTGTTTTCAGCTCCCTTGATGTTGAGAATGGTAGTGACCACGTTATAGATCTGAACGTTCTCGAAGGATTCCACCTTCCGGCCACGTCGGAAGCGAGGCCCATGACCAACGAAGATGGAACGCATGGAGAAGTAGGCATTGTCGTACCCATGAGTGCCGCCGCACCGTCCGCTATTCAACCTCTTCACCTCCACCTTATACCCTTCGTCCAGCAGCCCAATGATCGGCGGTATCCGCTCACTCGCCGAGTAATGCAGCCGCTCCGGCAGCTCCTCCTTCAAAAACACTCGCAACCGCGTCCCGTTCTGCACCAGTCCCGACCCCAATCCCATCCTCATCCTCCCCACCACCTCGGTGGGGTTGACCCCCGGCGGAGGCCTGATGGCGAGGAGCGGCGAAACTGACTGCACCCAGTTCTCAGGAATTTGAATCCAATGCCCCAGGTCCTCGAGAGCAATCACCTTCGCGTCGCAGTTCCCCACCATGCCATGATCTCCCAGTAGAATGATATTCACCTCGTCGAACACCCCCCTTTGCTCCAGCCCCTCGATCAGCCTCCCGACCAGCTTGTCGATGTGGGAGACGGCCTTGGTGATTTCCGGATCGTCAGGGCCGAAGCGGTGCCCCTGGCTATCTGGGTCCTCGAAATAGAGATTGACCAGAGAGGGGATGGTGTCCGGGGAGTCGAAGTAGCCGAGGACCGTGTCGACTCGGTCCTCGAAAGGGACTGTGCGGTCGTATTTCATGCAGTAAGCTGGCGGGCAGTCCCACTTGCCTTTGTGCACCTCGGAGCCAGGCCAGAAGTAGGTGGCGGCTCGCAGGCCCTGGTTGGCTGCCGTCACCCAGAGCGGCTCCCCCAGCCACCACTTGGGGTCGTTGTTGCTAGTGGTAAAGATGTCGCCCGTGAAGGGGTCCGGGAAGCGGTTATCGATGATGCCGTGGTGGGCAGGATAGAGGCCGGTGGCGATGGAGTAGTGGTTGGGGAAGGTTTTGGTGGGGAAGACGGGGATGAGGCCAGGGTAGGCCTCCGTGCCGTTGGCGATGAGGCGGCCAATGTTAGGGGTGCTGGTTTTGTACTGGTAGCCGTAGCGGAAGCCGTCGGCGGAGATGAGGATGACGACTGGTTTGGGAAGCTTGGGGGCTGGACGGAGAGGAGGAGAAGGAGGGATCTGAGGCGGAGGAGAGGTGGATGATGAGTGGTGGAAGATGAATGCTACGGCAATAACGGCGGCGACGATGGCGACGCAGGCGATGATGACGATGAGTGTTTTTCTGCATTTGGTGGGCTGAGGAAGTCGGGAAAGGAGGGACGTGGTTGGAGTTGGAGCATTTGCTTCTTCACCTGCGGGGATTGAAATAGGAGAAGAAGCCATGACTGCTTGCTTTCTTCCTTACGTGGATCTCGTCAACTTATATAGACGGTTTGACACTCTGGCAGTCGGGCTCTCGGAGGAATTGCAAATAGGTTCATGAAATTTAAGTTTTAGAAAGAGGTTTTTCATCTATACCTACGTACTTGGAGGCAAATTGCAAGCATACTATAGTTTTTCATAAAATTGCATCCGTACCTACATATTTTGTCTTAAATTGCAAGTGTAGCACTATTGTTAGAAAACTCTTAAAAAAATACTGAAAATGTCTCGACAAGCAAATAAAATTATAAAATGTAAGAAATCACTTTTAAAATATAAAAAATTATTTTTAAAATATTACTCACATTCAATATGAGAAATATTTTAGAAATACAATTTTTATATTCTTAAAGAAAATTTCTTATATTTTATAATTTTATTTGTCTACAAGCGTAAATTTTTCAAAAACTCGTGATATATCTGAGCTTCTGCTCAAACGATATAATTATAGATACAAAATTTTCAAAATATGAATTTTATAAGCTTGGGAGATTATGTGCAAATGGGTGTGACTGACACCATGCACGTCCATTCATGCATGCCGCAGCTGCCACGAAACGACGCGCACGCACTTTCTTCTGGTATTCAAGATCCGTGATCCATGAATAACCGTTGGTTTGACTTCCAATTCTTTATCGAAATTGGATACACTGAGACTGAGCTAGACGCGTTCTCCTTATCCTTACACAATATAAAACAAGATACGATAGCAAGGTTGCTGAAATCAAAATTTTTTTTATTAATTATCTGAAAATTTATTAATGCACGCATGTGATGCGCTGTCCATAAATACTGATATGCAACCAAGATATGATAGCAACGTTGTTGAATTCAAATTTTTTTTTATTAATTAACTGAAAATTTATTAATGCACGCATGTGATGTGCTGTCCATAAATAATGATATGCAACCATTCCCATAAAAAGCATGTGGTCAATGTTCATATTATATATCACTAGGGCTTGTTTGGTATCATACCAGCGTGGGAAACCATGGCATGGGGTGGGACACATTTTACGAGGTAATTATTTATTCCGTTAGCAACTTTTTTATAAACTTTTACCCTCTACATTCTAATTATTTTTTCAACCAACTACCTCCTTCAAACCTATTTATTCTAATTTTACTCTTATCATTTTCTATCAATCACACAATTTTCAAAATATTCCATTTTTCACTTCCTACCCCATCTTACAATTCTACAACAATATCAATTACTAAACAAGTCGAAAATTACTACCCCATGCCAACCGAGCTGTAACATACCTCCCCACCAGCATTCGACTTTTGGTGGCATTGCTGGTGCTCAATGTTTGAAGTGGTGGTAATAGTCTCCTTGTTGTTGTGGGAGTATCCACTATACAAAGAAATTAGTGATATTGTTAAATGTATGTTAGAAAATTATATAAAATTTGTAAGAATATCTCGGAGCTTAATTGTATTATCATTTGAGATGATCAGAAATGCCCATCAAATTAATCATATGAAATATACATATATAATTATATATACACTAATCAAATTAATCATACTACATGGAAATCATTAATTCCTTTAGTGACAGTATATGAACCAGTTATGTAATTTTCAAGTGGGGCCAACTGGAATACAAAAATCTTATTAATGGGAGAATTATAAAACAAAGTGTATTACATTATAAATAGTATCAGAGTGGACCCCTTCAATGGACATGGGATAGAGATCTAAAGTTGAGAAGAACGGATAGTGGTCCAGAATAAAGTTGAGTTGAGTTGTGGTCCAATGATGAAACACGCATAAGCTGGTGGACCTATAACTAGGGGTGGGAATCGAGGCGGGTCAGGGTGTGCCCAACCCTGACCCTCCTTTTCAAAAATATTATTTGATCTTTATTTTTTACCGGGTCGGGACAATGTCGGTTTGACTCTTACTTTTTTCTACTAGGTTTCGGGACAAAATTCGAGTCGGTATCAGGTCAACGAGTCGGGTAAAAACTGCGGGTCAAGTAAGAAATTTTTAAAAATTTATAAAACTATCAAGTATAAAGATAAATTTATATTAAATTTAACTACTATATGCTTGAATCTATTACTAATCAGTCGAAGTAAAATATGAATATTAACATTGAATGGGGTTTTTCTTTTTAATGTGAAATATAAGAAAACGAGTCAGCAGGTAGGTCCGCCCTGACCCGCCCCGCCATCCTTTTAAAAACATAATCTGACCCGACCCGTCCCGGTATTAAATAGGGGCGAGACGCCCCTATTCCCACCCCTACCTATAATAGCCCAAAATGGAATTCCATATTGAAAAGGAAAAGTGTTTCTGGAGCTTTATAAGTGGATTTAAGCTTAAATATGTTATGGTGCATTTTAAAACTGTACGGTTGAGCTACAATGTTAGAACTAATAATATCAGTGTGAGATCCATAAGTCTATAGGCACGAGATCATTTTTTTAGGTCTGTGCGTTACATTTTAAATTATTTGAACTAGGAGAGCAAGATTGCTATAGTTTTAATCTTCTAGGTTGTATTTTGGAGGCACGTCATTTATTTTAGAGAAGTGATCCTCTTAACCAGTTTGCTTACCCACCTTAAAAAATTCATTTACGATTTATCTAAGTGTATTAAATAAATAAATCAAGTTTTACCATTTTTTGGATATCTGTATATTTTTTGAGATTTATAAAGATAGAGGTATTTTAAAACATATGTGCATATGATGTTTAAAAATCTCCAAAAATATATACATATATCAAGCTTATATGTTAAATACACTTTGATAAACAAGTGTGTGAAGAAAAAAGCAAAAAAATATTGTAAATCAATTTTTTGAAATATGTTAAGCAAGTCATTTGCTTAACCCAGGCTAATACAATCATTCTTTTTTATTTTAATACAATAAAATTCTTCTGCAATTCGTAGAAGGTATATAACAACTCTCATGCCATCAAGTTTAATATCCTTGCCATTTGACATGATTAACGTTGTCTTAGCTAATACATCACAATTTTGGTAGCTACACTGTCAAATAGCGACACATAACTAGCTCTATTTTAGCTAGAGAGGAGACTTATTTGGTTAAAATGAAGGGTGATTTAGGACTTCAAAGGAGGAGGATGAAAGCAATGGGCTGTGATTAGGGGTGCAACTCGGGCCGATGAAACTCGGGTTCACCTCAACCCTAACCCTAACCCTATTTGTAAAACTCCAACCCTAACCCTAACCCTAACTCTATTTGTAAACCTCAACCCTAACTCTATTTTTGAAATTAAGGCTCGGGTTGAGTTTCGGGTTGACATTCTCCTATTAATATGACTTTGTTACTCATCCTATATATAATTTTTCTCACAAACCTATTGTATAAAAAAATTTTAAAAATAATTTATTAATTTTCGTTTACACAGTTTCTATTTACTTTAATTCTAACAATTAATTTTTAGATAATTAATGTTATTTTTATTTGTTTATTTCTAAAAATTTATTCTACCTATATATAATCATATTACATAAATTTTTCCCTCTCTTTTGCTCTCATTTTCAAATAGGGTTTTATTGCACCAGCTTTCAATAATAATCATGTACTATTAATTTGTATATTAAATAATAAGCATGGATTTTTCTAAAAAATTGTCAATAACAGAACTATTACCGGCGCAGCGTCGTCGCCGGAGAAGAAAGTGAGCAAACAGGCAGAACGGCAGCGCTACTCAAAAGGCCGGAGACTGAATCTCGCGAGATTTTGCTGGTTCGGTGACCTTCGGTCGAGGCAGTTGGTGTATTGCAAAAGGCCGGAGACTGAACCCGAAACCGGCAGCGACGTTTTGGTGAACTGCAGTGGCGTCATTTTGGTGAACGGTGGAAATGCAGCGGCGTCGTTTTGGGCCTTTGGCGAACGGTAGAAATGCAGCGGCACTGGGCAGCGAGGTCGTTTCAGCGAACGGCGGAAAGGCTGCAAAGCTCAAAGCCTCAACGCCGGAAATGGAACCGGAAAGCCCGATTGGTAGTTCCTGAAAGTCGACGATCAAGGAGTTCCCGCCCTCATTTGCAAATCGCAGATCGTCGTCTTTCTTTTGTACGACGAAGAAACGGTGCTAATCGTCCGCCCTCGTTCGCTGATCGTGTTGTGAGCCTGCGATTGAGTCCGCTGTCCGCTGAATGTGTCGCAATTGAGTCTGTTGAATCGCTAATCGTGCCTCTCCAAGATGGTCAGATATCGAAAATCGAAAACCGGAAGCCAGAGGCCCAGAAATGAAAGGAATGGCTGGAGCTGTACAGCGGGAAAGGGCGCGCCGACGAATGGAAAATAATTCAAAATAGGCTGGAAAGCCTGGCAGAGTGGCAGTGACATTCAACAGGGATGGCATGGCACGGCAGCGGGCAGGGTTCTGAATTCTGATTTTTAAATTTCAGATTGAAATATAGTAATAAAATATAAATATTTTTCAAATATAGGTTCGGGTTTGGGTTTACAGGGTTCGGGTTCATCTGAACCAGAAACCGAAAGTTGCATGAATTCGGTCCGGGTTTGGGCTAAAAAATCGGGCTCGGATTCACAATTACAGAGTTTCAACACTGCTCCTTTTCGGGTTCGGCGGGCCGGGTTCGGGTTGCACCCGACCCAAGTTGCACCCCTAGCTGTGATAGATTTCAACATGTGAGGTTGGAGGCCTAAAAAAGGGGTACAATCATCATTTCAAATATATATTAATAGGCATTACCGCTCACCATAATAGCGTGGATATGCGAGGAATACTAGTGAAATTAATGAGTATGAGAAGAATTTTTTTAAAAATTGTGAATATAGAATAAATTGGGGTGAAATTTTTTGAGTATATTTGAGAACCCTGATTTTTATTATGAAGGGTCACTATAAACATAATTTGGTTGCAAATACATTGTTACCGGCATATTTATTTATCACAAAAACTTTTTAAACTAAAATTTTTTACTCTCTGTAACTCTCATATTTTTTAATTATTTCTTCACATCATTGTATGTAACTATTTTTTTAATTATTTCTATACAACTATTCACACAACTAATTTTATTTATTTTAACTTTATTCTCTTTAGTCCTCATTATTACCCCTTAGGGACCGACAGTAGGATAAAAACTCTTAGCAAAATTATAATAATTAAGAGAAAAAATAAAATTTGACTAGACAAATGATGATGTGTCCACTGATGTTGCATCTTGACCATTGACCGCTTGATCAAGCAACAGGCTAGGAATAAGTGAAGTGTTAATAGGCCAAGCCTAATTAAGCTCACTTAGGTTCAATACGTTGGGTTATATATAATGTTATAAGTATTTAACTCAACAACCCAAGATGCTTAGGTGGTTAAGGTATTAGTCTTCGGTAGAGGAGGTCATAGTAAATGCATAAAGAGTAACTTTGCCTTTTTTAGCTATGTGGGCCCCACCAATTTGAAAATGAAATGAATCGGATTATGGAGGATCTTTTCTCCAACGAATCCTCCAGGAAGTTACTGCGGCATTTCAAATAAACTGCTTGGAGAGTTGATGAGGATACACCAGAGAAAAGAGGAGAAACGCTGCTGCCGGAGAAAGGGAAAAGCCGATCTAATTCATTCAAGTGATCGTTTCATTTTCTTCTTTAAGGTCAGGGGGATTTTGCCTCTTTAGTCTTTAATTATGGCATAATTTAATGAGAATTTATCATAGGGTTATGTTAGTGATTATGCTAATATGTGATTTCATGATCATTAATAGTGCTGAGATTATGCTATGGATGCCACGTAATTATTTGAGGAATGTATTATTTACGTTAAAATTAATTATGTGAGGAATTATCAATAATTTGATAATTTTATTAATATAAAGGTAATTTTAGGTAAGATGGAAAGCATAATGGCATAATTATAATTTGTTTTGAGTAAAATAAATTAATGTGCATAATTATGTATATTATATTTTGCTTGGATGACCTAAAATAAAATATGTTAGTTAATTTATTGATGGGAGAATTTTTAATGTACTTTAATGCATTTAAGATGTTTAAAGGAGATATATACGAAAATATTATTATATATATCTTATATAAATGGCTGAATGGGAAAAATGAAAGTCACTACCTATTTTGGAGATTTATGGACATTTTACAATTCCGTCTAGTAGTTTTTTGAAAATTATGAGCTTTCATGGAGTTTCTGTAAAATGAGAAGACAATAGGAGGATCTGTAATTTTCAGAAGTTGAAAGTGGGTTTCCGGGACTGGGTTGGATCCAGGTTGAGCCCAACAGCAATGAGTCCAACCGTTAAGACGGGCCTGAGGAGGAGAATCCAATTAGCTATCCCAAGGGCTTAGAGCCCAAAGCTCAAACTTAGAGTCTTAGACAGAAGCTCAGGCGGTGAAGCCCAGAACATGGCCCACTAGGAAGAGCAATCTAGCAGGATCACCAGCGGCGAGCCCAAGTTGCCGACTGCGAGGGACACGTGGCACCATTTGGTGCGTCCATCTTCAAGTTGATGTAAATTGAGCTTTAAATGTCCTATTTGAATGATCCAAGGGTTGTATCCTATAGATTTGAACATTCTAAGTTCGATGAAATGGTAGATAAGCCAAATAAGGCCTAGAAGTTTGAGCTTTGAGGATTGAGAAGTATTTTAAGGAATTTAATATTCCAAATCTTTAAGGTAGTCCCCAAACTTAAAAGTGAGTACTTCTAGAAAAAGATAATGACATATGAGATGTGTTAGAGGCTTAAAGAATTCAGCAATTAAGAGAAGATGACATATTTTCATAATCTTAATTGCATGACATTATCTCACTTATTAAGTTCATGTGAACTTACCATTTTTCTTTGACTCTCAGATGACCCAGTGGATAGTGGCCAATGAGATGGTGGTGGCGTAATGAATTTATTTTAATTTTTTATTTCATTTATTTTATATAATAAATGGCTTGATTTGGATGTAAATATTTTTATTGATGTGGGCATGATTGTAATAACTCTATGAACATGATTGCTTGGATGTACTAGTGCAAGTTTGGTTACCTCATTGAAATAGTTTTATTCAATGTATAGAAATATCCTAGAGTTTTAAATGGCTTGGACCGACAATTAAGGCAAAAGCTTTGATTTTTAGTTCAGACCGTTACAAAAATAATTTGTTCAAACCGAACAAACACAAATGGTAGCTCAAAGGCAACAAACACACTTCCTTTGATATAACCTGCAAAATTGAAACACCATAGCAACACTGATGGGTCCTAAAACAAGCAGATGACAGTAGCAACAAACTATATATAACACCCCACTCTCTGAGTGTTATAAACGTGGCCTACTATGTCAAAGCTAAGAATACCGTAATGAATAAAATCTCTTAAGCTGGAAATAAATACTAAGATGTAAAATCATAAAAATCTTAATTAATACATCTCGAGTCTACTCCTCATGGAGTCATTGTACATATTTGGAATCCATTATCAATATAAGTAAGCATTATAAGAAAACTTCAACAACTCTACACTTCTTTGTCATTTCCTCTGCTAGTTTCACTTTTTTTCTATATGGACAGTGGCTCTAATTTAGCATTATATTCCTAGTTTTCCAGTGAAAACAAAACTACATAAGCTAGAAGCTCAGTAAGTAAATAGTTTTTATTCAAATTCATTTTTTAAATAAATAACAATTATGCTGTCTTTGTGCATAACAAACTCTAATCAATGAAAAGCTAAACACTTTTATACTTTTGCAAGCGTATGTCCACTCTAATTTATGCATTCACGTTGTGTGCATTGTTATCTGCTTGTGCTCGAATGCAGCCGTGCTACACATTCGTGAGCTAATTTATCTTCTTTTGTAGTCCTAAGGTCGCTACCCAGGTATTACCATACTGCTTTACTGCTTGGCGGCAAGCCCAAATATGCACTACGCTTATGCATTATGATCAATGCAACACTTAGATTCATTGCTTAACATGAATAAGAATATTTTAAATAATCATGCTCATGCTTAAATAAATCAACTTGAAAAAAAATTCCAAACTTAGTGAATAATCACATTTCATAGCAAGTCGTAAAATTCAACACAATATTTTTTTAAAAGCCATGATTTAGTAAAAAATTTACTTACTCTCTAAGAAGGCTTTAAACTCCTTTTTCAAACTCATAAAGTAGTCTCAAGTCTCTCTTCTTAATTTCATCACAACATGTACATTATTTCACATTATTTTTTATAAATATTATTTAAATTCTCATTTATGTCCTCTTCAAAATATCTCATACTTTTTTTTGATTTGTACATTTTACATTCATCTCAACACATATTACACTGAAGTTCTGAAACATTCTTACAAATCTGGAGACAAACAGCTTCCTCAAAGAAATCCGGAGACACAGCTCCGCCAAAGAATAAGGAAGATACAACTTTCAACAATCGAACAGGAGACCACAACTCCTACTAACAAATTTTTACTTCTAGCCGAAATCCCAAATGCGGGATTCAAACCGCACACCGCGCACCCCAGCGCCTGCTTTATCACGCCTGCGGTAATATCTCATACTTTTATTTGGTCAAAATTATATTTTTCTATTTATTCTGCGAATTCCTAACGAATATATGACATTTTTGCAAGCTATTTCATTGAAAAGGGACTTTTTTGTAATTTTTCTAAAAAATTCCTTATGAAATTCCTTAACAAGTCAAGAGGGTATTCTATAATAATCTTTTTAAAAATATCTCCTGCAAATTTTTTTGCAACATTTAGGTTTTTCTATAATTTCTTCAAAATAAGCACCTTTTTGCAAAATCATAAATTCATGGGGCTTTTTATAAAATTTCTGTCAAAGTTGAAATTGCTACCGTTCTTCTTCTTTCTTCTATCTCTACTTAATTTTCACCCCGTCTCTGTCAACATCGGCAGTTGAGGAAACTACCCAAATGAACTCGAAATTTTTGTCCGACACATGTCTGGATTTCTTATTTAATGTGGATTCGTCAAATACTTTTCTTTTCGTAAATCTAGCTAATCTACAGAGTTTGAGAAAAAATTGGGTAAATTACATAAATTTAAAATTCTTATTCAATCTTCAACAATAAAGCATGAAAATTTTTATTTACCTAATTGGCATACCCACTGAGGGTTTTACTGAATCAGATTTGAAAATCTCTTAAGATTTCTAATGAATTTTAACTCGACAGCATTCGTTTCTTTTCTTTTGTGTCTTCTCTCTGCTCTTGCATTTTTAAAAAGAGCGCGTTGTTACTCGCCAACTCTCTTTATGAATGTTCTAAGTATGTGTGTGTATATATATACACCCTGGGTATTCATCAAGGGATTCAAGACACGTTCATAAGGACCCCTGCTTCCTCTCACACAGGTCGTGCTTCTAATCAAGGGAGTACTGCCAAGCATTTTGACAACCAAAAAAATATAATCTGAACAATCATCTCACAAAGCTGGATCTGATGGTTTCTTAGGTGAAAAAAAACACACACACACACAAACACACACACACTAGCTGTTGAGTTCTGAATCTTCTCTCTGTCATTCGTCAGCAGCATCCTTCCTTCGAAGAATGGAATCCGGAAATGATGCAGTGCCGTTGTTTTCAGCTCCCTTGATGTTGAGAATGGTAGTGACCACGTTGTAGATCTGAACGTTCTCGAAGGAATCCACCTTCCGGCCGCGCCGGAAGCGAGGGCCATGACCAACGAAGATAGTTCGCATGGAGAAGTAGGCGTTGTCATACCCATGAGCGCCCCCGCACTGCTTTTGATTCGACCTCTTCAACTCCACCCCATACCCTTCGTCCAGCAGCCCGATGATCGGCGGTATGCGCTCGCTCGCCGAGTAATGCAGTCGCTCCGGCAAATTCTCCTTCAAAAACACCTGCAACCGCGCCCCGTTCTCCACCAGCCCCGACCCCAAGCCCAACCTCATTCTGCCAACGACCTCGCCGGGGTTAACCCCCGGCGGAGGCCTGATGGCTAAGAGCGGCGAAACCGACTGCACCCAGCTCTCCGGGATTTGAATCCAACGCGCCAGGTCCTTGAGAGCAATCACCTTGCCGTCGCAGTTCCCGACCATGCCATGATCCCCCAATAGAATGATATTCACCTCGTCGAGCACCCCCTTCTTCTTCAGCCCGTCTATCAGCCTTCCGACCACCTGGTCTATGTGCGAGACGGCCTTGGTGATTTCTGTATGGTCAGGGCCGAACTGGTGCCCCTGGCTATCTGGGTCCTCGAAATAGAGATTGACCAGCGAGGGGATGGTGTCGGGGGAATCGAAGTAGCTGAGGATGGTATCAACTCGGTCCTCGAAGGGGACGGAGCTGTTGTATTTCATGCAGTAAGCTGGCGGGCAGTCCCACTTGCCTTTGTGCACCTCGGAGCCAGGCCAGAAGTAGGTGGCGGCTCTCAGGCCCTTGTTGGCGGCCGTCACCCACATCGGCTCCCCGAGCCACCACTTGGGGTCGTTGTTGCGGGTGGTGAAGATGTCGCCGGTGACGGGGTCCTGGAAGCGGTTTTCGATGATGCCGTGGTAGGCGGGGTAGAGGCCCGTGGCGATGGAGTAATGGTTGGGGAAGGTTTTGGTGGGGAAGACGGGGATGAGGCCAGGGTAGGCCTCGATGCCGTTGGCGATGAGGCGGCCAATGTTGGGGGTGCTGGTTTTGTACTGGTAGCCGTAGCGGAAGCC
This sequence comes from Annona cherimola, assembly GCA_030490835.1. Taxonomy (NCBI): domain Eukaryota; kingdom Viridiplantae; phylum Streptophyta; class Magnoliopsida; order Magnoliales; family Annonaceae; genus Annona; species Annona cherimola. Next base: position 3,039,464 of record CM059971.1, on the reverse strand, counting down.
GTCGGCGGATATGAGGATGACGACTGGTTTGGGGAGCTTGGGGGCTGGACGGAGAGCAGGAGGAGCAAGAGGAGAGCGCTGTGATTGAGAAGAGGCGGATGAAGAGTAGGAGAGGAATGCTACTGCAACAACGGCGGCGACGATGGAAATAGGAGAAGAAGCCATGACTGCTTGCTTTCTTCCCTACGTGGATCTCGTGAACTTATATAGGCAGTTTGACACACTGGCAGTTGGGTTCAAATATTGGGTGAGGATTTGCAGATAGGTTCATGAAATTTATAAAATCTATATTTTTGTCTTCAAGTTTCATATTTGCAGTGCTAAGCATCTGATAGAAAGGTGACATAACATGCAATCGGATCTCACATAACAAGGCCATGCCTCACCCAATATTTGAACATTGAAAATCTCTCTCTCTCTCTCTCTGCACGTTAGCCGCTCGAGTATCCAAGCGGTCACAAAATTTTTTAAGTTTTAGAAAGAGATTTTTGCATCTACATCTATATAGTTTGGGGAAAATTGCAGGCATATCATAAGTTTTCAAAAAGTACATCCGTACCTATATATTTTACTTGACATTGCAAGTATAGCTCTTTTGTTAAAAAAATCTTAAAAAATAATAAAACTGTCTCAACAAACAAATAAAATTTAAAATTATAAGAAATTACTTTTAAAATATGAAAATTTAATTTTAAAATATTACTCACATAAAATAGATATAATATTTCTCACATTAACTAGAACTATTTAATATCAGAAATATTTTAGAAATAAAATTTGCATATTTTTGGAGGAAATTTCTTGCATTTTATAGTTTTATTTGTCTGCAGGAGTATTTTCGTTGTTCTATAATAATTTAACAAAAAGTTATACATTTACAATTTCAAGCAAAATGTGCATGAATGAATAACTTCTATATCTTTGGTGTACAACCACATGATCCATGATTCATGAATAATCATTGGTTCTAACTTCCAACTCTTTATCAAAATTGGATGCAAATATTTGATTGAATGAAGCTAGGACTCTTAACTAAATAAATTATGTTAAAAATAATGAATGGAGCGGATAAAATATGAAAATGAGAAGGAATTATGCAAAGCCGTTACTTATAATTCATAATGACATGGATCACTTGATACGTCCAAAATATCCAAATTTCTCTGGAGGAATGGATGGATGCTTCATTAAATAAGAATAACCGGTTCGACTTCACAGGAACGGCGGTCACCACGAAATTCAACCGCTTAGATTTTTGTGGACATGTTTTGGATGGGCCTACTTTCATGAAGAATTCAAAATTTTAAAATTAATTTTTATTATAATACCAAAATTTATTTTCAATTAAGTTTTGGGTCAATCACATCTACTTAAAAGTATATATTTAAGGTAATTTATAAATATACCCACTTAGTTTGACTGTAATTGTAAATATATTTACATAATTTCAAAAGTCGTAAATAATGCAAAAAATATTCAAGCTATTATGACATAATTACTGCGCTACGTGAGTATTTTGCAAAGATACGCAAACTACATGGATATATTTGCAAAAACTAAATATACTTATATAATTTTTGAAATTTTAAATATATCCATACCGTCACAGTACAATAAAGATATGCAAATATACTTACACTGGGATGGTACGATAATGGCGCCATAACAACATATATATATTTATAATTATGATTACACTATGTAAAGTTTATTTACAGTTTTTGAAACTATATGTGAGTATATTTGTAATTATAGTCAAACTAAGTGAATGTATCTGCAAACCGTATCATGTACTTATGTGTAAATTATATATAAAATGCATGTGCATTCATTTATAGATACATGAACATATTATAATAATTTATAAAGTCATTTATCAATGACGGAAGAATGTTTAAATGGTTTAGACGTTAAATTAACTGCTCCAAAACTGATATATAGTAAATTACATAATTTTATTTCATCGAGTTCACACATTTCTCAAATGAGGTGTTGTGCAAATTGGTGAGAGAGGTGCAAAGCAGGTAATCTTTTTTTTTTTTTCTTTCTTCTTTTTCTTCTTCTCTTCCTTTTTTTTTTTTTTTTATATCACGGAGCATGTAATCTTTTCTTTTCACCACGGAACCGTGAGTGAGATTCCATCGACTGATTCTTTTCTTTTCTTTTCTTTCTTTTTTATTCTTTTGGGGGAATCCATGGACTGATTTGACTCATCTTTGCAGCTTGAAACTTGGGCGGCTTTGCCGCGCACCTAGCTTCTGTGAATGGAAATGTACGCAGTGATGTGTTATCCATAGATAATAATATACAATCAATCGCATAAAAAGCATGTGCTCAATGTTCTGATTTTATATAACTAAAATTACTCTCCGGGAGAACGTAGTCGAGCGAGGATGGTGGATTAGGACTGTGGTCGGCAGCGGCAATTCGATACGAAAAATTTATATAATTTTTTAAGTTTAAGTTTAAGTAGGGGTAATTGCCTTCACTTAAGTGTATGTAGATCTGCATATGTAGGTGAAGCATTTTTTAAAAATTATATTATATGTCATATATTTACTATTTGTATCATTAATTATAGTTTACCTTAATTTAACACCATAAAATCAAATTGTAATCACTTATATAATTTTTAAGAATTAAATTTATTAAAATATTTATTTTTGAATTGATGTTTGTTTCATAAATATTATAATATCCTAATTTTGGTATAAGCATATATTTTTTTTTTGATGGCGCTATAAGCATATTTTTTGTGTTGAGCGTAATGTATATATCAAAAAATCCCATGTGCAAGGCATTTGTGTACCTTTTACATCAAGATAGGATGTCCAAGGATATCTTCCATTGTCCTGCACTGATTTCTAACATACCAGATGCGCCAATAGAATAGGATGAAGAGCGAGATAACACGATAGATCTCTTCCGTGCTCTAACTGCCGGGCAATAGATGAAAAGGTGCTTCGAGTCTTCTTCTTCCACCATTGCAGAGCTCACAAATTGGGTCAACATTATACTATCCTAATTGTTTATATAAGTATCAAATTGAGAATAAAATTGAAAAAATTAGATGTCATAATTCACCGATACCCTAACTGTACACAACTCGAAATTTAGAGCCCTAATTTTATTTTCTTTATATTTCGTTTCATCTTTTATCATTTTACAAAAGGAGTTTTTGGGTATTCACAAAATTTTAACTAATAGTTTTTTCATGGAATGGACATTTATGAGATTAAAACGAATATAGAGAGTATATTTTGAATTTTAAAAATATTGTATGTAAATTTAGGACTAGGATCAAAAGGGGTAAGTATATTTCGAAAAAACCTTTAATTTTTTATACAATTGTTTTAATGAGAAAAACTATCGAAAAAAAACCAACAAACCCGTTGTGGTGTTTTATTACACATCAGAAAATCTCGATTTTAAAAAAGCTCACATGGGTTTCGACTGTTCAAAAATGTACCTTCCAATTTACTTTTTATAATAATGGAATCTTTTCAATGAGCGAATTAAAACACTTTCGCCCTCGTAACTAATTAATCAGAGGAAACAAACGATTGGAGTTGGAGCCGTTTTCAAATATCTAAAGAAAGCCCTTTTAAATTAAGCACGTGACCTGTGCTTCCTTACGAACAATATAAAACCCACTGCATGCGTTCAATGGCCTGTGGTGAATAATATAAAATGGATAGTTAATGAACCCGTTTGGTGTTTTTTTTTTGTTTTTTTTTTATTAGAATTTTTATACAACATCACAACTGACATTACAATTAAGTACATTTAACATTAGAACTGATATTATAATTAAGTACATTTCTTGTGAAGAATTTCTGCTATGAAATCTCCAAATTGGAGGAAGTTATAAAACCTCTACAAGGTAAATAATTGTTGTATTAACGGCATTTACAAATTTAGGATAAAATATTATGGGTATAGGATGGATTTATGAAGCATTACACATATATAAGGAATTATTAGCAAATGCAATTTGATTATAACCGGCCCGGTTTGATATTTGAAGATTGTATGAACCGTTGAACCATCGGTTCGTCCATGTAGATCGGTTACACGCGGTTCAACCGGGTGGAAAAATACAAGATGCATGCGTTCGCGTAGTATTTACGACCGGCTTTGTTTTGGCATTGCTTAAACATTTTTTTTTATGAAAATGAAACACCCTATCCTACTTCCCTATCAATCTGAAAAGGGAGATGGGATAAGATGATCCCAATTCATTGCCTCTCGTTCCCAGATGGACCAAACCACCGGACGGCACTTTCAAACTTAATGTAGATGCTCGAATACTTCATCGAAATGCGTCTATGGGCTTTGCTGCTGTCATCCGGGATTCTAGGAGTTCCTTCATCACTGCAAAAGGTTGGCGACAATGTGGCTCGATGGAGCTTCTGCTCATGGAGGCACATGTCTTTCTCTTAGGGGCAAAATGGGGACAGGAGCTCAACCTAGCAAAACTCTAAATTGAGTCTGATTCGCTCCTCCTTATCAACTTTTTAACTACGGATGATCATGTTTCCTTTACAGTTGGCATGGTGATTGACGAGATCAAGTCTATTCTTTCATCTTCTAACCATGTCACTGCTTATCATGTTCTTAGGCAAGGGAATGTCGTTGCACATGCCTTAGCTGACTCTCTTTCTGTTTCTTTTGTGGATCAACAGATTTGGTGGGGCAATCCCCCCAAGCTATACAGGAAAAAATTTGTATAGGCATTGCTTAAACATTAGTACAATATTTATGGCATTTCTTCGCATTGATTGGTTTCTTTTATCCATGCATTCACGAGAAATTGCAGGCATTCGTTCACAAATGTTTTTTAACGGTAATTCGGAAAATTTTTTTTATCAATGAATTTGTTCACAAACTTATATATATTATAATACGTTATTAAATTTCAACATAAAATACTAGGTTGTAGGTTCTAATTTTAACGTATTCTATTAGGAGCTATAAATATTTATATTTATTAATATATAAATAAATAATCTATACATATTTACTCTCCGTCATTAAGTTATAAACTTTATCTATTATAAATTTATAATATACATTTAATTATTTTATTTTAACAGAAAATATTTATTCGTTGCATTCTATGTAATGCTATTCAAGCAAATAATTAGAATTTGGAATATAATTTGTTTTTCTTTAAAAATTCGTTTATAAAATTGAGCAAAAAAAATAGTTGAATACTCGAACTTTTTATGTGATTTTATAAGTAAAAATGATTTAATCATTTGACCATGATTTTTTATTTCTTATTATATTAGATATGTATGAAAATGGGCAATTAATGAAAGCACAAAATTAACTTATAAGAAACTTAGCGTAATAGAATATTACATTTTCTTTTGGATTAGTTAACAATATTAATTTTTGATGTTATATCTATTTCTAGGTAATGTACATTTGAAAGGATCTTTTAATTTATTGCATATTCTAGTAATTAGAATGATATATTCTAATTTTAATTTATTCTGTAAAGAGTTATGAATACAAATATTTATTAATATAGTTTATAATATTTATTACATCATAAATATGCAATAATGATGTTACCAATTCAAACCTAATTCCTTAACCGGTTAAACCGATTCTAACCACCGGTCACTTAACTGATTCAATCACCGGTTTAGTTCTGACAACATTTGTTTGATGTTTTATTACACATTACAAAATCTCTATTTTAGAAAAGCTCACAACGGAATTAAATAATTACCCGCTCTTTGTATTTTGCATTTTAAACCCTCTAATTTTGCCTATTTATATTTTAAAGTCCGAAGTTTGGTTGTTTGCATTTTAAACCCGAAATTTTTGTTCCTACATATTTTAAAACCTAACTCATAACGGCATTAAAAACTACCGTTAATCCATGTAAAATGACATACATACCCTCCAATGTTTTAAAAAACACCTAAATATATATTAAAGATAAAGATGTTATCAAAGCCTCTAATAATAAAAAAAAAGAAAGTCTAAAAGTCAAGTTTAAAATATATAATAAAATTTATTTTTTAAAAATATTGGAGGGTATTTTTATCATTTTGCATTGATTAACAGTGGTTTTTAACGCCGTTATGAGGCAAGATTTAAAATACAAAGAAATTGAAGCTTTCAAGGTTTAAAATGCAAATAGTCAAACTTTTAGATTTAAAATACAAATAGGCAAAGTTAGAGAATTTAAAATGTAAAAAACTTGAAATCTGGATTGATACGTAGTTTTTTTTTTATGGTTTATATTTACATACATCTCAACACATATTACGTTGTAATTCTGAGACATTCTTACAAATAAGGAGATACATAACTCCTCCAAAGAAATCTGGAGACACAGCTCCACCAAAGAATTAGGAAGAACAGCTTCCATCCAGCCCAAGGGAGACAACAGCTCCCACCCTACCACAAAGGGAGACCACAGCTCCCACACCATTTTTCCGGGCCCAAATCCCAACATGGGATTCGAACCACGACCTGCGCGCTAAGGGTACAACGCCCCTGCCACCTGCGCTAGCCGCAGGTGACGGATTGATACGTAGTTGGTTTCAACAACTAAAAAATGCACCTTCCAATTTACTTTTTATAATAGTGCGCTTTTCAAGAGCAAACTAAAAAACTTTCGCCCTCTTAATTAATTAATCAGAGGAAACAAAATAATTAGAGCTGGAGCCGTTTTCAACATCGAAGGAAGCACTTTTTAATTAAGCACGTGATTCGTGCTCCACTACGAATAACATAAAACCATTCGATCCACTGCACGCGTTCAATGGTCTGTGGTGAATAATATAAAATCGATCATTATTGATGGAGCTGTCCTTCCTCACTTATCGATATAGCTCCAATTTTTTATTATTTTTCTAAAATTTATAGTCATGAATGACACTCTAGTAGCTAATACTATTATAGAATATATTTGGAATTTTAAAAATATCATAAGTATATTTAAGATTAGGATCAAACCCAATAAGTATATTTTGAAAAAACCTTTAATTTTGAGTGTGTTTGGCAATTAATAAAACATGTCAAGGTAAAACTTTTCAATCTAAAACTTTTTATTTTCCACAACTATTATATTTTTTAATTATTTTTTCTTATTTTCTTATACAACTACCCTACTTTTCAATTTTGTGGAGAGTGAAAAATTTTAGATTGAAAAATTTTAATTTAATAATTTTTACTCATTACCAAACACACCCTTAATTAATTAATCAGAGCAAACAAAATGGTCGGAGTTGGAGCCGTTTTCAAATATCGAAGGAAGCCCTTTTAAATTAAGCATGTAATTTGTGCTTGATTACAAATAATATAAAACCATTCGATCCACTGCACGCGTTCAATGGTCTGTGGTGAATAATATAAAATCGATCATTAATGATGGAGCTTCCTCACTTATCGATATAGCTCCAACTTTTTATTATTTTTAAAATTTATAGTCATGGATGTCACTACAGTAGCTAGTACAAGTTACTGCGACATTTTTTTTGGTACATATAGCTAAAATTTTAGTTGTATATAACATAACATTGACTACGTCTGAATTGATTTAGTTACATATGCATATATGACTACAAATGCGACATTTGGCCAAGGCGAAAAAACATATTTTTTTAATTTTTTGAAAATATTTTTACAGAGGATTGTAAATTTAAGCGTATTTAATCTATAAACTAATTTTTACCTCTTTTTTTATATATGTATATATTAATTTTGAATTTTTAAGTATTGGAGTATTTTAGTCATTTTAAATTATTGAAAATGATTAAAATACCTTTGTGTTTAAAAATTCAAAATAAATATATATTTTCAAAAATTTTAAAAATTAGCTTATAAATTAAATGTACCTTGATTAATAATTTTATAAAAATTTCAGCAAAATATATATTTTTGTACTAGTCTCAAATGATCAAACCCTTTTAATCAAATGCAATCAATTTTATATTTTATACAACCATAAATAATATCCTTGCAGCGCGTTTTGTGATAAGAAAAAAATCAAGCTAAAATTTTTTATTCTTCGTAATTATTTTATTTCTAATTATTTCTTCACATCTTCTTATACAATTACCGTACTTTTCAATTATTTTTACGTAACTATTTACGTAGCTGACCTATATATTTTAATTTTATTCTCTTTACAACTCATCATTACTTCTATCATATCGCATTATTTTCTTTCAATTTAACAATTTTTATATAAAAAAAAAATTCATCCAAAAATTTTATGACTTCCCAAACACACCGATATTACATATTACGTACATTTGAAATTTTAAAAAATATTGTAAGTGTATATTAGATTAGGGTCAAATATAATAGGTATATTTTAGGTATATTTTGAAAAACCTTTAATTTTTTATGCAGTTGTTTTAATTAGCAAAACTATAAAAAAAGCAATAAACCCGTTTGGTTTTTAATTTTTATTTTTATTAGAATTTTTATAAAACGAGGCAACTATATTACAATTAAGTACATTCAATATCCTCCCAACAGAGAGAGAATTTTTCTGCAAACCCTCGGAGAGAATTTTTCTATAAACCCAGGGAAATTTTGTATGAAATCTCTAAACTAAGGGGAAATTATAAAACATCTACAACTCTGGTCTCATTATATCAATCAGACCACTTTACTAAACACAAAACATTATTCAATATAAAAACAACATGGTCTCAAAATCATGGCAGACTTCTCGGCAGTCAAGAACTACGGATGCTCTCATGGCATCCGTAGATCCTACTGACCATTGCATCAACAGTTGCACCACCGCCCTCAATTCCAGGAAGGCCTGGAACTCACTCCATTCTGTAAAACCCTTAAACCATGTTTTTATAAATTATAACGAGTGAGGAATTAGTTTAAACTTTATTAAAGGTCTTTTGGAGGAGGAAGTTTTCAATTTTCATGGGCCAACCAGCGGGCTTTGAAGATCCAGCTCGCCCCAGTCATATCTTCAAACTAAAAACGGCACTCTATGACTTCAAACAGGCACCCAGACTAATGAGTCGAAAAATTATCTTGCCGGATTAGGGGTTTTTAATGGTCATGGTCAACTCGCCAACCCGCTCGTCCAACCTATTTATAAATGGGTTTGGGTTGAAATTTTTAAATAAAAAGGTTATGATCTGCCAACCTGTTTAACCATTTAATTAAATAAATGAATTAGGGTTGAGATTTTATAACTCGTCAACCTGTTTAGTAACTCATTTAACCCATATAATATGTTCAACCTATTTAATTCGTTTAACCCATTTAACTCACTTAATTCATTAAAGTTATATATATATATATATACATGTAAACCTCTTGGTTATTTTTCCTCTCGTAGTCTTCCTCTAGTCACTTAATTTGCATTTTTTTACTGCCATCATAATTCCATTTTTCCGTTACTGCCTTATTTCCATTTCGTCTCTCTCTACGAGATCATTATCTACTAGAATCTAGGCTTTTATGTTATTTACCATACAACCCGTTAGCAACCCACAAACTCATTTATTAAATGGGTTGTAAATGGGTTAATAAACGGATTAGGGTTGAAATATTTTAAATGGATTAGGATTATGATTAGGCTCAAACTCGTCTAACCTGATCCGTTAACACCCCTAGTCCAGATGGGTTTTCACAGGTACAAGTCTGATAACTCTCTCTTCATACTCCAAATCTTTGGATTTGTGGTATATGTTCTGACATATATAGATGATATTATTATTACTGGCATAGACTCAATATCCATCATTCATCAAGCAGGTCATTACTGCCCTATCAAAAATGCCTATTCATCAAGGACTTAGGAGTCCTTAACTATTTCTTGGGTGTTGAGGTTCTTCATGGACTCGACGGGCTCATTCTTAACCAATCAAAAAATATAGTAATTTACATATATACTCATATAGTTTTACCGATATTGCAGATATATCCACATAGTTTCAGGAAATGCATATTACCCCCATTTAGTTTCACAAAAATTGCGTATTACCCTCACGCCATTAATCGCCGTTAATATCTGACAAAAATGCCCTCATCTTCAGGGGAGTAATATGTACTTTTGGTGAAACTATGTGGGGTAATATGCAATTCGTGAAACTATGTATGAGGGCATTTTCATCATTTTTGAAAACATAACGGCAGATATTAACGGCTGTTAACGATGTGGGAGTAATACGCAATTTTGGTGAAACAATGTGGGGTTAATATGCATTTCGTGAAATTACGTGGTTATATCTACAATTAGCGTCAAACTATGTGGGAATATATATAAATTATCTCAAAAAAATATATATTCGATACTCTGATGGGCACTCAAATGCAATACAGCAAAGGAGTTACGACTCCAATGGCTTCTATGATGGAGTATCATTTGTACTACTTGTACACTTTTTATTATTTTATCGGTTTAAGATTACATTAATATCTGATCTATATGATTTTCATTATTAACGGTCAAAATTATGTATATTTTCGAATAAGTCTAAATTAGATTTTTAATAACATGTATTATAGGATTTTTGAAATAAAGTAAAATTATTAAATTTTTGGATGATTCACATTTGCCTCGGTTCGAAGACGGTCTCATGAATGCAGAATTGCAGTGGCCGGACGCCCATGCGCATATTTTCTCCATTAATTTCTCGTAAACAAAAAATATATAATTTACATCAACAACCCTCACAATATGCAAATTTTAAGCACAATATTAATGCATAATTTTTTCTACAAAATTTTGATATTCATTTAATCGCCAAAAGAAATAAAAATGGGAATTAAAAAATAAGAGCTGTGATATAGTGCACTTAGATGCAGTGAGCTTTAGTGATCCGGAAGCAAAAGTCCATTTTTTTTATTTTTTCAAAGTTTTTATACAATTTTTAATCTAGATGTATTTAACATGTATATTAATTTTTATTAGTTTCTGAAACTTTTATATATTTTTTATTTTTTAAAATTAGTGACTTTTTCGTAATTAATGATATTTTCAAAGACACTCTCGTGCATGAAAATAAATATAAAAAATCAGTGGTTTTTTTAATTACGAAAAAGTCACTAATTTTAAAAAATCAAAAATAAATATCAAAAAGTCTCTAAAAATGGTAAAAGTTGATATACACATTAAATATATCTAGATTAACGATCGTATAAATTTTTAAAAAAAACAAGTGAAATGCACTCGAGTGCATTCCATTACGTCCGCAAAAATAGAATGGATATGATATAGATAAAGCGGGACTCTAATCTTATGCATTGAGTCTTAATGCAACCGGGGATACTACACCTATTTTTTTTATTTTTTAAAATTTTTTACACAATTGTTAATCTAAATGTATTTAACATGCATATCAATTTTTACCATTTTTAGACATTTTTAGATATTTTTCATATTTTTAAAAATTAGTGGCGTTTTTATTAATTTTAAATTTTTTTAAAAATAGGTATATTTTGCGGGTGCGATCTGCGACGGGAGCCGTTGGATTCGGCTCTGGCGTGGAGGCAGAAAATTTTGAGCAAGGCGTCTTTCTTGTCAGTGTTGTTTTCATTTTTACAAAAGAGTAACTCCAAACGAAATCCTGCCCGTCCCAATCTGCATCACTCTCCCAGTCCCTTTCGACCTCTCTCAGTTTCCCGCACTCCCTCCTCCGACGAACTGTCACTACAATGTAAGAAATGGTTGACAGAAAAACCTTATGCTAAAATTGTGGCTGAGAAATAAGAATACAAGACGTGGGAGTCAATAACTAGTGAGAAACAACGGATTTGAGGGTACTGTTAAATTGCTATTTTGTGATTCTACTTAGAGTGCCTGTTTACATGAGGAGATCTGAAAAAAACAGAAAACAGCATTTTCCATGATTTTAGTCCATTATATTAGAGAACTAGGCAAATTATGCTGTTGAAACAACATGAATGAATTCCTCAGTATGAGTCAAAGGGAAGCAGCAGAAGAATCTTAGGGCCGGTAATAGATTTTTCTTTGCTGTAATGGAAGAAGATGGGTGCCTGTCGAGGCAGAGATGAGCTGCGGTCGGCCTTCCTCATGGCATTGCAGATCTTTGATTTGAGATGGGCGAAGAGGTGGGTGTTGTCGGATTTTGGGGCAATACTGGACTGTTGATTGGCTAGACTTGATCGTCGTAATCTATGAGAAGAAAGAAGCTGGATTTGAGATAACTCGACGACAGGTTTCTGTTCGGTGATGGAGAGGAAGGATGACAAGAGGCACGAGGTGGAGAAGATGATGGGAACTGAGAGACAGTGAAAATCCGGTTTCGGCTCCTTTTGACAGCAACCAATTGGAAGGAGAGGATAGAGGACGTCACCTGTGTCCGACATTAGCTGGATGCGGTCGATCGAGTAGGTTCGAGGGAGGGGCCGTTTCTGCGGGGTCTGACATGAGGCCTGCCGCAATTTCTCCTGCCTCGACGCCAGAGCCAAATCCAACGGCTCCTGTCGCACCCGCAAAAATGGACGGTGATGAGAGTGCGGACGGGAGCATAGGATCGGGATTCGGATAAAGTAATAGTAAAGAAAAAATCGGTGTGTCTATCGAGGAGAGTGGAGAATGAGAAACGAAAATAGAATGAGGATAATAATTGGAAACGGGGAGTAAAAAAACATAAATAAGATAGCTATATGTAAAAATATAAGAAAATGATTTAAATAGAAAAAAAAGTAAGAAGGTTGGATATTCATTTTTGCATTTCCAAGTAGAATGAAAATAGAATGAGTATAATAGTTGTAAATAGGGAATAAAAAAAATATGATAAGATAGTTATACGTAGAAATATGAAAAAATGATTTAAATAGAAAAATAAGAAAATTGAGTATTTACTTTTGCATTTCTATTTCATCATTTCTATTGTCATCTAAACAAACATACTCTAAATACTATTGCATTTTCTTTTTAGAAAATACAACTATATTTTATTGAGCTCATAAAAATCTCCATATTTTATGAATCTAAAGGCTTAACGAACGTCTCACGCAATTAATCATTGTAAACAAACTATTATCTTTATTATCTTTAACTAATCATGTGTAGGAATACATCTTACGTGGTTAAAAGTATTCTCATAATTAGTCACATTACACAAATTTCTTAAATAACCAATGCCTAAAATAAACATTGGCATCATGAAAATAATATATAGAAATTAAAAAGCAAAAGATAAATATATAGAAATTATTTAAAAGTTCAATTTTGTAAAAATCCCATATCTATTTGAAGGTGTATTTGAGAAGTGAGAAATTTTTTTTTATTGAAAAGCATTTGTTGTAAAAAAATTTCATTAGTAAAAAATAACGTGATATATGAGAGAGATAATGACGAAAAGTAAAAAAAAAAATTAAGTTAAAATAGATGTATTTTTTTTATTTGAATATATTTACATACATCTCAACACATATTACATTGAAGGCCTAAGATATTCTTACAAATCTAGAGATACTACTCCACCAAATAATTAAGAAGACACAACTTCCAACAACCAAACGGGAGACCACTACTCTCACAATCAACCAGACGGGAGACTACAACTCCCACTAATAATGTTTCCTTATTTCTCATTTCTGGCCAAAATCCCAAAATGGGGATTCAAACCCATGACCCACAGCGCAGCCAGGATTCCACGGCGCCTGCGCTTGGTTAAAATAGATGTATTAGTTGTATGAATAGTTGCATATAAGAGTTTTAAAGTATATTTGGTAAATGATAAAATTTTAAAAGTTTTTAAAATTAAAAAAATAATATGATATGAGATGAGTAATAATGATAAGTAAAAATAATAAAATTAAAATAGATAAGTAAGTTGCACAGAAAATATACAAAAATAATCGAAAAATAGTGAAGTTGTATAAGAAAACGTGGAGAATTAATTTAAAAATAAAATAATTAGAGTGAAAGTTTGTTTTTGAGAATTTCAATTTTAAAAGTTTTATATTTATCAAAATATGTCCTTCGTTTTAAACGGTTCACTTGTCACCGAGCATGATCTAAGGGTGTGTTTGGTAATGAATAAAACTTTTGATGAAAAGTTTTGGAGAGTAAAAGTTGTCAAATGATGTGATATGACATGGATAATGATGAGTAGTAAAGAGGATAAAATTAAAATAGATAGGTTAGTTACATGGATAATTATATAGAAATGATTGAAAAGTAGGGTAGTTATACAGGAAAATATATAAAAATAATTAAAAAATATGATAATTATAGAAAGTGAAAAATTTTAGATTGACTTGACATTTTTTGTCACTTGACAAACACAACCAACAAGTTTAGTTTTTTCAAAAATCTATGTATTGATGGTGACGACGACTGTTGTTCCTGTTGTCGTTGTTGTTATTAACGATGATGATTATGATGCCCGTTTTCAGTTCTGCGTATCACATTCCTCACTCACTCTACTAGCTCGATTTCTCGCCTCTGCCCCGCCGGGTCAATGTCCGGCCTGTGCTGTCCTCCTGATCGACTTCTGTCCCGAGCACTACTCGCCGCCCTGATTTACTCACCTGCGCAGCCGATCCCTGATGCCCTGCCTTCCCCGGCCGATTGAAGTGCGTGTCCTCTCTGCCTGTTCGACCTTCGAAATTGCCAGTCTCGTCCTGTGCGATCGTCGGCCGCTGATTACGCCTTTATAGAACGCTTGTCTAGAAAGCATCCATTCTTCCATCCGTTTTACGGGTTTCCTGCCCTAGGCAAAGGTAAATTATCGAAACCCTAGCCCGTTGATGCTTCGGTAAATTCCTTCGGATTGCACAGATGAAATTCCTGAAACCTAGCGCGTAGTCTGTTTTTTTGGTTTGATTAATGGTTAATTAGTATTTTTTATTCAGTTGCGATGGTTTCCTTTTGAGTGAATTTTGGATGATGTGGTTTTGTATATATATACATAATATACATACATATATATATATATGTATATTATGTATATACATAGAAAAACTTCTTTTGTTGGAATCATGACGTGAGTGGTGCATTCTGTGCATTCCTATGAAGAGTAAAAGCAATTGTCTTACCGAGTGGTGAGGGATGAGAATAGGAATGCCAAACTCCAACTTGAGTGTTCTGCTATTGGAGAACAGTTGGCTGCTGAGGGAATATGGGCAAAGTTTCACGTTTCTCTATCATTTTCCTGTGTATGGATTACTGTTTTTTTTTTTTTTTTCCCTTTTAAATCTCTTGATCTTAGCCATTTGACACTTCATTCATTTATGCGGATTTAATATCTCTATGTGCATACGAAGGTACTGGCTGTTCACAGTGGTTGGCAGTTTCTTTTATGTTCTTTCTGGTTTATGCATAGAATTCTGGAATGAATTACCCAAAAAGGGAAATAAAAGGAAAAAAAAGTAAAAAAAGAGTTTATACAGAACATCGTGGGAACTGTATTCTCTGCTAGTTTTAGGTAAATTTTCTGGTCTTCAATTTGATAGAAGAAATGATGTAGGATTGTTGGTGAAAAGGATTGAACATGGAGTATCCCAGTTTTGTTGCTAAACAGAATCAAACAAATCAAATATGTCATCTTGTGGCAGATGCTCCTTTTGTCTTGTTGTTGTTGTTTGCCACTTTCCACTGCTTATCAGCTTTTTTCTTGTTGAAATTTTTTGGGCATATGGGCAATTGGAATTCATTTTCATGAACTTTATCCAACATTTAGTGATTTTTTTGTGTCAAATGCTGTGGAGATTCTCTATGATGCATCAAATTTCAAATGACAAGGCAACGGATAAGGGCTTGATGATGAGACTTGATCTTCCCAAAGAAAAATGTAAAGCACAAGCAGAACCTTGTTACACATGGATCTAGCACTCAACAAGATTATTAATATAATCTGTGGTCATTAAGTTGATTGCTTGACTTAGTTCAATTGTAATCAACTCAGTAATGACATTTTCAATTTAAATTTAAGAGACGCAGCTTTATTTTCAGTTTCCATGCAACTTTTTTCGTTAGAAATTTCATTTCGGAATTTTCCAATGCCAATCATGGTTTCTTGCCAAGTTTTCTGAAGTTTCTTTCCGCATTAATTGCGTGATGGTTTTCAGAACATGTTTTGCAGAGATAGGAAAGAAATACTAGATTTTTTGAAGACGACTATGGTGTGGTGTGGTTGTTTGCTAAGAAGAAGCATTTGGGGTTTGTTGACTGTTGAATTGTCCATGTCTATTTGGCAATGCAATTGGTTTCCTTCCCTTATTGACTGCTCTCATTCTCTTTACCACCCTCCTGTCTCCTTTTTTGTTCTGTCTCTTTCCTTTTCTATTTTTTTGTCCCTAGGACTGCTTAGCTTCCCTTCCGGACCTGTGTTTGTATGTGCTTGTGAAACATAGTATTTTTTTTTTTATTTTTTACTCTGCATAGATTGATCTGCCCCTTACCCTTGATTTTATTTCTCCTATTGCATAATTACAGTTGTTAATTTTTTGCATTGGCATGCAGCATCCAACTGGCCTTCTCATTTATTACAGTGCACCTTGCAGAAGTACACTCTTTTTGGTGAACTATTTGGTCAAAATTTCTCCTTGGCCTTGGGATTATGTGAGCACTACCCTTGACCGAGTGTATGCCAAAACATTTCGAAAACTTCAACAAATTTCTTTTCCCCATTCTTAGCGATATGTTATCAACGGAGAACGGGAGAAATCTCCCCGTCAAGAAAAATTCTAATATTTTGGAGATACTGTCACAATTATCTCCAAAATATCCAGTTTTTCATCTAATCTGAGTATGCAGCAGTACGTAAATGCATTGTTAGGGCTCAGTTCCCTTTTTAGGTTTCAAATCTTACATGCCCTGTGTTGAGATTGGATTCTGATGGTAGTGAAAGTGATTTTGAGCAAGAACACTATCCGAGTGGTTTGGAAGGGTTGGAAATTGATGTAGACACAGTCTAATCTTCTAAATCCCTGTTTTAGCCTTCCTTTGGTGGCTTGGGCTTTGGGAATCACCTCTGCTTTTGTCTCTTCCAGTGATTCAGATTCCAGAGTATACCACTTTTTTAGTTTAGTTTTATTCTTTTCAGGTCGCCCATAGGATTTCTGGTGTTTATCTTTATCCTAAGTGTTTCTTCTCCTTTTTTCCTATTGAGACTCGAGAGGGCTTACATCTTTCTTTCAAAAATTTTTACTTTTTCAGTGTGTTTGGGAAGTGGTAAAACTTTCGGATGAAAATTTTTTTATGTAAAAGTTTTTAAAATGAAAGAAAATGATGTAATGTGATAGGGTAATGATGAGGAGTAAAGATAATATAGTTAAAATAGATAGGTTAGTTGTAAGGGTAGTTGTGTACAAATGGTTAAAAAGGAAGGTAATTGTATAAAAAAAGTGAAAAAATAATTAAAAATAAGATATTGTGGAGAGTGAAAAGTTTTAAAAAGTTTTGATTTGAAAAGTTTTAATTGTAACCAAACACCTACTTCATTTGTTCAATTTTGTGAACTTGTCGTACATCAGGGAAGTTGCCACCTGTCCATCCCTCAATTATCATTTCATCTATGCTCATTTTATGTATGTTTTGTTCTTTTGTTACGTGGCATTCCATGATCCATCCCATAAAGTGTGGACTGTCTTACAAGTCCCATATGATTTCCCATCAATTTGATTGGAATCTGGACACACGTGCAACTCTGGAGGCACTTTTCCATTCCAACCAATTCGGATATATGTCATATGTGTACAAGGATTTTTTTATTTTTTTTTAATAGTTGTTTGGAGGCGTTGTGTTGGCTGTGGGCTTAACTGGATGTTGCTTTGATGTTATCAGTGGATATTCATGATCATGGGGTATAGATGAATATACATGAATGATAAACTTTTTCCATTATTTATATGAATTTGGATAAACAATAAACTACTTCTGTGCATCATTTCTTACCTATCCGATGTGTTCCTGTTCTGCAGGCCTTGCTTAACAGCAGAATGGAACGCAGCACAAGGCGAAGAAACCCGCTGAAAGAATCTCGCACAGCGTTGGAAAAGAGCAACACAGAGTGTCGCATGACAGTGGATGTAAATGCTCCTGTGCGTGAGACTGATGATGCAACAGAAAATGCACTGGTAATACTACCAACTGAGCTGGCAGAGCCTACAGAACCATATGAGGGTATGGAACTTGATTCTGAGGAGGCTGTGAAAGCTTTCTACTATGGATATGCTATGCGTATTGGTTTCAGTGTTCGTGCAAACTTGAGACGCCGTTCTATGCGGGATGGGACAACTATTGGTTTGCAATTTGTTTGTTCCAAAGAGGGTTTTCGTCGTAAGAAGCATACTAGCAAGCGAGCGCATACTAGAAAAGGCTGCAAGGCAATGATTAAGGCCAAAAAGATGGAATCTGGCAAATGGGTTGTGATAAAATTTGTGAAAGAACACAACCATGATTTGGAGGCCCCAAGAAGGGTTCCTCTCCTCAGGTCCCGTAAGCGTATATCTAATGCAGTGAAAAACCCAAATTATGTTCCCAGCCTGCGGAGGAGAACCCTTGGAAAAGATGGTCAATATCTTTTGGACTATTTCAAATGTATTCAAGCAAAAAATCCTTCTTTCTTTTATGCAGTGCAACTTGATGATGAATACCATATGACCAATTTTTTTTGGGTTGATGCTAGGTCTAGGATGTCTTATGACCATTTTGGTGATGTGGTTACATTTGATACTACTTATAGGACAAACCGATATGGGATGCCATTTGCTTCATTCATAGGGGTGAACCATCATAAGCAACCTGTGCTGTTTGGTTGTGCTCTAATGCTGGATGAAAGTGAAACTTCATTTGTTTGGTTATTTAACACCTGGCTTGAAGCAATGTCAGGCCACCACCCAGTTGCATTAATTACTGACCAAGATCCTGTCATAGGATCAGCAATTACGAAGGTATTTCCAAGAACTGTTCACCGATTTTGTAAGTGGCATATTTTAAGAGAATTCAAGGAAAGGCTTGGTCATGTAGATGAAAAGCATAAAGATTTTGTTGTAGATTTTTTCAAGTGCATCAGCCTAAATGAGTTAACCGATGAGTTTGAATCATGTTGGTGGTCTTTCATTGAGAAATATGAACTTAGGGAGAATGAATGGCTTCAGGCGTTATACAGAAACCGTGAACAATGGGTCCAAGTGTACTTGCAAGATACATCAATTGCAAATATGTCTACTGACCTGCAAATGGGAAGTATACACTCATACTTTGATGGGTATGTCAGTCCACACACCTCCGTGCAAGAATTTATCAATCAATACGAGAAAGCCATAGAAAGCCAATATGCTAAGGAACTTGAAGCAGATCTTAAAATCAATGATGCGAAGCCAGTTCTCAAGACCGGATTGCCTATGGAAAACCAAGCAGCAGAAATTTATACAGGCCCACTGTTCTTAGAATTTCAAGAGCAGTTATTCCAAAGTAGTCGTCATATTGCGGATGTTATTAAGGAAGAGAATCCAATTAGCTCATTTAGAGTAGTAGAATTTGGTGTTGGGAATACAGCCTACAATGTTACTGTAAATATTTTGGAAGTGAAAGCAAGTTGCAGTTGTCAGATGTTTGAATATTCAGGAATTCTTTGCAGGCATATATTAAGAGTCTTTTCTATCAAGAATGTTATGTTGCTCCCACCTCATTATATCGTGAAGAGATGGACAAAAAATGCCATGAGTAGAGTTCCATTTGATGAAGATGACATTGAAATGCAAGCTGGTTGCCAAGATTCTCGAACATTTAGATTTGATGATATTTGTCGTCATGCCTTTAAATATGCAGCTGAAGGGGCAATGACTGCAGATATTTACCATGTGGCAATGCGTGCCCTCCGCAAGGCATTTGAAGAGGTGGTTGCTGCAAAAAAGGATGACTGGATAGTCCAACAGCCTAACAATATAGTTGGAGGCAACGTTCATGAAGAAAGCATTTGTGAAGGGAATGTTACCATTGCAAATGACTTGGCTCTGCATGATCCTCGCCGTAGGATGGCAAGGGGGCATCCACTGAGTAGGGGCATTCTTGAGAATCAGCGATTGCATGCTGCTATGGGCACAGAGCATCTTGGATACTCCGAGAGGATATTGTGAGCACTATTCTTTTCCTTTTGTTCATTTGCTACTACCCTCAAATTATTTGGCTTTATTAGCTGACTCTGGATGGTTTATTGAACTAGGGGTGTCCCCACGAATACTTCCCTTGATATGTATGAACCAACAGGCATCTTTACACTTGATCCTGACGGTTATGCCCAGGTAATGTGAATTATTTCTCTCCGTATATTTCTTTTGAGACTAATGACACTACGGAAGTTTTAAGGGGGTTTCTGGGTAATATTTATGTGGCACTATGTCACTAGTTTTCATTTTCCTTTCAATTGTAGGTTGCCCATGGAACTAGCTACCGAGATAGAGATACTTTTCCTCATTGATCTTATTTTGCAATCAGGTACTTCTCTTTGATTACATTTTGCTAATTCTGGCGTACAAACATGCAAAAATTATTCAACGTTGTGCAACTTGGACTGGTTTTACTTCTTTTATATGTCTAACAAATAATTAGTCTTTTTGTTTACTCAGCACATGATATTTGAAGGATCATATTCATCTCATCATTGGCATCGTTAGAGAAATTGAATTATGGTATTGGTAGTTTAGTACCCATCCTCATTATGGCTGGCCATTTATTTCTTTACAAGATCATGGAGCTGCTACTTCAGAATTCTCACTTTGATTATAAATGGAAGGGAGGAGGATAATCTTCACTTGTATGCAGAACATAATAAATATTTAGTTCAGTTAAATAGTGCATTATCAGATCTAATTTCTTTTATGCATATTTGGGATGCTAGATATTTAGTTCTTTAGTTGTGATTTGTATGTTCTTTAAGTGATCAAAAATAGATCAAATTAATAGGTGAATTTAATGAGTTTTTTTGGTTTTATTCAGCTATTTTTATTCGGACATTGTAAAATTAAAGTTCTGTTTCGCATATCATTCCTCGAAAGAGTATTTATGGGCTATAGAAATTTAGTATAGTCTGTGTAGAGTGTCTTTATCTTGTGTTTTTATGATGTAGAACGTGAAGGAATATCATTTGTGAATGGTATAAATTTTTTATTTTAATTTATTGCATGCATATTTAGGATGTTAGATATTTAATGTTTAATTTAGGATTTGGTGTTTGCCTTTTATTTTTCAAGGAAGAGTGTTTTTCATTCCACAAGAGTATTTATGGGCTATATAAATTTAGTATAATCTGCACAGAGCGTCTTTGTCCTGTGTTAATTCTCTGATGTAGAATGTGATGGAAAATTATTTAAGAATAGTGTAAACATTTGATTTTAATTTATTTCATCCATTTTGGGGATTTTATATATTTTATGTTTAATTTAGGATTTGATGAATATGAGTAAAATATAGATTAATTAGATGAATTGTTGGGATTAGTATTTTATTTATTTTATTGATTGTGATGAATTGTGGGGGTTAGTATTTTATTTGATTGTTTTTATTTTTTTATGTGAATGGAGATTGTCGGTCTGGTCTAGAATTGAATCTGGGATTGATTGTTTTTACTTGAGGTAATCATCGATAGATGAAAATGTAGATTAACTTGGTGAATGGTTTGCATTAGAATTGTATTTAATTTACTGATGATTTTTCATTGTTCCCATTCTACTTTTCCCCTCGAGAATATCCTTCCATTTTCTTTTAAATCATTTCCCATTATTAGTTTCTTTCAAAATTTTCCTTCTTCTATTCTTATACCTAATTATTTTTCCCTCTCTTCTCATTGAAATGTCTTTCTCCTTCTGGAGCCTTCCTTCTTTTCATTCTACGAGATCATTTGTCACCATATCATTCATAAATTGTTTCTTTTCCCACCTTTGGGTTAAGTACATACATCCTACCATGCTTGCTTTTATGATCATAAAGTACATTCTTTTCAGTTTCTAATTTTCTCGTATCTTTTTTTTGTTTACTTTTATCCACGTTTGTTCTCTTTACTTTTGATGTTTCAGACCTTCATTTAATATGTCTAAACCACTTTAATCTATTTCCCCTTTTCCTTGTAGGATCTAAGGCGAGCTGATTGTAAGCGCTAAGATTAAAAGGAGCAAGTGCTCCATCTAATTTCCCGGTTTGGAGCTGTAAAATGTAAATTATATCTTTCCTTCTAGAGCAAGATGCCAACATACTCTTAGCCATTGTGTTAGATTTATCTTCTGGTGCACCATTTCTTTTATGAGTGATCTTGTATAGTTGTAGAGAATTAATAGCGATATGTTGGTATCAATTTGAGATTTGTTGTTGTTCACAGCTCGGATAGGATGAGGATGTGGGATGTAAAGTGTTGGAAATGTGAAAAAAAGTATGTTAGGACTAGGAGAAGTTGTATTGGAAACTAAAAAAATTGGTTGTTATTTTTTAAGAATGGAAACAATGTTTTTATGAAATGGGAGATTCCATATTATCCTCATCCCATCCCACCTTATCCGAGATGCGGAAGCTAATTCTATATGTAAAATGATTGTCCTGGTGGGATGCTCTTAGCGAGGGAGAATTCTTGATTTCTTTTCAACTACAAGCAGCAAACCGCGTGTTTTAGGGCATGATCGATCTATTAATTCTTAGGCCTTTGTTACCAGCCACATGAAAGGACCAGAAAAATTATATATTTATTGGGTGTAGTAGTCAATTCATTCACAAGCGTCTCGTTTCTGTACATGCATGCATGAATCAGCCCGGGAGACCTCTCATTTCCTTGTTGTTTGATCCAACGCTTTTTTAATGCCATCTTCGTCGCATTCATCATCATCTTCTTCACGTGAATGCATGCATACCTTGTGATGCAACCTCTTAGGTTTCGTTTGGCCAACATATTTTCCACCAAACGCAACGAGCAGAAAGCTCTTTTTGTAGAAAGGTAATTTAGCTTCCTGAAGAAATGCACTTCCCTAGTTTTCTAGCCGTCACCTGTAAATCCAGCAATTGCAAAACAGCATACAATTTTGGAAACTATATGTTCCTCCAAACTAACCTTTCCTGAATTTTTTTTCTCGTTTAACTTAAATGAACATGATCACATATTGCAATTATGTATGTATTCACATATTGCAAAATAGCATACAAATTTGAAGACTATATGTTCCCTCCAAACGAACCTTTGCTGTATTCTTTTTCTCGTGTGAATTAAATGAACATGCTCACAAGTCAAAAGTCAAGAGTTTACATTTATCATAGGCAAATGTCCAAATATATTCACTAATCTTGACTACAATTATGTATGTATTCACATGTTGCAAAATAGCATACAAATTTGAGGACTATATGTTCCTCCAAACGAACCTTTCCTTTATTCTTTTTCTCGTGTAAATTAAATGGGCATGATCAAAAGTTAAAAGTCAAAGAGTTCACATCTATCATAGGCAAATCTCCAAATATATTCACAAATCTTGACTACAATTATGTATGTATTCTCATGTTGCAAAATAGCATACAAATTTGAAGACTATATGTTCCTCCAAACGAACCTTTCCTGTATTCTTTTTCTCATGTAAATTAAATGAACATGATCAAAAGTTAGAAGTCAAGAGTTTACATATATCATAGGCAAATTTCCAAATATATTCGGTAATTTTGACTATAATTATGTATATATTAGTATATTTTGGGAAAATACCTCTCATACCTACAGTATGCGTTATTCCTTTCATATCTACAATATTTCAGGAATTCATCTCACACTCGTAACATTTCACTTTTAATTCTTTAGATGCTCGTGTCATTACTTTTAGCCTAAGATAGATATTAACTACATGCGGAAATGTTGATTTTACTCTTACACCATTTGTAAAAAAAAATTCCAAACTAAATTGGCATCATATTTTTTGTAAAACAGATATGATATATTTTTTGTTTAAATTATAATAAAAACAAAGAAAGAATTTATTTTATCTTTATTTATATAATGATGTAGGGACAAAATCAATATTTTCATATGTAGTTAATGTTAATTTTGGCCGGAAGTAACTGCACGAGGATTTGGGGAATTTAGGGTGAAATGTTATAAATGCCAGACAAATTTTTGAAATTTTATGGGTATAAAAGGAATAATGACCAAATATTATGAGTATAAGGGAAATGTTATGATTTATTTATAACTAGGATGGGATAATCTTTGGATTAGTATGTAATGGAATCTTCCATTTTCTAGGAAAAAAATTTCCTATTGTTAAAAAATAATAATTTACCTTTTCATTTTCTATACAACTTTTTTAAATTTCAATATACTTTTTTTAATTTCTAGTAGATAACAATACTTTTTGAGGAATGATCCTGTTGGTCCGGACTAAGTAAATACCCTACTTAACTCACCACAAAAAATACATTTGTAACAATTTTTTTACTTTTTTCTTTATACACTTGTTTATCTAAATATATTTAATATATAAATCAAGTTTTACTATTTTGGATATGTGTATTTTTAAGTGTAATTTATATACACATATCAAAAAATAGTAAAATTTTGTTTATATCTTAAATACACTTAGATAAACAAGTGTGTGGTGAAAAAAAAAAAAAAGTTGTTGTAAATGAGTTTTTGAAGGTGGGCTAAATAGGGAGTTTACTTAGCCCGGGCTAAGAGTATCATTCGGCATATTTTTTTTATTTCATATTTTAATCCTATCCTCATTCCAAGCTGTTAATGACTTGCGAGATGGCTAATGTACCCCATTAATTTCCATGCGCCAGATGTATTTGATATCACAACGTTTTTTTTTTCCTCTCATTTGAAGGGGCGTGTTAGTTTTTTCCCTTACGTGTTCATGACAATTGAGAAATATTAATTGGGTATAGCTGTATAGGAGAAATTATTGAAAATACATGAGTGTTATGGTCAAAATTCATGAGTATATTTGGAAATTTCCCTGTATCCTATATCTCACACGTGATGTGTGTGAACCATTGTATGCCGTTAATTATTGCATGGAAGTATGGACAGAAATTTGGCGTTGAATTTTCTTCTTTTTTTTTTTTTTATAAAAAAAAGGAGGTGGAAGAAGATGGATTTTGGGAGAAGAGACCTCGGAACTGATCAGAAATTAAAAAAGAAAACGCGTTGGAAAAATGCAAGCATTGATTTGGAGATTCATTGCAGCAGTCGGAATTGGCTACCAAATTAAGGACCTCACGCGCCCAACTTCCACGAATCATTCGTTAACCCAGCGTGAACTCCGTGACTAGGACGTAATAGCTACTGATTACTATTCTTATTCAATTCGGCATTTCTTATCTTTATATTTCGGGTGTGTACGGGAAGTCATAAAATTTGTGTATAAAAGTTTTTGAAATGATGGAAAAATGATTTGTCAAGGACAATGATTATTAGTAAGGAGGATAAAATTAAAGATGAATGATCCTGTTAGTCCGGCCTAAGTAAATGTTCTACTTAGCCCACCTTAAAAAACTTATTTATAATAATTTTTTTTATTTTTTTCTTCGTGCACTTGTTTATCTAAGTGTATTTAACATGTAGACCAAGTTTTACCATTTTTGAATATGTTTATCTATTTTTTTTTATATTTTTAAACATCTATGTGTATAAATATATTTAAAATACCTTTTTTTTAAGCATCTAAAAAATATATATACTCATATTCAAAAATGGTAAAACTTGATTTATATATTAAATACACTTAGATAAATAAGTGAATGAAGAAAAAGTAAAAAAAAATTATTATAAATAGAATTTTTGAGGTGGGCTAAGTGGGGCTTTTACTTAGCCCGGGCTAACAAGATCACTTCTCAAATTAAAGAGGAGTGATCTTGTTAGCCCGAGCTAAGTAAAAACCTTACTTAGCTCACCTTAAAAAACCTATTTATAACAACGTTTTTTTTAACTTTTTTCTTCGTACACTTGTTCGTATAAGTGTATTTAACATGTAGACCAAGTTTTACCATATAAGTAAGTTAGACTAGCTATCTAAAAATAATTGAAAACTAGGATAGTTATATAGAAAAATATTAAAAAATAGGATAATTGTTAAAAGTAAAAAATTTTAGCGTGTGAAGTTTTATTATTAAACAAATACACCTTGATTATATGAATGGTTATTGATGATCATGACAGTTTCAGTTCCGCTTAAATCCCTTTCTAATTAGTAGAACAAGAAACTAGTGTACAATGTAAAAAATGGTATGGATCAGGGTAATAATCTTTTTTTTTTTTTTTGATAAAATCAGGGTAATAATCTAATGCAACCAGTGACATTTTTCTGACTATTTCTCCGTAAAATTGCCAAATTTTACAAATATCCAAATGGGGCTTAAAATTTTTTTTTGAAAAAAAAGTTCTCTTGGCAGGAGGGGATCATTTCCCATAGAAGGATACTACGAATATTTTAGATTTTAAAAAGGTTTTTTAAATAAAGTAAACTGGATGTCTATGATCATTAACGTAGTTTAAATTAAGATAATTATTGAAAATGAAAAATTTTATATTGACATTTTTTTCAATTTGCTGGACACACCCGTAATTTCAAAAAGAAAAGCAAGGTGGAGCATATCCGAGGCGGTTCTGACATTCCATTGTAATCCGTCTGTCCAATCCAAATCCAACATAGGAGTCCGGCTGCTGACGATCTGTACTGAGATAAGATTTGCTAGGAAAAATTGGACAAGAAAGGGTGTTGATAAAAAATCAAGATGAATTGGTTAAAAAAATTACGAAACTTTTCCATACAACTGTTCGGACTTACCCATCGTTTCTGCCTGTCTTTCCCATTTCCATGCAACTGTTAAGCTCTCCAATCAATTTTATACATTTTTACGCATAAATATCATTTATTCTTAATTAGTATTCTTATTTTATCACGTTACTTTTTTTCACTTTTTACTGAACTTTTCTTGGCAATAACATTTTCAAATTTTTCATGGAATTATTGCAAATATGTTTACAACGTTTGACCAATAATGCATCCGTGTCTCTAAATTTGTTGAATTTGTAAATATAATCGTAAAGTTTGTATAAAATTGCAACTGTATCCCTTCTAATATGATACTGTTAGATTTTTATGTAAAATAACAATAATGCTCTTAAGCTAAATTATACACTTCCAATTTTTGAAAATATTGTAATCATTTTTCCAAAAAAAATAATACATGCAAAAATATATAAGATAATGAAATAGCAAATATATCAATGACATTTGAAAAAATTGCAAGTTTATCACTTGGATTAAAGAGTTATATCCTCTTTCTACATAAAAATCTAACAGCATCCTAACAAAAGGGGCACAGTTGCAATTTTATATAAATTTTGTGAGCATATTTGCAAATTCGACAAACTTAGGGACAGATGCAATGTTGGTCAAACCTTGTAGGCATATTTGCAAAAATCTATTTTCTTATTCTACCAAACATGATAAATAATATTTTTTTAGACTGAGTGATAAGGTGAGGGTAATTTTTCAAGGAAAATGAATAAAATAAAAATAAATAGAGAAGTGATCATATTAGCTCATACTAAGCGAATGCTCCGCTTAACTCACATAAAAAACTTATTTACAACAATTTTTTTTATTTTTTCTTCATACACTTGTTTATCTAAGTGTATTTAACAAATAAAATAAATTTTACCATTTTAGATGTGTATATATACCGAAAATAGTAAAACTTACTTCATGTGTTAAACACACTTAGATAAGTGTACGAATAAAAAACAAAAAAATGATTGAAAATGAGTTTTTTGATTTGACTGAGTGGGACATATGCTTAGCCCGGGCTAAGATAATTATTTATCAAATAAATACGAAAAGATGTAAGAAAATATTCAAAAAAATAATTAAGTAATTAAAATATTAAAATTATTGAAAGTGGAGAATTTTTTTCACCTTTTCCTCGCCAAACCATGCAACGGTGCTGCAGCTGTAATTGCAGCAGCTGGGCCAGAGGCCCAGAAACGAATGACTGGGGCTCTAGGCTGTAGTAGGCGCGCGCACCAAGTTCTCAAGTAGCTTCTTCTGCCATCAAAGAAGAGATGAAAGTAGCTTTTTCTTGAAGCCGTACGGCGCGCAGAAAAGAATAATGGAATTTCTTTTGCCTTCGCCTTTCAGTTAAAGGCCCGAGCAACAGCACAGCAAAGCGAAGCGAGAGGGAAGAAGCAAGAAGCCAAGCCATTTGCATTGTTCCGGTCGACGGATAATCTCAATCGTCCCTGCAAGCCAGATCCGTCCGTCAATGCTGCCATCTGATCCATGTCGAGGATGAAGCATCTCCTCCGCAAACTCCACATCGGAGGAGGAGGAGGAGGAGGAGGAACCAGCCTCAACGATCCCCAACGTCTGCCGCCTGACAATCGCCCCGATTCCCATTCTCACTCCCCGTCTCCCTCTTCTTCCGCTTCTCCTGCTGCCGCAACACCGTTCGCCAGAAGCAGGACTTCTGAATCCGGCGCTCCTCCTGCCCAACCGCGTCGCGCTATCGCAGCAGCGCAGCCTGCTCTTGCCGCTGCCCCCGCCCCCGCCCCCGCCCCCGCCCCCGCCCCTTCAGTGGATGATCAGGTGGACTTCAATTTCTTCGAGGAGGAGTTCCAGGTGCAGCTTGCGCTCGCCATTAGCGTCTCTGATCCGGATGCGCGCGGAGATCCGGAGTCTGCGCAGATCAAGGCTGCTAAGCGGATCAGCCTCGGGTGTGCTCCGTCGCCTAACTCCACCCTCGTTGATTTTCTCTCGCTTCGTTATTGGGTATGCTGTTAGGAATAGGAAATGCATTTCCCCCCTTCCACGCTCGGACTCGGGGGTATTTTTTCTTTATTGTTGTTTTCTATGAATTAGGGCAGAAATGATGAGAAATTTTTTCCGCTGAAATCTTCAGTTACTGTAGTTGCTTATGCCTTGGTTTCTAGCCGTTAAGATTGGAGTTTACTTTGCTTGAAATTAAAACAGAAGCGGTTCTTTACTGCTTCTGTTTTTGTTTCTGGAATTAAGTTTTGCATTTGTCGAGGGAGTAAAAAGCATGAAAAAACCTTGGCATTGTTTGGACAGGATGGGAGGTAGGAAACTCTATTCTGGCTACAACTATAGCTCTTAGGCTCTCTAAGGTTTCGTTGCTTCATCAACTCTCATTTTTTTTTTCCCCTTAAAAAGAAAATTTCCACGTTGATTGAAGAGAAGGACTTTACTGATTGGGAGGAATACATTGGTGTTTCTGATAGCATTGACATCTCTTATTTTGCAATGAAAGTGCCCATCTAGGAATGTTTTCACACTGTTTATGCTGGTTATGACAGCCCAGTACATGGTTCATTGATGCTTTCTGCTGATATGGCGGCGGCTGCTGCTGGGTTTTGGGTTAGATCATATCGTAATAAACCGCAGGCTTTTGTATATTTAAATTGTTTTTTCTTTGCTTTTTTTTTTATGAGAGCATCAGTTCGCTTGTGAGTTCTTCTTATACCATATTTTAACTTCCATGGAAATCACGCATTTGCCTGCAGAACTATCATTTTATAAATTACGATGAAAAAGTTATAGATGGATTCTATGACGTACATGAGGTCACATCAAATCCAAGTTTGCAAGGGAAACTACCATCATTGGCGGATCTCCAGACAATGCCAGTCTCCGATCAAGTTGATTATGAAGTGGTTTTAGTAAACCGAGCTCTGGATCATAAATTACAACAGCTTGAGTCAAAGGCATTGTTAATCGCTTCAGAATGTCGTGCTACACAGCTTGGGCCTGCTGTATGTGGGTTGGTTCAGAAGATTGCTGCTCTTGTTGCTGACAGTATGGGTGGTCCTGTTGGAGATGCTGATGACATGTCAAAAAGATGGCTATTAAAGAGTCAGGAGTTGCGCAAAGCTTTGAACACTATTGTTCTTCCACTTGGTTGCCTCAACCTTGGAATGGCCCGTCACAGAGCCTTGCTTTTCAAGGTAACATATTTTCTTTTTCTGTTTAACTTCAAAGTTAATTCCAATGTGGCTAGCAAAGATTTAATTGTTGCTGTTGCATTTCTCTATTAAGAACATTTCAGCTAAAGTCCTTGAAAATGTTCAATTGTTACAGGTACTAGCTGATCGAATCAATCTGCCATGCAGGCTAGTGAAAGGAAGTTACTGTACTGGCACAGATGAGGGAGCTGTGAACATTATCAAAGTTGATCATGAAAGGTGAGTTTATGCACTCTTTTTGTTTCATGGCATGTGAATATGTCTAGATAGAGGACCAATGTGACGGCCTGTATTCATTTGTGGTGAATCAAGAAGTCAATGTGGGAAATATATTTATGTTCTTGGACGAATTTTGAAATGAATTTATACATTGCTGGCTCCTAATTTGTGAGAACAATTGCAACCACTTGATGGGTACCTCATTGCAAAATTCATCCTTAAAATGACACTTATTCTTACAACCATGTGGTATGGGTTTTCTAATTTGTTATTAACTTTACCAAAATTATCATTAATATCATTTTTGGCAATATCTTTTTTGACGTTGGCCAATAAATTATCTTATAGGAATCTGATATTTTCATTTATTCCAAATTCTATAAATAACATGGAAGATATTATAGATATTGTGTATAATTTGTCAATCATATCTCCCATATTTCAGGTTTTTTCCCACAAATTATCACTTGTGAAACTCACCATTTACCATTTATTGCATTATTCTTTTTAAACAATTGTCATGACACTCTTCAATCATTAAAAATTTAGATGTTTAATGTAGGTTTGCAAGGGTTTTCTTAGAAGCAGTGCAAATAGGAGAGGGTTGCTAGGGCACCTCCTTAGAGTCGATGCATGATAAGACCTAGTTGTGGTGAAAAGTCATCCTAGACATGCTTAGGTAAAGAAGGTAGTCCAGAAATAAAAGGCCATTTTGCCTAGTGGAATGTCTGGATTCTTTCAGTAAAAAAAAAAATGAAATTAATAGGTACTATGAAGGAAAAAATTAGTGTAGCTTAATTTTAAGAGATTAATGAGGACTTAATGCCTAATGTTGGAATATTTACTGCATATAAATTATGATCTGTCGGAAATGATGTGAATAGCAATAAAACTCTAAGATACTGCGTTTATTTATGTTTAAAAAAACCCAGTGCAATTACTATAAATCCCTATTTTAACCCTAGTAGGCACACAGTGACTTATTACTCAAGTAAACCCAAGCCATATCATTACAAGGAATAAGCTAAATACTTAGTAAGAAAATAGCAATTATGCCAAATAAACCCTAATTCTTACAACAAGCATCAGATTGAAGCTTGCATTCTGCATCATGAGTGAGAGGTCTATACTTTACATCAATGTAGCCGCTTCAACAATCAAGTGAGATGTTTGTCACGCTTGTGTCACTTCTAGAAATACATTTGTATTTCATATTTACCTTGTCTAGCAGAATAATGATCAGCAATGATCTGACTCACCTCTTAATTATTCCATGATATTTATCCTTGCTCATTCGATGCATTGGGTTCTTATTTGGAAGGATGCCTTGTAGTTATTTTTTGAGAATTCGAATAGTGATTCCATTTTGCATACTATTTATTCCTACCGTTGCCCTCAAAACTTCTAGTTCCACACCGGGCTGTCCTTTTTCTTTTGGTAGATGGTAGGCCTAATCCTTGGTTTCATAATTTGATAGCCACCTAGTCGTTCTTGGAGATTTTAGATAGCAATTCCATTTTCCATATTATTAATGCCTATCATTTCCCTGAAAACTTTTGAGTACCATGAAGAGCTATGGAAGCAATTCCATTTCCACATTATTAGTACCTGCCCTTGCCCAAAAAACTTTTGAGTGCCATGAAGATCTATGGACTAGACAGAACATGTTGTGATGTCTTTCCCCAAAATATTTTGAATTTTGGGCTCCATGGCTTTTCTTTTAATCATAGTTCTGTCCACAGTCAATAACCTGAAGATCTGTGTCCAACGTTTTAATTTAAAATTTTGGAAATTCTACACGTTCTTGATTTCAATTACTATCTTCATGTATGAAAGTTACACGAAGACAGATGCACTGATTTCTTCATGGCTGGGTTATTGCTCATGGAGACTATGAATTATAGTATTGGTGGCAGCTGTTTATCTTTTTGTTTTTTCCAGGGTTGCAACTTTTAACAAGGATGGTTTCTCTGAACTTCCTGTTTTATGGCATTAGAATAATCCCACCTTGAAAGTGTAATGTGCTACTTATTTCTAGAATTTGTGTTGTTGTTAATTCCTTTTGATATACAAGATGTAACAGCGGTTCCTTTCATGCATGACATGTTTATCTTCTAATTCAGTTTTTAATGTTGTCAGTGAGTACATCGTTGATCTAATGGGAGCTCCAGGGACATTAATTCCTGCTGAAATGCCTAGCAGCCAACTTCAAAGCTCTGGATTTGAGATAATGAGCTCCAACAACATCGAGGAGACGGTCAAGGATCTGTATTTGGCACTTGATAAGAAGGTTAACTTCCAATTTGTGAATAATCAGGGAAAAGTGGAAGGAATTTCCTGTAATACCGATCTTGATCAGAAATTAGTTGGTTCTGGATCAGGTGATTCATCCCAAACTTATTCACAACAAGAGGATGTTATGGGTCTTATTGGAAAAAAACAAACTGCAATGTCTGAAGATGAATTGATGAAACCTATTCCCACATTAGGTGGATCAGGTGTCAGCTTATTGGGAATGGAGGAAGCAGCTTCATCTGCACAAGAAATGAAAGTTAAAGATGTTTCCAAATATGTGATCAGTGCAGCACAAGATCCAGAGTTTGCACAGAAGCTGCATGCTGTACTGTTGGAAAGTGGTGCATCCCTTCCACCAGGTTTGTTTTCTGATATAAGTTCTCCACAGGAGGTGGTAGAAGAAATGGTGAAAGGTGATAGCTGCATAACAGAAGGGATGAAAATACCTGGTGTTGAACCTGTTGACTTTGGAAACAATCAAGAATGTGCGCCGGATGAGTCAGTAAAAAATCATGGGCAGGATACAGATGTTTCTTTTTCCTTTTGGAGACCTGATTGTCAGAAATCAATTCAAAATTTTTCCATGGGAAATCCAGGTATGGATTGCTCAGATGTATATTTTCCTATTGATGCCAATGCAGTTAGTCCGCCTTTTTTTTTTTCCATCCCAAAAGTGAACATCTTATTATACTGGGGAATTCTAAAGATGTATTGGATGATTTCCTGTTGCAGATTCATCCGACATGGGGTTGAGAAGCCCACACAGTGAACAGGTTCAAGAGCAACTGATACCTTGTGCACCCATTGCAATACAGAAACCACCTGCCAACTGCTTTGGAGTTGGTGCATTGTGCCTTCAAGAAAGTGCAGGAAGCATTACAAAATACATTGAAGCAAAAAGAAATATTTCCTCATTAGCAGGTCAAGAAAAGAACAACGAATCTATTGCCAAAGTTATAGAAGCCACGTCTACTAATCTACCTGATGCAAATAGTAGCAGCGAAAGCAGTAATCGGATGCCGGATGATGTTGCAGAATGGGAAATTCCTTGGGAAGATCTTCAGATTGGTGAACGAATTGGACTTGGTAAGCTTGTAACTTTCTGTTCTTTTTCCTTTTTTTGTGTTTCTTCTAGGAATAGATCAAGCAATGAATTTGAAAGGCCTGTGATGCCTTGTTGTCTCTTCTCCCACTTCTTCCTGTATAGCATCAAGTTGGCATCTAGTGGAAATGGCGATGAAAGTGCAGTCCATATGAAAATAATAAAGACCTCCAATTCAATGGGACTGATCCCAGTCAATTGAGACAGTCTAACAGCCCAGCTGTATTTGCAAAATTTATCAAACTATTTAGGAATACTCGCAAGTTTTGCATAATTAGGGGCACAGATGCAGTATTGATCAAACTTTGTTGGCATATCTGCAAAAATAAATAAATAAATAAACAAACGATGGTAAATACAGTGGTTGGATTGGATTTTGATTAATCAGCAACATGGGCCCAAACCAAGAGGTTTCATAAATTCAATTCAGTGGAACTGGGTCCATTGAGTTGGAGGCTTGGAGCTTAATAATAAATGCAGTTGATGTGTCTCACTAACCATGATAATTCTAGTTTTTCCCTTTATTATATGTATTCTATATCATCACTCTCAATTCATTTTAAATGTACTCATCTTATAATTGATGTTATCTTTGATGTTGCTGATGTTTTCTACATTACTTTTTTCAAGTATCCAAACTGATACTTCAATTGTGGTTTTTTTTTTTTTTTTTTTTTTTTGCATAGTCCACTTAGGTTTTGTGTTTGAAGTTTTTATTTTGCAACTTGGAATCAAGATTTTTAACCCCCGTGTTGTAGGAAATAGTAAGTAGGTCCTTCCTATCAACAACCTTCAGTTGGCAGTCTGTTTCTCAATGGAAAGTGTTAAAACATTAAAATCTGTGTTAGGGGAATGTGAAAAACATGGAGAAAAAGATGAAAATATTAACAATCTGGAGAAGTGAAAAATGATGCAATATAATTGAAGGTTGTCTGTAATAACCGAAAATAAGCTGGATAAATTTATTACAATTATGCTTTCTGGATGAAAAGATAGGGTTGATTGTAAATATGGTTAGTAATAAGAAAAAGTAAGGTTGTCACTGGTTAGTGCAGTTAAATGTCATTCCGATCAATGGGGTTGAGAAAAGGTGGAAAGTATATTTTCATTTTTTTTTTCAAATTGTCAAACTGATGTAGGATCGCATGCCTTAAATCAATGAAAGAAGCATATGACTGTGGAAGAAGAGGGAAGATTGATGTAGAAATTTGAATGAGGAAGGGAACATGTAGGAGATATCATACTCTTTTTTAAAATAAAAAAAAATTGACCTTCATTTCTAGCCCATTTTGCCAACTTAAGACCAACCCAAGGTTGACCTGTTTTCCAAAAATTAGGATTAGGTTGCGTTGTTAATCCCATCCCCGTTTGCACACCTAATTAAAATAAGAAATGACATCATCAGAATGCAATAAATCCTAATTTAAATGCAATGCCTAGTAAGGTCTAATCATGTTCTCAATCAGAAACCAACTCTTAAGAAAGATTTATTAAATCTAAGGGTTTCTTAGGTGTATAGTGTATACCACTCTCAGGGATAGGAAGAGGTCTTTGAGACACAAATTTTAAAATAAAAGGTTTTGAGTGGTTCCTGCATTTAATTAAATAAGGAATATTTTCATGGTTTTGTCTCTTGCTAGAATGGTTTTTAGTTTTTTGTAATAGAGGATGATGGCAGTGATCTATTTGCTAAGTACCTTCATCTTTAGAATAAAATATGCAAAACTTAAAATCATGTGATATAAGTGCAAAATTGAAACTTGATGGTAGATATGCATAATCCATATTTTTATTATTTCTACAGTTTTTTTTCTTCTACTTTTTGTTGTTTTTAGGTAGTGCTGATTCATTGTGATGGTCACCATAAAGTCGCTTCTGAAGTAATGATTCATTTTATGCCACTTGAGTGATTGTCTATCTTGACCTGTATCCTTGGTTAGACTCTGTTCCTTGGATAACTACATGTTCTCTTTACGTGGATGTTTTTGGCCTTCTCTTCATGCATGCCCTTTGACGTCAATTAACTCAATCCTAACTACTTGAGTTATAGTTCACTTGTCCTTCTCCTTCTTCCCATACTGGTTGCTTTGGATGTTTCTCGATTTCTTATATTTGTTAGGTTCTTTTTTCCTATAGCTTTTTATTTTGTACTTTCTCCATGGCGTCAGTGAACAATACAAACTTCCTTTTCATGGAAAGAATATTTCTTCAGATGCCTAGATTTTCTCTGAATGAATTTTTGAACTTTGCTTGAACTTCCTCTTCTCAACATCAATATTATCATCCAAATACAGCACACTCCAAGTAATGTGAGGATTACAGTTAGCATAATCATATTTCATGCTCTTTTGTCTATGTTGATTTGGTTGTTGCATGTTTCAGGTTTGTATGGGGAGGTTTATCGTGCTGATTGGAATGGCACAGTAAGTTGCACTATAATAAACCATATTTTATAGAATGCTCCATACTTCATATATTAGTTAAATAATGGCAGATATTGTTATGATTTGTTTAATACAGTGATGTTTCTGTTAATGATGATGGGTTTTTTTAATGAAATATGCAAAAATAATGTAATAACAAATTAATGTCATGACTAAAATAAAACTTAAATTTTATTTGGCTTATGTATTCTGTTGCAGTAATTTTTTTTTATGGTGATAATGAGTTAAATTCCTTCTGAACATGCAAAACAAGCATAGGAGATCAAAACACAAGTATCTTGTTCCTACATCTGTTCTGAAAATCAATTTGATTCTTAAGTAAGAGATTTTTTGACATGTGGTGTGTTTGACAAACACGAAAAATTGTCAACTTAAAACTTTTTAATCTAAAATTTTTTTACTTTCTACAACTACCCATTTTTAATTAGTTTTTCACTTCCTATATAACTATCCCACTTTTCAATCATTTCTCCACAACTACCCTATCTATTTTAACTTTATTCTCTTTACTTCTTATCATTAACCCCCTATCATATCACATAACTTCTCCCATTTTAAAGAGTTTTACACCAAAAGCTTTTCTTTCAAAAGTTTTTTTAATCACCTATATTTGTTTTGTTCAATTACATAAGTATCGTCCTTATCAGTTATTCTGAATTTGTTTTTTCATGGATGACTTGATTGCAATGAACTTTCAGGTGATTCTAAAACAAAAATTTTACTGTCCGTTGGTTATTAAAAGATCTATTTAGCTAATATTCTTATTTTCTGAAGGATTTCTATTGTTGATTTTAGCTCTTTGCTTGTTACAATGAGTAGTTACCATGATGTTTGTACGAAATCTGTGTATTGAAGGATATGGTTATTTGAAAGGAGGCAATTGTGTCAACATAAACAATTATCTTGAAAATTTTCAAGGTTTCGATGGGGATTATATGATTTTTGAACTTTCAAAGGGCCAATTATCCCCACCCAACTCCATGTAAATCCACCTATGTTCTTGGATAAATAGTAAGTGAAAATGTTGGCTATCCTTTGAGACATTTCCAGAATAACCAAAAAATATATATACAAACAAAAAACGAAACAGATTTCTAGAGCTTGTTCACCTTCTTCACAGGCAAACCTACAAACTGACACCAACCCATCAAAGACTGCTTCTTACTTGTCTGCCTCTGGATTCTCCGTGACTGCATGCCCATCAACCACTTCCTGCCAAAGATATTTCTCCACGTGCCTGCAGATTCTCTGTGAACACAGAAGATCTTCCTAGTTCAATGTCTGGTTCAGCTATTGTATGTTGAGAAAATTTCCATTACTTTGGACCTTGGATTGATAATGTAGACTAAAATAGTAAAATCTGCAATGAACCACCAAAAGTCAGGGTTTGTAATGTTTCTTTAGAAGTTCAGATAGGAGTTATGATAAAGCAAATGGATGCTAATGCTTGGCATAAAAATTGGCATGACAGGAAGTTGCTGTGAAGAAATTCTTGGACCAAGATGTCTCAGGCGATGCATTAGAGCAGTTCAGATTCGAGGCATGGGTCACCTACTTTAATCTTACCTCAGACTATGGATTGTTATGGATATGAGCCATTGGCTTAGTTTTGTGAAATCCATCCAACGTGATATCTTCAATTATGCAGATTAGGATTATGCTAAGGCTGCGACATCCAAATGTTGTTCTTTTCATGGGAGCTGTCACCCGTCCTCCCAATCTTTCAATACTGACAGAGTTCCTTCCTAGGTTTGTAAAGAAATTGCACTTTCTTTTAGTGCGATTTTGAAATTATTACTGTTAGTGCATGCTTGTCATCATCGAAGCTTACTTCACGACTGATAGCCATGTCATTTTTGCCGCTGGACTTTCGCTTGATTGTTTGGAACATTTTACCATGAACCGACTGCTGAAAGTGGTGTGCTTGATCTCAGGGTCTATCTGGTAAGAGGCTTTTTGTTTTTTTCAGGGGGGGGGGGGGGGGGGGGGAGGAATTTTTTGAGAGAGTGAGTGTGCGATGTGGTATAATAGGGTTAATAATTAGGAGTAAAAAGAATGAAGACAAAATAGACAGGGTAGTTATATGAAAAAACAGGAAAAAAATTATCAGAACACAGAGGTATTAATAATAATAAAAAAGTAGGATAATGAGATAGTTAAAATGTCAAATCTTATCAAAAGTTGTGCAGGACGAATCGGGAATATATGTGGTTTTTTTTTTTTTTTTTTTTAACTTTTACTAAATGACAAATGGGCCATTAATTTTGAGATTTCTCTATGAAGTTCTTTCCAGACATTATTACTGTTATTGGATACTTTTCATCATGTAAGCTTACATTACTAGTTTGCATAACACCTTTTAGTCTCTTTATGGATCAAATCCAGCACCAGCACCCGTGTAATTTTTGCTGCTGGGCCTTGGTGTATGTTTTGTAACCTTTTACCTTCAACTGAACCTTTAAAGTTCTGTGTTTGATCTTAATTTAAAGTTTCCTCTTGGAAGTTCCTTTCACCAGAGGTACTATCATACCGAATCTAGTACACTACACAGAAGTTAATCTTACTTCGTTGGAAAAAAAAATAACGTTGCTATACCATCTGGGATGATTTTTTCTTGTGATGCTATTTTGTCTGCCAACAGAGGTAGTTTGTACAAGTTGCTGCATCGCCCAGCTGTTCAACTAGATGAAAAGCGGCGTCTGAGAATGGCTTTGGATGTGGTAACAATTTTTTCAATTACCTTTTTTTGTAGCCACTAACTCTAGCAGCTTTGACGTAGGTTTGGGTTTTCCACTTCCAGGCCAAAGGGATGAATTACTTACACACAAGCCATCCTACTATTGTTCATCGAGATCTGAAGACCCCAAATTTGCTTGTTGACAAAAATTGGGTGGTGAAGGTATGTTGACACATATGCATCTCAAGAAAGATATTAACATGATAATATTATTATTGTTGTTGTTGTCTTTGTCATTATCGTCATCATTAAATTTTGTAGCTGTTGTTTTGGTGGACCAATGATTGGTACATTTTCTATTTCCCATATGATTTAATATTATTGTTGTTGTTGTCGTCGTCGTCATCATCATCATTAAATTTTGTAACTTTGTTGTTTTGGTGGACCAATGATTGGTATATTTTATATTTTCTATTTCCCATATGATTTCTTTTTTGATTAATCCAGTTTGTTGCATGCTAATTTTTGGTGTTCCGTTTTTCCATTCTTAATTGATATTTGAACCAGAGTGCCTCAGTGGATTAACTCTTATCAGATTTATTGACATATAGCTTACCATCCATCATCCAACATTAACTATGATTAATTTTGTCACTATTAACTGTTGCTATTAATATTTTTTAGTAAAAGTGTAATTATTTACAGTTTTTAAGCTGTTACATGATCCTTGAACCACTTGATCTGATTGACATTCTTGGTCGAATCTCACAATGATGCTAGAAAGCAGAAAATCAACGGTTTGAAGATGTGCAAGAAAGTGGAAAATCAGTGGTTTGGAGGGAGGGTTCCTAATATGGAGAAATATTTGGAACTTTATTGGTAAACTAAAAAAAGAAAAAGAAAAAGAAAAAGAAGAAGAAGAAGAAGAAGAAAAAGAAAAAACTGTTTCATACACAGGAGACAGCAGTGCAAATGTTATCAAGAAATAACTTGATATTGAATGTAGTCCAAATCATTTATCATATTCATCCATATGCACATGTTTATTATACCCGATACACTTTGATTGGAAACTTTTATATAAAATATTTAACATCATTTGAGAGTCAAAAACTGTTAAATTTTGGTATGTCCAAACCTTCTTCTTTAGTTAATTGTTTATATACAAGCAAACTTAGAGGAGAAAAATAATTTGACAGGGTTTTTTGCAAAAATCCTCTAAGTATGCGAAATGGCGTTTTAGCCTTCTTTTAGAATTTTGCAAAATTACCTCATATGTTTGCATTTTTTGCAAAATAGACCCTTCTGTTAACTAAACTACTGTTTTACGTCAATGTCTATTTTGCAAACAAAAAAAAATGCAAACTTACAGGATCTAATTTGCAAATGTGCAAATCAGAAGATATAATTGCGATCAGCGTACTTACTGTTCTATTTTGCAAACATGCTAAAATATAACTTGTTAGCATAGAGAATTTCTTTTGCTAGTAGATAAATATAAATGGTTGCGGAAGCACGCAAAGTTCTGATAGATTCTGGTGCATTTTCAGGTCTGTGACTTTGGCTTATCACGTTTGAACATCATACATTTCTATCTTCAAAGTCCGCTGCTGGAACGGTAATCATTTAATGGTTTCTTGAAGATTCACAACTTTCAGTTTGCTCAGATTGCATCTAAATTTTATTTTTGGCCTTTTGCTTTTGCTTTCAATTTGGAACTGGAATTGATTGAGCCAAGTGCCCCTCTTTAATATGAGGATAGACATTTTTTGTTTTTGACTATCATCATTCAACAGTAGATGCTTCCTCTTAAGCAAGAATATTTTGTGGCCTAGATTGCATGGTTTATTGTGCAATGTATTTGTTTTGCAAAGTAAACTGCTGGCGATTGCTGGTTTTGTGATACACATGAAATATCACCTACAAATCTTTCTTTCGGACCCATTAATAACCTACCCGATCCTAAAGTCCTTTCTTCGACAGTTGCATCATTTGCTCTAATAATGCCTATCAAGGTTTGACAAGGTTCATGCTTCCTGTACATGTTCCGTATCCTTTTTCAGAACTTGGACGCACACATTATTTCTAACATACACCTGTTTTTGTTGCTTTGCACATACAACATTCTTCAAGTGCTTCTGTAATCCACTTAAATTCTTTCCTTTGAACTCCAGCCAGAATGGATGGCACAGAAGTTCTAAGAAATGAACCATCTAATGAGAAGTGAGTCAAGATTGGCCATGCCTTTAAACTTTATATCCAATTCTGTGATCCATTTTCTCACCAGTTACTGAATTGTGTTATGTTTGCAGATGTGATGTGTACAGCTTTGGTGTGATACTATGGGAGCTGGCTACCTTACGCATGCCTTGGAGTGGGATGAACCCAATGCAGGTAGTAGGAGCTGTTGGGTTCCAAAATAGACGCCTTGAAATCCCAAGTGAGGTTGATCCAATGGTTGCACAGATCATGTCGGGACTGCTGGCAGAGGTATGATTCTGATTCTACAAGATTGGGTGAAGAAAGGCTCACACCCTACAGCTTGTGCTGTTTAGTAGGCTACTAGCCTACAGCATGAAATCTTGGAAAAGGTTCATGACTTACAGGCTTTGAGAAAATCTCAAAGAAATTTCAATTTGTAACTCAATCATAAGCTCGCATGAAAATTTTTTTTTCTTTTAGAAAAAAATTGAACAAGAAAACTATTTATGAGAAAAGTCCCAAACCCCTAGACTTAAACAACAAGCAATGTGTTAATTTCTTTAATAAGAAATCTAAAATTAGAAATAATGCTAGAGATAATCTAAACTGCTGGATAAAAAAAAAATCCTAAAATGACAGAATTTCGAATATAAAGAAACCCTAATAAGACATCGGTCTCATCACAATCATGATCTTCATCATAAAAACTTAAAAAGAAATATCTCAAGAGACAATGTAAACTGTCCATCCAACATAAACATAACAAATCCTAAAAATAACAGAAATTTCAAACATAAAGAAACCCTGATAACTAATAAGACATTGGTCTTATCACAACCATGATCTGCATCAAGTACACTAGAAAGGACTGAATTAGACCCTCTCATCATCATCATCATCATCATCATCATCATCATCATAAGCCATTTCCCACTTAGGCGAGGTCAGCTACTGAATTAGACCCTCTTTAAGTGCAATAAATTGCAAACGAGATCAGTTATGTTTTGATTTTATAGTAGATGAATATGCCCCTATCTTACTAAATCCATGCATGATGCTTGCCCTATTTTATTTGCCTATGAAAGTTTTATCTGCATTCTTGGCAAATATGAATTTCCCCCATAATAATGAGTTCCCATAGACTCGAACTGGTTTCACAAAATCGAATTTGTGGAACCTTGCTACTTGGGCCTACATTGATGCCTCGATAATTAATTAAAATTCATTCCTATCATTATATTTAACATGAATTCTTTTAATTATGATATGAAGAATCATTTGAATATAAGTTCTGTATGTTCTTATCTTTAAATAAGATGTGGATCATGTGTAAATTGTAAAATTTGACCATTCATACAAGCATTAGAATGTTGCTGTCATTTATAGAATCATTTATTTTTATAGGAAGAATATTTTAGGAGATGTTTGTTAAAAGTTTTAAGATTTTTATAACTACAAAACAATTTTAATGTGATTATATTGACATTTAAATGATAATGACCTATGTAATGAAATGTGCACTTTTGATTAAAAAAATGATTATAAAGGTTTAAGTTGGGCAACAGATGAAAGTTTTTTTAAAAAATTCTCATTCCTTCCTACACATCTTTAATATGATTTAACATCTTAACTATCTAAATACCCTATTTTTTTTGTTATTACCTCGATGTTTCAATATTACATCTTTCTATATAACTAACCTATCTATTATAACTTTATTCTCTTTACTTTTAATCACTACTCCCATTATATCATATTATTCTATTAGTTCTTAAAAGTTTTTCCCATCTTCACCTATCCACTTATCACTTTTATATCTTCACAAAAGGACCCTAAATGAAACAGTCAGATTGGCTCAAACAGAGAGGTTCCATGAATTGAATTCGGTGGAATGGGTTCTATTAAATTAAACTCTAAATAAATAAGTTGTACAGTTTCTTTAATTCGCTCCATATAAACAAAACTTTTAGTGTGACATATGTTATTGTTTATGCAGTGATCCAAATCTACGGCCTTCATTCTCTCAGCTGTTAACACCACTAAAGCAACTGAAACACTTGGTTACTTAATTTACTCGACCTTAGCATTCTGAGTCAAATGAGAATGTTGGAACATTATATTCAGCTGCAGAAACAATGGCTGGAAAGCTTCCAGAGTCGTGTGGATTAGAAGTTGGAGCTCAGAGTTGTGTAGATTAAAAGTTGAAGCTCATGGCGGAACTTGCTTATGGCTGCAAGCTCAGAACCTGCCAGAAAAGCATGGTGGGTGGATATCTCTGTTGGATAACGTTTGCACGAAGTGCAACGTAGAACTGGCAGGGAAGTAGTACGTGGAGGTAGGTGTTTATCATTATTATTATTATTAGAGTACCCAAAGGGGGAAGGGTCACAAGAAAGGTAGTGATAATAAGGTTACGATTGTGATATTTTGATTTGCCTTATTGGGTCAGGGAAGCCTGGCACCTTCAGAAATGTATACAAAAAAAAGGAAAAAGAAACAGAAAAAGGAAAAGGAAAAAATATAAATTTTCATTATTTACCACAAGAAAGCATCAAATCTCTCCAATGCTTTTTCCAGATCACTGTTTTGGAGAATCGTCTTAGCTTTTTGTTATTATTCTTCTATAAGAACGAGGAAGAAAACCACCGACTTACCCAGCCTTTCCTCTTGCAGAATTGGCCTAGCTTGTTCAGTGGGCCTAAAACTGAGTTATATGAATTGAGGCGATTATAAATTTACAAATGAGTTGTAAACAGGTTAAGGTTTAGATCCTTTTATGGTTCACTGTTAATGTTAGCCTGCAACCTATATAACCTGTCCCAACCCCTTGTCACAACATGAATGGTAAACGATACCATCTTTGGTTATTACCTAGAGGCAATAGAGAACTCAAACCGGAGCCAGCCAATGTTGTAACTACTGCTACGCTATACCCTGGGCTGGCTGCAAATTGATAGAGAGTTTCTTCTAGTAAAGTTAGCGACACTCTGCAGACAGAAACAAATGCCTTTGCATCTAGATTTAGGACATGGCAAGCTGACAGGAGGCCTTGCCATACTCACAATCCCAATACG
The DNA here is from genome assembly GCA_030490835.1 of Annona cherimola. Taxonomy (NCBI): domain Eukaryota; kingdom Viridiplantae; phylum Streptophyta; class Magnoliopsida; order Magnoliales; family Annonaceae; genus Annona; species Annona cherimola. The sequence goes on along the minus strand of CM059971.1, from coordinate 2,995,512 downwards.
AGACTGCAAAACAGATGCCGTAAGACCTCAAAGCAGACTGAAGATGATTAGCCACATTATATCTGCTCATCGTGCAGGCATGCTAGACCTTCATGCTTTGCTTGTTGCGGCCCTAGATGTCCCTTGATATGGATCGCCGGACATTAAAGCAGAGGAATATCCTCAGGTACCTTCCAAAATGGACAAATCGTTATATTCTTCGCTGCCCCAGATGTCCATTTAATATATGCAATGCAGGAGATTAGAATGAAGGAATATCCTCAGGTACCTTCCAATATTAACCAATTTAAATGATTTCTCCGTGAAAGAAAAACCTCTTCCTGCGCACTAAAAATAGATTGTCAGGCTATCAAAGATTCAAACATCCCGAACACAAGCCAGAGATCCGAAGTTGCTGCTTGATGCCTAAAATCCACACGGAATTTTTATGAGCAGACCAGAGGATCATCTAACATTCAGAAGAACACAGTTCTCAAGATTAAGCAATTGCTATCCAGTAGCAATCAAAAGGTCGAAAATTCAGATGCACACCGCACCAACCGTGAAGTAATGCTGCCCCAGTTGGCCTTCTCGTGCAACCAGAATTCTTCACAACGTTGGAATAGATTTTGCTCGAATGAACTGTTTGAGGATGGCCTTCTCCTCGTCAATCCGTTTCTTCTCTAAAGGATCGCTCGGCTTTTCCTTCCTCTTCTCTTCCAACATCCACTTGAAAAGCTCACGTTGCTCATTTTCAGGAATGGGTTGGCGTATCTTTACAGGCTCTGGAATGGATGGTGATACTGGTGTTGTTTTCTCAGAAGCTACAGCGGGTGTGCTGGCGACCGTAGTAGTAGTAGTAGTTTCTTCAGCACTCTGTTCAGTTTCTCCAACTGTGTCTTTCTTATTGGTCCTCATGAGGATATAAACTGAAACACCAAACTCTCATCAATAAATAGGAATACAAAATAACAAATGGGTAAGTTGCAGAGCAACAAAAAACTAACAATGCCTACAAATTTCTCATTCCATGATGATCAGGTCGGAACTCCTCAAGTTCCTTCGTGATTATTGATGTACAGTTAAATTAGGCAAGAGAAAATAAATTTCTAGCATAACACACGGCAGTTTTTTTTTTTTTTTTTTTTTTGGGTCAAAGTTTTACACATGAAATGTTTCAGAATACCAAAGCTTAATTTGCCTACTAGATCTTACTGAACTTTAAAGAATGTTCACAGATGTTAATTCATCCAACTTAGCATCCCAAGCGAAGGCCATACTGACAGCCACACGACATAAAACTGAGAAAATCCAAACATGCATCCAAGCATACATAGACACAACTTAAAAGATGGTGTCTATGTTGGTCCAACAGCCAATATGGGTTTTCTATCTGTCAATCAAGGATTAATTAAGCCGAACATTTATAATCTGATCACATAATTAGCATTGCCGAACCAGGGTTAACAATATTCAGGGTGCTAATGGCATGTGCACAGTGCACTCATGCAAGGAAAATGCTCATGAAAACAAGTGCTTTAATATAGCTTTCAAGAAAATACTGATGGTTTGGCTATATCCAAACAAATAGCACCCTGTAATGAGTAGAAAAACATCACTAGCTGCAAATGCAGTATTTAACAAAGTTTTTCTCGAGGCCGTATGTTTTCACAGTCTCTTTCCAAGGTCCTTCAGTCACAGAAGGGAACTCTCTGAATGAGCTGAGGTAGGCTTACCATCAAACTAACTTCTGAATAATTGGATCTGGTTCTCTAACAAGAAAAGTTCTAAAAATAAATTACTTCGTTTTGGGAGTGATCAAGGATGCTGCTATGAGGCAAAACGATTATTTCTACCTTCATCGCAAGTAATAAGCATGTTTAGCTACTTCCTCACCAAAGAGGCGCTATGTAGATCCACAAGTTAGTTAAAACTGTCAAAATTGTTGTTGCTGAGGAAAAAATGACAAAAGACAACATGCATGCTTCAATTGCAAGAGAAGATTCCTCTCTTGGCCACACTTGAAATTATTCAAATAATCATTCCCAACAAGAAAAAATTGAACCATAATGGATATCTGTGATCCAGATACCAGATAGACGGTAACGAACTAGCAGTTTAATTATTTTAATGCGTCAAAGTGATATTTGTACTCCAATTCTCATTGACCCAATTGGACAAATAAAACAGAAACTAGCAGTTTAATTATTTTACTGCATCAAAGTGATATTTGTACTCCAATTTTCATAGACCCAATTGGACGAATAAATAAAGCTACTAAGTAGTTGAGGTAATTATTACTTTGCAATCTACTGAGCAAGATCACGTGAAGAATGAAGTCAAAAGTATCAATTGATAATTTTGCACATTTAAAGATCCTGCCGCATTACCACCATGCAAATAAAACCTGTAGATTGGTACACAATATGAGTATCTTTGAACATGCATTAAAAATTAGATGTGAGATATTCAAGAAAAAAAAAAAAAAAAACAATATTTCTCAAAGCCAAACGTTCCCCAAAAATGGTTCAAGAACTTATCCAAATGATAACCTGTCCACTCCACTTGTGCAAATCTAGAAAACAGAAAGGGCAAGGCCACTAACAGCCTTCCTTTCAATGGATAAGAAAAAACACATACTCTGATCACAACCCATAACGCTAACAAGAAAGGGCAAGGGCATATTAAACGCTAATCAGCATGAAAAACAGAAGCAGGCTAAATCACACAACCCATAACGAATAAGATCACAATCTATTCATGTCACCTTAGAAGAAATGAAAAATCAACACAATCACTGAAATCCCATTTTGCAGTAAAAATTTCAAACAGGATCAGGACTGAATAAAGCAAGCACCAACAAGACAAAAGAAAAGAATGCACAGCCCACCTCCGATGGCGAGATTAACAGTCAGGAGCATGGGCCAGAGGAACTTGTAACGGCGGGCAAAGGACTCCTTAGGGGGAGGCGGCGGCGGTGGCGGAGGCGGCGTGGAGCCCATTGCAGAAGATGGATTTGGCGGGGGAGTAGAGAAGTCCTTTGCCTTCTGCTTCAACTGACCTGCAAACACAAACCCACTTCAGTTCATAACGAAACAAATCAATCAAGAACGTCGGTTTTGAGGATTTTTGGGAATTGGGTATTCAAAAGAATCAAAGGAGGCGATCGAAAAGGACCCCAAAAAATTTTAAAAATTAAAAAGATAAAATAATTAAAAGCAAGACCTTGCCTTTCTTGGGTTTGTGGGTGTAGAGCTTAGGACCAATACCATCACCGCTCATCCTTCCTTCCTTTCGCTTTTACTTTTTCTCCCCGCATTGCAATACCGATGCCTTCTGCAGGAGCTCTTGAGCTTGCTCTCTCTGCGCTGCATGTCTCGCCCGTGCGAATTGTATCATCCGTGTTAGGGATCTTGACCGTCTGTCATTAGCCGTATGAGACGGAATTTTACATGATGGAGAGTTGCTAATAGTTGTTTTCCTTACGAACAAGGGCCGTAGAATATCTGCCAAAGCCTGATGGACGGCTTAGATCGATCGATTTTGCAAAGGCAAAAGGGTTTTGAACTTCAACGTTCAAGCGCCCGCAGCGGAAAGAGGCTGAAGTCTGAAGTAGCTTACCTTCCGTACAAGAAAACATTCGACGGCTTTTTTGCATATTCACCCCTGTGTTTTGGTGGTTTTGCATCTATCAATAACAACAGTTGCTAAGAATTCTGATACACAATATTTATCCGTATATTTGTCCTTTACCAGAACAATTACATACATATGAATAAATCATTTATCAACTCGAAATTTAGACCGAAACCAATGCTTACTCGGTTCGAACCCTGCTCGAACCCAAAATTTAATGATTGGGTTTGAGCTTGAGTTCACCTAGACCCAATAGGGTTAAGGTTTAAGTGCACTTAAATCCAGTGTTTTAAAAGCAGGACCGGACCGGACCGTCCGGTCCGACCGTGAACCGCCAGTGGAATGGTTCGGTTTGGCACCGGTTTTCCATTTTTAATGAAAACCGTTCGAACCGGACGGTTGGACCGTAAAAAACGGTCTGACCGCGGTTCGGTTCGCAGCTATTTAAAAAAAAATTAATAAATAAAAAAATATAAAAACGAAACGACGCGGTTCAGCTGTTCCTCCATGTTCATCGTCCTCGTTTCGCAGCAGCGGCTAGGGTTGGCTGTAAACCCACCATCACCATCTGCGGCAAGGGATCCAGGTCATTCAGTCGGCCAGAATCGACATCCGGCAACAATCGCCAACGTCCGGTCATCATCTATTTCTCCGACAGCAAGGTTCGGCTGTTCCGGCAGCAAGGCAGCAAGGTCCGGCGACTATCGATTCGGCGCTTCCAGCCTTTGCAAATGCAATGTTGCACGCCATGGGCATAATGCAAATCCATCAGTCCAAGTTCTGCATTTCATGTTCGGGATTTTCGGTGAGTTCCGATACTTCTTTTCGTGTTTTTCTGCTAATGCGTGAGGAGAATTGCAGCAGATGAGCTTGATTTACCGGGGCTCTGGATAAGGACGAAATGAATGGCGATTCCGGAATCCGGACGATAAATCAAAAAGTTTTGTATGAAAATTTATAAAATAAAAACAGAGAGAGAGCAGCGAACAGATGGAATTCACTCTCTTTCATTTCTAGGTCTATATAAAGGCGGGTGGTTCCGTTGCTTTCAGGCAAAATGGGAGGAAGCGAAGTCTGGTACGACAATCCAAGAACTCTTCTCTCACTTCGAGTCTCTAGTTATTCGCTCTGGTTTCTTGTTTTCGTGTATTCTTGATCGGGAGAGATGGATGCTGTCCACGTTCTGCATTTCATCTTCGGGATTTTCGGTGAGTTCCGATACTTCTTCCTTCTTCTCAGACATCTCAGACATCTTTGGGATTTTCGGTGAGTTCCCATATGGTTGCATTTTATTAATTTTCACCTCTCCTTCTGACTAAAAAAATAAAATCAATCATTCTTCGCAGAATAACATTTTGGAGGATCATCGAGGATTTTTTTTCTAAATATCTTGTATCTTTCCATTAATATTTGAAATTTCATTGCAGATATTTTCATATCAACCATATGTGAATAATAAAATATGAAAGAATTGCACCTATTCAAGGTTAGTGCACTCTTGTTTTTTTCTTGATTTGTATAATAATTTTAATATGACTTACTTGAATGTATCATTGATGCCAAGTGTAATTTTTATATTATATAAAATTTATATATTTAATTTAATTTTGAAATAATTAAAATAAAATAAATATAATTATTATGTCATGCTGACGTCACGGTTCAAAACGGTTTGAACCACGGTTGAACCGGTTGGACCTGAATCGGACATAAAAACGGTTCAATTCCCGGTTCGGTTTTTAAAACATTGCTTAAATCAAGTACAACCTGGGCTAAGTTATACCCTAATTAACAACTATTAAATTGAGGATGAGAATTTATAGTATATTTAATAGATAATGTATAGAAAAATAAATTTTTAGATGCAGCGCAATTGCACCATAATAGCGATGCAATTCAGCCAAAATGGGCTCCACGTGATTGTAAAATTATAATCCATTTCATCTCTTGTATTTATAATGATCTATTTTATTACAATACCAATTTTCATTTCAATTGGATATGCGCATGGATCTCATTTAAGAATGGTACAAATTCAATAAAATAAAATAGTTTGATGTAAATAACAACTTTAAAGCAGTTTTTCAATATGTAAACAATTTGCTATAAAATTTATATATGTGAGGCTCATTTTTGGACAAATGTACTGCCGTTTTAGTAAAGCTGTGTTACATCGAAACAACTCTTATATATATATACATATATACATATATAAAAGATTTTATACTTAATGGGTACATTTGTAATTAAGAGAAAAACTATGGGTTTATTTGAAATTAACCTTATTAAAAATAAGAGAGGTCATGAGTGGGGGAATCGAATCAACCCAAACTTCTTATGGGCATGCTAAATTGGTTACGTAGAAGTGGAATCGTTTTCATCTATGTGTAGATATTTGAAAATGTTCAAAAATATCATATACAATACAAGGGTATATTATTGGTATTTGATAAAATCATTGGAAGAAAATTCTTTAGATGAAAGAAGTAATGCGTATGATTGAATAACAAGAGGAGTAAAGAGAATAAAATTAAAATAAATTGAATAATTGAATAAGAAATCGTGGGAAAATGACTACAAAGTATAATAATTATATAGAAAAATATGAAAATTATTAAAAAATAAAGTAGTCATATTGATGGTGTGTTTTGGTAATAAATAAAACTTTTGATGAAAAGTTTTGTAAAATAAAAGTTGTCAAATGATGTGATATGATAGGGGTAATGATGAGTAGTAAAGAATATAAAGTTAAAATAAATAGGTTAGTTGTGTTGATAGTTGTGTAGAAATGATTGAAAAATAGGGTAGTTGTATAGAAAAATGTGAAAAATGATTAAAAAATATAATAGTTGTGGAGAGCGAAAAGTTTTAGATTGAAAAGTTTTAACATGACATGTTTTTTCAATTGCCAAACACCCCCTGAGTGAAAATTTTAAATTAACATATTTCATCAATTGAAAAACACACCCTAAATTAGAACCCCACTGCCCTCAATTGCCTAGTGGCGTCAAAACTAGACCGGACCGTCTCGGAACCGGTCCTAGATTCGGTAAGGACCGGTTCCGGTCAACTGTAACGAACTGCCCAACCGGGATTTCCACTCGAATCTGGTTCGACCGGTTCGGTCAGTGGGCATCGTCCTTTGGCCCCAAATTAATTTCAGTTGCCGCCATTCCTCCGCTTTCAGCCGAGAACGAGAAGACGAAACCCAGGTGGCTAGCTCCCTTCTCCACCGCTCGCCTGCGTAACGCCATCACCGCTACTCTCTCCGGTCCTTCTCGTCGGCGCTGTTCTCCTCCTTTCAACCTCTGCGACAGGCGACAGGCCGTGTGTCCGACTGCGCAGCCTCGTACCTCCCCGTCTTCCTGGTCGTCGACCTGGCCACCGTTGACCGTCGTCGGTCTACCTGCTGCCGCATCTAAATCCGAGCTCCCTTCTTCCGATTCCCCTTCTCCCTCTGTTCTAAATTTTCGAAAATAGCAGCCGATCAACAGTGGACTTTCTAATTTGGGCGACTGAGAGAGTACGCGGTGGAGCGTTTGAACGTCTACATCAGCGTCGTAGAGCTCAAGACTGCTCAATTTATTGGCTTCTTGTAGCGCAGGGTGAACTCCGGTGGCAGCAGCGGCACATAGCGGCATTGTAATTTCTTTGATTTCTGATTGCAATGTCTTTGGTTTTTTGAGTACTAATGTTGATTGAAAAATTATGCATACGTGGTTGATTGGATCATGGGGATGGCAGTGGATTCTAACTTCCTGACTTGCTCATTCGGATATTGGTCGTTCAATTCGAATGGGTATTCTGTTACATTATTTTTAAAATTCTCTCATTGAAAGTAAGTAAATGATGATGAATATGGTTGGGACTAGAAAACTCAAGGATGGTGTGAATCAATCATCAGATATCTATATGGACATCCAAGAGATGGAAATTAGCTGGTAGTACGATGGGATATCTTGGAAATGGCCATTTTGAGCTTCACGAATATCTTGCATTTTGATAACTACTACGACATTGAACACGAGAGAAAATGTATTTTGTGATTACTCCTACGTTGAAATTAGTGGTATTTTAAGCTTGTTTTAAAATCTTAAACTAGATATTTTGCACCTGAGGGTGTGTTTGGTAAAAGATAAAAAATGTCCAGGTAAAACTTTTCACTCGTCATAATTATCATATCTTTTAATCATTTCTTCACATCTTACTATACAACTATCATATTTTTCAATAATTTTATGCACTTACTTACATAACTAATTTATCTATTTTAACTTTGTTCTCTTTACTCTTTATCATTACTCTGATCATGGCATATCATTTTCTTTTAATTTAACAACTTTTATATAAAAAATTTTCATCTAAAAGTTTTGTAACTTCCGAAATACACCTTGAATTGTTGATTGACTAATTGATTTGTTTGTTGAGTGTTTTTTTTTTTACGAGATAGGTGAGTTGTTCTTATTGTTATTGTTCAATGCTTCTACTATCATTGCTTTATTTTATTTCTTATTGTGTAGATAATTAGATATGTTTATAAAAATGCGATTCATAAATACACCAACATGAACAAGGAGAATTCAAGATTCAAGGCTTATTACACATTTTTGGTCAATTAATGTTGTTGATTTTTTCTGATTTAATATGTTATAATTGTGATTAGTTAATGAATTTTTAAAATTTTCTATATTTTTTCTAGTATGTTTTGTTGTGATGATTAGAATCTAACATGTAGACTTAGAGTTATGAATATATAGTTGTACTAAAATATAATTAATTAAAAAATAAATAAACATTTATGACAATATAAACATGTCATGTTGACATTGCCGGTTCATACTGATTCGCTTAATCGGTCAAACCATTTCAAACTAAACTAGTTCCTTTACTGGTTCAATCACCAGTTTGGTTTTGACAACATTGGCGACTATGGACAAGGATGCCAGGCCCAGTCCAACCGATTGAGAAAGATGAAGAACCGCAGAGTCCTTCACGTTTCCCTTCTAGAAAAGCGTCTCAGACTCATTAGAGAAGGAGTTTTGAAGCCTGCCTAGAAATTTAGTTTGAAGGATATTCAGCAAACCGTTGTTGTTGATCCTACATCTGTAAAGCATTAACTGAAATCTAGATTTTTACAAAGGAAATCGTGACAGAAGTTATTGGAAATGGATTTCGCATAGCTGTCATGTGGATTTCAAAGTGTTGGAAGTGATTCATGTAAGTTTGTCACCTTTTTTTTTTCCATTGATAATTTCCCCGTATTCCACCTGCTTTTGAATTTCTTCCTTGTGAGCATCTCTCTCTGGAGTGGATGGCTAAAAATTTCAAAATAATTCTACACTTGGAGAGTAAAAGGTTGTTTCAGATCTAACAATTGGCTGGCAGCTAACAACCACAGATTGTTTGAAGATTAATTAATGATGATCGATTGCTGAAAGTTTAATTTCTTATATCAGTATAACAAAAAAAGCATATGAGATTTATATATATTGTGTATCATGAAAGGATTATGCATTTAGATCAGGATATATGCTTTGTTCTCTAGCATTCAGTGCAGTCCTGTTTAAAGTTAGTTTCTTTATCACCTGTTCCTCAATGCGCTTCTTTGCTCCCTCTTGCATCAGCTACATTAGGTCCTTGCCTTGGAACTTCAGATTTATCATGCATGGTTGTTCAGTGGTTTTTTCTGTCTTTCAAACCTTCTGAAATTTCCAATGAACTCATTTTAATCCTGTTCACATCTTGGATGGGATGGAATCTCTTCTTTCCCAAAAACATCTTTTGCGCTTTCAAAAAATAATTACCTACTTTCGCAATTTCCAATACAACTTTCTCATTCTCAATAAACAACAACACTTTTTCTATCCCAAATCCTCATCCCATCGAAGCTGTGAACAGTACTGAAATGGAAGACACCAATACTTGGGTCCATGTCCAGATCATCAGTTTCTTCAAATAGATAATGGGAATCACCATCCCTGTCATTGATATCTTTTAGGATATAAACACTTGGAACAGTCATCCAACATTCTATTTATCCTGAATGCCATGTTTCTTGAATATTTTGTTACTACAAGAAATATTTGGGTCATCCCTTACGAACCTTTAAGCTACATTAGGTCCTTCCCTTTGAACTTCAGATTTATCATGCATGGTTGTCTAGTGGTTTTTTCTGTGTTTCAAACTTTCTGAAATTTCCAATGAACTCAAAACTGCCTTCCCATGTTTTGAGACTAATTCCTAGTTAGTGATAAACTAATGAAATGCATGACATCGATACTTTGTTCTGTGTCCAGGTCATCAGTATCTTCAAATTACAATAGTAATTGTCATCCCTGTCATCAATATCTTTAAGGATATAAATACTTGGAACCGTCGTCCAACATTCTATTTGGCTTGAAGATGATGTTTCTTGAGTATTTTGTTGCTACAAGAAATATTTGGGTCATTCCTCACTAACTTTCTGCTTTAACAAGTTCTTTCTGATCTTTGCTTTATTGGATTCACGACCACTCAACAGGAAGTGGCTGAGAAATGACTTTTACCAAGCAATGATTCTTGCAGCAAATATGATAATGACATAAAGAATTTTAGATAGTTCTACTTTTTAATTTAAGTTTATTGATATCTTAAAATTTTTCTTTTTTAATTTCTTTTCTTTTCTAAAATTTCCATTGTTTTTAAAAAGTTTTTGTGGAACTATGTCAGTGGATATGCCAGTGTATAGAGTTACTAGTTGCTTGCAAAATTCATGCAGGTCGAACCAATATCGGTGGATATCAGCACACAGAGTTCTGTGGTGGTCTTGTGGAATTTATACAAGTCCAACCATTAGGTGGCCCACTTTAAGGAAAAGAGGACCTGTGTTGATTCAAATGAAAAGTCATGGAAAAATGTGAGAAACTAGAGAACTTTTTAGGGTGTCCAATTTGAGTTGGTTTGAAATATAATGTTCAGTGTTCAATTGAACAATGAATAAAACGGAAATTTTTAAGATCAATAATTTTCTATTTTGGTAATAAAGAAGTCAACTAGGAATATTTTGCAAGCAAAGGAAGTACTTTACATTTTAAAAAAAATGTGATTGCTCACTTTGGAGACTAAGTGTACAGATTACACCAGATATGATAAAATACAAATTTTTTTTTACATATTTTCAATTTTTATGCAAGTTTATTTAAGAATTTTACATATTATTCGCAAATTATTGCAATAGCATGTGTGTTTCTTTCTGGGCAAATGTTGATGAAACTCCTCAGCCATTAAAGGAAACCATTCTCGTTTCATGTGAGATGATAAATGAAATGACCCTGCTGCTGCCCAGAGAATCAAACGAAAGGTACTACCTTGCTAATTATGAAGTTCAATTACTTGATTAGTCTCAATTTGAAAACATTAATTCTATCAAAAGTTCACCCTATGATCACAAATTATTGAAATAGGACCTCATATCATGAGAAATCCATCCTTAAAAAGATCTAAAATCTGCCGAATTATACTGCTTAAGTGAAAGAGGAAGAAAAGTCATATAAAATACTTAAGGGGCTGCAACTCCCCTTTAATGTCATTTTAAGTTCTTCTGGGGTTTGTTCCCTTTTCATGCCTCAGCTTTCCTTGGTTATTATTATTATTATTATTTTGAATTCCATGTGGGTCTCATCTCCTTAAACAGTCTTTCTTTAATAAACCCATAATCCTGAATAACATAGCTTTACCAGAGGAGATCATCATAATTGGGCTACAAAGCACATAAGATCAAATGAATCTTACATTCGCCATCTTAAGGCGATCCAATCATCTTATTAGCTCTGATTAGTCAAATAAAACCCCCAAATTAGAGATCCGGCAAAGCAATCTTCATGTTATAATATCCAAACTAATCATTTAAACATCCACTTATTGGTTTCTGACGATTTGAAAAAGCTTTCAGTCGAGCTTTTCCAAATGTTTGCCAAAGATCCCATTTTATTGTATCAAATTAATCAAATATCCCTTAAATTAGAGAACTAACAAAGCAATATTGATGTTACCATACCCAAACTAATCATCTAAACAGCCCATTTATAGTTTTTTGATGTCTTGAATAAATTTTCAGTTGGCAGCTTTCACAAAAAAAAAATGCTTTAGAATTGTTAACACACCGCTTGGATGGGGGAAAGAAATCCGCAAACGTTAGGGTCCTCTTCTATGGAAACATAGAGCCCTTTCTTTTCTCATTTCTATATTGACATCACTTTTTTTTTTTTTTGGTCAGAAAAAAAAAATGACGAATGCAATTGATTTTGCTTTTCCTCTTTCCTTAACTATCTACTTAAAATGCAAGTGAATATCACCTCCTTAAAAGAAAAAGGATTGTTGTAAATGAGGGTGACGCTTGAGAACTCTTTCATAAATATGGATCCCAATTGGATCAATATTCATCAATTTTGCACAACTCACATCAAATTCTATCCAAAAGCATTTTTTTATTGCATCACCAAGTAGGGATCTACTATATGCTTCTTCAAAGTCATACAACATATGTAATCTGGAGCTAACCTGGCGCCTATCTATTTGCTTTCTCCCTCTCTCTGTTGCTGTCCTCCTCCCCCCCCCCCCCCCCTTCTTTTTTCTTGAAGTGTGAATGAGCTTCCCTATCTTTTAATAGCTTTAGGGTGTGTTTGGAAAGTGATAAAACTTTTAAATGAAAAGTTTTTTGTTGTAGTTGTGAAAATGAGAGTAAATTATGCGATATGATAAGAGTAATGATGAGGAATAAAGAGAATAAAGTTAAAATAGATTAGTTAGTTATTGGATAGTTGTGTAGAAATGATTAAAAAGTAAGATATCTTGTATAGGAAGATGTGAAGAAATAATTAAAAAATTGGACTGTTATGGAGATTGAAAGTTTTGAACTGAAAAGTGTTTAGATGAAAAGTTTTATTTAAAACCAAATATACCCTTAATGAAATAAAACTCTAAAATTAGGGATCTAGCTAAACAACAGGTATACTCTATCTTTTAATCTTGATCATCCTGAAATTATAACAAAAAATAATTGATATATTGGTCTTATACTGGCTCAGATTAATGGAATAAAGTCTTGAATTAGAGATGTAGCAATAACGAGGTCCATCCTGTTTTTTATTATGATCATCATGAAATTATAACAGAATGGCAATATACCTACTTGATTTTCATACATTGAATAGAAATCTTTTAAATATTTTATCTTAATCATGGAGCTGTCTCCCATGAGACTGCTCTACAATTGAGATATAAAAGAGCATGAAATTTATGCAACATACCACTAAAATAAAGAAAAAAAGAAAAGTTTTACAGCGTACTTAAATTCAGGGCTTCAGTAACTCTTCTATGAGTGCCTAGAGACTTTTCCCTTCTTCCTTTCTTCCTAGCTGCCCCCCATTTACCTGTCTTAAAAAACCATGAATCGTATAGAAACTCCACCCTCTCCTTTTTTTTATTTTTTTATTATCTGAATGTCTCCTTTACATGCAAGTAGATGATTATTTGACCTTATTAAATATGGGGAGAAAAGGACGACAGGCCCAAACCTTAACCAACTCAGTGACCTTAACTAAGTTGAGCACCCATATAATCCATCTTTATTCTGTGTGACCAATCACTATTACGTTTAATTACCTCTGAAGCGGACCTAAGTATCCACAAGCCCAAACCTTAGCTAACTCGAGCATCGATGTAGTCTATCTTCAGTGAGCGTGACCAATCACTATTATGCTTAATTATCTCTGAAGCGATCCTGACTATGCTTGATTTGGGATAAGCTTCATAACCCCTTATTTTGTAAGATTTTTTATCCACAGGAAATCCCTTTGACTTTCGATCCTTCTTTTCTAATTACTTGATACTTCAACGAAGTTTTATGATGAAAATACCAAAATCCTTGGGAGGAAAGTTAGCCATTTTATTGGACTACTGATACAGAACATTTAGGCATTTCATCAAGCATACTGGATGGCTATGAAAGATTACAGCCATATCAAATACAACTTATAACATCTATTTTGATTTTCTTCTGAGCTATGTTCAGTTCATTCAAGGCCGGTTGCTTGCCTAGGATGGCAGAAGCTTGTTCTGTCTGGTTTGGTTTGGTATCTTGGGGATGATGAGCCTCCTTGATCATTTGAATCTTTTAAGACCTTGATCCAAGTTGGTTGCTGATGAAACTCAACAAATGAACTTGATATTTAACGCTCAAAAAACACTTATTCCTCTCATTTCCAAACCTTTTGCATTGGGGATTGTTGTTTAGTAAGGAGATTAATATCCTTTCTTCTTTTATACATAATTTTGGGAGGCTGTTGTCTATTTTGGTCTTTCCTATTATGGGCCAAGCATTGAATACTTGGGATTGAAATTTGTCCTCTATTGGTTTACATATCCGAGGACTGTTCTCACTGGAATCCCATCAGATGTCTTATATTTAATTTTTTGTTTTGCAGAAAATGTTCTTGCCTTGTGGCCTTCCTTCGTAAACAGAAGATGATTTAGCTTACCAGCTTCTGGATTTGTGTAACTTGCTGCAATGTCATGTTCTATAGGACATTGATTGTGATTGATTCTCTTGAGTACCAAAATTTCGTGGGTGCAGCAAAATGGCGAAGTGTAGTTTGATCTTCATAGAATTTTCTTTCACCAGAGTCCTGTAATGAAATACACATGGAAGTGGATAGTGTTAAAATTGAAGAGTCCCATAACAGGTGTTACATGGTGGGGAGTATATCTACTGTGTTTCTTTATGCTTGTTTGGTAGAGTTTACTTGTTTTTTTGCAAGGATTCATGAGATAGATGGACATCCAAAATCTAGCATTCTTACTCCAGGCATGCATTGCCACAAAGTCCTTCAAAAATGGCAGAGTCCTCCACCAAAAGATACTCTCTCTTGGCCTTCAGGACAACTTCTCCCTCTGCAAAAATCTTATGACCCTTTACTTATCTTCCCGCTCAGTGGAATCTGCAAGAAAAGTTTTCCAAACTATTCAATCCCCGTTAGACATCTCCCTTTGGAACGGCCTCCTGGCTGCCTACACCAAGAACCACTTGTATAAAGAAGCCCTCCATTTCTTTGAGGAATTATGCCTCTTCAATCATCTAAAACCTGATAATTACACCTATTCAAGTGTCTTAAGGGCCTTGGGAGGATTGAGTAGCATCCAATATGGAAAGAAGATACACTCCCAAGTTATAAAATGTGGTTTTGGATCTGATGTTGTCATTGCGAGCTCACTTGTTGGCATGTATGCCAAATGTAATGCATTTAATTTGGCGATTCAGTTGTTCAATGACATGCCTGAAAGAGATGTTCCTTGTTGGAATATGATGATTTCATGCTACTACCAAGACGGGCAGTGTGAGAAGGCCTTGGAGGTTTATGCAAAGATGAGAAGTAGTGGACTCGAGCCTGATTCAGTGACTTTTACTGTGGCTTTGTCTGCATGTGCAAGGCTTTTCGATTTGGACACAGGGAAGAAGATTCATGAGGAGTTGATGAGAAATGGGTTTGAATTGGATGGGTTTGTTAGTTGTGCTATTGTAGATATGTATGGTAAATGTGGGTGTCCAGAAATGGCAAGGGAGGTATTTGAGCGGATTTCTAGAAAGAGTGTTGTAGCTTGGAATGCAATGATTGGGGGATA
The DNA here is from genome assembly GCA_030490835.1 of Annona cherimola. Lineage (NCBI taxonomy): Eukaryota > Viridiplantae > Streptophyta > Magnoliopsida > Magnoliales > Annonaceae > Annona > Annona cherimola. Next base: position 2,980,239 of record CM059971.1, on the reverse strand, counting down.
TGCTTCAAAATGTGATAGTAAGTCATGCATAGAGCTTTTCACCATGATGTATGGTGAAGGAGTGAGACCAACTTCGACTACTTTGAGTACATTGTTAATGGCTTGTTCAAGGTCGATGGATCTAAAGATTGGGAAGTTCATCCATGGATTTATAATAAGATGTGGGTTGCAAACTGATGTTTATGCAGATAGTTCGCTTATTGACCTCTACTTTAAATGCGGTAGTGTTGCATCTGCTGAATTTATCTTTGAGAAGCTGGAGAAGAAAAATATAGTGTTATGGAATGTTATGATTTCAGGCTATGTAACTGTTGGCAAATGCTTCGAGGCTCTTGAAATATTTGAAGAGATGAGAGCTGTTGGAGTGAAACCTGATGTTGTTACTTTCACTAGTCTTTTATCTGCTTGTTCGCAACTAGCAATAATAGATAGAGGGAGGGAAATCCATAATTACATTGTCGAGAGTGAGTTCAAATCTAATGAAGTTGTTATGTGTGCACTTGTGGACATGTATGCAAAATGCGGTGCTGTAGATGATGCCCGCAGAATATTTGATAGCTTACCAATAAAGGATTCTGTATCATGGACATCCATGATTACAGCTTACGGTTCACATGGCCAGGTATCTGAAGCTTTAGACCTTTTCCATAGAATGCAGAAAACAGCAGCAAAGCCAGACCGAGTGACTTTTCTTGCAGTGATATCTGCATGTAGCCATGCAGGGTTGGTTGATGATGGCTGCCGTTATTTTAATGATATGATAGACCGGTATGGGATCAAACCCAGAATGGAACAGTATTCATGTCTAATTGATCTTCTCGGACGGGCAGGAAGGTTGGAAGAAGCTTTTAAGATGCTACAGAGTACTCCAGAAATAAAGACCAATGCTGAATTGCTAGGAGGGCTACTTTTTGCATGTAACATACATAAGAATTTGGAGTTGGGGGAGGAGGTGTCAAGGCTTCTTATCAAAATGGATTCTAGTGATCCATCTACATATATAGTTTTATCAAATATGTATGCTTCTGCTGGAAGATGGGATAAAGTGTGCCTAATGAGATCTATGATAAAAGAGAGGGGATTGAGAAAGAACCCTGGTTGTAGCTGGATTGAGGTTAACAGAAGAATTCACTCGTTCTTTGTTGAAGACAAATCACACCCACAGACAGACATCATTTATGAATGTCTAGAGAGCTTTGTGCATAGGGAGGACGATGAGTCTTTGCTCGTGGGTGTAGAGTAAACACAAATAATACAACTCAATTGCAGCTCTCAGAACAGTTGATTAATGAGAAATGTAAGCGCTCTCTTACAGGTATTGAACTGAACAATGTGGATGCAGATCTGTTTCAGCATCCCCATGATGGTGGAATACCAAACATTTTGCATGCCCACCACAAAGAAGGGAAATTCCGCCAGACTTGACTGGATCCCGCTGGCAAACCCTTATAAAATAGGACAAAGGGGAGAGATTCAAGCAATCTTCTTTGTTCAATGAAGTCATGTAGCATGGTGTCATCTTATCCATAAAAAATATATGGCAACAGATGAATCAGGTGATTAATGTATCATTTCCAGCTTCTTTTTGAGAAGTGAACCACAAGTCATCAACTTTGATGTTAGAATTGAGATCACTGGAGTTGCTTTTGTTCTTATTTCTTTGAAGACTTGACAAGAAGAGGTCGAAAGGGGGAAATCAGGATATTCGATCATGTTGATAGTTGCACTGCTTTTGAAAATAGTGGTGTACATCCCACCCGCCAATAGGTCCTGAGAGGGTCAGACTCAGAAGTTGAGACCGATTAAAATTTGGCTTGTTTCACAAGAACAAAGTGACCTATTTGCTAATGCACTATGCATTGTCTTCAATTGTGGAAGAAAATGTCAAATTTATGTATTTTTATTCATTAATTTCCAACAACATTGAACATTTTTTGGGAAACAATTAGCATTTGATTTGCCAATGAGTGATCAACTAAAGCTTGCTCCAGTACTGTCAGCAATTATAAACTGCAAATAAATTAATGTCATTGAGAAAGATCTTGACTTTGCAGGTAATCATCGTGGTGTAATTATCTATTTGTGCTGCATATCTTCTCCAATCATCAGATTGTCTAGAAGTTCAGCACTATTGTCTTTTTTTGGTAAAAAATTAAGTTATCCCTCGAATTCAAAATTTAGATTATTTGGTTTAAGCGATTCTTGACCAAAACCAGACTATGTTACAATTCATTTCCATATTTAAAAAAATGACAAAATGTGAACTCAAAACCGTTTGAAACTTGGATTACTAGGAAATTTTGCATTGCCACTCAGCTGTGGATCAATCATTCACAATAAGTTAATGTTGATTCATGCTATAGATGTTAATGTGCACTTCAGCGTTTGGCTTCTGTATTCATATTTAATACCCTGCTCTCGCGTATCAATTAGCATATGAAACAGACCCATTCAGACTGTCGACAACCCATTATTTCTTTCCCGCCATTGTGAAATCCAAAGAGATGATGAAAGAGAGAGAAAGATAACCTGAAATCGTGTTCAAAGTTGTTCTCTGATTCTTCCTTTGATTTGATGTTCAAAACTCCTTTAATTTCTATTCTCACTTTCTCTGAGAATTTAAATGCTCGTTTTTTTCTGTTTCTGTAATGCCCAAAGTGGACAATACCTGTGACAGTTGGGCCGGGGCATTACAGTTTGTCTTTGCGGGTTGAATTTCTTGTACTTGTTGAGATTGTAGTGATCAGATCTGCAGGTATTCCATCATCTTCTACTTTGCTTTAAATGGTAAAAACTTGCATTTTCCTCCACTTGGATGTCATGTTCCATTGAATAATATCAGCAGTGCGCAAGTGCATATGGGTTAGCAAGCCAGTTCCTTTTATTCAATTTCTATTCCCTCTACACGGATTTGCCTTTTCGGGTTCTGGAAATTCCTCTTCTTTGTACACCATTTCATGCTCTTGGATATGGGATGTTACTGCTTACCTTTCTTAAGAATATGGCAATTGAAAATGAACATTTCCATCAAATTGCGGGATGTTACTGCTTACCTTTGTTAAGAATATGGCAATCGAAAATGCCTATTTCCATCAAATTTCTATTCCCACTGTTCTGTAATAACCGAACAGTGGGTTGTCTGTAATAACCGAATTGAAGGTTGTTACTGCTTACCTAATTGAAGGTTGTCTGTAATAACCGAAAATAAGCTGGATAAATTTATTACAATTATGCTTTCTGGATGAAAAGATAGGGTTGATTGTAAATATGGTTAGTAATAAGAAAAAGTAAGGTTGTCACTGGTTAGTGCAGTTAAATGTCATTCCGATCAATGGGGTTGAGAAAAGGTGGAAAGTTTATTTTCATTTTTTTTCAAATTGTCAAACGGATGTATGATGGCATGCCTTAAATCAATGAAAGAAGCATATGACTGTGGAAGAAGAGGGGAGATTGATGTTGAAATTTGAATGAGGAAGGGAACATGTAGGAGATATCATGCACTTTTTTAAAATAAAAAAAAAATGACCTTCATTTCTAGCCCATTTTGCCAACTTAAGACCAACCCAAGGCTGACCTGTTTTCCAAAAATTAGGGTTTGGTTGGGTTGTTAATCCCATCCCCGTTTGCGCACCTAATTAAAATAAGAAATGACATCATCAGAATGCAATAAATCCTAATTTAAATGCAATGCCTAGTAAGGTCTAATCATGTTCTCACTCAGAAACCAACTCTTAAGAAAGATTTATTAAATCTAAGGGTTTCTTAGGTGTATAGTGTATACCACTCTCAGGGATAGGAAGAGGTCTTTGAGACACAAATTTTAAAATAAAAGGTTTTGAGTGGTTCCTGCATTTCATTAAATAAGGAACATTTTCATGGTTTTGTCTCTTGCTAGAATGGTTGTTAGTTGTTTTGTAATAGAGGATGATGGCAGTGATCTATTTGCTAAGTACCTTCATCTTTAGAATAAAATATGCAAAACTTGAAATCATGTGATATAAGTGCAAAATTGAAACTTGATGGTAGATATACATAATCCATATTTTTATTATTTCTACAGTCTTTTTTCTTCTACTTTTTTGTTGTTTTGGGTAGTGCTGATTCATTGTGATGGTCACCATAAAGTTGCTTCTGAAGTAATGATTCATTTTATGCCACTTGAGTGATTGTCTATCTTGACCTGTATCCTTGGTTAGACTCTGTTCCTTGGATAACTACATGTTCTCTTTACATGGATGTTTTTGGCCTTCTCTTCATGCATGCCCTTTGACATCAATTAACTCAATCCTAACTACTGGAGTTGTAGTTCACTCATCCTTCTCCTTCTTCCCATACTGGTTGCTTTGGATGTTTCTCGATTTCTTTTATTTGTTAGGTTTTATCCCTGGTGATCACCCATCAATCTCTTTTTTCCTATAGCTTTTTATTTTGTACCCTCTCTCCATCGCGTCAGTGAACAATACAAACTTCCTTTTCATGGAAAGAATATTTCTTCAGATTCCTAGATTTTCTCTGAAAGAATTTTTGAACTTTGCTTGAACTTCCTCTTCTCAACATCAATATTATCATCCAAATACAGCACACTCCAAGTAATGTGAGGATTACAGTTAGCATAATCATATTTCATGCTCTTTTGTCTATGTTGATTTGGTTGTTGCATGTTTCAGGTTTGTATGGGGAGGTTTATCGTGCTGATTGGAATGGCACAGTAAGTTGCACTATAATAAACCATATTTTATAGAATGCTCCATACTTCATATATTAGTTAAATAATGGCAGATATTGTTATGATTTGTTTAATACAGTGATGTTTCTGTTAATGATGATGGGTTTTTTTAATGAAATATGCAAAAATAATGTAATAACAAATTAATGTCATGACTAAAATAAAACTTAAATTTTATTTGGCTTATGTATTCTGTTGCAGTAATTTTTTTTTATGGTGATAATGAGTTAAATTCCTTCTGAACATGCAAAACAAGCATAGGAGATCAAAACACAAGTATCTTGTTCCTACATCTGTTATGAAAATGAATTTGATTCTTAAGTAAGAGATTTTTTGACATGTGGTGTGTTTGACAAACACGAAAAATTGTCAACTTAAAACTTTTTAATCTAAAATTTTTTTACTTTCTACAACTACCCATTTTTAATAAGTTTTTCACTTCCTATATAACTATTTCACTTTTCAATCATTTCTCCACAACTACCCTATTTATTTTAACTTTATTCTCTTTACTTCTTATCATTAACGTCCTATCATATCACATAACTTCTCCCATTTTAAAGAGTTTCACACCAAAAGCTTTTCTTTCAAAAGTTTTTTTAATCACCTATATTTATTTCATTCAATTACATAAGTATTGTCCTTATCGGTTATTCTGATTTTTTTTTAAAGTCATGGACAACTTGATTGCAATGAACTTTCAGGTGATTCTAAAACAAAAATTTTACTGTCCATTGGTTATTAAAAGATCTATCTGGCTAATTTTCTTATTTTCTGAAGGATTTCTTATCAATGGCAGAGATTGTGGGCTGTCAGTTTATGGCAGAAATCCTAAGATTATGGCAGAAATCATGCAGAAATCATGGCTGGGCTGTCAATTGCTAAGAGATTTGTGGGCTGTCAATCATGCAGAAATCATGGCTGAGATTTGAAGATTCTAATCTATCATAATTTGTGTAATAGCTATATATATTCTTACCTAAAACTAGATTAGCAGTAATTAGTGTAATTGCTGTAAATATTTTCTTGCCTAAAATAGGTTGTACAACAATTCTTATTTAAAGGAAACATCAACAAAGAAAGGGCATTCAGCCATTTTCTCAAACTTTGTTATGGTATCAGAGCCAACCTTTGAACTTCCTAGCTGAATCTTCGAATCTGTCAGTTTTTTGCTTCTGTCTTCCAAAAGTTTCTGGTTTGCTTTCATTTTTTTTGGGTTGATTAATTTCTGATCAACAACTTTGGCTTTGAGATTTCATTCTTTTTGGAAGAATGTCTGCTGATAATTTTCTTGGAAGAATGCCTACAGAGACTTTGGCTATCAAATTTACAGGAAAGAATTATGCAGCATGGGAATTTCAGTTTAGAATGTTTCTGAAAGGGAAGGAGCTTTGGAATCACATTGACGGGTCTGCTCCTACTCCTAAAGAAGGTACAGAACTTAGTCAATGGGAGGCAAAGGATGCTCGAATCATCTCTTGGATTTTAGGTTCTATTGAAGCTCATATGGTGAACAATTTACGATCCTTTAGTACAGCTAAGGAGAAGTGGGATTATCTACAACGCATATATCATCAAGATAACACTGCAAGACGATTTCAACTACAACTTGAGATTAGTAACTTCAGTCAAGGTAATCTTTCTATTGAGCAATATTATTCTGGATTTATTAATCTATGGAGCGAATATTCTGGTATTGTTTATTCAAAGGTGCCTAATGAGGCCTTAGCCAGCCTTCGAGCAATTCATGAAGATAGTAGGCGTGATCAGTTTTTGATGAAACTAAGGCCAGAATTTGAAATTGCACGGGCTGGATTACTGAATAGAAATCCTGTCCCTTCCTTGGATATATGTCTTGGTGAATTGTTGCGTGAAGAACAAAGAATGGCTACACAAGCTGTTCTTGGTTCGTCCAAGGAGACATCTGAGATCGTTAATGTTGCTTATGCTGCTCAAGGGAAGAACCGAGGAAAGGGACAAATGCAGTGCTATAGTTGCAAAGAGTTCGGGCATATTGCCCGCAATTGTGGTAAGAAATTCTGCAATTATTGTAAACAGAATGGACACATTATCAAGCAATGTCCTACACGCCCAGAAAACCGACAAGGCCAAGCTTTTCAAGCTGCTATCTCAGAACCTACCAATATCAGATCTACAGCCACAATTGCTGACACAAATCAATCTTTTGTTACTCCAGAAATGGTCCAACAGATGATTATCACAGCATTCTCTACTCTTGGACTTCAGGGTCAAAGTAAGAGTGTTTCTTCTCCTTGGTTTGTTGATTCTGGAGCATCAAATCATATGACTGGATCACCTGATTGGCTGCATAATCTTCGAAAGTACACTGGTAAACAAAATATTCAGATTGCTAATGGAAGTAATCTTCCAATTACAGCCATTGGTGATATTGGACCTTCCTTTCGTCATGTATTTGTCTCTCCTGGATTGTCTACTAGTTTAATTTCAGTTGGGCAGTTGGTGGATAATAACTGTAATGTAAATTTCTCTCGTTGTGGTTGTCTTGTACAGGATCAGGGGTCGGGGAAGGTGATCGCGAGGGGGCCTAAAGTGGGCAGATTATTTCCATTGCAATTTATTATTCCTAGAACTTTGTCTTTGGCTTCTATTATTATTGAAAATAAGGCTGAAGTTTGGCATAAACGATTGGGCCATCCAAATAATGTGATATTGTCTCATTTAATGAAGCAAGGTTTTCTTGGCAATCAATGTTCTTCTAATAGTTTATCTCTTGATTGCTCTGTTTGTAAACTAGGAAAGAGTAAAGTGTTACCTTTTCCTACTTATGGCACTCGTGCTAATATATGTTTTGAGATTATACATAGTGATGTTTGGGGTGTTACTCCTATCATTTCCCATGCGCAGTATAAATATTTCGTAACATTCATTGATGACTATAGTCGTTTCACATGGATATATTTTCTGCGTACTAAAGCTGAAGTGTTAACTGTTTTCAGAAATTTTGTGGCTTATATTGAGACTCAATTTTCCACCTCCATTAAGGTTTTACGGTCTGATAATGGAGGTGAGTATATGTCACATGATTTCCAAGCTTTCTTACAACAAAAAGGCATCATATCTCAACGATCATGCCCTTATACCCCTCAACAAAATGGGGTGACTGAACGAAAAAATCGTCACTTGCTGGATATGGTTCGCACTTTACTCTTAGAGGCCTCAGTTCCGCCTAGATTTTGGGTGGAAGCTCTGTCAACTGCAGTTTATCTAATTAATCGGCTACCTTCTCAACAATTGAATTTTGATTCTCCTTACTTCCGTCTTTTTGGTATGCAGCCTGATTATCATATGCTACACACTTTTGGATGTGTTTGCTTTGTCCATTTGCCTTCGCATGAACGTCACAAGCTTACAGCTCAATCTGTAAGGTGTGCATTTATGGGATATAGCACTACTCACAAAGGATTTTTGTGTTATGATGCTGCCACTAATCGACTGCGTGTTTCTAGAAATGTGATTTTCTTTGAACATGAGTACTATTTTCAGCAGCAGGATCTCCCTTCACATGGTGTTCTTCTTCCTAGCTTTGATGATATATCTCCCTCCTTTGAGCGTTTTAAACCTGGTTTTGTCTATCAGCGACGACAGCCCCCATCATTGCAAATCCTTCCCGACCCTGATCCAGTACCCACTTCAGTGGCTCTTCGACGATCTAATCGTATCAGTCGACCTCCTGATAGGTATGGTTTTTCTGCTATTTTAAATGATATTACAGTTCCTACCTCTTATTCTCAAGCCACTAAACATGTATGTTGGGAGAAAGCTATGCAAGAAGAACTTCAGGCTCTTCAAGAGAATCATACTTGGGCTATTGTTCCATGTCCTACTGGTATTAAACCCATTGGTTGTAAATGGGTATATTCTATTAAACTGAGATCTGATGGGTCACTTGATCGATACAAAGCAAGGTTGGTAGCACTCGGAAATCGACAAGAGTATGGAGTTGATTATGAAGAGACATTTGCACCGGTGGCCAAAATGACGACAGTGCGACTTGTTCTAGCTATTGCTGCTTCCAAGGGTTGGTCATTACGACAGATGGATGTTAAGAATGTCTTTTTACATGGGGATCTTAAGGAAGCAATTTATATGACTCCACCACCTGGGTTATTTTCTACACCCTCTTCTGATGTCTGTAAACTAAAAAAGTCACTCTATGGTTTAAAGCAGGCTCCACGCGCTTGGTTTGATAAGTTTCGATCCACGCTTATTAGCTTCGCTTTTGTTCAAAGTCAATATGATTCCTCTTTGTTTCTTTGCAAGACTCCTAAAGGAATTGTTTTGCTCCTAGTATATGTTGATGATATCATTATTACAGGGACCGACTCTGAATTGATTTCTCAGCTTCAACAGCGCCTTCAAAGCTCTTTTCATATGAAGGACCTAGGTCCTCTACGCTATTTTTTAGGCCTTGAAGTGAACTCTACAGCGGCTGGTCTTTTCTTAAATCAGCATAAATACATTCAGGAGATAATTACATTAGCTGGTCTTCACGATGGTCGATCTGTTGATACTCCTTTAGAAGTGAATGTTAAATATCGTCATGATGAGGGTGATTTTTTACCTGATCCCTCATTATATAGACGTTTAGTGGGGAGCTTGAATTATCTAACTATTACTCGGCCTGACATTTCTTTTGCTGTCCAACAAGTTAGTCAATTTATGCAGGCTCCTCGGCACCTTCACTTGGCTGCTGTTCGTCGCATTGTTCGCTATTTGCAAGGCACTTCTACTCGCGGTCTTTTCTTTCCTGTGGATTCTCCTATTCACTTGATTGCATATAGTGATGCTGACTGGGCTGGTTGTTCTGATACTCGACGTTCCATTACTGGCTGGTGCATGTTCCTTGGCAACTCTCTTGTCTCTTGGAAAAGCAAGAAACAAGATCGGGTGTCGAAATCCTCCACTGAGTCTGAGTATCGTGCTATGTCCTCTGCATGTTCTGAGATTGTTTGGCTTCGAGGTCTATTGGGTGAGCTTGGGTTTCCTCAAATGGAACCTACTCCGCTTCATGCGGATAATACTAGTGCTATCCAAATTACAGCTAACCCAGTGTTTCACGAGCGCACCAAGCACATAGAAGTGGATTGTCACTCTATTCGTGAAGCATATGATGCCCATGTCATTTCTCTACCTCACATCACCACTGATCAACAGACTGCTGATGTATTTACTAAAGCCCTCTCACGACAACGACATCATTTTCTGGTTACCAAATTGATGCTTTCTGATCATCCAGCATCAATTTGAGGGGGGATATCAATGGCAGAGATTGTGGGCTGTCAGTTTATGGCAGAAATCCTAAGATTATGGCAGAGATTGTGGGCTGTCAGTTTATGGCAGAAATCCTAAGATTATGGCAGAAATCATGCAGAAATCATGGCTGGGCTGTCAATTGCTAAGAGATTTGTGGGCTGTCAATCATGCAGAAATCATGGCTGAGATTTGAAGATTCTAATCTATCATAATTTGTGTAATAGCTATATATATTCTTACCTAAAATTAGATTAGCAGTAATTAGTGTAATTGCTGTAAATATTTTCTTGCCTAAAATAGGTTGTACAACAATTCTTATTTAAAGGAAACATCAACAAAGAAAGGGTATTCAGCCATTTTCTCAAACTTTGTTATTTCTATTGTTGATTTTAGCACTTTGCTTGTTACAATGAGTAGTTACCATGATGTTTGTACGAAATCTGTATATTGAAGGATATGGTTATTTGAAAGGAGGCAATTGTGTCAACATAAACAATTATCTTGAAAATTTTCAAGGTTTCGATGGGGATTATATGATTTTTGAACTTTCAAAGGGCCAATTATCCCCACCCAACTCCATGTAGATCCATCTATGTTCTTGGATAAATAGTAAGTGAAAATGTTGGCTATCCTTTGAGACATTTCCAGAATAACCGAAAATAAATAAATAAATAAATATATATATATAAACAAAAAACGAAACAGATTTCTAGAGCTTGTTCACCTTCTTCACAGGCAAACCTACAAACTGAAACCAACCCATCAAAGACTGCTGCTTACTCGTCTGCCTATGGATTCTCCGTGACTGCATGCCCATCAACCACTTCCTGCCAAAGATATTTCTCCACGTGCCTGCAAATTCTCTGTGAACACAGAAGATCTTCCTAGTTCAATGTCTGGTTCAGCTATTGTATGTCGAGAAAATTTCCATTAGTTTGGACCTTGGATTGATAATCCAGACTAAAATAGTAAAATCTAAAATGAACCACCAAAAGTTAGGGTTTGTAATGTTTCTTTAGAAGTTCAGATAGGAGTTATGATAAAGAAAATGGATGCTAATGCTTGGCATAAAAATTGGCATGACAGGAAGTTGCTGTGAAGAAATTCTTGGACCAAGATGTCTCAGGCGATGCATTAGAGCAGTTCAGATTCGAGGCATGGGTCACCTACTTTAATCTTACCTCAGACTATGGATTGTTATGGATATGAGCCATTGGCTTAGTTTTCTGAAATCCATCCAACGTGATATCTTCAATTATGCAGATTAGGATTATGCTAAGGCTGCGACATCCAAATGTTGTTCTTTTCATGGGAGCTGTCACACGTCCTCCCAATCTTTCAATACTGACAGAGTTCCTTCCTAGGTTTGTAAAGAAATTGCACTTTCTTTTAGTGCGATTTTGAAATTATTACTGTCAGTGCATGCTTGTCATCATCGAAGCTTACTTCACAACTGATACCCATGTCATTTTTGCCGCTGGACTTTCACTTGATTGTTTGGAACATTTTACCATGAACTGACTGCTGAAAGTGGTGTGCTTGATCTCAGGGTCTATCTGGTAAGAGGTTTTTTGTTTTTTTAAAAAAAAGGGGGAAATTTTTTTGAGAGAGTGAGTGTGTGATGTGGTATAATAGGGTTAATAATTAGGAGTAAAAAGAATGAAGACAAAATAGATAGGGTAGTTATATGAAAAAACGGGAAAAAAAATTTCAGAACATAGAGGTAATAATAATAATAAAAAAGTAGGATAACGAAATAGTTAAAATGTCAAATCTTATCAAAAGTTGTGTAGGACGAATCTAATATATGTGGTTTTGTTTTTTGTTTTTTTTTTATAACTTTTACAAAATGACAAATGGGCCATTAATTTTGAGATTTCTCTATGAAGTTCTTTCCAGACATTATTACTGTTAGTGGATACTTTTCATCATGTAAGCTTACTTTACTAGCTTGCATAACACCTTTTAGTCTCTTTATGGATCAAATCCAGCACCAGCAGGCGCTCAAGTCTTTCGTTAATTACTGATACCTGTGTAATTTTTGCTGCTGGGCCTTGGTGTGTGTTTTGTAACCTTTTACCTTGAACTGAACCTTTAAAGTTCTGTGTTTGATCTTAATTTAAAGTTTCCTCTTGGAAGTTCCTTTCACCGGAGGTACTATCATACAGAATCTAGTACACTACACAGAAGTTAATCTTACTTTGTTGGAAAAAAATAACATTGCTATACCATCTGGGATGATTTTTTCTTGTGATGCTATTTTGTCTGCCAACAGAGGTAGTTTGTACAAGTTGCTGCATCGCCCAGCTGTTCAACTAGATGAAAAGCGGCATCTGAGAATGGCTTTGGATGTGGTAACAATTTTTTCAATTACCTTTTTTTGTAGCCACTAACTCTAGCGGCTTTGACGTAGGTTTGGGTTTTCCACTTCCAGGCCAAAGGGATGAATTACTTACACACAAGCCATCCTACTATTGTTCATCGAGATCTGAAGACCCCAAATTTGCTTGTTGACAAAAATTGGGTGGTGAAGGTATGAATTTGACACTTATGCATCTCAAGAAAGATATTAACATAATAATATTATTATTGTTTTTGTTGTCTTTGTCATTATCATCATCATTAAATTTTGTAACTTTGTAGTTTTGGTGGACCAATGATTGGTATATTTTCTATTTCCCATATGATTTAATATTATTGTCGTCGTCGTCGTCATCATCATCATTAAATTTTGTAACTTTGTTGTTTTGGTGGACCAATGATTGGTATATTTTCTATTTCCCATATGATTTGTTTTTTGATTAATCCAGTTTGTTGCATGCTAATTTTTGGTGTTCCGTTTTTCCATTCTTAATTGATATTTGAACCAGAGCGGCTCAGTGGATTAACTCTATCAGATTTATTGACATATAGCTTACCATCCATCATCCAACATTAACCATGATTAATTTTGTCACTATTAATTTCTTGACTAATTTTCTCACTATTAACTTGTTGCTATTAATATTTTTTAGTAAGAAGTGTAATTATTTACAGTTTTTAAGCTGTTACATGATCTCTGAACCACTTGATCTGATTGACATTATTGGTCGAATCTCACAATGATGCTAGAAAGCAGAAAATCAACGGTTTGAAGATGTGCAAGAAAGTGGAAAATCAGTGGTTTGGAGGGAGGGATCCTAATATGGAGAAATATTTGGAACTTTATTGGTAAACTAAAAAAAGAAAAAAAGAAAAAAAGAAAAAGCTGTGTTTCACACACAGGAGACAGCAGTGCAAATGTTATCAAGAAAGAACTTGATATTGAATGTAGTCTAAATCATTTATCATATTCATCCACATGCACATGTTTATTATACCCAATACACTTTGATTGGAAACTTTTATATAAAATATTTAACATCATTTGAGAGTCAAAAACTATTAAAATTTGGAATGTCCAAACCTTATTCTTTAGTTAATTATTTATATACAAGAAAACTTAGAGGAGAAAAATAATTTAGCAGGGTTTTTTGCAAAAATCCTCTTTAAGTATGCGAAATGGCGCTTTAGCCTTCTTTTAGAATTTTGCAAAGTTACCTCATATGTTTGCATTTTTTGCAAAATAGACCCTTCTGTTAACTAAACTACTGTTTTACGTCAATGTGTATTTTGCCCAAAAAGAAAATGCAAACTTACAGGATCTAATTTGCAAATGTGCAAATCACAAGATATAATTGCGATCAGCGTACTTACTGTTCTATTTTGCAAACATGCTAAAATATAACTTGTTAGCATAGAGAATTTTCTTTTGCTAGTAGATAAATATAAATGGTTGCGGAAGCATCCAAAGTTGTGATAGATTCTGGTGCATTTTCAGGTCTGTGACTTTGGCTTATCACGTTTGAAACTTCATACATTTCTGTCTTCAAAGTCCGCTGCTGGAACGGTAATCATTTAATGGTTTCTTGAAGATTCACAACTTTCAGTGTGCTCAGATTGCATCTAAATTTTATTTTTGGCCTTGCTTTTGCTTTGAATTTGGAACTGGAATTGATTGAGCCAAGTGCCCCCCTTTAATATGAGGATAGACATTTTTTGTTTTTGACTATCATCATTCAACAGTAGATGCTTCCTCTTAAGCAAGAATATTTTGTGGCCTAGATTGCATGGTTTATTGTGCAATGTATTTGTTTTGCAAAGTAAACTGCTGGCGCTTGCTGGTTTTGTGATACACACGAAATATCACCTACAAATCTTTCTTTCGGACCCATTAATAACCTACCTGATCCTAAGGTCCTCTCTTCGACAGTTGCATCATTTGCTTTAATAATGCCTATCAAGGTTTCACAAGGTTCATGCTTCCTGTACATGTTCCGTATCCTTTTTCAGAACTTGGACGCACACATTATTTCTAACATACACCTGTTTTTGTTGCTTTGCACATACAACATTCTTCAAGTGCTTCTGTAATCCACTTAAATTCTTTCCTTTGAACTCCAGCCAGCATGGATGGCACCAGAAGTTCTAAGAAATGAACCATCTAATGAGAAGTGAGTCAAGATTGGCCATGCCTTTAAACTTTATATCCAATTCTGTGATCCATTTGTTTCTCACCATTCATTGAATTGTGTTATGTTTGCAGATGCGATGTGTACAGCTTTGGTGTGATACTATGGGAGCTGGCTACCTTACGCATGCCTTGGAGTGGGATGAACCCAATGCAGGTAGTAGGAGCTGTTGGGCTCCAAAATAGACGCCTTGAAATCCCCAGTGAGGTTGATCCAATGGTTGCACAGATCATTCGGGACTGCTGGCAGAGGTACGATTCTGATTCTTCAGGATTGGGTGAAGAAAGGCTCACACCCTAAAGCTTGTGCTGTTTAGTAGGCTACTAGCCTACAGCATGAAATCTTGGAAAAGGTTCACGACTTACAGGCTTTGAGAAATCTCAAAGAAATTTCAATTTATAACTCAATCATAAGCTCGCATGAAATTTTTTTTTTCTTTTAGAAAAAAATTGAACAAGAAAACTATTTATGAGAAAAGTCCCAAACCCCTAGACTTAAACAACAAGCAACGTGTAAATTTCTTTAATAAGAAATCTAAAATTAGAAATAATGCTAGAGATAATCTAAACTGCTGGATAAAAAAAAATCCTAAAATGACAGAATTTCGAATATAAAGAAACCCTAATAAGACATCGGTCTCATCACAATCATGATTTCATCATAAAAACTTAAAAAGAAATATCTCAAGAGACAATGTAAACTGCCCATCCAACATAAACATAACAAATCCTAAAAATAACAGAAATTTCAAACATAAAGAAACCCTGATAACTAATAAGACATTGGTCTCATCACAACCATGATCTGCATCAAGTACACTAGAAAGGACTGAATTAGACCTTCTCATCATCATTATCATCATCATCATCATAAGCCATTTCCCACCTAGGTGAGGTCAGCTACTGAATTAGACCCTCTAAGTGCAATAAATTGCAAACGAGATCAGTTATGTTTTGATTTTATAGTAGATGAATATGCCCCTATCTTACTAAATCCATGCATGATGCTTGCCCTATTTTATTAGCGTATGAAAGTTTTATCTGCATTAGTTGGCAAACATGAATTTCCCCCATAATGAGTTCCAATAGACTCGAACTGGTTTCACAAAATCGAATTTGTGGAACCTTGCTACTTGGGCCCACATTGATGCCTTGATAATTAATGAAAATTCATTCCTAGCA
Source organism: Annona cherimola (assembly GCA_030490835.1). Taxonomy (NCBI): domain Eukaryota; kingdom Viridiplantae; phylum Streptophyta; class Magnoliopsida; order Magnoliales; family Annonaceae; genus Annona; species Annona cherimola. Next base: position 2,964,487 of record CM059971.1, on the reverse strand, counting down.
TTATATTTAACATGAATTCTTTTAATTATGATATGAAGAATCATTTGAATATAAGTTCTGTATGTTCTTATCTTTAAATAAGGTGTAGATCATGTGTACATTGTAAAATTTGACCATTCATACAAGCATTAGAATGTTGCTGTCATTTATAGAATCATTTATTTTTATAGGAAGAACATTTTAGGAGATGTTTGTTAGAAGTTTGGAGATTTTTATAACTAAAAAACAATTTTAATGTGATTATATTGACATTTAAATTACAATGACCTATGTAATGAAATGTGCACTTTTGATTAAAAAATGATTATAAAGGTTTAAGTTGGCAACAGATGAAAGTTTAAAAAATTCTCATTCCTTCCTACACATCTTTAATATGATTTAACATCTTAACTATCTAAATACCCTAATTTTTTTATTATTACGTCGATGTTTCAATCTTACATCTTTCTATATAACTAACCTATCTATTATAACTTTATTCTCTTTACTTTTAATCATTACTCTCATCATATCATATTATTCTATTACTTCTTAAAAGTTTTTCCCATCTTCACCTATCCACTTATCACTTTTATATCTTCACAAAAGAACCCTAAATGAAACAGTCAGATTGGCTCAAACAGAGAGGTTCCATGAATTGAATTCGGTGGAATGGGTTCTATTAAATTAAACTCTAAATAAATAAGTTGTACAGTTTCTTTAATTCGCTCCATATAAATAAAATTTTTAGTGTGACAGATATGTTATTGTTTATGCAGTGATCCAAATCTACGGCCTTCATTCTCTCAGCTGTTAACACCACTAAAGCAACTGAAACACTTGGTTACTTAGCATTCTGAGTCAAATGAGAATGTTGGAACATTATATTCAGCTGCAGAAACAATGGCTGCAAAGCTTCCAGAGTCGTGTGGATTAGAAGTTGGAGCTCAGAGTTGTGTAGATTAAAAGTTGGAGCTTACGGCGGAACTTGCTTATGGCTGCAAGCTCAGAACCTGCCAGAAAAGCATGGTGGGTGGATATGAGAGCATGGAGCCTCCATGCTCTCGGGAGCGCATCACAGTTCGTTTGCGCGGGCGCGAGCAGAGCCGTTGGATCCGGGCTGCAGAGTCGAGGCGGAGCAGCGACGTCGGCGCGGGGCATTTTGCAGGCAGGCCCTCCGTCAGAACGCGGGTCAGACTCTCTGCAGACAGTTCCTTTTTTTGCAAAATGGCCCCTGAAGTCAAATCCCAAGAAACCCGCGTGAACGGCCTGCAGCCTTCTTCCTTCGTATGCTCTTGCACGAATAGAGGAGCCCGATCCCCGCTGCCTTCTTCGCCTGCCCGCCTCTATTGCACCCTGCACGAATCCTTCCCCCGCACCCCGCATTTTGCAGGCAGGCCCTCCATCAGAACACGGGTCAGATGCTCTGCAGACAGTTCCATTTTTTGCAAAATGACCCCCGAAGTCAAATCCCAAGAAACGCGCGCGAATGGCCTGCAGCCTTCTTCCTTCGTATGTTCTTGCACGAATAGAGGAGCCTGATCCCCGCTGCCTTCTTCGCCTGCCCGCCTCTATTGCACCCTGCACGAATCCTTCCCCTGCACCCCGCTGCCTTCTTCGCCCGCCTCTATTGCACCCCCTGGTGGCAGCCGCTGCCGGCGAATACCTGCTGCAATCCCCGACCACCGCAGCCCCCTTCCGTTTTCCGCTGCTTTTTGTTGCTGCATTCCATGCTCGCGGCGCGCAATATGTGATTGAAGACACGAACCCAAAGCAATCTGCATCCCATCCTCGTGGCGCACGATACATTTTCCCCTGCTTGTTCTTGCTGGTAGAAAAGGAGAAGGCATCTCACTATCTCGAACTAGACAACTTCTCTCAGGTAATTTCTTCTCTGCCTGGTTTTTCTTGCTTTGATTTTATATTTGGAGGAACTTTTGGATTTTGAAGAATTTGACTTGATTCCAACAGAAAATGAGTACGGGTCTCGATTTGATTTTTGATTGGAGTTTCTTTTACTGAGATTTTACTTCTTTTTAAGAAGATTAACAGGGCTGTTCTGTTTTATTTATTTATTTATTTATTTATTTTTTTCTGGCTGAAATTCGGTAATGCGCTTTTTTCCTCTAGCAATCATCCTAGCAAGAGATTGGCCGTGAAACTAGTAGTAGTCCAACGACCAAGCAAGAGATTGGCTGTGGAGAAGCTGGAATCAGCATTCCTCCAACGAATAAGTACTCTTTCGTGCTATTCAGATGATTGTTCTCGGATTTCAGCTTGTTTTCAGAAGAATTTTATGTGGGAGGATGTGGGCTTTTTTTGAAGGTTGATAGCTTGAATGCATATGCTACTATGCATGTCATTTGGGCATTTCTGATCCCCTGGTGCTAATTTCTTTCTTGCCTGTGTTGGTGGAACCGTGTCTTATTATTTCTAACTATATTTTCAGGCATCGAGGCCATATTCTATGATTTCTTATAATGATTTGCATTCTTGGAATGTGAGCTCCCGAAACATCAAGCTTACAAGCCAGCAACTAAGGAGCTCAATTATATCTTTAGGTTCTGTTAACATTGGTCTTCGTTCTGGAGTTTCTTTGATATTCTGCCAATTGCTATCTTTGTTATTGTCCTTCTGGTCAAGCTGCATCGTTTTCTTGTTTATTTCTCTTTTTAATTGTTTGTATTGCTAACATAATCTTTGTCTGTGGTTTTAGAGGCTCTATGTTACAATGTTCCCTTCCAATTAGTATGCTATGATCATTATCCAAGTCAGCATTTTGTTCTTTTGTATTGCCAATGTTCCCTTCCATCTTTGAACTTTGACTATAGCCATGCCTTTTGATATTGTTACGGAATCTGAATCCTCCTTTTTTATATATAATAATCTGGATCCTACTTTTGATCCAATAAGTATCAATGCTCATTCTGATTTTCTAAATCTCTCTTTTTCACCACTGACAAGTATCGAATGCCAAATTGCTATAGGGTTTTGTGTTGTAAGGACAAAAGATGTCATTGAATTGGCCTAGGAGGTTAAAGAACAAGGAAAGAATTCTCATAGCAGACAGGAATCAAGCATTTTGGATCTTATGATTGGTCGTGTTTTAATCCTAGCACTGTTTAGGGTTGTTGTGCTTTGTATATGTCATATCATGCATGGTAAGATGTAAAAGGCTAGATAATGGTGAGAAAAAGTTGAATTTAAGGTATACATGTCATGTATTGGAAGATGGGATTTTCCATTACTATTCCCTTGTTATATTTTTTTCCACCAAAAGGACCAAAAGAGATATGCCCATAAAGATAGCTCAATATAATTTTTTTCGTTGAGGTTGGCAAGAACTAGCCTCTATCATAGTCATTGTGCATTTCAGTAAGAACTTCATACAGCAGAGTTTTAAAAAAAAAAAATATTTCTGAACTCAGCAGTTAGCAACTGCTGATGCCAGCACAAAATGAGAAACTTACCAGAAAGTTTTTAAATATTATTTTGCATTTGACTTTCCAAGATGTAAGCACAACACCCATCTCTGTTTTTGTTGGTTGCCTGACATGCTTTACTTCTTACTTGTCTTACCGTTATGGAGGACAAAGCGCCGTCATTTTCATGTTCACTCAGTGAATCTGGCAATGTTAAGGATTGAAGGTGGAGCAAACATGCAAATAATTTTTTTCCATTTCCATTTCTGGTGGAAGGTATGCGAAAGCATGCTCATGTTTTTGCCTTTCTCTGCCCTTGTGCTATGCTTTACAGCAGAAGGGCATGGGAGGTGTGCATCTTCTGCTCATGATGAGCTTCCATGAACCTATATGATGTGTGAAGCCCTCACAATTTAGTTGCTAATGCTGATCAAATTTGGTCTGCAAATGTGCCAAACAAATTTTAGCATAAATGCCCTTCTTACATCTGTATTATTTGCTCCGTTGGCTTCTATCTATAAGTGCTTTTGTAGATTATCAGTCAAAAGAAGTTAGATGCCTCCAATTAGTTAAACATGACTCAGTGATATGAAATGTGGTGGGATCAAAATTTGCAGCAGATGGAGGCACTTCTCAGAATTTTTGTTCCTCTTGATTCTAGTGATTTGAGAGTTGTTAAAATTCCATTAACAACATCATAATATTTATTTTTCTAGGATTTTGCATTTGGTAGCTTGTTAATCTTTTTCTTCGTCTCCAGTGGATTGGTGTGTCGGAGGAGATTATATTGTTGTGGTAAGAAATAGTACCTTGAGCATATTGTCCTCTGAGTTCAAGGAACAATTCCATATGTCAAGTCTGAATATGATCATGCATGCCTCCGTTCATGCAGAGCACGAGCTCTTTACAAAGGGATGAAGGTTTGTGTTACAGTTTTTGTAAAAAAATAAGTATCATCCTGACACCCTGCAGTTAATTCTTTTGGCCACACTGTTCCATTTGTTCAGGATGAATTACTTTCGACCATAATCATATGTAGGTATACGTATAGTATTTGCGTCCATCCCAGGTTCAATTTGTTTGAAAGCATCATTGTTTAAGTGCCTAAAAGAAAGAAACGTTATCGTTTAAGTGCTTAAGAGTAAGCAAAGCTGCATCATCATTGAAGTTCAGATCATCTGATGCCTCCTTGCATGTGACAACTACTGCAGGTTGGTTCAGCACCAGATTTGATGGTTGCATACATTGCTGTCGGAATTGGTGGTGATGAGAAAAGACGCAATGTCACCTCCACTATTGCACAAAAGTTCCCCACGTGCATCATTTTTGGTGGCGATGGAAGTTACAAGGCTCCGTACCATTTGCATAGTGACACTCTGCTTAGCGACATTATTGGACAGGTATTGTTCTGTGTTGCAAATCATACAGTATTGAAGCTTGAGTAAATTCAAATTGCATACTGACATGTTATTGCTATTTCAGGTTGAAAGGAGCTATGAAAGACTGGTTTGTATCTTTTTCTCTTCTGGTATTTTTCTGTTTTAGCAGCACTTCCTAAACATATAGACAAAATCTATAAAATCCCATTACAACAGCATGCAAGATCCTGGCTGTTTATTGGGTTGTTTATTAAGGCCTGAAGAACTCATCATCAGCTACTTCTCTGTCACTCAACACTCATTTAAATGTGCTCTTCCTGTTCATAGATTACTCAAGAACTATTTGATCCTTGGTTCTGCCAAATTTCTGTGTGCTGATTTTCTCAGGCAAATGCACGCTCTGGTATAGATAAGGTCCTTGGAGTTCTGGGATGGTCTATTCATTGTAGCTGGCCAAACTTGGTAGAAAATGAACCTCTTCTCAAGTGCTGATTGAAAGGACATATCAAAGGCCAAAGCCAGTCAATTTCCTGAACACATGATAAGAGGAAACCAGTTGCAGGCGGGTGCATGGGTGGATTATACTGATAGATCAGTTTTGACTTTTGCCTGTTTTTGTCTATTTATTCAAAAAGATAGTAGAGAATAAAACAAGCAGCAGCCAATAAAGCCTGTCTGCGGAATTGAGGGGACTGTATATATAGAGAGAGTAGTTTTAGGAGCCTAGATCCATACGTCTCCATTTTTCAATACTTGCAAAGGCTCTCTATGCTTCAGCTAGAGTGATAGGCATAAAACAGCCTGCAAATGTTGCATTCATTTCTGTAATGGAGTAACGCTGCCCTGGATTTTGATTGAATGGAAAAGTTGACAAACGATCTGTCACCATTCCTTGTGTTTTACCAGCTTCGATCCACCTATCAATATTTGTGGCAACTTTGTCGTCTGTTCATTACTTTCCTACGAAAATCATTTGTGGGTGGTATTGGCAACACGGGTGTTTCCCATAAAAACAAGGGAGGGCACTTCCTTAGTAGATGTTGTACTAGCCCAAAGTGAATTGTGGGTATATTTATGAAATTCGATCTATTAATTATATTTAATAACATGCCTTTTCGTAAAATGTATACGTTGTGTGTAAAATTTGAAATTATAATCTATTTTGTCATGTATTAATTTATAATTGTCGGTAAGGCAAACAGATTTAGGTGATTTATAATGACGGGGCGATTTTAGGAAATAAACAATTTTAATGGGTTACGATTTAGTCTTAAATGATTTTTATTGTTTGACCAAGTAAATTTTTTGATGGAGATGTTTTTTTATTTCCAGCTATAAGAATAATATTGAAACTAATGAACCAATTCAGTTTTGTTTAATCATCGAAATGAACCCAAAGTTCTACAGTACGAAATGATCTTGTTTTGATCTTGTGTTTTTCAATGAAAAATTCGAAGTTTGTAGAGCTGTCCAAATCCAACCAAGATTGATGAAACATTATACAGGTTGTCCTAATCTCATGTCACCTTTTAGATGCATTTCAGCTGACCAGACACAACTAAAATGGCATGAAATGCATCACCGCAGGTGTCCATTGTATTATAATACCATGTTTTAATTCCACAAAATACAAAGGAAAAAACACGTATGTTTGTTTGTTTACTTTTTCAGGCAATCCGCATGTTAGGACCATTGACTTGCCACCGTTATCTCCCTCAGTTGGGGCCTCTAATCTACCATAGCTTGTGCGATTTGTGCAACAAAAACAAATTCTACAAGCAGGAGAAAAGAGAATTACAAATAACTCCCTCCAAGGGAGAAAACTAATTCTAAATAAAGTTATGCCAGCGTCATCGGCTTGTCAATCCACCTAAGCCTACAACCACTGGCTTGCAGGGTTTTTCATTATTTGACAATTATTAAAAATATTAGTGCACAAAAATAATTTTTTAATAAGATTTCATTATAATTGGTAAAGTTGGAAAATATAATTTTTATTAGAAGTTATGTTATATTATTTAAAGTTAATGTAATTAAGGTACTCTCAAGAATAACAATTTCTTATATTTTTCTTGATTTTTTGAAAATTTATTAATATTTTTTATTTTCTGAATATAATAGAATCTAACCGTGTCTAACCGAGTCTAATCGTATCTAACCGTGTCTAACCATGTCTAACCGTGTCTAATTTTTTAAATTAATAATTTAATCATAATTTAACACCGGTAACATGATCCTAGGGTCATTTACATCTTAACAACCAAATTTGAACCTAAATAATATGATTTAATAAAATCACCATAATCTAACTATGTCTGATCGTGTCTAACTGTATCTAACCGAGTCTAACTGTGTCTAACAGCGTCTAACCGCGTCTAACGTTGTCTAGCCGTGTCTAATTTTTTAAATTAATAATTTAATCCTAATTTAACACCTGGAATATGATCCTAGGGCCCTTATAAGACCGTTTATATCTTAACAATCAAATTTGAAACCCAAATAATATGATTTAATAAAATCACCATAATCTAACTATTTCTAACCGTGTCTAACCACGTCTAACCGTGTCTAACTGTGTATAATCGTGTCTAACCGTGTCTAATTTTTGAAATTAATAATTTAATCATAATTTAACACATGTAATATGATCTTAGGACCCTTATAAGGTCATTTATATTTTAACAACTAAATTTGGAACCCAAATAATAGAATTTAATAAAATCACCATAATCTAACTGCGTCTAACCGCGTCTAACCATGCTTAATTTTTGAAATTAATAATTTAGTCCTAATTTAACACCTGTAATATGATCCTAGGCCCATTATAAGGTCATTTATATCTTAACAACCAAATTTGAAACCCAAATAATATGATTTAATAAAATCACCATGATCTAACTCTGTCTAACCGTATCTAACCGAGTCTAACCGCGTCTAACCGTGTCTAATTTTTGAAATTAATAATTTAATCCTAATTTAACACCTGTAATATGATCCTAGGGCCCTTACGATGCCATTTATATCTTAATAACCAAATTTGGAACCCAAATAATAAGATTTAATAAAATTACCATAATCTAACTATGTCTAATTGCGTCTAACAGAATCTAACCGTGTCTAACCGAGTCTAACCGTGTCTAACTGCATCTAACATGTCTAACCGCGTCTAACTGAGTCTAACCGTGTCTAACCGAATCTAATTTTTTATAATTTATGAATTTTTTACCTAATCTATGTATTTTGCAAAATATATATACTTAAATATTTATTCGAGGTCTAAATAAATTTAGAACTAAATAAATATATAAATTTATAATTAAAAATATTAACTCCACTTGATTAAATGAAATAGAAATTTACGTAAAGATATAAAACAGTAAAAAATATTATATATATGATGTTGTAGAACCAAAATTTTGATAAATTATATATAATTGTGAGTTAGATTTAATGTGTAAATATATGTTACTTTTTGGGATTGGTTAAATGATCAATTTTGCATATAACTATATTTAATAGAAATTTTATAACAAAATTTCTTAAAATTATAAAATAATATTATTATAGCGATTATTAGATTATTTATTTAATATATCAATTTTAAAGTTATATTCAATATTATTTCAAACATCATTTTTATGTGGATAAATAATCCTATAATATTATTAAATTCTAATGCATCTGAATCTAAAAACTTTTTATATTTTACACGACAACATTTTTTTTTCTAAAAGCAAATGTAACCCACTTACATCTGATCTTGTTCTATAATAAAATTAAGGATTTCAAATAATATTGTGAACCGTAAGTTTTTTATTCTATTATAAAAATGGGTTTCATCCCAGAGGTTGTAACTTAGGTTTTCACTAAATCAAAAGTGCTGATAATTTTTTTTTATAGAATTGCATCCTTCAAAATTGAACTTAAATAAAATGAAGAGTTGAGAATAAATAAGAATTCGAAACAAATTTAATCAATAAATTATAGGTTTCAATATAGTTTTAACATACACAAAGAACAATTGTAGGTTTCAATATAATTAATAATTCATTTCATAACTACGCAAAACCTTTAAATAATTTTAAAACTAAATAAATATATGAATTAATAATTAAAAATATTAAGTAATTTAATTTAAATAAAATCAAATTTTACGTAAATATATAAAATTGTAAAAATTATTATATATGAAGCTGTAAAACTAAAATTGTAATAAACTATATATAACTATAATTTATATTTAATATAGAAATATATGTTACTTTTTGGGAATGGTTAAATAGTTAATTTAGTAAATAACTACATTTAATAGAAATTTTATAATAAAATTTATTAAAATTATATAATGATATTATTACAGTTTATATTAGAAATTTAACATATTAATATATTAAAATTTATTAAAATTATAAAATAATATTATTACAGTTTATATTACAAATTTAACATATTAATATACTAATTGTGATTTATTGTTACTAGAACTAATAAATTTAAAATAAAAATACAAATTTATTTACCTCAAGTGAAATCAATGTAAAATTATTAGTTTAATAAATATTTACATTGAATTAAAAATTTATAGAAAATCTCCATGTTATAGAACACCTCTAAATCCTATCAAATTTAAAGTCCAATGAAAATTTTTGATATAAAACTATAATTTAGATTTAAATAAACTAAATATATATGATTTTTGGGATTGAGTTAAACTTATGTATTTTGTATCTTTTAATTTAAAAAGAAATAATTTTTGATGCCCTCTACACTCATGCATAAAATTCTTGATCCATAATCCTGACCGTCCAAGAGATTTAAACTATAGTTTAGATTTAAATAAACTAAATGAATACATGACTTTATTGGACTAATTTAATCATCAAGTATTTTTGTATGTTTATTAATTATATGTCCCAAAATCATAATTTAAACTATCCCAATACTTGGATTGGTACAAAATATTTAATTTAATTGATTATTTACTTATATGTAGCAAAATTACTAATTAAGTATAATAATAAAAATAAATGTTATTTAGAATTAAAATAAAAATTAAAGATATAAATTATATATGTAATAAATTGATTATGTTGATTTAAAATATATCAACCATTGAATTTTATTGCCATTACAATATCATAAAGTAATACGTTCAAAAATATTTTACATTATTCGTGTATTTTGCAAAAGATATATACTCAATAATTCATTTCAGAACTATGCAAAACCTTTAAATAATTTCAAAACTAAATAAATATAAAAAGTTATAACTAAATTTAATAACTAATTTAAATTAAATGAAATATAAATTAACATAAATATATAAAATTGTAATAATTATTAAATATATGACTTTTAAAAACTAAAATTATAATAAATTATATTTATTTAAATTATATATAACTGTAATTTAGATTTAATATATAAATATATGTTACTTTTTGGGATTGGTTAAATAATCAATTTAGTAAATAACTATATTTAATAGAAATTTTATAATTAAATTTATTAAAATTATAAAATAATATTATTATAGTAAATATTAAAAATTTTGACATATTAATATACTAATTGTGATTTATTGTTACTGAAATTAATAAATTTAAAATAAAAAAAAATATAGCCAATATATCCATAAAATCTTAACAAAGTGGTATGATTTTATGTAAATAAGGGCAAAAAAAATTTGATAATTTTCAAAAAAATATAGGATAATCCTCGAATTAAATAACATAGGGTAAAATAATGAAAGTAAAGCAAAAATACAAGTGAAAAATAATAAAAGTGAAATAAAAATAAATATTAAATTTAATTTAATTAAAAATTAAATTAGTTAATTATATGTACCAAAACTATAATTTATATTTAATTTATTTTTTAATATTTAAACGTTAAAGTTAAATAATTATTTTATAGGCCTCATCAATATGACCTTTATAAAAATATAAAATCCTAGTTTTTATTTTAAATTTAAAACTTAAATTTAAATTTAAACGTTCATGTTCTTTTGCTATTAATATGTGGGTTATAATTGCATGAAAATTTTTAATAATAAAATAAAAATTTTAATAAAAAGTATATTATGTCAACCTCTCTTCTACCAAATCTTTTGGGCCCACTTCTACAAAACATCTCTTCTATATGATCCTAATCCTGATAGTTTATAAAAAATTCACTCCACTTATTATATTTAACATCATTTATATTGTCTTAGAAATTCTTTTATTCGTTTAGATAATTTCTATGAAAACTTTGTATTAAATAATCAAAAACTAAATAAATATAAAGCTATAACTAAAAATATTAACAAATTTAAATAAAATAAAATAGAAATTTACGTAAATATATAAAACTGTAATAATTATTATGTATATGACGCTGTAAAACTAAAATTGTAATAAATTATATATAACTGTAATTTAGATTTAATATATAAATATATGTTACTTTTTAGGATTGGTTAAATAATCAATTTACGACATAACTATACTTAATAAAAAATTTATAACAAAATTTATTAAAATTATAAAATAATATTATTACAGTTTATATTACAAATTTAACGTATTAATATAATAATTGTGATTTATTGTTACTAATTTAAAATAAAAATAAAAATTTATTTACTTTAAGTGAAATTAATGCAAAACTATTAATTTAATAAATATTTACAGTTAACAAAAAATTTATAGAAAATCTTCATATTATAGAACACCTCTAAATATTTGCCCTCATTTTATATCTCCTGCAAATTTTCTAACAAAATTTGAGTTTTTCTATAATTTCTTCAAAATAGGTACTTTTTTGTGAAATCATAAATTCACATGGATTTTTTGTAAAATTTTCCATCCAGAAATCAAAACGGCTAGAGTAGTCAAAATTGGTCAAAATTGCGACAGTAAATTTCTCCAATAAAATATTACCATTTATTTTTTAACATTAAGTTATTATATAAATATTTAAAAATATAAATATTGTGTTTTTGAACATACACTTTTATGAAAGAAAATACTTCTGAAAATTATCCTTACCCTTAGATAAGGGGACGCTACCACCTACCTGAATCCTAGTCCCGACCTACTAAAGTATTAAAAAAATTTAAAAACATATGTATAGACAGGGATTCCAATGATGATTATATGACCGGACGGAATGAATGTGCTCTTTTAAAATATGAAAAAGGAGCACCTATGAACTTAAAAAAAAACATATTTTGGTTAAATAAAATTTTTGCAATCAATGTGTTGAAAAGACAATGTAGATTAATTTAATTGAAGCACATTGAAATAAGGATTTAAAATTATATTTTTATGAAATATTTTATTCAAATAATCTGAGGAATTATTATTGGTTCATTAAAATGATTTGGGCAAAATTGCAAATTCCCTTGGATGTATCATATTGCAAAAAGGGATGCATGTGCGTTGGTTTCAGTACACTATCGGAGCACCATACTATGGTGGTCCATCATCTTCGTTCGCAAGTAAAAATCGTCGGCGATTTGCAGGAGATGATGTTACTCATCTTCTTAATAACATAGCTTATTAACTAATGCTACAGGATCAACATTGTTTCAATCTACCTCCAAAGCACACAAGGTTCGATTTGGATGTCAAACCTCCAGCCAGCAGATTTTTTTCTACAATGTATAGACGCTTAGTAACTTTGGAAACAACACAAGTTTACATGCGATTTCTACCATACTATGATGCACGGGTAATGACTAAATCGTCAGCAACCACCATTTTCCAAATTTGCAACAATCTCCTTTCTTAGATCTAGCGTTGGAGGTAGTCAATCTCTCAATCGGAACTAATCAATTGATTTTTGGAGAAAACCCCTATCCCGCAGTGGTCACATCTTCTTCTCTGATAAAGATCTAAAGTTGGCCATCAACGTAGATTTGGCTTTCCTATTCAAAGCCGGTGTAAAATAACTCCTTTCCCCACCCATTGGCGATGAAGAGTTCATCGGCCACATGTACGAATAAGTAGGGTGCAACTTGGGCCGGGTTCGGCCTGAACCCGTCCCGCCGAACCTGAAAAAATGCAATGTTGAAACTCTTAAATTTTCAATCCAAACCCGATTTTTGAGCCCGGACTCGGGCCAAATTCAAATATGTCTCGGTTTCGGGTTCAGGAAAGCTCGAACCTTGTAAACCTGAACCCGAATTTGCATTTATATAAAATATATAATTTATGTTATAATAATAATATATTACTGATGGATGGATGATAGACAACACGAGTATGACATCGCAGGCATGGACGGCCCATCGCCGAGATAATCTAACGTCTTAAGTGATTTTAACCAAATACCTATTCCTAATTTACATTACAATACAGGTCCAAGGTTTTTTAAAAAAAATTTACTCTTCATGCATTTTTTACTAAAGCCTTTTAACCAACGAAATCCTATAATACTAAATATTAAATTTTTTTTGAGATCTTTTTTTCCAACGGAAAAATTTATGAGAACTTTAAAATTATAGTTGTAAAATAAACTTAAAACAATAGATGAGTAAAAAAAATACAATTAATGATTAATAATACATTTTTATCGACAACGTTTACACATAATCTATATTCTACTTGATACAAAGAGAATGCTCAAAACAGGTTTCTTTCTTTCTACTCTTAAGCGATATTTGAATTTTTCTTAATTTCGTACAATAAATTGTTTTTTAAACTTTTTTATACAATAGATTTGTGATAAATATATATATATATATAAGATGAGTAACAAAGACATATTAATAGGAGAATGTCAACCCGAAACTCAACTCGAGCCCGAATTTCAAAAATAGGGTTAGGGTTAAGGTTTACAAATAGGGTTAGGGTTAAGTTTTACAAATAGGGTTAGGGTTAAGTTTTACAAATAGGGTTAGGATTAGGGTTAAGGTTGAAGTTTTACAAATAGAGTTAAGGTTAGGGTCGAAGTGAACTCGAGTTTCATGAGCCCAAGTTGCACCCCTGCGAATAAGCCACTAGCAGCTCGTGATTTTCCCTATTGCGGTAGCTCATTGTTCATTTTTTTGCTCCAACAGAAATCGCAGAAATCCATTTCCCATCTGAAATTCATGCATTCTAGTAGCAACCCCAAACTACAGCTTTGCCATTGATGGCCGGACCTCCTCCCTGTTTCCTATAGGCAGAAAACCCATCAGCATAATTTCTGCTCCAATTTTTGTCAACAATATCATCCGTGCTGGAGGAAGAAAGAAGGAGATGAGAGATGGTTGCGAGTAAAGGACCATGATTCGATGCCCGATTCTAAATTTTTCATGTTACCGATATGCCCAAGCTAATCCTAACCATCCACCAGAAATCAATGGTAAAGATGACGCTTCCCTTGAGAAAAATGGGGGAAGCGCTTCCCATGGGTTGGCTCTCATAAGAAAATTAGATAGATTCTTTCGTATTAATTGTAAGGTTATTCTGGATGAGATCTTAGCTATATGGCATAGATTATTACTGATGGATATATACACACAAAAAGAGTAAATAAAAACTAAAGTTATTATAATTTCAAAAATTAAATAGTGGAATTTAAAGAGAAACAACATATAACTTTTTAGCAAAAGAATGATAGAAGAAGGAAAATGAGACACACAAGAAGATGGAGTAGAATCAATGTGTGATAAAATGACGACTAACATAAAAGAAATAAGACAAAGTATTGTAGGAATGTATAAAAATCGTAGATCCTCACATAAGGAAACTTGGTGGCAGAATGATGATGTTCAAAAAGTTATAAATGTTAAACAAGAAAAGTTTAAAATATGACAGAGCAATAAAAATGAGACAAATTTGCAACAATACAAACTATTAAAAAAAGTATTAAAAATTATTAACGATTCTAAACACAAAGCTTGTAACAACTTATATGACAGATTAGAAACTAGAAAAGGTGAAAAAATATTTTTAAGTTGGCTAAATTAAAAGAAAATAAAGGCAAAGATTTAACACATGTTAAATGTATTAAAAGTGAGGACTAAAGAGTTCTAGTCAAAGACGATGACATTAAAAATAATGTAAAATTTATTTTTATAGTTTATTAAATGATACCAATACGAACATTTAACATTAGATGTTAGTTTAAATAAAGAAGAAAATAGGAATATCAGTTATTTACCAAAAATTCGAATATCTGAAGTAAAGGAAACTCTAAGGAAAATTGAAACAGTAAAAGCCTTAGGCCCGAATAATATAACAATTAAGACATGGAAGTGCATGAGAGATGTAGATGCAACATGGTTAACAAATTTCTTTAATAAGATTATAAAAACAAAGTTAATGCTAGGTGAATGGAGGAAAAATATTATTGTTCCAATCTATAAAATAAGGGAGATATTCAAAATTGTGCAAATTATCGTGAAATAAAACTAACGAGTCATACTATGAAATTATGGAAAAAATTAATTGAACATAGACTAAGACAGGAAACTAATATATCTGAAAATTAATTTTGATTTTATGCTAGGAAAATCAACTACTAAAGTTAATTTCTTATTTAGACAACTATTTGAAAAGTACAGAAAGAAGAAAAAGAACTTATATATGATTTTTATTGACTTAGAAAAAACATATGATCGAGTACCAAGAAAGTTAATATGATGAGTGATGAAAAAGAAATGAATTAATAACAGATACATTGATATTATTAAAGATATGTACAGTGGTTGTTACAAATGTGAGGACAATTAGTGGAGATATTAATATTTTCTCTATTAAAATAGGTTTGCATTAAGGCTTAGCCTTAAGTCCTTATCTTTTTACCTTAGTAATAGATAAAATTATTAAACATCTCCAAGAAAAAACACCGTGATGTATATTATTTGCAGATAACATTGTTCTAATAGGTAAAACTAAAGAGGGACTAAATTTAAAATTGAATAAGTGGGTAGATGCTTTATAATCTAATGGTTTTATAATTAATCACAAAAAATTGAATATATTAATTGCAATTTTAATAATAGTGAGAACCCAGATAAGGAACCAATTAAGATTTTAAATCAAGTAGTAATAAAAATTAATTACTTCTAGTACCGATGATCAATAATTCAAAAGAGCAGAGAAATTGAGAAAGATATAATACATATAATTTAAGCAAGATAGAAGAAATGATAAAGTATGTCAGGAATTTTACGTGACCGTTGAATTTCAATCAAATTAAAAGGAAAATTTTATAAGACTGTGATTAGACCTACTATGTGGGCAAAATGTGAGCAGTTAAAGAATAACATATATAAAAAATGAGCATAACGGAAATGAGAATACTAATGTGGGATGAGTGGTAAAATAAGAAAAGATAAAATTAGAAATGAAATAATTCGAAAAAACTTAAAATTGAAACCAATTTGTGATAAAACTAGAAAAAATAGATTAATATGTTTTGATCATGTTAAAAGGAGGTCTGAAGTAACATCGGTTAGGAGGACAGAGTTTATCCAAGTATAAGTTGGTAAGAGAACGAGAGAAAGACATAAAAAAAATATGGATGAAAGTAATTAAATAAGATTTAAAAATATTACAAAGTTACAAAAAATTTAATCTTAAATTGCCAAGAATGACGTAATAAAATCCATACAGCCGACCCCACCTAGGTAAGAAATAATTGACAATGATGATGATAATGATGATGATGAATGTTTGATTAAAATTCCATATTTAAATATTATTTATATCATCATGAAACCTCTTTTACTTCTAATATTATTATACACGAGCCATGTGCAAATGTAAAAAAATGAATGCAATAAAATGATTTAATGTTGAATATTAATTTCAAAGTTATATTTTTAATGTCTAAACTATTTACAATATCATTATAATGTGGATAAATGATTCAATATAGTATTATTATATTCTAACATGTAAGTGAATACATCTAAACTTTTTTCATAATTTATGCATATATATTCAACAAATATGTCCACTTATATGTTTGACTTTGATGAAACTTAGTTTCTTAACTAAGCAAATAATGTTAAATATAATAAAAATTCTTAACTAAATAAATGAGGCTAAATATAATGAAAAACAAATGATGCAAAATATAACAAAAGAAATAAATTTTTTTTATCAATAATTAAGATTTTAAATTGAAAGAGCTTATATAAAATTGCTTTTATGAAGATTTTAAAAATAAAGAGAGTTTCATAAGAGTGAGGTATGTTTAAAAACTTTTAGATACAATGTTTCAATGTAAAAGTTTCCGAAAATAATATGATATAATCGGAGCAATAATAAGAAGTAAAAAAGATAAAATTAAAATAATCGAGAAGTAGAATAGTTATATAAAAAATTTAAAGAAATAACTTAAAATAGATAACTGTGAAAAGTAAAAAAAAATTAAAATTTAAAAATTTTAGTTCAAAAAATTTTAGTATTAAAAATCACACGGTTGTTATCCTAATTAACAAAATAAAAATTTCACAACAATGTCTTAGGTAAAAATGAAGAGGCCGGAGATCCATGAAACCGCTTGGACGCAACCACGACGCGGGAGTTCGGGACTCGGAGTAGGATATGTCAAGCGCTCAGCACGAACGCACCGTTTTCATTCGTTCCCCCCTACCTCTCTCGTCGTTCCCTTTGGCCACCCTTCTGCCCTAGCCATTCCTTGCCAGCTAGCGTCCATTGGCGACGCCGATTGAAGGTAGATCCGATTTCAAATCTGCTATTTTTTTTTTTGATCCTCCTTGTAATTGCTGATGATTCTCAGTTTCGTCTCCTGCCCTTATGCAGGATCAGATCGGCATGCGCTAGACTTCTGCTGCTTTCCCTCGCCCCTCGCAATTTCTGTTCAATCATCAACGCCAACTTAGGTTATATCCTCAGCTAATTGAAGAAGTCACTTCGATTCATCTCGCGGTGACGATTCTCACTTCAGCGTGTCTTCTAGCTCACATTGGTTCCTACTTTTAAATCCCCTTAAAATCGGCGAGGCCGACTCAAATAATCATCTCCTACAATTGGGCGCTCTCTGCCTCGGCTCTGGTCGGCCACCAGTCAGCAGCCCTTGTCATCTAGCTCTCTACCTCGAGTTTGCGTCCCGGGTACATTCTCTTGATCTTTAGCTATTCCACGCACTCCGAAAACAAAGGAAATGGTGGATTCATGTCTGCAAACCTCGAAAGCCCGTGGCTTTAGCTTACATAAAACTTTCATCTTAAGGGTGTGTTTGTTTAGGGCAAAAAAGTGTCAACTAAAACTTTTCAATTTAAAATTTTTTACTCTCCATAATTACTCTATTTTTTAATTATTTTTTCACATTTTTCTATATAAACTACTCTACTTTTTAATCATTTCTACACAACTACCCATACAACTAATCTATCTATTTTAACTTTATTCTCTTTACTCCTCATCATTACTCTTATTATATCACATCACTTTCTATTGATTTGACAACTTCTACTTCAGAAACTTTTCATCAAAAGTTTTACCTCCAACCAAACACACCCTAAATTTCTAGTGGCACGGACATGAACTTGCTCTCTGCCTAGGCATCGTTAAGGTTTGTGCTGTTGGCTGGAAGGGGCATAACCATTTTAATTAGGTAAGTCCAATTGGACTATTGGAGTGGACCCAACTCTCTGTTGTGAAAACTTCCTACGTACTCTGTCTAATCCTATTTTCAAAACCTTAACAATTTCTTAATCCAAGCTTTGAAATTTTGGGCTGGCTTCACAGTAATAAATTCGACTGATAGTTTGTGTTGTTTAAAAATTTATACTTCAAATTTATTTCAAGAAAGAAGATTATAGATAACTTTAATTAAGTTTTATTTAATTGTATCTGATTGTTTGTAAAAAAAATTTAATTATAACTCAGAAACAGCAACATCCGTGGAGTTGTTTGTTATTCTGGAAACCAATGGAGAAGTGAGAAATCATTACAGCGGCATCATTGTGGTAATTGAATCGGATGGATAGCAACTGTCTCATTTACTGGAAGAAGTGTCTTGGGGGCATTAGGAATTGGGTTGGGCTCTTTTGATTGCTTTGCTTGCTGCCTTCACAAATTTGGAAGCTTGTAACTTGTGGATGCCTTTTTATTAAATTATCTCTCTCATAGGAGTTACACTTACACACTATATATATCACCTGGAGTTGTTTACGTGAGCACCATCTTTCACATTTTTGTTTATTAGTGATTTTAATGACAATTTGGGATCTGGTGGGTGCACCAGCATGCATGCCATCTGACCTTAAGTTAGAACAACCCTGCTGCTAAATACTTTTGAGCATTCTTGAACTAGGCCCACTGTGAGCATCTCTCATCTTGATGTCACTCTTTCTTTTGGGATTTTTACTCTTTATTGCATTTGACATTTGAGTAATAAGCGGTGTGATAAAGTTCAACCCAAAATAGGAAACATGTATACTCAACTCAAAATAGGTGGCTGCCTGTTTATTTATAGTGATTGGAGTTGAATTTTACTTTTCTTTGACCTACTTTTTTCAGCGGTAAGTGTCAATTTAGCCCTTGCCTTGTCTAACATATAGTGGAATATTTGAAATCATACTTACACCCATCTGGTGCACTGGCGACAAAAGTACCCTGGACTATGGATGCAAATATTGCATTCTTTTGTCATATTTGTGAGCTCTGTACGAGACACCTTCAACTTTGTTAATTCTGTTTTAGCATTCAGCGAAGTTAATTTATGCAGTATGTTGACCTATTTTGGGTTAGGTGAGAGAGAAGGAGAATATTCATGTGCAACTATCTAGGAAGGGGACTGGAATCAAGGTTTTCATGCAGAATTACCATGCAATTCTCAGTATAGAATAAACAATAATTGTGCAGGTTGCATTAGTTTTCTCATGAGAGAAAACAGAAACAAATTCATCACTGAATCTAGCTAACCAGGATTTCTCCCTCCAAAAGCTAATAGAAATTGAATTGCTTTCTGTGTTACATTTCAGTTTCGTAGTTTGAACATGTCTATCCTACAAAAAATTGTTGTTGTTTACAAAAATGCAAATCTTTCTGAGAACAACGTTTGCATTTGTTTTTTTTATCCCTTTCTAATTGAAATTGTGTTCCACTATTCTGTTTTGGATTTTAACTTTGGTGACCAGTCTTGTCTCTTTGTTGAGTTTTAAAGTGAGCCCTTTATTTCGAATACTGCATGATAACCTTCTTCTTTGTAGAGGGATTGTAATCTAAATGTGCTTGTGTGAGGTGCCCTTTTATTCACATAGATAGTGGAACATGCAATTTTAACTTAAGACAAGTACATCGTGTGGATTCCTCCCTAGCAGGATTGCTTGAATCTGGATGAATGTGTCAGAATCTCAGCCTCCACAATTTTAACCTATTAAAAATATGTAGGCTGAAAGTGTGCTTGTTTTCTACTTCTTGTAAAAATTGTCTTCCTTGTGGATGATTTTTCCCTTCATTGTTGCTCATCCTTTGTACTTCCATGGTTTGAAGAGCTTGGCCATCTAATTGGGAGTTCATATTTCTTTTTATTTCTTTGTCAGTGTTTCCTTAAGAGCTTCTTGGCCACCAGTTGAAAAGCAGCAGCTGCTGCTATTAATAAATAGTAATAATAAATCTCTTTAGTAGTTTCCTGGTTGTATTTATCTAGTCCACTCCATTTCACAGAGCAGGAAAGAGGCAATATCTCCAACAGCTGATGCAAATCCCTCCTCCCTTATGTGCATTGTTAATTTCACATAGGTTTATTAACCTACCAAATTAGATTTCTTTTATAAATATGGCATGCAAAAAATTTCTGATGAGTTGAATTTTTGCGTCTATGATAAGTTTAATTCTTTTGGGTCATTTCGTTTTTTTTTAAAGTATTCAATAAAGTCTAGTAGATAAAAATATAAGTGGCTTATGTATTTCATGAAATGAAATTTTAGATAAGATTCTTAAGCGGCAGTCAACACTTGTTGTGCAGCTAACTCCTCTATCTTGTCCATGAGCTCCATTGTATTTCATGTCTTGCTCCCATTTCGATAATTGTTTGTTTCATTTGCTTTGTCTTGCCTAATTCACTAGGGTTTCTGTGAGTTTTAGCTTCTCTATGACTGATAGATTTGAGATGGTCTGTTTAAGCTTTTTAGCCAAGTAGTGAGAATTTTAGATCCAGTGTAACATAGACGAAAAATGAATGAAATTCATTATTCTTATTGCTTGTATAAAAAATTGGCCTTATATTTTTGCTGTATTCCCCTTAAAATACTTGGAACAAGAGACTGCCAAGCATTTCTGAAGTTTTGTAGAAAGGCTTTTTTTTTTCCCCTGTTGTTATGGGTGTGTTTGGCATTACCATAAGCTTCTCATTCCAAAAATTTTCACTCTTCAGAATTACTCTATTTTCTAATCATATCTTCATATCTTCCTATACAACTGCCTTACTTGTCAATTATTTTTTCACCACTATCCATATAACCTATCTATTTTAACTTTATTCTTTTTACTCCTTATCATTACCTTTATCATCCACATCAATTTCCCATTTCAAATACTTTTCCACTAAAATTTTTTATTCAAAATTTTATCAAATACCAAACACCCTAAGTATCCCATAAATTCCAAATATACCCAACAAAAATAGCCAAACGAGCGTTGATGAATCAATGTGAGCCTTGTAGCTGCTCCATTTGTCATCTCTTATTACCTATCTCCCCTTTATCTGCTGCTTGTTGTCAATATTGAAATTTCTAATCAATGTCTTAATTTTCACGTGTTGTTGCAGGCAAAGTAAGATTTTGATTATGCCAGATGGATGATTTGAGATTTACAGTCTAGTAGGGTGTTGTGTGGACCTAGCTGGTCAGCAAGGCAAAAGAGAGATGGTTGGGCTTGTACCGGTAACTAGAGTAACAGCAGTAATGTTTGAGAAGATTTGCTGTTTAGATGAATTTATAATTTTTTTTTTGTTGTTGTTGTCTCAGCTCAAAAAATCTTGGCTAACATTTTTTTACTTCTGCCTTAAGAATTTCTAATTTGCTTTTTTAGTATGTTTATAATTTTGAGGAGTAGAATATATGTTATTTGAATAATGATTCAACACTTACGTGAGCGTGGAATCCTCCATGCTTACGCTTTTTTTAAATTTTAAAATATTTTTTGAAAAATTTAAACCATTTATCATATTTATCAATGTGTATTTAGTTACACTCATTGAATACTTTTATATACTATACCTATGCTACACATTTTTCAAAATTTTAAGTGGTTATGTATTCACTCTCAAAAGATGCGATTTTTTTAAATATATAAGTTTCCAATAAAAATTATTTTTGGTGGCTTGATAAAACAAGATGTATTAATCATGATAATGATTTAGATTTTAAAAAATACGTTTTAAAATTTAAAAATTAGAAGTATGGATCATTCGTCATATTATTATGTATGTATTTTCTTTGGTGAGGGATCGTAATTATTTTTGGCACTTTCTGTGTGATTTGAAGCATTAATTTAGCTTACGTGAAGAAGTTTTAGCACATCATGAATTAATATTGGCCCGTTCAGTTGAATATAATGGAATTGGATTGAATTATTGGGAAGTTGGAAAATAGGGTAATTGTAGGGTTGTTGTGGTAGTTATATATCAAATCATATATATTGGACGATAAAAAAATAGGTGATGATTAGGAAAAGTAGGGTTGTATATGTGGAAATGGGAGCTTGCATTGTGGATTAAAAAAGGAGTCCAAATCCAATTCCATTGTGTAAAACCTAACAGGTCAAATGGATCATGAAATAGTTATTTCACATCAGTGCTGACAAGTGGTATTGAAAGTTGACGATTTGGCAGAAAATATAAATTGTTGCTAAATCTTAGCTTTCAGGAAGGGAATAATTTCGTCTCTATAAAACATGTTCCTGGAACCAACATGCAACTCTTTCATTATTTGAAAGGGACTTGTCACAATGGGCTCACAGCAACAAATTCAAAATGAAAAATTTTCTTTGCAAAAAATTTTTAGCAAAGAAATATACAGTTTTAGGAGTGACTCTTTTCTTTGCTTAAAGATAATATTCTTCTAGTGAATCTAGAGCTTTCCCACCTGAAGTTGACAAGGGGGCAGTTGCCATCTTAACACAACATGTCAACCAAAAATTTTCAAAAAAAAACTTTTCACTCTCTATAACTACCCTATTTGTTAATTTTTTTTTCACATTTTCTTATAAAAAATACTTTACTTTTTAATCATTTCCACACAATTACCCATACAACTAACTTATTTATTTTAACTTTATTCTCTTTACATCTCATCATTACTCCTATCACATCACATAATTTTCTATCGATTTGACAACTTCTACTCCAAAAACCTTTCATCAAAGGTTTTACCCCCAACCAATCACACCCATAGTTTAATAGACTAGATTCCTTTCAGTTTTTACACTTTGCTTTCTTTTTCTTCTGCATTTCTCAATATATATGAAAAACGGAAGCAGAAAGCTACTTTCTTTCTTCTATTCTCTGCATCTGCCTCTCTTCGTCTCATATACCAAATATTCCAAATACAGGATTTAAGATATTTCGAAGAGATCCTTTTATGCGTTGGAAATAGTTGAATGATCTAATCCATGGATCTGAATGCCTCTCCACTGCCCGAAGAAGATGAGGATGATGCCTTTCAGCTGCAGATTGGAGATGATGAGGAGGATGAAGAAATTGAGCAGGAACATAGAGAGACAGGAGTGGAAACACTGCGCAGGGTGGGCAGCTCACTAATCTCTTTATTGTTTTTTGTCACTAAGTTTTAGCCTTTTGGGATACTGGATGAGTGGTTATGCTTGTGGTATGTGTGCGTATATATACATATATAAGGTCTCGCTTTGATGTGACCTTGGTTATGCTGAAATTTTACATGTAACCCATGCGCGGGGCCCATTTCGATGATGGAACTAAAAAAAGGACCATTCACATTGTTTGACATCTTTAGTTTTATCATGGGACCAAAAATGATTTTGATTAATGGTGCAAGTGGGCCCCATTTGATCAAAAAATATATTCATGTGTAGATTATGGACGACGCTTACATACATTTATAGATGCATTAAATGCAATAATACTTTATAGAATCCTCTATTGACAAAGGAACGAACCTTTAGATGGTTTGGATGTTTAAAATATTGCTTCAAAATGCTATATAAATCTAACAATTTTATTACATTCATTTTACACATTTTTCAAATGCGCCCATGCACATCTTTGGTTTGGATGAAATTTGATTTCCCAGCTAAATAAGTAATTTTAAATGTAATCGGTGAAGTAGATTTCACATTATCATTAAAGTGAGCCAAAGTGGGTGAGGTTACACGAAAATTTTTGTGCAATCTAGTTGCATAGAAGTGGGGCCCATGTGTATATATGGAACAGGTCTCTACATGCGAATATACATTTATATAAGGAAATGATCTTATGATTACAGTTGCATGGTGTACCCCTTGGATTTTGCGTTTTTTTCAAATTTTTTAATTTAGATCCAAGCCATGCATCATATTCTTCTCTATGAATATTTCATGATGTGAAAATCCATTTATTTGGACTTATACATAATCCACATTGGAATGCAAATGCATATGATTTTCTAATATCATATTTATTCACATGACATGCTATAAAAATTTTCAATCAAGTTGATTTTTTCTTTAAAAAATTTAGACTAAACAAATAGTTTTAAAGAAAATGCATGGCTTGGATTTAAATAAAAATAGCCAAAAAAAATCAACACCCATGTGATACATGGTACAACTGAGACAGAACAAGTATTTTCCATATATCTTTTCATGGAAAAAAGATTGTTTGGAGCTGTCCTTGCAGCAAGTTGTTTTCACATTTAAAAATGCTTTTTAATATTCAAACCATTTAAAATGTAAGTTTACTGGTATATATTTAGGATGCCAAAAATTACTTAGGCTGAAAACTTATATCTATAACATTATTTGATCAGGTATGAGACTATTTTGAGGATGTTCAAAAAGCTATAAATGATAAACAAGAAAAGTTTAAAAAATGACAGACTAACAAAAATGATATAAATCTATAACGACACAAACTATTGAAAAATGGTTATTAAAAAGATTATTAGCGATGCTAAACATAATGATTATGACGACGGATATGACATAATATGAACTAGACAAGGAGAAAGTAATATATTTGGCAAAATTAAGAGAAAATGAAGCTAAAGATTTAACGCATGTTAGATGCATTAGAAGCGAGGGCAAAAAAGTTTTAGTTAAAGATGATGAAATTAAAGAAAGATTAGAAAATTATTTCTATAGTTTATTGAATGATATCCCACTAGAGCATTTAACATTGGATGCTAATTTAAATATATAAGAAGATAGGAATATCAGTTATTTCCCAAAAATTAGAACATCTGAAGTACAAGAAACTCTTAAAAAATGAGAATAGGAAAAACCATAGGCTCAGATAATATATCAATCGAGGCATCAAAGTGTATGGGAGATGTAGGTATGATATGTATAAAAACAAAGTTAATGCCAAGTGAATGGAGAAAAACACTAGAGTCCCAATTTATAAGAATAAGGGAGATATTCAAAATTGTACAAATTATCATGGAATAAAGCTAATGATTCATATTACATTCTATGGAATTGAGAACTCCAAAATGATATAAAAAATTGTTGGGAGTTGAACATTCATTTGAGACTTGGGAGGATTCATTATTGCTATAGGTTCAGCTAATTAAAGAGTTATGTTCAAATCTCTGCTTAAAAATTCTTAAATTCCTGTGGTATTTAGAAGTCTAAAATGTTATAAGAAAAACTGCTTTGGGAGTTGATCATTGGTGTGAGATGGAAGAGGATTGATTATTAGCTAATTGATAACTTACGTTAAAATTTATGTTTAAAAATTCTTAAATCCTGTGGGTTTTTAACCTTTAAAATTTTATACAAAAAAAAATATCCTACATTAGGAGTTGAGTGTTTGTTTGAGACTAGAGGATCAATTTTTTCTATTGATTTGGCTTGATTTATAAATTTTGGCAATTAACTTCTTGGATTGCTAAAACCTTTCATAAAGTGATGTCTGGTATTTTTCTGCATCATTGTCACTGGATATCGAATCTTCAAAATTATTTCAACCTGCTATTGAAAGTTGATCCAAAACTTGTGGGAATCTAAAGGAGAGAATACCTTCTTGGTCAGTGAACCTTGGTCTTTCCTCGTACTTAATGAAATGGTAGTAGAATCTGTGGCAGTTCAATAAAAGTTTATTGCTAATGTGAATAGGTTCCTCTCCTTAATTATTTGCCAATATCTTCAAATCTTAATCTTCTGGGTAGGTCTCTACTGCCCAATGCACAGATATTAAGAAAAAGCAACGATCTCATCCCGAACTATTGGCTCTAAATGAGCTGTACATTTATTGCAACAGCTTGCTTTTTGCAAAAGAGTGTTGATGGTCTTTTGGCTTTAGTCATGGACTCTTTGGCTGCAAGGCGATATCTTGCAAGCAATAAGAGATGCTGAAAATTTGCATAGATACTAAATTGATTTTCCTTATGTTTCCTCTTGTTTTTTTCTGTTGGACTGTTGACACCATTTGCTTTGTGTCTTAGGAGCGCGAGGAAAGGATCCGTCGGATGAAAAGAAAACAGACAGATGATGTTCCCAAAAGAGAGATGCAAATTAATAAGAATGATTCAATTGTTTCAACAAGGAATTTCAGATCTTATGACAGAAGCAAGCTACCTCCTGGTACATGTTAAAGCTGAAAACTATTCTAGATATGGCTTCCGTGGCTATTCCTATTGATACAGTGGGATTATATGATCCCAATTACCAATGTGTAACAGAATTAAATTCTCTTATGAAGGTCATCCTTAGGTTTATCCATGGTCTTAACTAAACAGAATATGTTGCGGTTACATTCCATCCCTTTATGTTTAGTTGGTATGAAGTTATGCAACTTTATGGGGATTTGACATTGAACTTGGTTGGATAGCGAAAGACTAGACCTGTTTTGCAGTTGGTTAGTTCATATTTAAGAACTTTGTCTTGATGAGACTCTTAACTAACTAAACTTTTGGACTCAATTTGTTTGTTTTTGCCTCTTTCTTTCCAATATAAAGGGTGTTTGTTAACACCTACAAATTGTCATACTAAAACTTTTCAATTTAAAACTTTTCTTCACAATTACCCTATTTTTTAATTGAATCTTCACTTCTTCCTATACAACTACCGTACTTTTTAATCATTTATACACAACTACACATACATCTAACCTATTTATTTTAACTTTATTCTCTTTACTACTTATCATTACCCTTATTATATCGCATCATTTTCTCACATTTCAAAAAATTTTACTCCAAAAACTTTTCATCAAAAGTTTTGTCACTTCCCAAACACATTCATAAAATGAAATCATACTGCTTACAGATCCATATGGCTGCCAGTTAAGAGTAAGCAATCGTATTTTTTTTGGTTCTGAATATGAATAATTGCCGCATTGAGTTTTTGATTTTTATTATGTTTTTCATGTGTTGGTTAGCTCTTCTGGGTTTAATTCCTTACAAGGCCTATAGAGGGAAATGAACAGGATTGCTGCACTCAGCATGGTCTAGAAGGGGAAGTGGGGACCTGTAGTCTAAATTCCTTCCTAGAACCAGAAGAGGGTAATGAAGAGGATTGATGCTCTTGGTGCCTATATTGTTAACTTGTAGTTGTAGGCCACCTATTACCATGGTAAGCAGAGGGGGAAGGAGAAAAGGGTGTGGTAATGGATCGGGTGTTCCGGAGAACTAAGAGAGGATCATTAACCAAGTTTGATATGACTAATAAATAGCTCACTTGACTTGATCTTGCAGACAGAGAGTGTGTGCAGAAGCATTTTAGTGTTTAGTCATACATTGCTCTTTTGCTCTATCGTCCACTTTGTTATAGTGGAGTTGTTTGTTCTATTTGAAATATGTGTTTCTGCACTTTCTTCTAATATCGCCCATGTATTGACCTCTTGAGCAAGAGTGACACTCTCAATCTCATCTTCCAAGAATTATGATTGTTATTGCCAAATGATGAGCGTTCAGCGAGAATTGATCCGCTAACACAAATCTTTCCAAAGAAGAATTTTCATCCAAATATTGAAAGCATAAACTTCAGCTTGATTGTCAAGATCAAACGCAACTATCTTTTTAAGCTCTGTTCGGCCGCACACTAAGCGGAGGATAAGTCCATTTGCGCGTTTTTGGAGGTGTTTGGCAATTCTTGGATTTCAAGGAGGCACCTAAATTTTGGGTGGAAAAAGTGGAAATTCCACTTTTGTGGGAAGCAAAATAAATCTGCTTCCTGGAAACAGCTAGTACATTCGCCATGATCTATACAAATGTGTGCCGCATTCTATCCAAATTAAGTTGCCCAGACGAACCCTTAGTGCATAACATCTTTTACAACAGCAGTTTGTCCATCTCCCTTCTAGGCCTTGTTTGGCTGCTTCTAATTTGGATTTCCATCCAAAAAAAGTTTGAATTCTCTCCATTTCCCATACAAGCTCTCTCTTCTCCCAGTACATAAAAACTCTGGTTTTCCTCGTTATTACTTATTTATCCAATCTCCCAAATATGCGATCTGAAATATTCCTATCACTGAATCCCAATTTTTCCAAATTCCCTTTCCTTTTCAATTCTAGATTCCACTAACCAAACAGGCCCTTTGTATATAACACCTTATTAATCTAAAGATGAACAATAATTAACAAAGTAAAAAGAAAATGTTTCTTAATACTTCAGATTCTGTGAACTAACTCATTATAGTGAAAGCAGCAGATTGCTTCTTCTGAAAGAGTGAACGACCATTGAAAGTCATCACTTGAGCACTTTGTTTGAACAGATTGTGCTGGTAGGCTACTTTCTATGTGAGCTTATACAGTTTTTCTTTTTGCTTATTTGATGTCCTAAAGCCTTTAGTCTTTATTGATATATTTTAATGAATAGATGGTCCTTTGAATTATTTAAATAACCACTTCAAAGACTGTACTCGATCGACTTTACCGAGGTTCATTTGATCTGAAAGCACTTCATAAACTTGGCAGTACCTTAACGAATTCGTTAGCCAATTTTGTTTTCATGTAGATTAATACTTGTGGCTTGAAGTCAGCAAAACTTACAATCTTATCTTGATGAGAACTTTGATTTTGTCATGCAATTAACAAAGACATGTGATGGAGAATGTGATTAAAGTTTATTAGGTTTGTCATAAAATTAATGTTTTTAGATTTACGGTGTGTTTGGAAAGCCATAAAACTTTTGATGAAAAGTTTTTAGTATAAAAGTTTTTGAAATGAAAAAACGATGTGATATGATAGGGGTAATAATGAAGAGTAAAGAGAATAAAGTTAAAATAGATAGGCTAGATTTACGAGTAGTTTTGTAGAAATGATTGACAAGTAGGATCATTGTATAGGAAGCAGTGAAAAAATAATTCAAAAATAAGGTAGTTGTGGAGAGTGATTGATTTTAGTTTGAAATGATCTTGTTGTAAACAAACACCCCCAAAAAATTATGTTATTTATTGCTTGGCTGTCTACATACATCCTTGATGATCCATTTTTTCATCGAGTTGACAAAGCAGGTATGACATATGGACTCGAGCTTTCATGAATAGAACCCTTTTTGATTTATCTTGTCCACTTACTGTTTAAGTTCTGCCTGTGTCTTGAGATTCATTCAATAATGAGGCAAATTAGGCAATTGATGTCTTAGAATCAAATCAATGACATGTTGTATGTCCCTCATAGGTGGTAATTTATTAGGTAACTCCTTCAAGAGCCACATCCCTAAATTATATCAAGAGATTAGTAATTTCATGTAATTGATCAACAGACTCAAAACAAAACTAGATTGTCTTCCTTCTTTTTCAAAGTTCTTCTTAGTTATTATGCAATGTTTTCTTTGGTGGCAAAAATGGGAGAACTTTCTTTTGAAATTCAAAACAATAGATCTCCCATTTTGCCTTACAAGATATGTATTTTTTTTCTCTAGTGTATGATATTCATACTAAATAGCCAACAATGGCCAAGTGAAACATTAGCTATACCCATTGGAAGAACATCACACCAAATCTAATCCTCATAGTTTGGTATTTTAATTGTTACTAAGCAGCTTTGATAGGCCTCCCTACCCATGCAACTCCATAAGGTTGTGGATGAGGCTTAAATTTTAATTTCATTTTAGCTATATCATCCTGCTGGACCATATTCATAGAACTGTCCCCATCTATGATAACTTTGTGTACAGCATTACTAGATGTGAAAAGTACGATCATCGGTTCTTAGGAGTCAATTCCTCATCAATTTCTCTCTTTGTAATCTTCAGATGCATTGGCTTTGAATGCAAGATTCCGATTAGGACAATGAGACGTGTTGGCCCTTGGCATGAAAACTAAAGCATTCAATCTCTGACAACTTTTGAATGCACTGCTCGAGTTGATATTTTCATTGAACTTTTGGATAGCGTTGTTAGTTTGTTACTACCAATAGTTGCGTGTTTATCGTTTGGGAAGACGCTTAAGTGAATGATAAAAAAGAGAAGAACTAAATGGTATCTTTTGAACTGTTGTCCAGGCAACGAAGCTCCAATTTGATGTGTTGGATTACATCATCAGTTGCCACCCAAATTGAAGAAAATTGCAACAAAACTCGACGATGAGTTTTGTCTATATTGAGGAGGATGTGATTAACGTTTATTAGGCTTTGTCTTAAAATTAGTGATTCGTAGTTTACAATTTATTTTGTTTAAGATTCTGTTAGTTTAAATTTGCTTACTCAGTTCATATGCAAGGCAACTTATTTGTGATGATCGACTGAGATTGTTGTTTTTAGTAAAATATCTAGTTCTTCTAATTTCTTTCCTTTTTTTCCCCTTCTTCCCCTTGAGAGGATGCTTCCTATTTCCTCTATTGTCTTCTCTGCTTGTCCTGCATTAGTATTGTGACTGCAGTCTTATTTGTTTGGAATTCCATCCCTTCCTGCTATGGTTACTTTTCTCAAAATAGGTTTCAGAATTCTGAATGCTCCGAAGTTACAGGAATCTCATTGTGTAATTTTTTGATGCCTGCTGTCACATCGTTCAATGATGCACTTAGTTGATCTTCATCATAATTTTTGCTATTTTGTTAACATAATTTCTTAGTCACTCTTTCTGCATTTTCATAGAGCGAGCAAGCAAAGAATCCAACAAGTTTATTGTATTTTTTAAATTATAATACTTACCGTTTCTTGTTTGATTTATAGGTTGGCTTGATTGCCCTGGCTTGGGCCAGGCAATTGGTTATATAATTCCTTCTAAAGTTCCTCTTGGAGAAAGCTTCTATGACTGTATTATGCCTGGTAAAAGATATTCTTCAAGGCAAGTGATCCGTCAACTAGGCAGTAAGAAAGTAAGTATATGCCAAGACTTCACACTTTACTATCATTAATATTTGGCCTGTTTGCTAAGGACATCTTAAGTTTTGATCCATTACCATTGATTTTGCAGATAACTTGTTACTTTTGAAGTTATTTGCAAAGAAAAACACCTCTGTTGCTAATGACTGATAACTAAACTTCGAAATGGTCAATTTTGACCAAAATTCGTGGTCCACTAGATACGTTAGAGCTGTAGGGTAGTACTCTTATATCATACTGCATTTATGACTAGTGGATTAGATGATGGATTTATATAAAAAAAATAGCTTTAATAGGATATTTTAAATCAATTTAATGGATTTTAAGTCTCTATGGTCCATTAAATAGTGCATGAACAGTGTTTTAAAAAACTTGAATCATTTTTGAACTGGTTCCCAGTTTTATTCTGGTTTAGAATGTGTTTGGTATCATAAGAAGGGAAAAGTTAAAGCCATTAGTTAGTCAACTACCCTACTTTTTCCTTTTTCCCCTCTATTATTTAATCATTTTCTCGTAAAACTACCTTACTTCTTTTTCCTTTTTCACCTCTATATTTTAATCATTTTCTCGTAAAACTACCTTATGTCTTTTTCCTTTTTCACCTCTATATTTCAATTATTTTCTCTTAAAACTACCTTATTTCTTTTTCCTTTTTCACCTCTATATTTCAATCATTTTCTCGTAAAACTACCTTACGTCTTTTTCCTTTGTCACTTCTATATTTCAATTATTTTCTCTTAAAACTACCTTATTTCTTTTTCCTTTTTCACCTCTATATTTCAATCATTTTCTCGTAAAACTACCCTAGTTATTCTCACTTTGTTGTCACTTTACTTCTATCATATACATTCCATTCCCATCATTTTTCAAATGTCAAACACTTCCTTGATCATGGTTCATCTAGGTTAATACGTGGTTAAGTCAAAAGCCTAGTCAAACTTAATCAGTAGAATGTTGACTTTTATTAGGAAGCCTGACGGCTGTTACTGGCAGGGGTTTTTTTTTATAATATTTAGTACTTATTTGGTTAGGGTACTTTAGGTGGTGGTTGATGTGGTGGAGATTTATGAAATAGAAAGCTTGGTCTTGACATTCTACCTTTTATTTTTGTATACTGA
This sequence comes from Annona cherimola, assembly GCA_030490835.1. Taxonomy (NCBI): domain Eukaryota; kingdom Viridiplantae; phylum Streptophyta; class Magnoliopsida; order Magnoliales; family Annonaceae; genus Annona; species Annona cherimola. The sequence goes on along the minus strand of CM059971.1, from coordinate 2,932,192 downwards.
TATAGTGTGTTGTCCTTGCAACTAGTTGCTTTTTTGTTTAAATTTTTATAAGATCTAAACCATTTATAATCTTCATCCATGTTTATTTATATATGATTTGAAAAATCATATATATTGAGAACTTCTATATTTTATGATTCATTGATGTTGAAATTTTTAAACGTATAAGTTCAATACGAAAGCGATTTTGACATTACAAGGGGCCCGATCATATGCGAATAAGCACGAATGGAGCACATTGCGGCTTAATGGTCTGGCCATTGGATGTGTAACATACTGACCAAAAAAGGCGATCCTGGGTTGTGTATTTAATGTGTATCCTAAGATCAATTACACATTTATGACAAAATTAATTATTATAATTTATAAACAAAAAATTCAAAATCCACTTCCATTAATCATGTTCCCATTATTACATCCAAGAATGAAAGGAAAAATTTAAAAAAATTACGTCCATCATCAGTACATGCCTTGAATAAATTAAATAAAAATAAATATTTTTGAAAATCTCCAAGCAACCCAATCTCTAGTATCCAACGTTATTTGGTATACTTGTAAAAATAATGGTTAGTCCCAACATGACTAATAAGTGGAAAGTTATTTGAAAATGAATAATGACCTAAGTTAAAACTTGATTAAGTTATAAAAATAATCATTTAATTTAATAACTTTAAAAATTAAGTCTCAAATGCAAAATCAAACCCTTCATTAAGTCCAGAGACATCAAAAACATAAAAATTGACTATTTGATCATACAAATTGAAGCTAAAATGGTTAATCTTTGATAAAATGGAATAGAGGGCAAATAATTCCCGCTGTCATCACTAGGCCTTTTTAGCTCATCTTCCTAGAATAGACTTCCTCTGATGTTGGGCCTAGCCCAAGCATGAGCCCAGACAAAAAGTTAAATTGACCAAAGCGGAATTTCTTTTTAATAGAAGTTGCTGCAATTAATACGAAAATTGGTCATCTTTCTGCAAAATTTCCAAGAAGTTTTATTTATTTATTTATTTATTTATTTGCAAAAAATCAAAGTCACTTCAAAGATCCCCAAGATAACTCAGGTTTAGTGCACATATTGTAAAATCATGTGTATTCATTTCCATGCCTGGTACATCATCTCAAAGCTTCTATTTTATCATATGTATATTTATATATCGAATATATATTTTTATTCATAGCAACGTATATGCTGGACATTTTGACATCTTCGTCTAATAACTTTTTCAAAAGCAACCAAATGCATCATTGCTAATGAAAACATGTATAGAGATAAAAACAAAAGTCTCTGAAGTCCAGAACACGCATCCTTTTAGAAATTTAATTCATGCAGACCAACCTGACATGTATATTCACATACATACTCCGCCGTGAAATCAGTTTTTCTATCATGACGTCATATAGGCTGTCAGTTATACGTATTATCCAATATATATTAACCCAAACATGCACAAATTAAAACCATATTTCCCTTAAATATTTGGATATAAATTTCTAAGCATAACAAACCATATAATTTTACATTCCTACAATTTTGTTGGCATATAAAATTATATATGCCAAATGCACTATATAAATATCACTCATATGTTATACGATCGTTGTATATTTAATGAAACTAACCACATTAATTATACCAAAAATATTTAATCTAGGTATAAAATAATTATTTAGAACCCAAAACTAAAATCCAAACAAAAATCTACTTGCCTTACGAAAAAACTCTCCTGCAACCCTAGTCCTCCCAACCTTTGCCTATGGATGCTCTTTACCCAAATCCATCAACTCCCCAAATCCCTTTTTATAAAGGCTTTCGTAGGTTCTTGAAGATGGGAAATAATGATAAAATCTTATCTCTATGCTTGAGTTCTAATTCAACTCATCCTATGAAGGAGAATTTTTATCTTATCCTATCTGGTGGGGCTCACATGTTTGGGGAGACAAAAGTGCAAAAATTAACCTAGAATGTGGTGCTCTCCAACTTGCCGCTTGCATAGGCAGTAAGAGTGATGAAGGAATTGGACTCCAGTTGGGTGTTTTGGATGGGGGCCTGGGGCTTGAGGTTGCTTATGATGGCCATCATAGGGGCAGAAGAGGTTGGTTTTGGCAAGATTTGGAAGCGGCGATCAGTGCCCTTTTGTCTTTTTATATCTATGGAACTGTTTTAATATGCACTCAACATACTAATTGGGACCATTGTGATGCTTGAATGGTGTTTGTTCTTACTATTGCGTTTGGTGTTTGTTCACAGCTTGGATGGGACGAGGATATGGGATAGAAAAAATGTTATTGTGTGTTGAGAACGAGAAAAATTGTATGGGGATTGAGTAGAGTTCTATTGAAAATGGAAAAAGTAAGTTGTTATTTCTTAGAGTAGGAAAAGTTTTTTTTAGGAGCGGAGAGATTCCTCCTCATCCCCACCCCATCTGAGATGTGAATAAACCAGGTCCAAAAGATCCACATTTTGTAAAGAAAGCACTTTGATGTGAGATTTAATTCTATAGAAATATTTGGTATCTTGTTGCACCCTGAAGTTTGCTTTTAGTTCTCCATTCGAGTAGTTGTCTATCTTATGCTTACATGATACCACAATTTTGAATCATTTCAAATCTCTGGTTGGTTGATTTTAGTACTTTTTATCCTTTGTACGCAGTCTTGTTTATTTGATTGGTGTTGCTTGTGAATTTCTGTTTGAGATGAGGTTTGGGATCCTGGATAAATAGATGATCAATATAATAATTAGACTAATCATGACAATAATATTTCACCGACAATCTTTCCTTGGAAAGTTTTCACAGGAATGTTCTCATGAATACATTTTCATGTGGATACAGATTAGGGGTGCAACCTGGGTGGGTTGTACTGGGATTGACGTAAACCTGAACCCAGTGTCAGACCCCATCCCTGCCCCTGGGTTTGGGCTGGGTTCAAATTTAGCCTCCCAATCAGCAATGCACTTGTCGTTTTTTCACATAAAAGATATTGTTATTTTCCTAATATCTCCACGTTAAAGAAATATGGTACACAGAACATTTTTTATTCCATTTATCCAGATTTTTTTCTATTACCGTAGCACTCCATACAGTTGTTTACGAAGTATTCAGTGCTATCAATGCAAAGGATGCTCATATATATAGGTAATAATGAAATTAATGCTATTGATTTATACGACTGCATTGAGTTTCTATTGATTTTACTGCATGATTCCATCCTCTGATGTTGGATTTACCGAATGATTGCTAGCAGTGTTATTTTTTTCCTGGCATGAATTCATTTACTATCAATAGCATTAATTGGACGGCGAATTTATCTTAGTGCCAAGCTATCATTTGAGCCAGATGAGTATATCCCATTTGAGTGTAAATGAAATCTGGTTCACGGGCCACAACAATTTGGTTGCCATCACATTTAAAACCATCAATTTTTAAGAAAGATCCTAGTCAAAAGAGCATCCACCAATGGAACTCATGAATTTTAGTGATTTAATGATTCAAATGGCTACAGTCCTGTTCTTTCCAGCTAAATGAAGAACAACAGCTCAGCTGTAAAATGACAGGCAAGGGGCAAGCACATAAAATTGAAGGCGACAACATTGGGAGACGCCTAAGAGCATAAAACATGCCCTGTATAAGCTGTTAATCTCCACACTTGAAATGGGAGGCATAAAACTAAGTCAGGTTGAAGCCATGACTAATTTTAAAAGCACCGAAATTCAGACCTGCAGTTTCTCCAGGGTTGAATTGGTTGGGTTTGGTTTATATCTGACCTAGGTTGCCATCCTCCCCCCTCCCTCTCTTTCTGTGTTGCCTTGGCTGTTGTTTTGGAAACTGTGGTAAAGTTTGTATTGAGTTGTATTATAAATTGCAAAAAAGTATATTAGGATGATCATATTTTTCTCACTTGCATTTCTTGTTCTATTAAATTCAATGATCACATTTCTTTAGACGTCCAGGATTTTATTGTGATTAATTCTGTGTCTTTCTTCAGCTTGGTCTAGTTATTGATCTTACAAATACTTCTCGCTATTATTCACCTTCGGAATGGACAAGGCAAGGTGTTAAGCATTTTAAGGTGAGATAAGAGAATTCAATCCCCTTCACCAAGTGGTTCATCGGAGGCATTTTTCAGTTATGGTTAACTGTAAATTCTTACTTCAAAAGTCTCTTGTTGTAGATTGCATGCAAGGGGCGTGATGCTGTACCTGACAATGAGTCGGTGAATAATTTTGTCTACGAGGTCAGTCTTGTTATTCAGCTTCCTAATGCTGACATTGAAAGAGGAAAGTTTAGACTTTCTACATGAATGCTTATTGCCTGTTTGAGATAGATGTTTTAAGGGTTTTAATCTTAGCAACTTTTGTGTTATGCCTTTATCATGAATTTCGTACTTTCCATGGCTACTGTGATGATGCAAAGGCTCCGTTTTGGAATATTCCTTTTACATTAGGAAATGATAAATGTTTAAGCAAGTTAACAGATGTTTAAAAAAATAAATCATTGCCGATTCGTTGCTTTCTTTCTGTTGTTTGGTTTTCCCCACTCTCTTGGCTTTGGCTTTATTTACATGGTCATAGCTCATGATTGATGGTTAGGCATTCTGTTTCTCCCATTTTATTTCAGGTCCTACAGTTTTTGTCCAACCAAAAACACTCACCGAGATACGTTCTTGTACATTGTACGCATGGACACAATCGTACGGGTTTTATGATCATTCATTATCTTATTCGTTCTCATCATGTTTCTGTCACAAAGGTATACTAGGTGCTTTGAATATTTCTCTCTATGTGTTTAATTTTAGGTTGTTTAAATGTACCCCCACCATGTTGGAATTTTATTGGTTTATTATGGGGCAGGCACTACAAATTTTTGCCCATGCACGGCCACCAGGAATTTATAAGGAGGAATACATAGATGCATTATACAAGTTTTACCATGAGAAGAGGCCTGAGATAGTCACTTGTCCCCCCACCCCAGAGTGGAAGAGATCTTGCGATCTTGATCTGAATGGGAATGCTGAGGATGATGAGGATAAGGATGGTCTTGTGGCTGGTACTTCACCCGTAAGTGTTTTCTCAGTAAGAATTAATTATTATTAGTAGTAGTATATAGAAACCGCTTTTAGCTTCTTGCTTTAAGGTTTTTTCTTAATCATTGCCATAAATCGACTATATTGTTGTCAACAGATGAAAATTATTGTTAAAAAGGAAAATATCACTTTTTTCGTGTTTAAGAAAAATCAAATAATCATCTTCCAAGCATCCATTTTGGAGCTTTGTTGTAAAGAATGGAATAGATAATGTTAACATTGAAGAAAAATGAAAATTTGCATACTCAGAGGATCAGAGCCATCAAATCATCAATCTGATTTGGATTTGGATTTTTAGCTTCCCAGTATGTACAACAAAAATTTAATTGCTACTAATATTACAATAAAAATGCAATGAGTAGTACATTGAAAGTGGGACTGAAATTTTCCCTTAATCTTCTCATTTTTGAATATGCTTTTTCATTTAGCGATAATGATGTATCACTTGGACTAATTATTTTATCTTTAAGTTATAGACTTCAAATATTATGGGACTATCCCTTCCCTGGACTTAGGCCACAGGTATCTAGCAGTATTCATCAGATGCGGCCTTGTTTCGCCAGGTCAAAACTTTCATGTCCTTCCCAGTAATAAAATAAAAGTTTGTTATGACTTGGCATTGGCATTTTTGGAAAGGAGAAAGTGCGTAGTGGCTCAACTAGGTAATTTAATGAAGATTAAAATAGAGCAGCCAAAAAAGAATGATGGCTTTAAAAAGAACAGGATTGAAGGTTAGAAAAACACTTACTTGTCCAGAAAAAAAATTTTCTTTTCCTGAGTGAAAAGATAGTTTATGATTTTTATATATAAGGGTTGTGTTGTAGAAAAGAGAGTTGGCTAGTTAGGTAATAGCTTGTTTAGGTTGGGAATACACTGATTGATGTAGAACTCAAGTAGCTATTAGACTCATTCTAAAACTAGATTTGTCTTCTTCAAAATGATGCAGAACCATTCAGACTCAGGACAAGTTTCTTCAAGCCAAGGAGAATGATGTAAAAAAAAATAGTAATTAGGCCTATTTTAATTGGACTTGTCTTAATTTTGGTTTGTCTCCCTCAACATGATACAAAACCATTCAGGCTCAAGGATGAGTTTCTTCAAACTGAAGAGAATGATGTAGAGCACAAGAGGTGATTATGCTTGTTTTAGTTAGGCCTGGTTTAAAATTAGGTTTGTCTTCCTCAACATGATGCAGTACCATTCAAACTCGAGGATGAGTTTCTTCAAGTTGAGGAGAACGACGTCGCACACAAGTAGCGAGACTTGGTTTAATTAGCCGGCTTTGAAATTAGGTTTGTCTTCCTCAATATGATGCAGGACCATCCAAACTCGAGGATGGATTTCTTCTAGTCGAGGAGAATGATATCAAACACAAGTAACGATCAGGCTTTTTTACTTAGGCCTATTTTAAAATTAAGGGTGTGTTTGAGAAGTGATAAAACTTTTGATGAAAAGTTTTTTGTGTAAAAGTTTTTGAAATGGAAGAAAATGATGTGATATGATAAGGGTAAGGATGAATAAAGAGAATAAAGTTAAAACAGATTGATTAAATGTATAAGTAGTTGTGTATAAATGATTGAAAAGTAGGGTAGTTGTATGGGAAGAAGTGAAAAAATAATTAAAAAAAGATAGCTATGGAGAATGAAAAGTTTTAGATTGTAGTTTGAAATGCTTTTGGTGTAAATAAACATCCCCTTAGTTTAGAGATTAAAAAAAAAAATTGATGTAATTGTTATTTTATTATTTAGGGTTTGTTTGGGCTAGTTCTTATCCTAGTAGTATTTGATTTACTTGGGTAGACAGTCATTGTAGGTCCACTAGAAGAATTCAGATTGCATTAGCATTGACTTAGAATTGCATAAAGTTTTTTCCTTTCTTATAATAGATGTGTTGTCTTAGGCTTTTATAGACATCAGATTCAATTGAATCAAAAGTTTCTTGCTGCTTAATTTTCCTCTATTCTTCCCTAAGTTCGAGTTGGTTTCTTCTCTTCATCTCTTCTCATTCCCTTGGGAGGATCCTTCCTCTTCCTTCTATTTTTTCATGCTGCTATGCGCTATCACCATGTCCATTTTTCATTCTAGATTCACAAAAACCAAATGGGCACTCAGGGTAAATGTGAGCTAGACACTTATTCTGCATATTTCCTAGTGATTGTATTGTGCATACTGCCAAATTGTTATAATTTTGAATATGTTTTTTTCTTAGCATTGGGAGGTTTCTTTCATTGTTAATATACATCTTTTTCATTCTATTGTTTCAGGAGCTTGTAGCTTTCTAGAGCATTTATAATTAAATTAATCTCAAGGCTTCCTTAATATTTAGGGAAATTTTGTTTTAAAGCTGTATAATGTGCCTACATGAAAAAATATTTTATTTGTTGCCAGGACGAGCTGATGGAAAATAAAGTGATGACAAATGATGATGTACTGGGAGATGCAATACCTTATTATCAGCAAGATTACTTCCGAAAGTTCTGCTATCGTGCACTTAAGTGGCCTGCTGGGGTGAGGACCTAATCCTACACATTTATGGCATCCAGGGCATGGGAATTGTTTTCTGCATCTTTGCTTTATCATAATTTCGTTAATTTTATTTACTCTTGCTGCCATCTTGATTTTTGTCTCTCTCTTTGTGATCTTCCAGATAAGTGTACATATGGTAAGATTATTTATCTTGAAGACTATTTTGATATGATGCCTTGACAAGTTTTCTCTTACTTGATTTTCAGAATAAAGGCTACTCACAGTTTCTTGGATCACACCCTGTTTCTCTAAACAGGTTATTTTTATTACTCCCCTTTTTGCACCCAGAGACAAAAAATTAAAAAAATAAAAATTTCTTTATTGGTATATTTTGGTTTAATGCTTTTAGTAGAGGGGTCATGATTCCATCTAATATCTTTTTTTAAGTTTTCTTACAAGAGAAACATTGAATTTCCACCTTCTCTGTGCATTTTAATTAACTTTTTTACCTGCATTCGAGCATTTATGATTCTGTCTGTGCTTGAATTCTGCTGTGTAATTATTTTCACTAGTGTAAACTGGACAATTTGTATCTTCATATCTGTCTCTATATTTATTGGATTTGAAATCCATTATGGTCAATCCTCCAGCTATGAAATTGGAATTAATTTTTCGGAACATTTATCTCATGATCCAGGAAAGTACTTTGCACGTTTGTCTCATTGTCAGGGGCGTAGCTCAATTAGTTACTCTTGAAGTTTCATTATATGGTTTATCTCATGAGTCTCTTATCATTAAAAATGAAGGATCAATCTAGTTTTCTCCCACTCATCTTACATTGTCTCTGAGGATCATTCATGTTCATGCTAATTTCTATGACAATAAATTATTATATAGTTTGATTCAAAACTACAATCTGATGGGAATTATATTCTTAGTTTATACATTTAAACCGGTTACTATGATTCAAATTGTTTGATTATAATTACCATTCAATATTCAACTGATGTTAATTTATTTGGGAAGCGTGACTTTGTTAAAGTCTATAATAAGTTGTTGGGAATCTTATGCAGTTATAATTTAAAACTAAGTATGCAGAACTATATTTTGGGATTTTCAAACTTGTTAAATGTATATACAGTTCTTTGAACATTTTCATTGGGAAATTAGATTGTTTTTTAATGTCTTCCCAATGATCCTCCCAAGATTAGTATTGTTATTCAGTATTTCTGATGTATTTTCGCTGTGTGTGTGTGTGCATGCATGTGGGACAGTGCTATAATATGCCACTTCTATATATTATACATTTTGATTTTTATATTCACTCTCAAAAGATGCTAAATTTTTTGAAAATATAAGTTTCCAGTCAAAGTGTTTTTTGGCAACGTGATAAAGAAATGGTGTTAAACAAAGTAAATGGTTCAGACTTGGGGAAAAAAAATTAAAATAAACAGGTGCAATCTGGTCTTATTGAATCATTGCCCATATTATGAGATAACCATGACAATAATTCATCCTTCCAGGATCCATGTATTGGGAAATTGAAATGCAACTTGTTGAATGTGCTGACTGATTGTAGTTGTTGAGGAAGGATGGTACCTATACCGCCATTAAATAGATGTGATGAGCACATCAAAATAAAGTTAGAACATATAAGATAACCGTGATAATAATTCATATTTCATGGATGCAAATACTGGGATGTTGCAACAAATTCCGAATTTATTGGTCAGAAGAGGATGTCAAGTTGGGAGGACTGACTGGGGAAGAGCATTGGACATGAATGCATTCAAGCCTCAGGGTGGACAATAATGATGAATTCACATGCTTTTCCTTTTAATAATGTTCATGGGAATTTTAGTAATGAAAAATTGAAATTTTAATTTTTGAGCTACAAAACTTCAGGGGTATGGGTCATTGCATCATGAAACAAGTACATGCTTTAAGGCCCTTGCACAAGGAAATTGTTGCTAAAATATGGCACATTTATCCTAGTTAACTCCTTTTTTCCTGTGAATGTTTGATGCTTGTAGTTTAATTGCAGTATCCTTTGTTTTGAATCTGGTCTGTTTGTTATTTGAATCCATGATCTCCAATGAGTTTAACACCGTATATATTTGTCTAGTTGGCCCATCATACTGTAATTTTGTCTTAAATTTCTGATGTCTGCTTAATTCATGACATTGGCATCCTTAACCATATATTTATATTTCCTTTCCCTGAATTGTATGAAATTTTTACTTGTTTTTTTCCTGTACTTGTTTGTAATTTAGGGAGAACTTGCAACTCTTGAGACAGAGGTATTATTATGCTACATGGAAAGCTGATGGAACTCGATACATGATGCTTATAACTTCAGAGGGATGTTATTTGATTGATAGAAATTTCAACTTCAGGAGGGTTCAGATGCGATTTCCTATGAAACCTACAAATGAGGTTCATTCTACTTCTGCTAGGGTTTATGTTTGTTCAACCTCCTGACTTCTTCTGTAGTTCTATTAGGTTTTATGTTGTTCAACCATCTGAAATATATATATTTTTCGCCTCGAAGCTATTAATGTTCTTTATTTTTCTTCTCAAATATTAGCTGTGTTTCTCATTTTTTCTCTTTATTTTCTTCTCACACACTAATTATGTTCTTACCTTCTATATCTTTTTTTGTTTAAATTTCTTTAAGGGTCATCATAGTGATCGGACTCATGACTTAACATTACTTGATGGCGAGATGGTGATTGACACAATGCCAACAACACAAATGCAGGAAAGAAGATACCTTATCTATGATCTAATGGCAATCAATTCTCAGTCTATCGTAGAGGTCTGATCTGCAAAAATGAAATTTGTTCTCTTACCAATTTTGTTATTATAGCTGTTTCAGAGTTTCTAATATTTTGTTCCTCCTGCTAGATCGTGTGTGTGTGTGTGTGTGTGCATGTATATTGCATTTCTACGTATGGAACCAAACCCTTCCATTGGGGCCCACTTAATGCTTATATGAAATATTTTCCACTCATTACATCTGAAATTTTGTCTAATTAGGAAACTGATTTTCATACCAATCAGAGGTGCTCATGAGTCCCATCTAATAAAAGTGTAAAATCAGTGTACTAATTTAAAAGCTGTTAATTTAACATTTAAACTTCTAAAATGTTCTTGCTGTGTTGATGAATGATTTTATAAATTATTATAAGATTCTAACATGTCCATGAAAGGATCTAAGTGTCTTTCATAATTTACACATTATTATATATATATTTAAAGCAGGTATGGCCCTGCAAAACTCTGATTACTATGATTTTTGTTGTCATGATGTGCCAAACAATGTTCTAGAATATGACCAGTTGGATATCAATTTCATAGTCAGCGGTGGGCCCCAGGTGGAGAGGTAGAATTTATGGAACCGGTTACATAGGATTGGGACACAACATGTAAATCCTTTCCCTTCTTTGCTGTGTTTTTGTACTAGTCTGACTAGAACTGTTGTTAACAACTGAGGAACTTGAAAAGGAAGCTAAAGGTAAGAAAAATATCTAAAATCAATAAGAATGGTGCAATGGGATCTAACCCTACTTAGGTAAGAAACAATTGATGATTCAGATGACTTTGATTAAAGCCATCTGAGATTACGGATAACTCCAAGACAAGTACTAAAGTAGATTCAAAAATTGGTCTAGTCTTTGTGGCTGGAGGTCGCAGGTTCAGCATCTTTGTTAAACAAGGACTGTGTACATGGACATTCCTCCCCTGACCCATGTATTATTGGAGCTCTATGCATTGGCTCAGCTTTTTTATTTTTCAACAAGCAACTTATCTATACACATGGAGACCTGGTCCTATGCAACCTATATAGATAATATCTTATTGTTCCCTTTAGTTTGTAATAATATCTTATTGTTCCTTTTAGTTTCTAACCTTGTATATTTTCAAAATAATTTTTATTTTGACATTTTACTAATTCTTGCATCCCCGCGAAATTTAAGATACTTCCAACTCTTTTAAAAATTTTGATATACATTACTCAATGGTTTTTTGAGCAACCATTTAAGCAAATAATGGAAGTTGAAGGGCATGAACCCTACTTATCGATCAGTTAATTATCAATTTTTAAAGATGATTTTAATATTTGAATTTGTTAACAATTTGAATAGTCCAGCTTGCTCCAATGCACCCGGATGCACTGAGCTTTGGTGCACTTGAGTGCAGAAACCTTTTTTTTTTTTTTTTTTTGAAATTTTTTTTATACAACCGTTAATGTAGGTCTATTTAACATGTATATCAATTTTTACCATTTTTGGAGACTTTTAGATTTTTTTATTTTTTAAAATCAGTGGCATTTTCATAATTTATGAATTACAAAAAATGCCACTGATTTAAAAAAAATCAAAAAAATATTTAAGTTTTAAAAATGGTAAAAATTGATACACATGTTAAATACATCTAGATTAACAATTATATAAGACAATTCAAAAAAAATAAAAAAAATAAGGTGAAATGCTCCTGGGTGCATTCAGTCGGCACCAAAATTTGAGTATCTCATCTAATACCAAATGCATACACTTCTCTCATGCTACTACATTTAAATATTTTCACAAGGTCACTAATTTGTTGCCAGTTTTCAGATGTCCTCCTCTGTAAACAAATAACTTATGTCAAGTGCTGCTTATAGATTTTATATTGCTTAAAAGGGTTTAGAGAAACATTTAATATAACTTATCCACAAGCATTGGCAATATTTATTCAAACACAATTCTTACACGTGAATCTCCCAGTCTATAAGACAGTACTGAATAAATCTTATATTTGGCTTGTGTAACAACTTTTCTATTTAAGGTGTGTTTGGGAAGTAATAAAATTTTTAATGGAAAGTTTTTGGCGTAAAAAGTGTTTGTAATAAGAGAAAAATGATGTGATAATAGGGATAATAATGAGAAGCAAAGAGAATAAAGTTAAAATAGATAAATTAAATTATAAATAGTTGTGTAGAAATGATTGAAAAGTAGGCTAGTTGTATAGGAAGAAGTGAAAAAATAATTAAAAAATAGGACAATTGTGGAGAGTTAAAGGTTTTAATAGAATCCAAACACACCCTTACTAAATGGCCAATGTTAGATCTAAATTGCTAAAACATGTTTCATATATATTTTAATTTGGTCTCGAAGATCTGAAATTACTTATAAGAAGATATGCCTGGAAAAATATTACATAAAAATAGAAATTATTTATTGTTTTATCTATCCAGTGGAAAAAATGCCAAATTACTTACAAGAAAGACATACCAAGAGAAGTAATAAAGTTAAGAGAGGAAATATTTTAACCCTTTATTCCATTTCAGAAAGAATATTGTTTGTCATTATCTTGCTAGTTTCATTATATTAGCAATTTTTCCTGTATTATACTAATATGATTGAAAATATGTGAAATTAGAGAGGAAGATTAGATATATGTTTACATGCTCACACTGTTTGCTTTCCTGCTTCTTTTTTTTTTTCGCCTTGTTTGGTTGGAGGTTCTTGAGGAATCTTCATATTAGCCTGCATATCTATGGGCATATTTTGAATAATTAGCCTGTGGGCTTAAATATATTATTTATTACCTATATTAGATTTAATAGAAGTTTCTGACTGATAACGATACACTGAAAAATCCTTTGGCTAGTTGAATGGTTGTCATGTTCAGAAAGGCCTGGAGATGCCTTATTTTTCCTCTTTCATATGACCTATTCATGGGATGCACCTTGTTTGTACTTCATCTCATGCCCCGTATTTACTTCTCATTTGAGCAATGCTAAACCAGCCATCTCCATCTGTTATACAGTAAAAGAAAAGATTGTAGTTACCCTAATTTACTTAGGATTGTAATAGGAAGTATTTTTCTCTTGAATGGTGCATAAAACAATCTGATTTGGTTTCTTGTGATGGGATGAAGAAGCATGATATTCTAAATTGCAATATAAATTGGGAGTTTTCAATTACAGTTGGCTTGGAACTTTGGATGATATAGTTCTAAGAGATGGCATTTGAAGTGTCTTCCAGAAAACTATGGCCTACAGACTTCCTTGTCGGGTATAGGATGGATTGCCTCTATTGCCATGTCTGGGACGGCTGCGGAAAGACAATATTTGGTAATTGCAATCCACCTATAGTTTAAGGAAAGCGTAAGAAGGTAACAGGAATTAGGATTCTCCATGGAAAACGAAATCACCTCAATTTTTAATCATTCCACCATTCTCTTATGGTTGAAATCACCTCAATTCTTGGAACCACAAATAGTTGCTTTTTATCTGCTCTTATTAAGTCTCTATGTATTACCTATGTTTTTGGAATTTCGAAACAATGAGATGTGTCTGTTAATTTTTGCTCATGTGTCCTAGGCTCCTAGCAGTATAGGTGTATCTGAAAATCTTCTGAAATCTGTTATAGGTAATAAGTAAAACCTTTTACTTTGAAGACTAATTTGAAAGGGCTTCATCATATGTGACTGGTCACATATTAACCCCTTTGATCGCTGCTGTTAGCTCGTGGATTGGGCAGGAGAGCTATGGGTCGTTGGATCATCTAGGCAAATGTGAAGGAAAAGCCCTCTGCACTCACCAACCTCCTCCCCTCTCTCCTCTCCCTGCATCTGCCTGCATGGCATCTTTCTGTCTCTCTCTCTCTCTCTCTCTCTCTCTCTCTCTCTCACATGCACACATGCCCCATTGTCATTTTCCTCTTCCCCTCCCTCTGATTTCTCCATTTCAATTGATTTTGCATCTTGATTTCTCTCGTACTTTCTATTTTACACCTCAATTCCTGTCTTCCTCCCCATCACCGCACCCCAAGCCCCAAGGTCATCTTCCCTGACCTTGATCGCATTATCCCTCCTGATTCAGAAAGCCACTGCTTGCATCACTTGCAGACTGAATAACTATCTTCAGTCTTTATTATTCTTTCCTTCTTTCTGTAGGCCTAAAATGGTGCCTCAAATCTAAATTGATTTTTCTGCTGTTTTCTCCAAACCCTATGATGTCATTCTCAACTGCCATCTTTTTTATCCTCTCACCCCCAATCTCTTTTAAGTGATGAAAATTCTAGAATCTCATTTGAATTGGCCGGGATCTAGATTGTAATGGATTCAGGTTTTTTGTTTTTAACTTTAATTAAATTTTTGATTTTGAGATTCGAGCATTACAACACTATAGTTGGAGATGGAAGAGGGCCAGGGGAGGGAAATAGGATTGGGGTCATGCTATCAGTGAGGGGTCAAGCATGAGGAAGGAGGGGTGTGGGATGCTGGGCAATCAAGAGGGCTGGGGACGAGACAGAAGTCTGAAATGGGTGGGGAGCAATGATTCATCCATCAGTGGGGTCTTTCATTCTCCATCCTGTAATTTCTGAATCAAATGGCTTCAGTTTTGTCCGCACAAAGCGGACAGCCAGTATTTTTGGCTGCATGGTTCTCCGTATGAGACCAGCCACATGATCAGGACCAAATTTGAAATTAGCCAACGGTATATAGCTGAGCGCAAAAAGTATTGCTTTTTCTTTTTCTTTTCTCTGTAATGTGCATCGTGCTTTCAATATTTTCTTCATGGACTCCTGACTGTTTTGTCTGTGGGAAACTAAAAGGTTTGCTATTGAAATTCTGTTGCAGTTACCCTTCTCTGAAAGATGGAAGCTAATTGAGAAAGAAGTGATTGAGCCTCGGAATTATGAACGGTCCTATATTCATCAGAGTGGAAATCCACATTACAGATATGATATGGAACCTTTCCGAGTATGCAAACTAAGAGCAATATACGTATTTCATGATGGTAGTTTTCTATTGATAAATAGGACAGAACTCATTTATGAGAGTTCTTTCTTTTATTAATTTTCTTAGGATTGATCAGGTCAGGAGGAAGGATTTCTGGTTACTGTCTACTGTTGATAAGCTTCTAATGGAATTCATTCCAAAACTTTCACACGAAGCGGATGGTCTTATTTTTCAGGTGCATCCTGATTCAAATGAAAATTAGTTGCCACGCATGCATTTCGCCATAATCATTGGTAGGGAAGTAGATCTGAACACGAAGACACACACACACACAAACAAAAAAAGAAAAAGAAAAGAAAAGAAATAATCGCATACATAGGCATTGAGTGCAAGAATCATGCAGCTGATTGCGCTTAGTGGTTAAGCATTGGACAATGCTGAGGAAGTGTCTTTTCAGATGAAAGTTGTTAAACAGAGTGAAAATACAGTATATGAAACATTCCTTAGATTCATCTGGATTTTTTACATGGTGGGTAACTGCTAGAGATGCATGCATTATATATAACCTAAGGATGATTGCTGATTTTTTTTTTTTTTTTTTTTGAAAAAAAAAACTTTCTTTTTATAGGGATGGGATGATCCATATGTTCCCAAAACCCATGAAGGGCTTCTGAAGTGGAAGTATGCTGAGATGAACTCAGTTGATTTCCTCTTCGAGGTTTTAATCTTAAACTATTATTTTCTCTTTTAACCTGTCCCTATACAGTTAATGATGTAGATTAAGAAAGCTTATCCTGACAGGTGGACGATGATTCTAATCAGCACCTTTATCTTTTTGAAAGAGGAAAAAAGAAACAATTGGATGGGAATCGAGTTACTTTTAAAGGCAAATATTGTTCTCCTCTCTCCATTTTCTCTCAAAATGTTCCTTAATGTGCTAACAATCATTGGCTTGTGGTGCCCATGCTGTGCCATGATAGCAATACAAAATTTCATCTCCTGAAGGCTGTGAACCATGAATTACAGGTGTCTCAGACTTCTCATCCTATTCAGGGAAGATTATTGAGTGTGGTTGGGACCGAGAGGAACAATCATGGGTGTTTATGCGAATTAGGACAGACAAAGCAACGCCAAACGAGTTCAATACGTATATTAAGGTAATCTGTCTTTTGATGAATTTCACTTCTTTCCATGCCGGGATATTGGGGCATGCTACCATTGTGTTTAGAAATGGACCTGATGTCGAATCTGGGATGCTACCATTTTTTCATAAATGAACCTGATGTTGAACTAGGGAAGCACCTGGTTCAGTTTGAAACTGGTTGGACCAGTTCATCCATCGGGTCCAATTAGATGGGCTTGGACCAGTCAAAATATTTTATCTGAATAGGGTTATTTGCACTCATGGGAGCTCAAAGGCAAAATAATTGCATTTATGTGGACTGGTTTTTTAATTTTGCATTCATGTCGACTTTGCTAAGTAGAACCTAATGGCCTTTAAATATCCCCGACTCCTGAAGGAGGTTTTTTGTCTGATTGTGTGTGTGTTGTTTGGATAGAAGACTCCTCAATGAGGGTTTGAGTTCACAGTGGAGTCTTTTATTTAACAGCCATTAGAACTTAAAAAATATTTTAAAAATTGTTGGCATGGACGCACGCACACGCACATGCACAAAAGATGGTATCCATGCAATTATTATACTGAGTTTCCATGAACGCAAATAACCCATCCGAACACTTGAAAATGCAAGTCAGAATATCCAACCACGTTGTTGATCTAGAGTTATACTTTCTTTATTTCTGGGCTACCCCATGTTGATAAAATAAAATTAGAAAACCTGAAATTTCCATGTTGGACTAGCCAGGATCTGATTCCCTTGTTAACTATTTGGATTGGCCATTCCAGTTGGGTTTTTGATAGCATTGCATGCTTACTAATTCAGTTCCTGTGGCAATGAAGGTAATGAGAAGTATCAAAGATAACATAACAGAGGAAGTTCTGCTTAAAGAGATTCACGAGATCATCTGCCTTCCAATGTACGCTGATAGGACTCGCATTGACAAAGCGCACATGCGGCAGCACCATGCGAACCGCCGCAAGTGAGGATTCCAGTGCGCGATCCTCAAGCACTCACAGATAAACCATTTTCACAGGTTAGATGTGGATGAGGCTGGAATTTAGCATCATGGGATACATTGCGAGTTTGTTCTTGTAATGACAACTGTATATGCCAGATCCATGCATCTTATAGGTTTCCAGTAGTTTGTAAGTCATGCGTTGGATGGGAGGTTATTCTGCCATCAGCTATAATATTTCATGCCCAGATGTCTCATGCCCTCAATATTTTGTATTCATTATCTGTAAGATTAAGGTATCAACGTTTAGAATTTTTCTTTCTTCACAAAGCACAAGTGCAGCATCTTCTTTTCCTTGTCATGCAATTCAAAAATATTGGGTGAGCTTTGTCTCCATACAATTCAAATTGAATAACCTCTCAACCCAGGTTAAGCCCGGTAAGCCAAGTTGGATGACTTTTTTAAAGTTTGATCAAGCCCATAGGCCCCCATTTACGTCGAGTCTAATTAAAAATCATCAATGTTTCTTTTCAGGCAAAGTTCGTTAACATGTATGATAAACAGCAGCAACGCTTAATGAAGATAACGGATTGCGATCTCCTGTACTGAGGTGCACTGAGCTTCAGTGCAACAGGGTGCATTAAAAAACCTTTTTTTTTTTATAAAAGTGTTAATCTAACTGTGTATATTAATTTTTACCATTTTTGGAATATTAAAATTACCTAAAATGCCACTGATTTTCAAAAATCAAAAATAAATATCTAAAATTCTTCAAAATTGGTAACAATTGGTACACATGTTAAATACACTTAAATTAATACATGCATAAAAAAAATTTTAAAAAAATTTAAAAAATAGGTTAAAATGGGTTTAATGCACCCGAGTGCAGGAAATCGCGATCCGAAGATAACAGATCACGATGATTAAGTATGAAAAGTTGTGGAATGGGAAGAGATTGGTTGTGAATTCATTGATGAAATCAAACTAAAATTTTTCAATTTAAAACTTTTCTTTCTCCACCAATATTTTATTTTTTCATCATTTTTTCACATTTGTTCTTACAAGTTACTTTTTAATCATTTCTTCGCTAATATGATTAATTAATTTTTTTTAATTTTATTCTCTTTACTCATAATTATTTTTATTATGTTATATAATTTTCTTTCCTTTCAAAAATTTTCATTTAAAAGTTTTGTCACTTCGCATAAAATAAGAAATCCTAAGGTTGCTTTTTGTTGTGCAATTTATTGCATAAATTGTCGAGCAAATGCGAAACAAATGGAAATATGATTGGATGCAGATTTGAGGCAAAATGTAAACACGAAGTTGTATGGATTACGTAAAAGCAGTTCCTTGAAACCCTCTTTACGTTTTAATATTAATTGATGTGAAATTTAATTGAATGCATTTTATTCAACGTCATTAGTTTAGATAAGAAATTAAATGTGGATGCGCCACATTTACTTAAAAATAGATATATTTATGTGTCAGTTAGGAAAATGTTTAAATGTATTCCATATGAGAATGTAATTATAGTTTGTAAATTCATATATCCATATAATAATGATATTTTAGATTGTTTAAATATTGAAAATACTACTTTAAAATTAGTATCTTGCTTTGAACCATTTATTAAGTTGATTTTACGTATTTGTAGATGAGTCATCTATAATGATACTAGATAAATGGAAGCATCTTTAGGATAATGTAAATGATATTAAATTTAAAAGATTGATGGAATTTTTCATCACCCTTGGAGAGTTGAGACATAAAAAATGAAGAAAGTTACACAAAAAAAATTTATAGAAGCATTAGTTGTAACACCATCAAAGACATGCTTAGATGGAGTGATAAATGTTCAATAAGGATGAGAATAAACAGATTACAGATATTTTTGGGGCTGGTGCAAAGTCTATTATAGATTATAAAATCTTCAGAGATGTGATTTCTTTGGATACAATATGTAGATTGAACAGTTATGACAAAATACTTACTCCTTTTCTCGCAGTAAATTATCATAAACAAGCATCTTTGGAGTAGCCTTATGATATGATAAATCAGCAGAAGGACAGAATTATTTCAATGGTTACATGAAGCATTTTTCAATTGCCGTGAACGGAAAGCAACCGGTTTACATTCTGACAAATCGAACCAGATGCCTCTCATTGACTATGAGTGTATGACGCATCTTTCCAAATGCAGCGAAGCAGCTCACTACCTCAACTGCGGTGGGACTCTGCTTGAAAGGTTTTAGTCGGCACCTAGGTGCATTGACTATCAATTCACCCGGGTGTACTTCATCCAGTTTTTTAAAAAAAATTAAATTTTTTTTTACACAACTGTTAATCTAAGTGTATTTAACATGTGTATTAATTTTTACCATTTTTAAAGATTTTTACGTATTTAATTTTAAAAATCCGAAAAAAATATCTAAAAATCTGCAAAAATGATAAAATTAATACACGTGTTAAATACACTTAGATGAACGATTGTGTAAGAAACTTTTCAAAAAATATTAAAAAATAAGTATATGCACCCAGATACATTGAACCCAAGTGCATAGGACTGGAGTCCGTGCTTGAATATATCACTAATATTTGACAGCTTTGTGCAATAAGCCCAATGCATGAAAGGGATGGAATGAAAAGATTCGAGGGAAGGGCTTTACTAGAAAATGAGAAATGATATTAGAATTGAAAAAAGAGAAGCGGTCCTGTTAGCCTAGGCTACTAGATGTCTCTCTTAGCCCACCTCAAAAAACTATTTATAATATTGATTTTTATTTTTTTCATCCAACACTTGTTTATCTAAGTGTATTTAATATATAAATCAAGTTTTACTATTTTTAGATATATGTATATATTTTTTAAATATTTTTAAAGATATGGGTATTTTAAATGCGTAAATACACAGATGTTTAAAAATTTCAAAAAATACATACACATATTTAAAAATGATAAAACTTAGTTTATATATTAAATATACTTGGATAAACAAGTCTATGAAAAAAGGACGGAAAAAATATTGTAAATGAGTTTTTCGATGTGATCACATAAATATAATAAGTAATATATATGATATGAGTTTGAGTCATTCAATTTTTGGAATAAATGAATTTGTAAGTCATGAAGAAGATATTTTTTTATATATGTAATAGAATTTGAGTTATGTTTGATGAGGATGATTTCTTGTCATCTATCTTAAACGGGTTAAGATTTTGTATAAATTAGTCTATGTGATGAGATTTTTGTTAATAAACTTGTTATATATGCGTAAGAAGATCTCGTGCCCTTTATATGAGTTATTTAAATGCAATATATACAAAATGTATAAGACTAATTAAGAATATTTTATTTACAGAATGATTAAAAGACTAAGATAGCTTATATAGTTTATGAGTTTTCAAATTGATCTATGTTTATAAAAGATTATTTTTGAGCATTTGGGCTTATGAAATCTAATTTTATGATGCATTCAAGATGAACTCCATATTCGAAAGTCTAGAGTAAGATTCGATGTTTGATCAAGTGTAGGATGAATTATATTGAAATAAGAATTTCAAGCAAAGAAATGCTGGAATTTCTTATTAAAGGCCAATAGAAAAGCGGCAAGTAGGAAATAAATAGGCATGTAGATTGACATGCTTGATGATGAAAATGATATGTTTAGATATTGTTTCCTATTGATTATGCTAGGAAGGGGTAAAGAAAAGATGGAGGGAAGCTAAAGAAAAAAAATAAGCAAGCTACTCAAGATTCTTTTTGTTCAAAAGAATTTTATGGTAAGAAAAATTTGTTCTTGTCTTTTTATTCAAGAAAGGTTATTTGCTAATGAGTTTGTTTTATTTAAATATTTTTTAAAATTGATATGCATTATAAATGTATTTAGGGATGACCATTAACCTAGGCATGGCTTTTACGAAAAAAACAATGTGTGCTTGAAATATATTTTTATAACTTGATTTCCATATAGAAACCCCGTTATCATGTTTAGTTGCCGAAACTCAATTCATGCCTTAAATGCATATGATGCACGTGTGAATGAAACTCGTGCATAGAAAGTGAATTAAGGAGGCTTTGTCAAGGTTGTAATTAGACAGGTAGTCCGTCTTTGATGTGGCTTGGTCTGTACGTTCAACATATGGGTGAGTGATGACTTGATAAATATCATCAGCAAAATGAGAAATAAGTCATTGAATAATGTATGTGTGTGCATTCATCTCATTATCGTACATGAATAATGAGATTTTAAGAATTTATGATTTCAGTTAATGCCACAGATTTTGAAAATTATTTATTTATAAATGCTTGTTTAATGAGTATTTTATACTTATTATTTTCAACTAATCAGTGAGTGCAAACAATGAAAAACTTTCGCTTGTATAAGCAATGATTTATACTTATTGTTTTCAACTAATCGGTGATGAAAAGCTTCCGCTTATATAAGCAATGAAGTTTCATTAACAAGCTTCACTGCCCAAAAAATCCGCGAAGGTACCACGTTGTAACGCGCTCCCGTGGGTCGGGGCGCTATAGAATTGCATTAAGCTTTTTCCTTTCTTATAATAGAGGCGTTGTCTTAGGCTTTTATTGACATCAGATTCAATAGAGTCAAAAGTTTCTTGCTGCTTAATTTTCTTCTATTCTTCCCTAAATTCAAGTTGGTTTCTTCTCTTCATCTTTTCTCCTTCCCTTTGGGAGGATCCTTTCTCTTTTTTTTTATTTCTTCATGCGGCTATGCTACATCACCATGTCCATTTTTCATTCTAGATGCCAAAAACCAAATGGGCACTCAGGGTAAATGTGAGCTGCACATTTATTCTGCATATTCCCAGTGATTGTATTGTGCATACTGCCAAATTGTTATAATTCTGAATACATTTTCTCTTAGCATCGGGAGGTTTCTTTCGTCGTCAATATTTATCTTTTTCAGTCTATTGTTTCGGTAGCTTGTAGCTTTCTAGAGCATTTATCATTAAATTAATCTCAAGACTTACTTAATATTTAGGGAAATTTTGTTTTAAGCTGTATAATTTGCCCATGTGAAAAAAATATTTTATTTGTTGGCAGGAGGAGCTGATGGAAAATAAAGTGATGACGAATGATGATGTACTGGGCAACGCAATACCTTATCATCAGCAAGATTACTTCCGAAAATTCTGTTATCGTGCACTTAAGTGGCCTGCAGGAGTGAGGACCTAATCCTGCACATTTATGGCATCCAGGGCATGGGAATTGTTTTCTGCATCTTTGCCTTATCATAATTTTGTTAATTTTATTTACTCTTGCTGCCATCTTGATTTTTGTCTCTCTCTTTGTGATCTTCCAGATGAGTGTACATATGGTCGGATTATTTATCTTGAAGACTATTTTGATATGATGCCTTCACCAGTTTTTTCTTGCTTGATTTTCAGAAGAGAGGATACTCACAGTTTCCTGGATCACACCCTGTTTCTCTAAACAGGTTGTTTTTATTACTTCCCTTTTTGCACCCAGGGACAATTTTAAAAAATAAAAATTTCTTTATTGGTATATTTTGGTTTATTGCTTTTAGTAGAGGGGTTATGATTCCATCTAATATCTTTTTTTAAGTTTTCTTACAAGAGAAACGTTGAATTTCCACCTTCTCTATGCGTTTTCATTAACTTTTTTACCTGCAATTGAGCATTTATGATTCTGTCTGTGATTGAATTCTGCTGCATAATTATATTCACTAGTGTAAACTGGACAATTTGAATCTTCATATCTGTCTCTATATTTATTGAATTTGAAATCCATTATGGTCAATCCTCCAGCTATGAAATTGGAATTAATTTTTCGGAACATTTATCTCATGATCCAGGAAAGTACTTTGCGCATTTGTCTCATTCAGGGGCTTTGCTCAATTAGATACTCTTGAAATTTCATGATATGGGTTATCTCATGAGTCTCTTATCATTAAAAATAATGCATCAATCTTGTTTTATCCCACTCATCGTACATTTTCTCTGAGGATCACTCATGTTCATGCTAATTTCTATGACAATAAATTATTATATAGTTTGATTCAAAACTACAAGCTGATGGGAATTATATTCTTAGTTTATACTGGTAACTACCATTCAGATTGTTTGATTATAATTACCGTTCAATATTCAACTGATGTTAGTTTTTTGGGAAGTGTGACTTTGTTAAAGTCTATAATAAGTAGATAGTTGGGAATCTTATGCAGTTATAAATTAAAACTAAATATGCAGAATTATATTTTAGGATTTGTAAACTTGTTAAATCTATATATGGTTTTTCGAAAATCTTTAGAGTTTCATTGGGAAATTAGATTTTTTTAATGTTTTCCTGATGATCCTCCAAAGACTAGTATTGTTATTTAGTATTTCTGATGTATTTGTCGTTGTATGTGTGTATGCATGCATGTAGGACAGTGCTATAATATACCGTTTCTATATATACATTTTGATTTTTATATTCACTCTCAAAAGATGCTAAATTTTTGGAGAATATTAGTTTCCGGTCAAAGCAGTTTTTGGCAACGTGATAAACAAATGGTGTTAAACAAAGTAAATGGTTCAAACTTGGGTTAAAAAATTAAAATAAACAAGTGCAATCTGGTTTTATTGAATCATTGGCCATATTATGAGATAACCACGACAATAATTCACCCTTCCATGAGCCATGTATTGGGAAGTTGAAATGCAACTTATAGAATGTGCCGAATGATTGTAGTTGTTGAGGATGGATGGTACTTATACCAAAGTTATGAGCCTGCCTTTAAATAGATGTGATGAATACATCAAAATAAAGTTAGACCACATAAAATAACCATGATAATAATTTATTTTTCGTGGATGCAAATACTGGGATGTTGCAACAAATTCTGAATTTATAGGTCAAAAGAGGATGTCAAGTTGGGAGGAATGGCTGTGGGAAAGAGCATTGGATATGAATGCTATCAAGCCTTAGGGTAGAGAATGATGATGAGTTCACATGCTATCCCTTTTAATAACATTCATGGGAATTTTAGTGATGAAAAATTGAAATTTTAATTTTTGAGCTACAAAACTGCAGGGGAATGGGTCATTACATCATGAAACAATTACATGTTTTAAGGCCCTTGCACAAGGAAATTGTAGCTAAAATATGGCCATTTAAACTAGTTAACTCCTTTTTTTCTGTGAATGTTAGATGCTTGTAATTTAATTGCAGTATCCTTTGTTTTGAATCTGAAGTCTGTTTGTTTTTTTAATCCATGATCTCCAATGAGTTTATCACCGTATACGTTTGTCTAGTCAGCCCATCATACTGTAATTCAGTCTTAAATTTCTGATGTCTGCTTAATTCATGACATTGGCATCCTTACACCATATATTTATATTTTCTTTTCTCTGAATTGCTATGAAATTTTACTTGTTTTTTTCCTGTACATGTTTGTAATTTAGGGAGAATTTGCAACTGTTGAAACAGAGGTATTATTATGCTACATGGAAAGCTGATGGGACCAGATACATGATGCTTATAACTTCAGATGGATGTTATTTGATTGATAGAAATTTCAACTTCAGGAGGGTTCAGATGCGATTTCCTATGAAACCTACAAATGAGGTCCATTCTGCTTCTGCTAGGGTTTATGTTTGTTCAACGTCCTGACTTCTTCTCTCGTTCAATTAGGTTTTATGTTGTTCAACAATCTGAAATATATATTTTTCACCTCAAAGCTTGTAATGTTCTTTATTTTTCTTCTCAAATATTAGCTATGTTTCTTACTTTTTCCCTTTATTTTCTTCTCACACATTAGTCATGTTCTTACCTTCTATATTTTTTTTTGTTTTAATTTCTTCAAGGGTCATCACGGTGATCGCACTCATCACCTAACATTACTCGATGGTGAGATGGTGATTGACACAATGCCAACAACACAAGTGCAGGAAAGAAGATACCTTATCTATGATCTAATGGCAATCAATTCCCAGTCTGTCGTAGAGGTCTGATCTGCAAAAATGAAATTTATTCTCTTACCAATTTTGTTCTTATAGCTGTTTCAGATGTTCTCATATTTTGTTATTCTACGTATGGAACCAAACCAGAGATGTGCATAATACTTTCCTGCAAACAGAGACGTTCTAATGATTAAATGAAATCCATTCCACTCATTGCATCTGAAATTATGTCTAATTAGGAAACTGAGTTTCAAACCAATCAGAGATGTGCATAAGCCCCAACTAATAAAAGTGTAAAATCAATGTAATAAAATTGTTTTATTACGCACTAATTTAAAAGTTGTTAATTCGACATTTAAACTTCTAAAAAATGGTCTTCCTATGTTGATGAATGATTTTATAAATTATCGTGACATTCCAATATGTTATGATTATATATATTTTTAAAGCAGGTATGGACCATCCAAAACTCTGATTGCTGTTATTTCTGTTATCGTGATGCACCAAACGATGTTCTAGAATATGACCAGTTGGATATCAATTTCATAGTCAGGGGTGGGCCCCAAGTGGGGAGGTAGAATTTATGGAACCGGTTATGTACGATTGGGACCCAACATATAAATCCTTTCCCTTCTTTGCTGTGTTTTTGTACGAGTCTGACTAGAACTGTTGTTAAAAACTGGGGAACTTGAAAAGGAAGCTACATGTAAGAAAAAATCTAAAATCAATAAGAATGGTGCAACAGGATCTAACCCTACTTAGATAAGAAACAACATATGATTTGGATGAATTTGATTAAAGCCATCTGAGATCACAGATAATCTTTAAGAGAAGTACTAGTGTGGATTAAAAAATTGGTCTGGTCTTTATGACTGGAGGTCACAGGTTCTAGTCATAGGAAACGGCATCTTTGTTAAACAAGGGTTGTGTACATGGACGCCCCTCCCATGACCCATGTATTATTGGAGCTCTATGCATTGAGTCAGCTTTTTTATTTTTTAACGAGCAACTTATCTATACACACAGAGACCTGCTCCTATGTAACCCATGCAGATAATATCTTATTGTTCCTTTTCGTTTGCAACCTTGTATATTTTCGAAACGTTTTTTATTTTGACATTTTACTAAGGGTGTTTTTGGATGCATTTAAAAATTTTCACTCTTCACAGCTACCTTTCCTATATAATTACCTACTTTTTAATCATTTCTACATAACTCTCCATACAACTAGCCTATTTATTTTAATTTTATTCTCTTTTATCATTATCATTACCATTATTACATCATATCATTTTCTCCTATTTTAAGAACTTTTATACCAAAAACTTTTCTTTCAAAAATTTTATCACTTCCCAAGCACGCCTCTATTTTTGCATCCCCGTGAAATTTAAGATACTTGCAACTCTTCTAAAAATTTTGATATGCATTACTCAATGGTTTTTTGAGCAACCACTTAAGCGGATAATGGAATCTGAAGGGCTGAACTCTACTCAGTGATCAGTTAATTACGAATTTTTCAAGATGATTTTAATATTTGAATTAGTTAAAAAATTTAATATCTCATCTAATACCAAATGCATACACTTCTTCCATGCTACTACATTTAAATATTTTCACAAGGTCACCAATTTGTTGCTAGCTGTCAGGTGTCTTCCTCCGTAAACAAGTAAATAGCTTATGTAAAGTGCTGCTTACAGATTTTATATTGCATAAAAGGTTGAGAAACATCTAATATAACTAATCTACAAGCATTGGCGATAACCTTGCCAGTAAGAGTTTTTATCTTACTGTCGGTCCCAAGCCTAGAAAAACGAGGGTTGGCATATCAGGCTGGCAACCAATGCTATTAAAAATCACCACCGCATCTCTTACGAATTCTAAAAATATACTAAAAGTTGTTAATGTTAGGGCGTCCTCTGTAAGCGACGTGCTGCAGCGGAGTCCAGCTGTAGTGAGAAATGAGTAAGGGTTGCTAGGGCATTTCTCCAGAAGCAATGCACTACATCGGAGCCTGGATGTAATGAGAAACAAGCAAGGGTTTCTAGGGCATCTCCCAGGAAGCAACACGCCACAACAACGTCCGGTTGTGGCGAGAAGTCGGCAAAGGTTCCCATGCTTTTGTGGACATGGTTTAGGGAAGAAGGTGGTACCAAAACACAAGGTCTGTGTTGCCTTATGGAATATTGGGATTCTTTCAGGGAAAAGTATGAAAGTAGTAAATGTTATGAGAAGGAGAAGAATTAATATAGCATGCCTTCAAGAGACTAGATGGAAAGCAGAGAAGACTAAAGAGATTAATAGATTCAAATTATGGTATATAGGAAAGGATATAGAATTGATGTAGGGATAATAGTAGATAACAAATTTATAAATGAAATTGTAGATGTCAATATAGTAAATGATAGAATTATTCAAATAAAACTTGTATTAGGTGTAGAGGTCATAAATGTGATTAGTGCTTATGCACCATAAGTAGGATTAGATGATAGAATCAAGAAACAAATTTAGGATGACTTAGATAGTGTAATGCAAAGGGTACTTAACCAGGAAAAGATTGTGATAGGTGGAGATTTAAATGGACATGTAGAAAAGGAGAATGTAGGATATAAGGAAAGTCATGGAGGTTTCGGCTTTGGAATAAGGAATGAAATGGGGAATGTCATTTTGGATTTTGCTATAGCATATGATTTGGTTATAGCAAATACCTTATTTCAAAAACGAGATAAATACTTAATAACTTTCAAGAGTGGGATCAATTGTAGCCAAATAGATTTCTTACTTATAAGAAAATTGGATAAATTCCTTTTAATTTATTGTAAGGTTATCCCAAGTGAGAGTTTAGCTATGAGCATAGATTATTAGTGATGGATATATATACACAAAAAGAGTCGACAAAAACTAAAGGCAATATAATTCCAAAAATTAAATTATGGAATTTAAAGGGAAATAACAAGAAACTTTTTAATAAAAAAATGATAGAATAAGGAAAATGGGACACAAGAAGATGGAGTAGAATCATTGTGGAATAAGGCGACAACTAACATAAAAGAAGTAGGACAAAGTATTGTACGTATATATAAAAATCGTAGATCCTCACATAAGGAAACTTGGTGGCGGAATGAGGATATTCAAAAAGCTATAAATGTTAAACAAAAAAAGTTTAAAACATGGCAGAGAAATAAAAATGGTATGAACTTACAACAATACAAATTATCAAAAAAAGCTATTAAAAAAAAATTATTAGCGTTGTTAAAGAAAGCTTATGACAACTTATATGACAGATTAGGAACTAAACAAGGTGAAAATGATATTTTTAAGTTGGCTAAATTAAGAGAAAATAAATGCAACGATTTAACACACTTTAGATGTATTAAAAGTGAAGATTAAAGAGTTCTAGTCAAAGATGATGATTTTAAAGAAAGATGGAAAACTTATTTCTATAGTTTACTAAATGATACCCGACACGAACATTTAACATTAGATTCTAGTTTAAATATAGAAGAAAATAGGAATATCAGATATTTTCCAAAAATTCGAATATCTGAAGTATAGGAAGCTCTAAGGAAAATGAAAACAGGAAAAGTCTTAGGCCCAGATAATATACCAATTAAGGCATGGAAGTGCATTGGAGATGTAGGTGCAACATGGTTAACAAATTTATTTAATAAGATTATAAAAACAAAGTTAATGCCAAGTGAATGGAGGAAAAATATTATCGTTCCAATTTATAAAAATAAGGGAGATATTCAAAATTGTGCAAATTGTTGTAGAATAAAACTAATGAGTTGTACTATGAAATTATGGGAAAGATTAATTGAACATAGACTAAGATGGAAAACAAATGTATTTGAAAATAAATTTGGTTTTATGCTAGGAAGATCAACCACTGAAGTTATTTCTTTATTTAGACAACTATTTGAAAAGTACAGGGAGAAGAAAAAGAACTTATGATTTTAATTGATTTAGAAAAAGTACTTGATCGAGTACCAAGAAAGTTAATATGGCAAGTGATGAAAAAGAAAGGAATTAATAACAGGTACATCGATTTTATTAAAGATATGTACGAAGGGGCTGTTACAAATGTGAGGATCATTAGTGGGGATGCTAATATTTTTCCAGTTAAAATAGGTTTATATCAAGGCTCAACCTCGAATCCTTACCTTTTTACCTTAATAATAGATGAAACTACTAGGCATCTCCAAGAAGAAGTATCTTGGTATATGTTATTTGCAGATGACATAGCTCTAATAGATGAAACTAAAGAATGACTAAATTTAAAATTAAATAGGTTGGTAGATGCTTTAGAATCTAATGGTTTTAGAATTAATCGCACAAAAATTAAATATATGAAATGCAATTTTAATAATAGTGAAAACCCGAATAAGGAACCAATTAAGATTTTAGATCAAGTAGTAACAAGAACTAATCACTTCCGGTATCTAGGATCAATAGTTCAAGAGAACGGGAAAATTGAGAAAAATATAATACATAGAATTCAAGTAGGATGGAAGAAATGACAAAGTGTGTTGAAATTTTTATGTGACTGTCGAGTTCCAATTAAACTAAAAGAAAAATTTTATAAGACCACGAGTAGATCTGCTTTGCTTTATGGGCAGAACATTGGGCGGTTAAAGAACAACATATACAAAAAATGTGCGTAACGGAAATGAGAATGGTAAGGTGGATGAGTGGTAAAACAAGAAAAGATAAAATTAGGAATGAAATAATTCGAGAAAATTTAAAAGTGAGACTAATTTGTGATAAAATAAGATAAAATAGTTTAAGATAGTTTGGTCATGTTAAAAGAAGGTCTGAAGTAGCATCGGTTAGGAAAACAAAGTCTATCAAAGTACAAATTACAGAAAATTTAATCTTAAATTGCCAAGAATGGCGCAACAGAATTCATGCAGCCGACCCCACCTAGGTGGGGAATGGCTTATGATGATGATGATGATGATGATGATCTACAAGCATTGGCGATATTTGTTTGAACAATTCTTACATATGAATCTCCCAGTCTATAAGACGATACTGAATAAATCTTATATCTGACTTGTGTCCCAACTTTTCTATTTACTAAATAGCCAATGTCAGATCTAAATTGCTAAAATATGTTTCATATATCTTTTAGTTTGGACTCAAAAATCAGAAATTACTTATAAGAAGATATCCCTTTAAAAATATTAAATAAAAATCGAAATTATTTACTGTTTTATCTATCCAATGGAAAAAATGCCAAAGAGAAGTACTAAAATTAAGAGACGAAATATTTTAACCCTTTATTCCAATTCAGAAAAAATATGATTTGTCATTATCTTGCTAGTTTCATTATATTAGCATTTTTCCTGTATTATACTAATATGATTGAAACTATGTGAAATTAGAGAGGAAGATTAGATATATGTTTACATGCTCACACTGTTTGCTTTCCTGGTTTTTTTTGGCTTTTTAGCTATTGAAATTCTGTTGCAGTTACCCTTCTCTGAAAGATGGAAGCTAATTGAGAAAGAAGTGATTGAGCCTCGGAATTATGAACGGTCCTATATTCATCAGAGTGGAAATCCATATTACAGATATGATATGGAACCTTTCCGAGTATGCAAACTAAGAGCCATATACATATTTCATGATGATAGTTTTCTATTGATATATAGGACAGAATTCATTTATGAGAGTTCTTTCTTTTATTAATTTTCTTAGGATTGATCAGGTCAGGAGGAAGGATTTCTGGTTACTATCTACTGTTGACAGACTTCTAAAGGAATTCATTCCAAAACTTTCACACGAAGCGGATGGCCTTATTTTTCAGGTGCATCCTGATTCAAATGAGAATTAGTTGTCATGCATGCATTTCACCATAATCATTGGTAGGGAAGTAGAATCTAAACACGAAGACACACACACACAAACAAAAAAAGAAAACAAATGATAGCATACGTAGCATTGGATGCAAGAATCATGGAGCTGATTGCACTTGATTTTTAAGCATTGGACAATGCTGAGGAAGTGTCTTTTCAGGTGAAAGTTGTTAAACAGAGTGAACATACAGTATATTTCTACATGGTGGGTAATTGCTAGAGATGCATGCATTATATATTACCTAACGATGATTGCTGATTTTTTTTTCTTTTTAAAAAAAAAAAATCTTTTTATAGAGATGGGATGATCCATATGTTCCCAAAACCCATGAAGGGCTTCTGAAGTGGAAGTATGCTGAAATGAACTCAGTTGATTTCCTCTTTGAGGTTTTAATCTTAAACTATTATTTTCTCTTTTAACCATTGCCTATATAGTTAATGATGTTGATTAAGAAAGCTTATCCTGACAGGTGGACGATGATTCTAATCAGCACCTGTATCTTTTTGAAAGAGGGAAAAAGAAACAATTAGACGGGAATCGAGTTACTTTGAAAGGCAAATATTGTTCTCCTCTCTCCATTTTCTCTCAAAATGTTCCTTAATGTGCTAATAATCATTGGCTTGTGAGGCCCATGCTGTGCCATGATAGCAATATAAAATTTCATCTCCTGAAGGCTGTGAACCATGAATTACAGGTGTCTCTGATTCCTCATCCTATTCAGGGAAGATAATTGAGTGTGGTTGGGACCAGGAGGAACAATCATGGGTGTTTATGCGCATTAGGACAGACAAAGCAACCCCAAACGAGTTCAATACATACGTTAAGGTAATCTGTCTTTTGAACAGTTTCCCCTTTTCCATGCCAGGATATTGGGGCATGCTACCATTGTTTTCAGAAATGGACTTGATGTTGAACCAGGGATGCTACCATTTTTTTCATGAACTTCGAGGTTGAACTAGGGAAGCACCTGGTGCAGTTTGAAACTGGTTGGGTCAGTTCAACCATCTGGTCCAATTAGATGGACTTGGACCAGTTAAAAATTTTATCTGAATAGGGTTATTTGCATTCGTAGAAGCTCAAAAGTAGTATAATTGCATTTATGTCAACTGGTTTTTTAATTTTACATTCATGTCAACTTTGCTAAGTAGAACCTAATGGCCTTCAAATATCCCCGACTCCTTAAGGAGAGTTCGAGTTCGCAGTGGGGTGTTTTATTTAACAGCCATTAAGTCTTACAAAATATTAAAAAATCATTGGCATGGACTCGCACACGCACACAAAAGTTGGTATCCATGCAATTATTTTACTTTTGAGTTTCCACAAGTGCAAATAACCCATCCGAACAGTTGAAAATGCAAGTCAGAAAATCCAACCACGTTGTTGATCTAGAGTTATACTTTCTTTATTGCTGGGCTATATCCTTAATTACCCCATGTTAATAAAATAAAATGTAAAATTAGAAAACCTGAAATTTCCATGTTGGACTAGCCAGGATCTGATTCCTGGTTAACTAGTTGGATTGGCCATTCCAGTTGGGTTTTTTATAACATTGCATGCTTACTAATTAGTTCCTGTGGCAATGTAGGTAATGAGAAGTATCAAAGATAACATAACAGAGGAAGCTCTGCTTAAAGAGATTCATGAGATCATCTGCCTTCCAATGTACACTGATAGGACTCGCATTGACACAGCAGACATGCGGCAGCGCCATGTGAATTGCCGCAAGTGAGGATTCTAGTGCTTGATCCTCAAGCACTTGTTCAAACACCCACAGACGATGAGATTGGATTTTAGCACCATGGGATGAATGCGCGAGTTTGCTCATGTAATAACAACTGTATATGCCAGATCCATCCATCTTATAGTTTTCCAGTAGTTTGTAAGCCATGCCTTGGATGGGAGGTTATTCTGCTATCAGCTATAATATTTCCTGCCCAGATGTCACATGCCCACAATATTCTGTATTCGTTATCTATAAGATTAAGGTATCAACTCTTAGAATTTTTCTTTCTTCCACTTGATGCACAAAGCACAAGTGCAGCATCTTTTCTTTGTCATACAATTCAAAAATATCGGGTAAGCTTTGTCCCCATGCAATTCAATCTTTCAAACCAGGTTAAACCTGGTCAACCGAGTTGGAAGACTTTATGAAAGTTTTATGAAGCCCATAGGCCCCCATTCAATAATCTTGCCTAGTCTAATTAAGAATCATCGCTGTTTCTATTCAGACAACGTTCGTTAATATGTATGGTCAACAGCAGCAAAGCTTAATGAAGATAAAAGTTTACAAGGATGAAGTACGACAAGTTGTGGAATGGGAAGAGATTGCTTGTGAATTCATTGATGAAATAAAATGGAATCATTAAGGGCATGTTAGGCTACTTTTAAACCAAAAATTTTCAATCTACAACTTATTGTTCTCCATGACTATTCTATTTTTAAATCATTTTTTAACATTTGTTTGTATGAGTTACTTTTTAATCATTTATACATATTTGTTTATGCAACTAATTTATTTATTTTGATTTTATTCTCTTTATTTATCATTACTTTTATTGTATTATATCATTTTCTTTTATTTCAAAAAATTTTACTCTTTCATTTAAAGGTTTTATCATTTCCCTTAAAACAAGAATTCTAAGGTTGCTTTTTGTCGTGCAACTTACTACATAAATTGTCCAGCAAACGAGAAACAAATGGAAATATGATTGAATATACATTTGAGCCAAAACGTAACCATGAAGTTGTATAGATTACAAAGGAGTGGTTACTGGTAACCCTCTCAATTTTTAATATATTGATGTTAAATTTAATCCATTTATTTTATTTAACATCATTAGTTTAGATAAGAAATCGAGTTTTATCTAAATCAAATATGTTGATGCACCACATTTACTTAAAAAATAGATATATGCATGTGTAAATTAGAAAAATACTTAAAAGGCTTCATTTTTATATAATCAGATTATATAGAAACAGTGTTATGTAACTCCTTCAAGTTTTAAGATTTTAATCATTGATAGAAAATTCAATTAATTCATTGTATTTAATACTATTTAATTATCTAGATATCCAAGTTTCGCCTCAATCAAGTATGTTTATGGACTACATTTATAGAAAATTAATATTTTTCATATGTAAATTATGAAAAATGCTTAGATCAATTTACACATGTATTAGAATATAATAATACTTTATAGGATCATTTATCCATGTATAAATGATATTTTAGATGGTTTAAATGTTAAAAATACGACCTTAAAATTGATATTTAATATTAAATCCTTTTATTAAGTTGATTTTCAGTGAAATTGGACAAATAAAAGGTTTTTTACACTATAAATGATGTTAAACACAATAGATGGAGTGAATTTTCCATCAAACATGAAGATTTTAAAAGGGAGGAGGTTAAATTAAAAAGGGGTTTCATAGAAGCGAGATTGATGGTTAAATACATTCATTTTAGATAGTTGCATTCAGATTGTAAAATCATTTATCCATATAGCAATAATATTTTACATGGTTTAGATCTTGAAGATACTATTATAAAATTGATCTCGTATTAAATTATTTTATTATGTTGATTTTACACATTTGTAAATAAAGTCATGCACAATAATATTAGACAAATGAAAGCATTTCTATGATAATATAAATAATACTATATACAAAAATTGAGAGAATTTTTCATCACCAATCAAGATGTAAAAATTGAAGAAGGTTACCAAAAAACATTTATAGAAGCAATCCCAAAAGTTGGAACACCATCAATGACAGGGGCTTAGATGGAGAGATAAAGGATAATTTGCAAATATGCCCATATAGTTTAACGTTAATTGCATATACGCCTCCATTGTTTCACGAATTGCATATTACCCTCACAAAGTTTCACATAAATTGCATGATAAATAAAAAATTATTTCCCAAATATGCCTTCATAGTTTGATGCTAATTGTAAATATGCTCCTATAGTTTCCACCTACATAATTTGGTGTCTTATAAACTAGGGGGGCATATTTTTGCAAATTACATTTTATATTTAATAGCCGTTAACAGGGGTATGATATGCAATTTATGTGAAACTTCGTAGGGGTAATATGCACTTTGTGAAATAATGAGGCATATCTATAGTTCGACGTGGGGGTATATTTGCAAATTACGCATAGATAAATGCTCAAAAGAAAGGCGTAGATGTGGCTGAAAGTGCATGGATGAAAATGAAAGAAACGGTGAAATTTATTAGCAAAGGAGTTGGAAGGCATGAAAATCTTGTTTTAAAGCTGTTGATTGTAAAAATTTCTTAAAAAGAAAACGAACAAGAGAAATAAAAAAGGCAGATGCTGAGGCAGTTGGAGGATCTGATCTTACTTTGTTATATGCTCTTCAATTGGGATGAGAACAGGCAGATTACAGATATTTTTTGGACTGATGCAAAGTCTGTTACAGATTATAAAGTATTCAGAGGTGTGATTTATTTGAATACAAATATGCAGATTGAACAGTTAAGACAAACCACTTACTCCTTTCGTCGCAGTAAATTATCATAAACAAACATCTTTGAAGTAGCTTTATGATATGACAAATCAGCAGAAATTCAGAATCATTTCGATGGTTACTTGAAGCATTTTTCAATTGCCATGAATTGAAAGCAACCGGTTTACATTCTGACAAATCAACTGATACACAAGTTGCCACTGATCTTTAAAAATCAGAAAAAATATCTAAAAATCTTCAAAAATAATAAAAATTAATACACATGTTAAATATACTTAAACTAACAACTTTATGAAATTTTTTTCAAAAAAGTATTAAAAAAATGAATATATGCACCTAAGAGCGTAGAATTAAGCCTCAATAAAGACGATAATGAAGAATAAAGACAACAAAATTAAAATAGACTGATAGCTTAACAAAAACAATAGAAATTATTAGAAAATAAAGCAGTTGCGGTAAGAGTGGAAAATTTTAGATGGGTAGGTTCATCGAATGTCAAACACACTCCAAACGAAAATTTTACATACCATTCACATTCCATT
Source organism: Annona cherimola (assembly GCA_030490835.1). NCBI lineage: Eukaryota > Viridiplantae > Streptophyta > Magnoliopsida > Magnoliales > Annonaceae > Annona > Annona cherimola. The sequence goes on along the minus strand of CM059971.1, from coordinate 2,896,007 downwards.
TAAGCCTTCTATAACACGGAGACGAGACCTAAAGGAAACTTTTAAAATCCCATCCAAGTAGTAGCGTTTTCTAGGGCTCAATTCTTTTATGCATATCTAGCGGCGTACGTCGTGCGGGTTTTACTCAGCCCGGACCCGGTACCATGTGGTCCAATCTGAGTTGAATCCGGTACCGAACCCTATGCCATAAATTCCAGTCCGAGTTAAAAGTAGGTCCGGACCGGGTTAAGAAATAGTATTCAAAAAAATCAAAATTATTCCACTTTAGGTTTTGGAATAAAGAAATCAAGAAGAATCTTACATGTGATATCACCGTTAATTAGGGTGTAATCCCTCCCAATCTCTATCCCAAGTGGATTTCTCTGAAACAGAGCAATCATATATATAAACACACAATCCACGGGTATATAAAGATCCTCTTCAAGATCCATGTAACTAAGAAAATCAGGAAAATCTCTTAAGGATTACCCACGTATATCGTCCTGAAAAAGAACACAACACCTAGAAAAGGAATGCGTCCAAGAAAATACCATACCGTTCCCCCACTTCTTAAAACAAAAACACTTCAGACAAAATTTCAGAAATCCAGACAGATTGAAACCTAGAACTGGTTTCTAGAAGTTCTCATAAAACAAGCACCAGTTGGTGGTTGACAGACTACAGCCTTCTCCCTCTTCTGCCACCCTTCCTGCGAGTGCTGTCATGAGGGATCGGTGTCGCATCCTCTGAAAATCAGTCAGATAACAACAACAATTATCTGAAATGAAATGTCATGCAATTCAATATCAACTAACAGGATATGGGGGCAAACTATCATGTATTCCTCTCAATGATTCCTCCAGCACAGACAGAAATTAAGGACCTTTAACATAGGAGCTACAGATAATGAATGCATAAAACATAGGCATTAGCAATGTAGCCGTTTCCTCCAGAAAGGAAATCCTCAAAGTCAGTGAGTTGGGATAAAAATTATTTTTAGAAAAAAGATTACCTAGTTGCACCAATCATGCCTGTGATTCAACAAAAGATACCAAAACAACAAACTAAGAAAACCTTCACATTGATTAGCAAAATCACACACTGCAACGAACTAATTCACCCTTATTCAGAAAGAAATATGACATTCAAAAAAAAAAAAGCCTCAAATGTCAGAAGGGAATACAAAATCACATATTCTTCCCAGTGAGGCTAAGAAAAATATTAGTGTGAAAACAAAGGTTTAGAAGAAGTACCAATGCGACCAATCTTCATTCCTGATCGAGCAAGGGCCCTGAGGGCAGATTGGGCACCTGGGCCAGGTGTCTTCGTTTTGTTCCCTCCAGTTGCGCGGAGCTTAATGTGTAAAGCTGTGATGCCCAGCTCCTAATTAAAGAAATAATTCAAAGATAACAAGTATTTTAACATTAAAACCAACAAGAAAATTGATGTAACAACTATAAAAATAAAAATAAAAAAAAAGATAATGGATTTCTAGGGCATAATCACAGTAAAATGGATGTCCTCATTTACAATTCAGAAGATTTGCAAAGGAAACTTTAAAATATATGCACCCACCTTGCACCTCTGTGAAACATCCTGAGCCGCAAGCATAGCTGCATAGGGAGATGATTCATCCCTATCAGCCTTTACCTTCATGCCCCCTAAAGAAAGTAACAACATAGTTACTATTGTTTCCCTCACATGGAAACACAACAAATTGCTTCTCATGGCGTGGAGATGATTAAAGAACAAATGATGCCAAAATTCTTATGTTCTCGACTAGGAATTTTAAGAGAATTGTCTTCATTGGTTCTAGAAAGATGTGAAGACAGATGGGCCACATCGACAATTTAATCCAAATGTCAATGTAACCCAGATTCTTTTGCCAAAGCAAAGAGCTTTATTCAAATTTCCACAATCCCATGTAATGTTCGTTATTAGCATATGAGAATTTTTAAAAAAATGGAAGGAAAAAAAGAAGAAGCTTCTCCCTAGTCAGTGATTCAGTATAATATCAAACCAAAATTACAGTAGACACACATGCCATGTAGAATCAGGTAAAACAGTTCAGGAATAAAAAAGAAAAAAGGAAGGAAGGAAAAAAAAAAAAAAAAAACAGTTCAGGAATAAATCTGTCACATACCAGTCACACGTACTAATGTCTCTTTTCCAGACAAATCAGTAACATGCTGCAAAATAAGTACAAACAGTCTGTGAGAATAGAAGGAAAACCAAGAGGAAAGCTCAAGAAAAGAAAGCCACCACACTTACGATAAAAGTATCATTGAAAGAGGCAAAGATGTGAGCCACACCAAAAACGTTTTCCCCCTCTCTTACAGTTGGTCCAAGAGTCACATTCTCCTCTTTGGGTTCCCTAGTCTTCCTTCGTGACTGTACCCAACAATAAAATGCCAACAAGTCATGAGATCATGGCAGCACTTGTAATGCATCAATTCTATCAAGTCTGAAAGTCACAGGATAAGCTAAATGGCCAGATAAATCTTCTGAGAAATAAAATGCTGACTTGTAAAAACTCTCAAAGAAGACACCAATTAAGGTGCACAAAAATAAATTGATTCTCATTTTCTATCATAAAGCCTTTTTTTCACAACAAAGCCTAAAAGGCAAATGCACAAACAATAGAAGATAAATGGCCAGTTAATGCTATGAGAAATAAAATGTTGGCTTGTAGAACAAAGACTAAAAAGCGAACACACGAAATTCGAGGTGGGGTCTGCGGGGGAGAACATGCAGAGACTCTAGATTCTTTTTTTTTTCACACCGGCTCTAGAAAATTTTTATAGAAGAATGAAAAAGTAAATTTCATAATATATCATGATTCACAGCAGAAATCATGCCTGACTCAGTGTTACTTGAGAGACAGAAGTAATATTAAGTTTAGTACATTTTTGTAAATTCCTGCTAAGACCACTCTGCATGAATCTTAGAAAAATTCTACAGATATATTGGAAGAATTAAGTATATAATATATCAAATTAAAGATATTTCAAAATATAGTCCCCTTGGAAAAAAAATCAACTTATCTAGGGTGTGTTTGGGAAGTAATAGAACTTTTGAAGAAATTTTTTTTGTATAAAAATTTCTAAATTTTGAAAAAATGATGTGATCTAATAGGGACTATGATGAAGAGTAAAGATAATAAAGTTAAAATAAATAGGTTAGTAATATATGCAATTGTGTAAAAATTATGGAAAAGTAGGATAGTTATATAGAAATATGTGAAAAACTGATTAAAAAATAAAGTAGTTATGGAGAATGAAAATTTTATATTGGAAAGTTTTTGTTTAGAAGTTTTTATCCTAACCAAACACACCCCTAATGTAAAATAAGAAAAAATTAGCATTTGTACTGCATAGATACAAAACTGCAAATTTTCCCAAATAGAGACAAAATTGCAAACCCCCTACTGATAACGCATGAGTCAACTTTGAAAAGCCACCATAAATTACAAAAATGAAAGTAGAAAACCAAAAAAAAAAAAAAAAACTCAAGATACAGCCCAATTATTGGATCGTGTTCAGGGAATATGCCCTGGTCAAGCTGAATTGAAAATTATTTTAAAATATTAACCTCACATGAACTACTATTTTGTAAACCTTGATACTTTGGATAAATACAAGCCACCCATTATGTTTATTAATATATACTTAAAATACCAAAAATTGTCTTGATTGGTGGCCCACCAAGGTATCAAATCAAAATGATTTTTGGTATCTTAGCTAAACTGACTTAACAAATATAACGAGCCGATTTGATTATCAAAAATATCAAAATTCACAAAAACCAACTGCAAATATTTTTAAATATCCATAGGCACATTAAGTTTTTGACACCATAACCACAGTTTGCATAAAGACATCATAGGTATAATTACAAATAACTTATAATTAAACTATGAGTGTGTTTGGAAAGTGATAAAAAAAATTAATGAAAAAAGTACAAAAGTTGTCAAAATGAAAAAAAAAACGATGTAATATGACGAGAGTAATGATGAGGAACAAGGAAAATAAATTTAAAATATATAGGTTAGTTATATCGATAGTAGTGTAAAAATGATTGAAAAATAGGGTATTTGTATAAAAAATCGTGAAAAAATAATTAAAAAATTGAGTAGTTGTGGATAGTAAAGTTTCACATTGAAAAGTTTTGGAAGAAAGGTATTATTTAAAAACAAACACACCCTACGAAAATTATATCAAAATGTAGGAAATCTTATGAAGAATACAATTTGAAATACTTTTGTATGTGAAAATTGAACAGGAAAACTAAAAACAGTATGGTCCGCATGAAATTACAGCTGTAAACGATAAGTGAAATCACAAATCAGCAACCGTTGTTGATTGGTATGGAAGTGGGCCCTGCAGCAACGGTTATGGTTCAATGAGCCTGGGTTAGCAAACAGGTGCTGAGCGGAAGCACTACGAGAAAATATACGTTAAGCAATGTAATATTTGAGATTGAACAGGAAAAAGTTAGAAAAGTATAAGGAAAAAAAAAATAAAAATGGAGACCATAGTTGTCAAATAATCAACAGGGCGCAGGGGTCGCGCCTAGATTCATTAAGGCACTTAGAGGCGCAAGCATTCAGCCCAAGCGTAGGGGGTGCCAGTGAGAGCCTAGGCCATTTGTAGAAGGGATGGATTCAGGATTAGGGTATTCCCGCTTTCCTTTTTGCTACCGAACACCCCTTTTTACTGTCGTGACAAGGGGGAAAAAAACAGGTATGAGATATTGATGCAAATAAATAATAACAGCATATCCCGCTATTTAAACAGCTTAAACACATGCGCACACAAGGGATAGAAAACAAAGGCAATGCTAGACATGGCCCAATCGGAGAATTCCAAAAAAGCAATTAACAAGACATTCAGAGAAAAACGAAACTGTTTTGCACCGTCCAAACTGCATTATTGAGAAATTCGCAAAGATTACTTCATAAACAATGCTTTTCACCAACCTCATCTAAGACCTCAGAAAGAAGAAATCGAAAGCAAAAAAAAAAAAAGATGCCGCGACCTGCATGCAAACTACTGCAATCGCTACTGCCAATCCATTTTCGATCTAAAAAGCTAGAAATTTCGTGGGGAACAGACTCGAAACTAGAAGTTTCGGGAAGAATATTAGAAAGAAAAATATTTTTATAAAAAAAAAAAAAAAAAAGGAGGGAAGGAAGGAATCTCGACTCACCATGGCTACAATAGGAGAGTTCGGAGGCCTGAGTTGAAGGAGGAATGCCCGTCGGCAGTGAAGGCTCGGATAAAACGGCTGGGCCGCTAGGGCTCAACAGGTAGGGTTTTTAAACGAGAGGACTAGGCGGAGAAAAAGAAAAAAACCCTAGCAACCGAGCGCGCAGAGGTCTCTAAAGTTTCTAAAATTTGCATTTTTATCGTTAACTTCTTTTTTTTTATGGTTTTAATCTTTAATTTCGTATTTGTCGACAACGGTTTGAAGTTTTTTTAAAATGGGAACCGAGCACCAAGATACTCTTTTGTATTTTAATAAATATTTTTATTGAGTATTAAAATATTTTCTAGCAAAAAATCCTCGAAAAATAAGTCCAAAAAATTTCGATATTGAATAATAGAATAGTCCATTTAAGGTTTAAATAAAATTAAATTCATGTCAATTAGAACAATTGAGGCATGTTCACGAAAAAAAAATCACGCAAAAACTTTTCAATCTAAAACTTCCCTCTCATCATAATTATCTTATTATTTAATTATATCTTTATATATTTTTATACAGTTACCTTACTTTCAATCATTTCTACACGATTATCTCAAATGCACTGTAACTTATAATATATTTGGCTCAAAATGAGCTCCACATGATCATAAAATATACATCTAGTTCACTCATTATATTTAGAATTATTTCTTTTATTAGTACACTAATTTTTATCCAAATTAGATATGTATATGTGTTACATATGAAAATGATACAAAATCAACATAATAAAATAGTTTGATGAATATATCATTTTTTAAAATTATTTTTTCAACATGTAAACCATTTAAGATATAATTTATACATAGAAAAATGATTGTATAAAGTATTATTACATTTAAATATGTATAGTGTACATTTTTGAGTTAAATGTATTGTAACTTATAGTGCAGGTAACCATATTGGAACGTATATATATATGAATAATATTCGAGTACAATTGCATAAAAATGGGCCCCATGTGATTATAAAATTATAATCTAGTTCACTCATTGCATTTAAAATGGTATGTTTATTACCATATCAATTTTTATTCTCACGATACAAATTCAGCGTAACAAAATAGTTTGACGTAAATAACAACTTTGAAGTAGTTTTTTCAACATATAAATCATTTGCTATAAAATTTATATATAGATAAATGATTGTATAAAGTTTTACTACATTCTAATATATGTGGGGCCCCTTTTTGGCTACATTTACCATTATTATGGTATAGCGTGCTGCACCATATAGGTTCTATATCGATCCCGCTTCTATAAAACTCTTTTTCTATGTAACTCTCTCCATTTTTTAAAATTTTGATAGTCGATGAAAAATCCACTCCATCCGTTATATTTAATATCACTTATAATATATTAGAAATCTTTTTATTTTATAATTTCACTATATATAGTTTTCATCTATAATTATGTAAAATCAACATAATAAAATGGTTCAATGCTTAAATATCAGTTTTAAAGTAGTTTTTTCAACATTTAAATCATGTAAAATATTACTACTCTGTGGATAAATAATTCTATAAAGTATTATTAGTTTCTAATATATGTGTAAATGGATCTAGGCATATGTGGCTCACGTACATACTTTTTTTATCTTAGCCCATGTACATAGTGGATTTAGATGAAATTTGGTCTCCTAAATAAACAAGTGATATTAAATACAATGAATGGATTAGATTTTAAATCAATCATTAATAATTTAAAAATTAAGAGGGGCTACATGGGACCAGTTTTATGTAATATGGTTACATATATGTGTGCATATATGACAAAGAAGGGGAGCCATGTAACTCCTCTAAATTTTAAGATTTTGATCATTGATTGAAAACTCAATCCATTCTTCCATAAAAAATTTAATTTATTCATTGTATTTAACATTATTTGTTTATCAAGGAAACCAAGTTTCATCTCAATCAAGTATATTTATGGGCCACATTTGTTGAAAAATATATATTCGTGTGTAAATTATGAAAAATGCTTAGATTCATTTAAATATGTATTAAAATGTAATAATACTTTATAGGATCATTTATCCATGTATAAATGATATTTTAGATGGTTTAAATGTTGAAAGTACAACTTTAAAATTGATATTTAATATTAAATCAATTCATTACTTTGATTTTTCAGTCGAGCCCATCCACAGTGATATTGGACAAATAAAAGAGTTTAAAACATACTAGAAATGATGTTAAATATAATAGATATAGTGGATTTTTCATCAGCCATCAAGATATTAAAAATATAAAAGGTTTCATAAAAAAGAGGTTCTATGGAAGCAGGACCGATGCATGAGAACACACCTAGTGCAAACAGATTACGTCATGATTACAATGCAGTTCGCTGTAAAATGGGTCCTACACATGTTAGAATGTTAAAAGACTTTGTACTATCATTTATCCATATAATAACATACTTTAAACAGTTTATATTTTGAAAATACTATTTTAAAATTAATATTTACATTAAACTATTTTATTATATTGATTTTATACTATTTTAAGATGGAGCATATATACATGCCAGATTTTGATGAAAATTTGTATTTTAGTAGAATAAATAATCTTAAATACAATTGTGGCTCCCCCGACTGGAGGCATCACGAGCCTTACTCCAGGATAGCTTTCAATTGGTAAATATGAGTCAGGGTTGCTGTCCCAATCACGTGGCGAGAATTTTTTTACAGTCGTTTAGTTTAGCAGATTTTTTTTCATTTCATTCACTTTACAAGTAATTATATATTTGTAACATACTAACTTGTTTACAAGCATTCAATCATTATCTAAACATATCAGTTCTTACATAATAGCTAATAATTTGTTAACATATTAAAGAATATCAGTTCATACTTCCCTTCAATTTATCAGGTCTTTTTTCCTTTTGAACTTCCCTGAACCTGTTTGGGTAGGGAAAACAAAATGTGAATGATGTTGATCATATTCTTGCGTTAAGAAAGATTAATTTGATTTTGATAATTACTAAATAATTGAAATATCATTAAAAAGGTTCTAATGAATTTATGTAAGTGTACTCATATATTTTTCTCTAATTATATGTATGAAAATGTGAAATAATTTAATTTTCAAGAGCTCAAGTTCATGAATAATAAGTTCAGCAAAGTGAAGTCTCAGCCCAAGTCGACTTCACTTGTGACTTGGGTGAAGTCCCATAGTCAAGTCGACTTCGCCTGCAACTTTGGACAAACAGTAAAGTGAATCAAGCAAAATCGACTTCACTCGCGACTTAGGTGAAGTCTCAAGCCAAGTTGACTTCGTCTGCAACTTCGGAGGCAAAATTCTAGACAGCAAGTAAACAACAAGTTTTAACAAAGCGAAGTCGCAACCGAAGTCAACTTCACCCATCCCAAGTTGACTCCACTTGCAACTTCAACCTATGACGGTCGGAAATTCGAACGTTGGAACATTAGACGCACGTCAATTTTTACTCTAACGGCTAGATCTTTTTCTTCTATAAATATCATTGAAGTATGAGCGTGAACAAAAAAGAAGAAGGAAATAAAGAGGAGATGAGCTTGCAAGTTTCATTATTAAAGAGTGCTGAAATCATTTGAATAACTATTGAAGTTTCAAGTGCTACTACTTCAAGTGTATTTACAAGATCGTCTTATTCACATGTCAAGGAGCTTCTGAAGCTAATTGATTACATATTGTAAAGTGTAAATTCTCTTTTGCCTATTTTCTTTTGTGTTGTTACCTTAGATCGGTGTTAAAGACCGAATTTAAGAAGGAGCAAAAGAGGAAGTTGGTTTGAGTTTGTTTCACTAACAAGTTTTGCTTGATTGGTTTGAGTTTGACTCACCAACAAATCAAACTTCGTTGGTTAGAGTTGGTCTCACCAACAAGCGACTATTATATATGCCCCATAGAGTTAGAATCTAAAAGAGAACGGGTGTTCTAAATTGTATTGAATATACAATAGTGAAACTTAAGACACAACGGGTGTGTGCTTAGAAGAGTGAAATATGGAAGGTTACCCGAACCACTATATATTGTTGTCTCTTGTTTGGTTTGATTACTTGCATTTTATATTTCATTGCACCCTCTCATTCTATTTTATAGCACGTTTCATCAAGGGGATTAAACTTATAAGGGTTTAAGCTTCTAATTACGAAAAAAAATTTCAAGAACCCAATTCGCCCCTCCCCTCTTGGGTTATGTTATAAACTCGGGATCAACAAGTGATAAACTCAGTATGGCACGTCACACCTAATTTAATGCCCATAAATATACAATTTAACTACCCATTTACATTCCCACTTAATTATACATCATTCAAGCATGGAGTGAACTAAAAATTATCAAGTTAATAATCTAAACATTAACCCATTTGTTGAACATCGTTTCAACTTAGAGTTATATCAATTAACCACAAAAACCAAATCACATAAAACACCTACCTGTTTAGACATCACCCCTCTTCCTCCTTACCTTGTTAATAATTTTTTCTTTCTTTCTTCTCCTTGGCTTGGACGTCCCCTCGCTATTTTTTTCCCCTAAGTTTGCTACTATAGGAACCGTCCCAAGCTACCTCATGATGTGCTATTTTGGTCCATAATATTGTCATTTATTATTATTTAAAAAAAAAAGTCCAAAATTTGCCCACATCCCAAGCTGATCACATCCCCTAGTCCAGCTATATTTCATGCATTTTTTCCATTTTTATTTTATTCACAAATTCAGCTCAAAATCACCTCTCATTGACATCTCATGTTGACCTTTGAAGGAAGTCAATGGTTACTTTGACTTTTCATTAATTACTTAGCTTTGCATTAAATGCATATTACTTTTTGAAAATTAAAAGTCGATGATAATTAACCACATGCGGTTTTGTATTTTCTAATGTAATTTGATATGATCAATCCATTCATATTATAAAACACTTTAACTTAGTTATTCATTAAAAATTTCATCTTCAAACGATGAATATATGATAAGACATTAACTAAATAGATTGAATTCATGAAATATCACATAATTCTAATCATTCTACCCTTATGATTTTCATAATCCAAATTGTTTATCATGTAGGGCATGTCAACTTAGGTTTTTCCTTCAAATTTCATCTCAACCCAACTTATGTATAATAAGATATGAATTAATTAAATAATTAATTAATAATTAAAATAAAAATGGGGCATTAATTAGCATGCCATCTCACTATCCTCTACTCCACTTTTGTGTTTTAGTAGAAGCTTCCTTTTTCGTCTTCTAGTAGTTTATTTTCTTGTGCACACTTAAGCAAAAACGATTAACTTAATCATCTTGCTTAATTGATTACCCTAATCTCATTCATCTTAATTAAAGACATATAATTTAGTCATTTTCATTTTCTAAAACTTTCAATTTCCTCCTTAAACAAATTCTAATTATATTTATTACGCTTAAAATCCTGAGTTTCACAATAATATGTAGGGTAAATATTAATTTTAATACACGTGGGGCCCATTTTGGGCGGACTATATCTTAATTATGGTGCAGTCAGTTTGCACTTAAATAATTTCCTATATTATATAACATATGTTATTGTGTGGGGCATTATGATGTAGTTGCCTCAAAATGAGCCCCAGATGTACTTAAATATATCGATACTTTATATAATAATTTATATATCCATATATAAATTATATAAGATAATTTGCATATTGAAAAACAACTTTGAAATTATTGTTTACGTTAAACTATTTTACTATGCTGAATTTATTCTATTTTCAAAAAGGGTTCATACACAAATTTAATTTGGATGAAAATTTATATGCTAATAAAATAAATTATTTTAAATATAATGGATGAAGTATGTGATAATTTTATGATCATCTGAGTCCCATTTTGAGACAATTATATCATAATTTACGGTGTAATTGCCTGCACTAGAATATATATAATGAGACCCGATCGTGTGCAGTCGGACTGCACCGTAATTACGGTGCAGTCCGCTGTAAAATGGACCCCACACATGTTAGATTGTAATGAAACTTTATACACTCATTTATCCATATATAAATCATACTTTAGACGGTTTAGATGTTGAAAAAACCACTTTAAACTTGATATTTACATTAAACTATTTTATTACGTTCATTTTGCACCATTTCAAGATGGGGACTATATACATGTTGGATTTGGATGAAAATTGGTATGCTATTAAAGTGAACAATTCTAAATACAATGGGTGGGGTGGATTTTCCATTTATGATCAGGTGGGGCCTACAGTGCATGGACTGCACGGTGCAGTCGCATGCACTCGAATAAATCCCATATATAATATATGTATATATAGTGATTTGTTCTAGTGCATTCGATTGCACCATGCAGTTCATGCACTGTGGGCCTCGCATGATTATGAATGGGAAATCCTTCTCACCCATTGTATTTAGAATTGTCCGCTTTATTAACATACCAATTTTCATCTAAATACAATATGTTTGTGATCCTCATCTTAAAATGGTGCAAAATCAACGTAATAAAACAGTTTAATATAAATATTAAGTTTAAAGTATTATTTTCAACATCTAAACCGTCTAAAGTATGATTTTTATATGGATAAATGATTGTATAAAGTTTCATTGTGATCTAATATGTGTGGGGCCCATGTTACAACGCATTCCGACTGCACATTCGGGTCCAACAAAGCTTCAGCTGAATTACCGGGCAGGTGCGCAATCCGTCCGTTTCTTCTTGCGGCTTCAATCTAGGTCGTTGAAAATTTCGGGTGTGTAGTCCGATTTTATATGCGTGTACGCATTGTCTGGAAACGTGCGAGTCTTCAACTGCATTAAAAAAGAGCTCCCGCTCATTTTTGGCCCCTAAAATATGGGTGGCCATTAGCAAAAAAAAACATCAAAGCTCACACGAATACGAGATACAGAACGGTGGTCAGAATAAAAAAATAAAAAATCAATGCTCAAAAGGAATTACTGGAGCTAAACCGATGGCGAGAAGGAAAAAAAATCAAAGCTCACAGGAATTCGGTGGTGCAGAAGATTTCGGTGCTCACAAAATGAAATCACAGCTCAAAAAAATGCTGCATTGATTTTTGCTGCAAAATTTTCATCTATAATCAAAGACTTTCAGGAGAAAGAAGGAAGGTGGACAAAGTTGGCACCCAAAATATTGGCTAAAGGTACACCTGCAAAATTGAAAAAAATTTAAAATTTATAAAATGTGGAAAAAGATGGTGAAATATTTTCTATTGTTTATTGATGGCAATACGCTTGTGATGGATGAATTGAAATTAAATGGGTTTTGAAACCATAACAGGGAGATCTAACTTGTCAAATTAAAGTAGCTACATTTTTGCATGTGTTATATAGAATGATTTAATGTCAATTAATTTTTTTATGACCCCACGTCTATTAATATTGCATCCATAAAATGGTATATTTTCATTTATAATTTTGATGTCCGTTTAATTTCAATATTTCTGTATACGTACAATAAAAGGGCACACACTGATTTTTACAATTTGGTTTTATATTTTCGTATAGAATTTTCATTATCCTTATAAAAATTAGCTAAAATAAACATAGAAGTTAGTATGCTATATAGAAATTTTATCATGCAAATTCTGAAATCCGATACCTTTTTACGAAGTGGGTTGTGTGTAGAAAATTTAGTCTTATAGATATCTTATAAAAAATAGTTAAAATACACTTGCGAATTTAGTATGCTACATTGGAGCATTAATATGCTAATTGTAGAATTCTACACTATTATAATGAATAGATTCCCAATAAATTTTGAGAAAAAAGTGATTTAATAAATTCTAAATTTAATTCAAATCCTATAGGAGATGCTAATTTTACAAATATATGTGTAAAATAGCTATTTTAGGACAAAATATTAGACATATTAATTTCGCAAATGAATATAAAAAATATTTTGGTGTTGGCAAAAGAAATCCTTTAGTTGGAAGTCAGTTTTGAATAACAAATGGATCAAATATTATTTATTTTTTACTATTTTGGAATGCATTTAAAATATTTAAAATAGACTTATAAAATTAATATGCTTTATAAAGACATTAGCATGCTAGTTTTGGGATCTTACACTATTCTAATGATTAATTGACCTTTATATATAAGATCTAGTTATATAGTTAGCATATAACTATACAAATTATTTAAAACAAAATTATGAATTTAACGATTGTTAAATTTCATATAGAAGATCTAGTTGTCTGGTTTCACATCATTATATAAATTATTTTAAACATAAATATGAATTTAGTGTGCCATATAGAAATATTAGTATGCTGATATTAGAATTTTATACTATTTCTTCATCATAATTGTCCTATATGAAATATATGAAAAACATAAGCATGTTGATATTAGAATTCTACACTATTTCTTGTTCATAATTGTTTATTATCTCTATTACTTTTTTACAAAAATAAATATTGTTGCATTGTAAAATTAACATCTTCCATTTCTTATTAGATGATTGATTTATATTATCTTTCTTATATGATTTATTAGTTATTTATCAAATGACATCATCATTCAACATAGGCAAAAGTGTAACAGCAAGATGGACATGACAAACATGGGCACTATATGTGGATAGTTCACCAACAACATGATGACTTGAGCAATATAGATTTAACTTATGATACGCATGTAATGCAATTGTAATATAAAAATTTTTTGATCTGACTTGTACATATTCACAGGAAATGAATTGTGTATTTTGGGGTGAAAATGCTAATATCTTTCAACGTTCCGTAGTATGATCTTCACTTCCTCTGGTAAAAAGTGATAATTTCGGGTTGCCTGGAGATTTATAGAGCGATGAAAATGTGGACTTATAGTGACATCTAACCATGTTTTGAAGGAAAAAAAAAAAATCAGATATGGCTTGGGTTCTCTGGCAGTGTGGGTGCTTGAAATTGGGCTCGTAGGTGATACTCTTCCATGATTTCGAGACCCATCTACACACTTGTATGTCTTTCAAAGGTATCCATGTCAAGATATCAAAAATAACATATGATGGGAGATAATTTTGCTGCTCTCCGGAAGCACCATGTTGTTCTTCTTTATTACTAATCTCCATAGCTGTTAAGAATAATTCAAAGAGCTAGAAGCATTAAAATAACGTTGATGAAAGTCGAGGAAACAAAAAAAAAAGAAGATAAAAAGATAAATGAGATTGACTTAAAATAACGCACAAAAATATTAATTTTTGCTTTACACAATATTCATGATTTATGTAGGTACAATGCAGCGATACACATTTGTGAGTTTGAAAGGTTAATATGAAATAATTAAAAACAAGAAGCAAGGGATGGGAGAGTGCATGGATGGGTCATGATTGATGAGAATATCATACACTAGTTTCAACAAGGATAGCCATGAAAGCAGTTTCCAGTTACATGATCCATTGATGGGTTTGGAGGGTCGGCTATATTAAGTTTTTTGCCTTTCAAGTTAGGTGATGTAGAAAGGGTATGAGGAAAATCCAGAACGTGTAGATGAATATAGAATTGGTTGAGAAAATATTGTTTAGAAAATCTTGTTGGCGCTAATTGTAATACAATGGTTGAGATGATTGTAATATATGAAATACAAATAAAAAAAAAAAGTCATACACGAGTGCATGTAGAATACAGGCTTGTCACATAGAAGTGATTTCGTGTAACCCACTCTATTTTTAAGATTTTGATATTTAATGAAAAATACAATCCATTCATTATATTTAATATCATCTGCTTAGCTAGGAGATTAAATTTCATTCAAATCAAATATGTGCATAGGTCACATTTTCTTAAAAATAGGTACAATTATGTATAAATTAGAAAAAATGCTTAGATCCATTTACATATGTATTAGAATGTAATCGTACTTTATAGGATCATTTACCCATATACAATAAAATTTTAAAAAATAAAAGTGTTTCCAGAATATTAGAAATGATGTTAAACACAATGAATTAAGTGAATTTTTCATCAATTATCAATATTTTAAAAATGTAAGGGGCTATATAAAGAAAGAGTTTCATGGAAGCACTCCCATATAAAATATACCTATTCCAATATTGAATCCTTGCTTTTTGGGATTCAAAAGCATTTTAATAAATGTCTATCCAAAGTAAAAAATAATAATAATAAATGTCTCTTAAATGTAACATTATTAACATGATTTTTGACAATAAGACTAATTAGAGTAAGTATGTAGCAAGAACGTTGTGTACTTCAAGGGTGCATAAGCTAAAGTAGGAAACTTGGACTTGCGTGGTGGCAAGCACCAATCGGCACCTATGGGCTATGCAAACAATCGAACAACCTCACTTGAAAATAATCAATCGTTACTAATAGCCCAATATACCGTCTATATATTAATTAGTTTATAATTAAAATCTTATTTTTGAAATATCAAAAAATCATTTTTATAATTTTTCCGTGAACATGCGCGCCCCACCTACCTTGGTAATTAGCATGAGAAATTTTATATTTTTATATATTTTATTTTTTAGAAATAAAAAAACTCATGTATCATGTTCAAAAATATAATATCTGAATTACTAACCTATCTAAGGGCGGACTAATCTCAAGTCACCCAGTCCTAGATGTGTATATTTATCTTTGATGTTGTCCTTCTCGATGAGACCAATTTTTTTTAAAATATGATTGTCTAATATTGTGATGATAGTACGATTTAATTAGATTATACAAACTATATTACTGTCAAAAGTAATATAAATTATTTTTGAAATAATATCCAAATTTTTGCGAAGATTGTGAACAATATCTAAATTTGATTTGCATGATTTATATGACATATAGATTAATAAACTAGTAATTTCTCTTACAAAAAGTATTTCACAATATAAAGTAATGAAAATAAATAGTCCCAAGTTAATGTGAATATTTTACATTATAGAAAAGTAGTCTTGTGAAGAGATGATAGATGAGGTGTTGATGTGGTGCGTGTAAAAGTACAACACTACACTCCCGGATCGAGAGAAGTTTATAGTTGTGTCGCATGCTATTATTCAGAGTGAATATTTGTGTTCATGAGGATAAAGAGTATTTCTCCCTAAAATAAATATATTCATCTAAAGCAAATACCACACAAAAAATCTACATTGCATGACAAAACATGGATATATATATATATATAATTTCAATAAAATTTCATACATTTACATAGAAATATATAATATTATATTAAATATGTATAATATATAGTAAGAAATATGCATAAGGAGCAAGGGCGAAGATTAAAAAAATTATACCTTTTTTATACAAAAGATACTTTAAATAATCAAAATTAAAAAATATAAGGTACTTTTTTATAATACATAAGGTATTTAAAATGATCAAAACTATACAAAAACAGGCGAAAACATAACTTCACCAATGATAATAGGAATTTTAGTATTTTTATGATTAAAATAAATTGCAACAGTGAAATTCATAAATCACCAAAATTCTACAATAAAAAATAATTACGTAAACAAGACATAATATATACTTTTGATTAAAACAGTGAACCTTCACGATTCACCAACTGAAAAGCTGGTGCACTTTTGTCTGATCTTAATGACACTTGTAAGTCTCACTTATGAGTTATGATTGTGAGGACCAAAGTCATAAGTGTGCTTGTATAGAAAAGTACACAGGTGCATGTCATTAGTAATCCATAATCACCAATCTTAAATTATTTCGTATTACATTAAAACTAACAACTAATTATAACGCAAAATAATAGTGAGACTAGTCAAATCCATAAAGAGACAATGAAGCTTAAATTATTTGAAAAAAAAATTATTAAACTAAATATCCAAATAAAATCATAAATAAAAATCAAAGTGCAATAAAATGAAGAAAATTCAACTAAAAATGAAAGAAAATAAAAATATAAAATTAATAAAAAAGAAAATAAATCCGGAAGACTTACATGAGGAAGATCTTCTCTCCCCTCAGATTTCTCTAAACTCGTGAGCTTGAAATTAAAAACTTAATGAAAACGTGGACGAAGATTCGTTGAAATTGAAGCCTTACCCAACCCCTTTCTATAAGAATAAAGAACAGCTGCAAGCTCTTACGTGTACGTAGTGAATCGGCATGTATCTCAAATTAAGTTGTATCTTATGTACAGTTGTTGTATTTTGGACGGTTCAGATGTATTTTACTCATCTTTGAATGCTTAAAATGTAAGCTGAGCAATTGGAATGGGCATTAATACTACGCGCACTCACTTCCGCACGATAGCTGTATTGCTTCACCACTTCCACTGTTCGCTCGGATTTAGAGTATGTTTGTTAATAAATAAAACAAATGATGAAAAATTTTGAAAAGTAAAAGCTATCAAATTATGTAATATGATAGAGATAATGATGAATAGTAAAGACGATAAAATTAAAATAAATAAGTTAATTACGTGAATAGTTTTATAGAAATCATGATAGCTGAAAATTTTAAATTGAAAAGTTTTAACTTAACATTTTTTATCAATTGTAACACGCACTCTTAGTTGAGTATTTAATTCTTTCCGTTGAGACATCAAACGTTCATTGGATTGTTGCGGGCGGCTAGGCTTAAGTGATGCTGCTCTTTTGCTTTTTTCCATTTCTTGTGTAGAAGTTGTGTCCGGTATGTGCATTGGTGCCATGGCCGGGGATGCCACCTTTCTTTAACAGAGCCCAACTTCAATCATGCAGCCTAGCTTTCAAAGATGCTGCTTGCTTCAATTAGGTGCTGAATTTTTTTCTGGCCGCTGAATCTCCATGATGCTTCGGGATCTCTTGAATTTCTGCTGGCTAACCGTTTACATTCCAGAATTTTTTTCAAGAAATATCCAGTTTGTTGTTGTAGATGACCACGATCAAAAGTTGCTGTAGAGAAGATGATGGTGCCCGCCTAATAGGTTTCTCACGACCTCTAGATCCATCAGAACTGATCACCATATCATTAGCTCGGTTGGCCAAATCTTAAAAACGTTGGTGTCACTACCCAAATCTATCGGTTGTTGACCACCCTAATTGGGCGGCAAATCCGGATAAGTTATGTTTCAATAAATTTAATAATTAATACTTCATTCAGTAACATTCAAAATTAATCAGAAATATCCACTGAGTTAATAGGAATAAGTCTTATTAATTTATTCTAAACCAACAAATAAAAATAAATAAATAAAATAAAATATCTCTGTTACAACGTATAACTTATTTATTTTTGTTTGTCATCAAATAATAATATCTCATATATAAATCCTCATACGCACAATTTTAATTAAAACTCCAGTATGTTATTTAATTATCTACAGTGGACGGTTCAAGGATTTCTAAATATCTCAACTTGCATATTTTCGCCCACCACCGAAATTTCTTCTCCTGAACATATGTGTCTAGGAGTTTAACGAATTTCGGAGTCGTCCACAGTGGAAGTAGCACAATGCCAGCCCTTAGTTCGGGATTTGTATGCATTCGCATCTACTGAAACAATATTCCACCACTCATAATATCTAAATTTATATAATATTTTCTCAGTCTGTTTTGATGAAAAATTACGAATATTAATACATAACCTGATGAACATTATGCGACCTCAATTTATAATATTATAAAAAAAATTCATATTTTATTATTTATATATATTATACCGGGCGTTCAAATTACACACACACATATTTATATAGGGAATATATATGTTGCGCTGAAGGTTACACATTTTGGACGCTTAAGTGCCATGTATAAATATATACAACATTGGGATGAAAAATTCCATCTATAAATATATATCATATATTATAGATAATATATATTTATATAAACTCCACCATAGTTCCAGCAAAAGTTTACTCCTGTTACAATTGTATATTGATATAAATTTTATAAACATTGAAATGTGACTCCATCCTATATTATAATTTTATTCAAATTCGAAAATAATTTATCTCGTTAATATCCTTCAGGGATGATGAGTATTCATACATTACAATCTCAACTGGTATTACAATTAAATTCTAAGACATTCTTACAATTTCGCTAACAATTATCTACTATTTCTAAACTCCCATTAGTGGACGGCTCCCACAAACTTGGAGAGACTTGCAACGCCACTACTTCAGAAATGCTGCAGGGGAGAGTCGAAGTCAGGACCACTTACTTGTGAGGCTATGTCCTGCACCACTGGGCACGACCTCAGTGGCTCCAGGCATGATGTTAATCTGCTAGATATTCATAGATTTTCTACGAATTTTTACTTCACCATCATAGGTAAAATATTATACCTGTCATTCTCGCCATACACAATCGTAGATAAAATTATATACAACCAATCCTGAAAGTTTCAAAATTTTATCCGATCTATATTTATATTATACGTATATTATAAACAATCCGGCACAGTAAGTGTAACACGCTCCATCAAAAGTAACCGGCTCATGAAGTTCTTAAACTTCTATAATAATTTATATTGATCCGTTATATTATATACCACCTTTTCGGAAGATTTTAAATTCCGTAAACACATAGAAAGTTGTATTACACATAAGCACCGGAAGAGTTAAACTTCCATCAGCAATATATAATATATTTAGCAAAAAAGATGATGAAAGTTAAGGAGGTTTCACTTTCAGCGCTCTAAAATAATATATTATTATATTTACAATATTCATTGGGTGATTTTAGACTCCATAGACAAAGTACGTTCCATATATATATATATAATATTCATCCTAGATATAAAACTAGGTGTAACCTCGTCAAGATAACCCATTTAATCAACGTAATTTATATACAACACAATAAATTCAAATAACCCCAATCACCTAAAAAAATTTGAAATCTATTAAATTATATAATATCTAACTATACTCCGCATGCTTTCCCGATTCCATAAAATTTCTAATGGACAGAAATTACTGACTCACAAATATTATTTTATCACAATCATCATTTTCTCCAATCATTTTTTTATTGCTAGCCATCCCATCGAAAAATCATTTAACAAATAATTTTCATAAATTATCTTCAAAATAATTTAATTCACACGATATATGTAGCTCTAAAATTTTTTATTATTTATTTACTTATGTTTTGTAGAACCCACGGATTAATTTTCTGAATGACAATAATTTGTTTCCTTCCCGGTTTCAATCCACAACAAATTCCTCTTTTGAATAGCTTTTTTGGTTCATCCTTTCTTTTCTTCCAAATCACAAATAAATAATAAAATTCTCTTAAATCTCTCTACATTCACACTTTTCCACTTTCCCAACTCCTCACTTAATTGCAATCTCCGAATATTCTCTATAACAATTAATTTTAAAATTTAAAATTTAAAAATCAAATCTTAACTCTTTGTGGGTCCCACATAGATTAATTGCTAAAAGAAAATTAACTAATTCTGCTAAGATGTAATTCAAACCCACTACCTCAAATGTACTTGCCACAATTTCTAACCATCATAAAAATAGAAATTAGAAATTAAACAATAGAGTTTTTTCGTGGAGTTTTGATCTTTTCCGACCGGTCGGTTACACGGGGTGTTATCGACCACGCCTCTCGCTCGTTGGATATTACGGGCTCATTTCTGGCCGTTGGATGAGAGGCATACTTTGTGGAAGCTGGGAGCGCAATTAATGCGAGAGAATTTTTACCGACAGGCCCCTGTCAGGCTGGACGATAGCAAGCTCAGTCGTCCCGCATCTAGTCTCCCTCCTCCCTGAGGTATTCTTGCTGGAATAGCTCTGGAATTCAGCAAGGCACTGAGCTAGTTTGGGTTGGCAACAAACCTCATTGTCCATCTCATTAAAATCCTGCGTCAAGATCCTGATACAGCAGCCAAGAACGTGAACTACTGGATTGGGGTCACAGCGATGCTGCCTCTAATTGGAGGATTACTCGTCGATGCTTACACAGGGAGATGCTCAATGGTCGTTGCATAGGGAGGATTTATCTTATGGTAACTCCAATATCTCTTTCTGATTCAGAGGAATGCTATGTAGTCGTCAGCATCCAGGTCGTAGACGAGTCACGGATCTAGAGCTTTGTTGGGATTCACATGCCCGACGCCGTGGACGAATGGCGTCGATTCCTTTCCAGTGGCGAGATCTCCGACCACTCCTTCGGCATTGTCTGTGTTGTAGGCCGTCATCATGAGCGCTGACTTGATTTCAGCGGGGCTCCGGGTCGGGTGGGCTTTCCGGAGCAAAGCGGCAGGGCTTGAGACGTGCGGGCAGGCCCTGGACGTGCCGGAAATGATGTTGAAATCAACCAGCCTGGGATCTATGTCGAGATCTGTGGGGCTGGTGAAGCCGGTCCAACCCGCCAAGATGTTGACGCCCGCGCGCGATGACATCAGGCTTGAGAATTTCCGCCGTTTGATAGTTGGGCCCCCGGCTGGAGAAAGCAACCACTTTGGGAGACGTCGACAACGACCCAATCACCGTGCCGCGGAATCGGATTGTGCCTGTAGGGGATGAGTCTGACTGCGCATAGCCTCGCATCCTGTTGCCGGCTCTGGCACCGACCATCGTGGCGGGGATGAGTCTGACCGCACATAGCCTCGCATCCTATCGCCGGCTCTCGCACCGACTATCGTGGCGGGGATGAGATGTGTATCAACAATCAGCTCTTCACCGTTTTCATCCGTATTGGCAAGGATCATGCCGGCCCCACAAGCCTGCTTCACTGAGGCGCCCTTCTCCACGCGGGCGTTTCCGCAGTCGCAAAGCACAATTTTCCCGGCGACTCTCAACGGATCGAGCTGGCCGGACAAGCAGAAGTTGTTGTCGCAGTCCCCGCCATAGACAACCAGCAGATTGTCGTCACATGGATCGCCGGCGTAGAGCAACACTCCACCATAGACACTTCCATCGCCGAGAATGACATCAGCGGGGAACTCCCTGTCGATCATCGAAGCGCCGTCGGTTAAAATCCACGGTGCAATGTTCACGGCCGGAATTCCCCACCGAGCATGAGACGACAATGCCCTTTTGCATAGATCCAAACGCCCCGATGGCAATCGAATCATCGGAGTACCTCGGCGGATACCCATTAGCGCCCACAGACAGCAAGATTATGTCCACCCCATTGGCGACGGCTTGATCCATGGCGGCGAGTATGTCGGAAGACGAGAGAGATCGCCTGTCGAGAGAGAGAGAGAGAGAGAGAGAGAGAGAGAGAGAGAGAGAGAGAGAGAGGAGGGAGGGAGGGAGGGAGGGAGGGAGGGAGGGAGACGAGACAGACAGCGGGAGGGAGACGAGAGACGAGAGAGGTTAGGGAGGGGACCGGTCGAAAATCTTCATTCTGACAGGGGCTGGTATGTATTTTCTCGGGCATTAATTCCTCTGCTGCGGCGCAGTCTCTTTGACGATTCATCCAACGGTCTACGCTTCCTCCGCACGATCCAACGGCTGCGAGCGCTGGTCGGAAACGATGGATTCGACCGACCGGTCGTAAATGATCACAACTCTTTTTCGTGTAGGAGACTCGTACTGTATTAGATGACTTAGGCCCATAAATCTTATAATAACACTTTATAATTTAAGGCTGCTATTTATAATCGTGTACGTATCATTATTATACATGTGTGTCCAAAAATCCAACATGATCAACTGTTATCATCCATGAAGCCGTGTTTTGGAGGTCAATGATAATAAAATCCTCTGATTTTAACGTAAAAATTGTGATATGTAAGTTTGATTATGCTACTGAAGGTGTGACAGTGAACATGGTGTGAAAGATAGTATATTGAATGAGAAGAGATCACATTTAATGAAGAGGCAAAAAGGAAAGAAGAAGGTGCGGTCAAATCGAAATGAAACCTTGATGAGTCATTAAGAGGGATATCAAAATGAAAAACTGAAATTAAATCTTTATCTTTGCAATGAGATTCGCCATGTAATGCAAGAATGCAAAATTTTGAAAAGAGAGAATAAAAATGAAGAAAAAAAAGCATGTGATGTTTTTTTCGTGTCAAATAAAATAGATCAATCAATTTTACATTTAAGGGAGCCCATGCAAAAAATTGATTAAGATGAAACTTGCAAAATTTTGATTTAAATGGAACTTGAAAATAATTCTAAACATCATAATAGTCAATGGAACCAGCCAAGCCATGGGAGCACTTCCTAGGACACCCGTGGGGGTGCTTCCTGCCATGTTCTCCTGGGAAGTGACTTATCCACCGTGCATTTTATTTTGAAGGCTAAGATTGAATGGGGCATTAGTCCAGACTCATACGAATATTTAGGGGTGCCTGCCGAACTCAATTTTTAATGGTATTAGAATTTGCTGTTTTATAACCCGAGCCCGAAGAACCCGAATCCGATGAACACGATTCATAAATGTGATAGGGTTGGGGTTCGAGTGAACACGACGCCGAAAAACCTGAGCCCGATTTCTATTTTATATGCATTATAAAATATATTTTATATATAATATCTAAACAATATTTCTTTATATTTTTTGTTTTTTATGTTATTTATATTTATAATACATGTTTGACATATTGTAATTATATTATAAATAAAGTATATTATTTTCATTTATATTTATATTTTATTTTTATAATCTTCTTCGTTTATCTTCTTTTTTATGTTAAATTTTTTTAAAGATATTCTTTATAGATGAATGATTTTATTAGCCTGGGCTAAGTAAATGCCCCACTTAGTCTACTTCAAAAAACTCATTTATAGTAATTTTTTCATTTTTCTTCAAACACTTGTTTATCTAAGTGTGTTTAATGTATAAACTAAGTTTTACCATTTTTAGATATGTGCATATATTTTTTTGAGATTTTTAAACATAGGTATTATATTTAAAAATTTCAAAAAAATACATACACATATCAAAAAATTGTAAAACTTATTTTATATGTTAAATACACTTAGATAACACAAGTGTACGAAGAGAAAAATAAAAAAAGTTATTGTAAATGAGGGACATTTGCTTAGTCCGGACTAACAAGATCGCTCCTCTTCTTTATATTGTAATATTTTTTAGAAATATATGGTTTGACTTTATATCATCATATTTACTTATATAATCTGTTATTATTGTAGTTTCATGTAAAATTTAAACATATCACTCTTAAATAAAATTTATATTTATCAACTTAAATTCCAACTTGAAATCTAACCTAAACTCAATTTTTAAAAATATGATTAGAGTTTAAGTTTTATACGTTGAGTTTGAGTTAAGGTTGGGATTGACGCTTTTTAAGGGTGTGTTTGGTTGTGGGTAAAACTTTTGATGAAAAGTTTTTGAGATAGAAGTTGTCACATTGATAGAAAATGATGTGATATAATAGGAGAAATGATAAGAAGTAAAGATAATAAAATTAAAATAGATAGGTTAGTTGTATAGATAGTTGTGTAGAAATGATTGAAAAGTAGGGTGGTTTGTATAAGAAAATGTGAAAAAATAATTAAAAAATAGAGTAATCATGAATAGTAAAAAATTTTAGATTGAAAAGTTCTGGTGTGTATATATCTCAAACAAACACACCCACCCTGATAAGTGGTGGGCTGAGGTAAACTAGAATTTCATCGGCATGAGTTGCCTGCGTCTCCTCTTTTTCTATAGCTTTCTGCTTGGACCGCCGTATCCCTTTCCCGCCCGTGCATCCTTTCCATTCGAGTTCCATCCGGCGTCTTCTTCTCCGCTGCCCTCGCTCCGGCGTCAGTTTCCCCGGATTTCGGTAATCTCTTTCTCCCTCTCTTTTCCGGCGACATCTCCTATCTCCACTTTTCGTCCATCCTCCGCTGCCTCATTCAACGCCCTCCTCTGCGCCATGGCTCTCTTTTCCTCTCTCTCTCTCTCTCTCTCTCATTGAACGCATCTTGTTGGGGTCCAACACTGGGTATGTAAGCATGGCTAAGGATGACCCATCACCCAAATCGTCATTGAGGGCCCAATTTTTCTTGAGTTTGTTCAAAAATGATGAATTGAATCTGCAATTTTTTTCCCCTGAAATCAAACATTTTAGCCTCAGTTATATAAAGAAGAATAAAACCCTTTCTGATCTGTCAGTTTTTAACATTCAGGGTTGATCAATTAATGGTTTGAGGAGCTGATCTGGCAGTAATTGAGCAGTCTTTTTTATCAACTATTGAGCAGTCTTTTGGTTTAAAGTTTTATTGGATGTAGAACTTTTCTTATTCATATGGATTGAATAAGAAAAATTCAGCGGGCAGCGGGAGGGATTCAGGGCCTAGAGATTTCATCTTTGATGATTATGTCTGTTTATGCATTTTTCCTGAGCAAAAATTTTGGTTTGCTTTTAATCTCTTGCCCTGGTTTCTTCGTTGCAAGATGCATGCAGTTGGCAGGGCCGTAGGATTAAGCATTGGACAGTTGAATCGATGTCAGGCTAGTGAAATCATTGCAAACAGCAATGAGGATGAAAGTTGGAATTTGTGGATTGGTTTTATAGCATCTCGATTTTTGTTTTGTTTTTGTTTTTTTCCTCTTCGTTTTAGATGTTCTGTTCTGGTTTCTTCGTTGCAAGATGCATGCAGTTGGCAGGGCCGGAGGATTAAGCATTGGACAGTTGAATCGATGTCAGGCTAGTGAAATCATTGCAAACAGCAATGAGGATGAAAGTTGGAATTTGTGGATTGGGTTTATAGCATCTCGATTTTTGTTTTGTTTTTGTTTTTTCCCTCTTCGTTTTAGATGTTCTGTTGCTTTCCTAAATTGTTGGAATTCTCGTGAAACTGCTCTCTTTGGCTTTCAGATTGGCTGTGTCGGTAATGGTAAGAATGGGATTTCACCAGTATACATTGGATGCAGGATGTATAGAGATGCACTAGGAGGCTATCATGTGGAGGGGTTTTTCCTATAGACCTTGTTTTGAATGTTGGCTGTTTTGCCTTTTTGTGGTATAAAAACATACCAGAAGTGGATGAATGTTGCTGAGTTGATTCGATTTGTGTCTCAGGCCTTTGTTGTTCTAGACATCAACATGGACGTCATTTGGCGATTTGCAAACAGTTAGGGGATTTTCTATGTGCTTCAGTTGGTTCAATTTTAGTTTGGCTTTGTTGATGGATTAGCTTTGCTGACCGTAAGATGCCAGTCGGAATGATCACTCATCTCTTTATGGGGTTGTTGATAATTTTCTGATGAATTGGGTTTATTTCTGGTTTATTTATTAGTTACTCTTCATGAAGAATGGCATCTATCTTATGGTATTCCATGTTGAGATGCTCTGGTGGTTAACATTGTAGATGGTTCTTTTCTGTCCTGGGAATTAGGTTCCAATGTCTCCGATGTTCTTTGTCATGCAGTAAGAGAAAGGAAAGCAGTCATGATATCATCCTCATTTTTGATCCCTTAAGATCATTAATTTTATGGATGGCATTTATTTGGCTACCGTGTCACTAATGCTGGCTCGTTGTGTTTGTTCATATGTCTTGTCCTTGTTTGTTTGTCTTTATTAATTTTTAATGATATTTGGTACAAGATGGCGATAGGAAGCAGATATTGAAGTTTCATTTTGATGAATTTAATTTAATAAATTGGTCTTCTGGTAGAAATCACTAGTAGAGATTTTAGGTTATGGATTGGGGCTTTTCTGTTATATAATATTGATGTCAGTTTTTGCTGCACTGAATATTGATATGTTATGTTTTATTTGATTTTGATTTTACACCTATGAGATTTTTACGGTGAAGTGACAATGGATTTGATCAATTTGCTTCTAGGTGATTTCACTAGTTCACACTCTAGGGGGTTTTGTTTCTTTCTAGGTTCTCGCTGTCATTCTGCATAAACACAAGTCTTTTGAGGCTAGTACATTCTCCATATATTTTGATTGATTATAAAACACGGGTGTTTAGGTATAGATATGACACATATTGCAGTCACCTGACATTATGTATACATGACAACAGGCTTAAAATAGCTACCTAAAGTTCTGACGAGAACTGCATTTTCGCTCTTTAGCAACAGGACATATAATAGGATATATCACTTCTTTTGCCAGTCCATGGAATGGTCATAAAAAGTCCTATATAAACCTGAACTTCAGTAGATGATTAAAAAAAAAAAAAACCGAATTTTATGTTATGGGGTATGATTCAATATTCATCAGTCTATGGGTTGAATGGAATTGCTGATTGATCGTTTCTTGTGTTTTTGGATTATGAACATATGATATTTTGGAATTTTTGTCTGGCATGGAGAAGCCATTTGCAGATTATAACTTGGTCTCTATCTGGATATGGTTGATCACAAGAATCTGTGATCTGGACAAGTTTAGATATGAACTGAAGCTGTTGGTTCATCTGTTGTTTGGCCCTGTTTGGCAAACACCTTAACCCCAAAACTTGATTAAGGTTTCAAAGTCTCACATTTCTTTGGGATTAGATTTGTGTCAAATGTAGTGGCATGACAAACTTGAACAGTGGACATGTTTAGACTACGAGGTTCTTAGCCTTAAAAGACTAGTAGAATCATCAGATTTTGTGATGCTTCCCATTGTTCGCAGTCTCAAAGGCTTCATCGTTTAGATCAATCCAATAATCATCAGATTTTGTGATGCTTCTCATCGTTCTCACACTCTAAATGCTCCTCACCTCAGATGAATTATGGGTGCCTAGTAAAGAAAAATTGTAAGGAAGAATTTAAGCTGCAAATTATTAGATTTCGTGATTCGCTTCTTCAACGTCTTTTAAAATTTGAGTTTCTTTTATTTTTTTAAAAGTTTGAACTGGCTTTGTACACTCTACTTGCAAGCTGAGAAATCAAGTTACTACATGCAAGAGCATGAGCTCAATAGTGCATCTGTCAACATGGGAAATATTTATCTTGCTGAAGAAGACCCAATTTGATTTTTTTTTTCTTTTATGTACCATGTACACCCTTTTTTTTGTTTGATAGACCGTGTTTTTTATATTTGTTTTTTATTTGATGGACCATGTATGATACCTTTCGGAAATATACAAATGTAGCCACTTTTGTGAGTAATGCATCCTTTTTATTAGCATCCTAATTTGTGAGTTTGATATGAGCTGCCGAGTTGGCAGGAACTAATTACTCTGTGCACAAAATTTCTTTACACACAGGGATTCTCCTTGATTTCTACCACAAGTTGAAATAAACTACTACTCTGTGCACAACAGGTTGAAATATGTCGGATATTAATTGTAATATGAATTGAGATATAATCTAAATATATATTGATAAAAAAGGTTTAATTAACCTGAATTTTACATGTAAGGAGTAGAGCGTTCATGTAACAGGTATATGTAAATTAAATGTACATGTAAATTGATACAAAGTTCTAAAATTAATCCATTTATATAGGCATCTTAGTTCAGCCGATAGCGCACTTATGTGAGGGGCATATTCATTTAATTGAAAGTGGTATATATTTTTTAATTTACTTTTATTAAATTTATCTTTAACTTTGAGCTACATAAATTTTACGTTTATTAAATTTACCTTCAACATAATATATGCACACACTTGACTCACATGTTAGGAGTCAAAAAATAAAAAAAATAAAAAAATTCATGCAAACATTTCATTCGAGCTAGTTAACAATGAAAACATTTCATTTTAAAAAAAAAGAAAACGTTTGTAGTCAAGCTGGGTAACAATGCAAACATTTGCATTCAAGCTGTTTAACAATGCAAACATTTCCATTAGATCAGATCGTTACTGAGTTAAATTGGCAGTATCACAATGAGACGAGCACTATTTGCAATAGAGGTAACCATGTTCTCTTTCAAAATCCATTCCCCTTGCCTCCTTCCCCTTGACCTGCTCTTTTCTTAGCTTGATAGCTTCCAGCGACAGCAGCCGCAATACTGTGACTCCCTTTCTTTCATGACACACATTCTAGAATCCTAGAATAGAGACTTTGCTGATTATATGTTCCTTCCTCTCATCTTTGTTGCCCCTTCATTCATTTACAAGATTGTTTTTTGCTGGATAGAGTGACGATGCTTCTTGGGAGTATTCGGCCCACATGGTGTCGGCATCGCTGTGACGATCCATCGCTCATGCTGGACTATCATGCTTCGGCATTTATCAGGCGGAAACGGGAGCTAGCAGTTTCAGCTCCGCAGGTTGGAGGCAGCGGGTGGGGTGCGACAGCGACCTTTTCGCACAAAAAACATGTCTTTTGCTCTTCCTCTGTTTCTTTTGACAGTTGCAATGATGGGTATGTCTAGTATTGTGGAAAAATCATATTCTATTACTGCATTTAGCCCCCACTCCCCAATTCACTATCGTACTTTTATGAATTATGCATCTTCTTATAGCCCATGTTTTTGCTTCTTGATGCACGAACGAATTTTGCTTTCTCGTTCTATATTTTTCAAGTATAATGCATATGACATAATTGATGGATTCTGTTGGGTTCTTGCCATGTATGTAGATTTGAAAGCAAACCGGTACATGGAGTGTCTGAAAAGGTTGTGGGTGTTTTGGGAGGAGGCCAACTTGGGCGTATGCTTTGTCAGGCGGCTTCACAGATGGGCATCAAAGTTATGATTTTGGACCCCCTGGAAGGCTGCCCAGCCAGTGCATTGGCGTGTTATCATTTGGTTGGAAGCTTTGATGATGGTGTAATGGTTCAAGAATTTGCAAAGAGGTGGGTGCATCATAAGTATGGACCTGAAGATTTTGTTTGTTGATATTGACTGTAGTCCCAGACTAGGATCTAGTGAGTTCTTTCAAAGTCTCTGAATTTCTTTTTTTTTTTTTTCTTTTGTTCTTTTTTGTCATGGCTTTTAGGTGTGATGTGTTGACAGTTGAAATCGAGCATGTTGATGTTGACATGTTGGACAAGCTTGAGGAGCAGGGCATAGACTGTCAGCCGAAAGCCTCTACAATTCGGATTATTCAAGTAAGCTTATTACAAGATTTTAATCTTTGAATCCTGCATGTGAATAAAAATTGTTTGTGGTAAAAGCTGTCATTGTGTGACCTACAAACTCTTGCTCTCCAAGGTATGGTTGTGATCAAGGTTCTGAAGATCGGTTCTGGGGGGCGTATCGGCCCCTCCAAAAACGATATGATATGGGCGTATTGCTATCGGACGATATCGGACGGAAATTTTTTCTTACCGAAGAAAATCTAAAAAAAAAGGTAATAAACTCAAAAAAATGAGAAATGAAAGAATATGTAATTATTTCACATTTTGCCTGTGTATAGGATGGTGTATTAGTCCATTTTCTCTTATTCAGATAATTTTTAAATTCAATATTCAACTAAAAAAGTAAATAATAAACGTGAAGAGAATAAAAAAAAGATGAATGACAACTCCACATAAATACATAATTGATATAGCATCATCATCATCATCATCATCATCATAAGCCATTTCCCACCTAGGTGGGGTCGACTGCATGGATTCTGTTACGCCATTTTTGGTGGTTTAAGATTAAATTTTCTGTAATTTGTAATATTTTTAAATCTTGTTTAATTACTTTAATCCTTTTTTTTTTTTTGGGTCTTCCTCTCATTCTCCTACCTTTTTCTACTTGGATAGATTCTGTTTTCCTAACCGGTGCTACTTCAGGCCTCCTTTTAACATGACTAAACCATCTTAATCTATTTTCTCTAATTTTATCACAAATTGGTCTCACTTTTAAGTTTTCTCGAATGAACCGATACACCATCCTATACATAGGCAAAATGTGAAATAATTACATATTCTTTCATTTCTCATTTTTTTTTGATTTCAGTACATTTTTTCAAATATTTTTTTTTTTGGGTAAAAAAATTTCCATCCGATACCGATATGCCCTTATCGTATCGACGCTTTTGGAGGGGGCTGATACGCCCCCCGATACCGATATTCCGAAACTTTGGAGGAAAATCCAAAGGCATTTGTTTTCTAGCCATATTGTTTTCCTTATAGAAGCATGGCATTTTGCCTAAATACATAAGATGGCATTTCTTGGCCTCATCAATGGGTTTCCTCTTGCCATCTACTAGCTTGACAGATTGGTGTGCAATCATTTTAAAATTTTTCATCAAAAAGACGCATGAGTGCAAACACAAAAAAGAGCAGGATGATGAAATTCCTTTTACATCTTGGTACATTGATGTTTGTTGCTGTTTATTCTCATCTTTATCTTTACGAGAGTGCACTTGCAGTGTATTGTGCACAGTCCACTGATTCTTATTACTACAGGTCACTTATGTTTTTGGTGTGAATTTATCATTTTCTAGTTTCTATTCTCATTACGACAGGTCACTTATGTTTTTGGTGTGAATTTATCATTTTCTAGTTTCTAAGTTGACAATATATGAAGAAAATGAGTTGTCAGAAGCCGATTATTATGCTGGTTTCTTCATATTGTAAATTTTTTTTATAGGCTGATATTCACAGTTCAAGCTTAGCAATCTGTTTTAAACAGCTTAGTACATACATATGTGATATTAAATTAGTAATATGTTCATTTTCATGTATTACATATGTAATAATAAATTAGTAATATATTCATTTTCATGTATTTTGTAGAATATGGTATGATTTCATTTCTGAGTTCTATTTGTTTTGGATTTGTGGTTTCAAATGGGATTTTGGAGGTGCAAAAATCAGACCTTTGTCTAAGCCTAGATGGAACATTCAAGTTTCGATAAAAGAATTGTGCTTGGTAAGAGGTTTCTGATTCTAGGCTTCCTAAATCCCTAATTTAGATGGAAGCATTTGTATGTTGGTTAATAACTAGAGGACTCTAGATAATATTGTTGCCAAACAACAATAGTTCTCTGGGATGCTAGCTCATTTTTTTGCCTTCAAGATAGATACAATATTTAACGCCTAAATTGCACATAATATTATCACTGTTCAATTTGCATAGCTCAAACTTTGTCTTCTTGCTTTTTCCCTTTTCAAAAGTTCCCTGTGAAGGTCATTTGCAACTTGTTTTATCGCAGGATAAATATCTTCAAAAGGTTCATTTTTCTCAGCATGCAATTCCAATTCCTGATTTCATGGAGGTTAGTACAAATTCTTGCAATTTTTATAAAACTTGACGATCCTGTGCTCATAATGGTTTTAGTTTCTGCATGTCTGATTAAGGCAGATTAATGATCTGGAGAGTACGATTAAAGGTGGGGCATTGTTCGGTTATCCTCTGATGATAAAAAGTAAAAGGCTGGCTTACGATGGGCGTGGCAATGCTGTTGCCCACAATAAAGAAGGGCTTTCTTCTGCCATTTCTGGTAATAAGTAAGAATATGACATGATGATTGGCTATTTTCTGTTATATTTTGTTCTCTGTGTGTGAAGCTTAATTGTCATTTTTTGACATGGGTCTGGGACAGCAGTGTAACATCTGTTTTATTGTTTATTCTCCCCATTCTTCAATTTTCTATCTTTATAAGGTTTTGGTTAAATATTTCTTGGACAGAATTTTGTTTAATTGGGCTTAAACTTATTAAAGTGCGATGGTAAAATAAAATTTACCTTCTAGCGTAGACCAAATAGTTAAATCTTTGACATGCTTATTTTTCCCCCAGAAAGGTGGGCTTGAGAATGATTATGTTGGTTATGATTGAATTTGTTCTTTATTTCTAAATAATGGCCTCCGGACAGGATCTTTCAAGTTTTTTCTGTTTTACATGAGTTTGATCACATATTTTGTGAGGCGACAGGCAATCAATTGCTGAGGATACAACTCCTAAGGTCATAGGGAAAAGGATCTGCCTGAAGAACTGACAATGTGATGGCTTCTATATTAGGAGTTACTAAAGAAAATTGCAAAGAAGGCAGATGAACTTGAGGGATATTCATCAACCATTCATAAAACTAATGCACCTCAATGCCAGTGCTGACATTTCTTCACGACTATCTAAATGTCTGTGTTTACATCCAATTTAAATGGATCTGACATTTGATATATTCCTGTTAACATGTAAGTGGAGCTACTCCCTTTGGTGTGTGATGGACCGAGTGATTGACAGATTCAGTGCTTATCTTTTGGATTGGCTGCTAAGGAATTATAGCAACATTTTAAGATTGCAGCTTTTTTGCGTTCTCATTAATGCAGCACTCAATTCTTGTTGGTGCCTGGCAACTTACGAGAAGCTCTATATTTCTATATAATTTATCAATGTAGCAATGGGTGATATTAACTTCTCTGTTGGTCATTTTTTCTTTCATCTTCTTTGCCATTATTTTTTGCATGTTGTTTTAGTTTCCGAGATTAATTTCGCCAAGATACTAATTACCACACTGTTTTACTGTGAGTTTTTCTTCTCATCCAGCACTAGGAGGTTATAACCAAGGTTTATACGTTGAGAAGTGGGTGCCATTTGTTAAGGTCAGTCTCATATTCGACATGATGTTCTGGATTTATGTCCATGCCTTTCAAAAAGATGTGAGTGGCATGATGAATATATTTTTGTCTGGTGTCCCTTTGGATATCAAACTCTGATTTATAGTGTTAACAAATCAAGTGTTTGGGATCATTTTCTTTCATACTTGAATTTCTAAATATCTTCCTTTCATTGATGCGAATATCATGTGGTTCGCATGTTATAATTTTAGCAATTCATTTTATGCTCATTATCATATACATAAGTGTATCAATTAACATCTTAACCACTGTTTCGTATGCATTTAATTATACAAAAAATGCATAAAATAGCTATCCAACAATTCCTTTCAACACATAATTTTAGGTATGCATGATGACACTTTGCATAATTATACTTTATTAATTCCTTGGGAATATAATTTATTTATGGTGATCATGCAAATAATATTACCTAAAGTTACTAGCACACGTTATATAACTCCATAAAGAGGGTTCTCTAATAACATCAACATAATTAACCCATGAAATAATCTACATTCTTAATTAATTATGTGAAAATACCATTTCATCTCATGCAACTAATAACCTAATCAATTGGATGAATCTAATTTAACATAATAAAATTGCTTTGCCATGCAATTAATTCACATATAACATACCATCAAATTAATTACACAAAATACATACATCTCACATAATTATGCATCCGAAACTAGAATATGGTAGATCCTTCTTACCTTAGAGATCAGGAAAATGAATTGGCAGAATTCATAAATTTACATCCTCAGCGGCAGCAGTTCCCAACCTTGATTACAGCCTCCCTCCATCAGCTTCCCATTTCCGCTATTAGTCGGTGTCTGTATCTCTTCTCATAAGAGTCTCCGTAACTTCTAGGAGTCCTAAAAAGGTAAAGATAGTTTATTCTCTTTTGCCTTATCTAGGATTCAAACTCAAGACTTCTACTAGTTACGGAGTCCTAAAAAGGTAAAAATACTTTATTCTCTTTTGCCTTGTCTGGGATTCAAACTCTAGACTTCTGCTTGAGGGACTATGTCCTGAACCATTTGAGCAACATGGGTTGTTGAATTATATCTGAAAATTAAACATTTTAACTTAAACTTCTCAATGTAAGTGGGTTTACTAGGCCTACCCCACAGGACTCATCTCTCACTTTCTAGCTTGCTGCCTGCTCAGTCAATCAGTCAACAATTAATGGTCAATGGTCTGTGCCGGTGGACACATCATTAATTGACCAGTCAATGCACCTTTTATTCCCAATTATTGTAAATTTTTGTGCATCTATTAAATTAGAAATGGTAAATGCATTTTTTATTTATTATCTTATTCAGGAGCTTGCAGTACTTGTGGCAAGGGAAAGAGATGGGTCAATGTCATGCTTTCCTGTGGTCGAAACCATTCACAAGTGAGATAATTATGTTCCCTAGCTTGTCTTGGTGTAGTAATACTGTTTCTATAATCAAATTTAATTCCCCATCTAACAAGAAAGAAGGAGATCTTTAATACTTTTACTTTTTATTATCTTTATAAATTAATAATCCAAAATTGTTAATTTGGATTTTTGTACTTTTGTAGGGATAACATTTGTCATACAGTTGAGGCACCTGCTAATGTTCCCAGGAAGACAAGGAAGCTTGCAATTGATGTTGCAACGAAAGCTATTGCATCCTTAGATGGTGCAGGGATCTTTGCAGTTGAACTATTTCTAACAGAAGATGGTCAAGTTGGACTCTTTTCCTTCCACCTCTTTTTAGGAAGAATGACTTCTCATAAGGGTTAGTATTTGCCCTTTTTCTTTTGTAATTTGAAGCAAATTGTTCTCTCCTTTTTCCACAGATTTTGCTAAATGAAATAGCACCGAGGCCTCATAATAGTGGCCATCACACCATTGAATCCTGTTACACTTCACAATTTGAGCAGCATCTGCGAGCAGTTATTGGTCTTCCACTTGGTGATCCATCAATGAAAATACTGGCTGCAATTACGTATAATTTACTGGGTGAAGAGGAGGTGATGTTCTTTCTCCCATCCATCTAGATTCAAGTCCTTGTGCTAACAATGCAAAATTTGTTTTTCCCTTTTGCATGGAAAAAATTAATTTGTGAAATTCATATTGAAGTGACTGAGCATGGAAAATTAGACTTGAATGGAAATAAACAGTTAACGAAGTAGTAAGAGGACGGTCTCATGTTGATGGCTGTAAATGCGATATGATAAAAATTAATAGCAATAGGGTTGATCGTTTGGTGGTAATGGTGATATTAATAATCATATATAAAATTAATTTTTGTTGTGCTGTGCATGCAAACGCCCTGTACTGCAAGTCCTATGAATGGGAGTCATGCAGTTATGTTAGATTCTATGGCGATCTAGGATTCTTAGTAGCATTAGATTAAGTGGATCCTGCAGTCACTATCCATTGATCTTTTAATTTTTATCGTTTCGATGCATATATGTGTGTTTTACTAGGGTTTACCTTGTTTAGGGATTTTAACTTGAGATCTTGGATATTTTTTAATCGATATTTGAGATTTGATGTGTGCATGAAATGACTTGCGGTTAAAGAAATTTGACAGATGTCTTAAGATTATTTTCAGGCTATTCCCATTTTAGGTTTTTTGTTTCACAATGAGTTATTATTCTTGTCGCTTAAGTTTGGCATGTGTAAACATCACTTATTTTGGTGATTGATTCAGTGCTTCTTTGTTTCCTTGATCTCTTTATTGCTCTTATACCATTCCTTTCAAGTTTCTGAGTCCCTAATTCTCTTACTTTCTTCCCTTTCTTCCTTTCTGTTGGAGGATCCTTCATTTTTCATCTATTTCCTCTATACTTGTCCTGCATCCACTACTATTACTATAGTCAATATTTGGTTGTTGGAAGGTGACTCCAATTACTGCTTTTGTGATTTTTTCAGAGCCTAATGGGATGTGGATGTGATATTATGTGGAAAATAGATGCTCGCCTCACTTTCTGTTTATGACTAGCATTGCGTGGATGTTTGCGATTTTGTTGTAGCTTCTCTTTTCCATATATTTCCTTTCAGTGCTTTGGGTAAGGTTCTGAATATCGGTATATGCCCCCCTTCCAAAATAATTGGTTTTTCTTCAAATTGGCAGCTTCAATCTGGTCGAAATGACTCCCTCTACTGACAACGATGATGAATCTGTAGAGACAACGGTGTTTTCAGGGATTTTAAATCCAATTTTTGGACCCGGACAGAATCCACTTTTTCCCGAAAATAGGATGAAAACAAGCTCAAATCTGGTTTTTAATGTAATTTCGTTGCATGGGTGGTTTCGAAAATGGCAGTAGTATCTTGTAGGGGTGAAAAATTGCTGGAAAAATTGTGTATAGTGAGAAAAATCGAAAACAGCGCTTTCCCAAGATCTGCATGCTGACCATACACATGCCCGATACGGGCAGATACGGCCTGATACAGGCTGATAAGGGATAAAATGCCAACAGTAATATGATCTGGGGGTGTATGGCGTATAGGCAAGTGGCGATATGGATATGATATGGCCGTATCGGATTCGATAGTGCCGACATTCGAATGGCTTTGGGGGACAAAATAATATAAAATACGTAAAATCTGCAACATATTCTCAAATTTGTTCCTTTGCCTGTCCAACTGGTGATTCTGCAATGGAAAATCTGTAATTCAATATAAGGTCTTCTGGTTAACCAAGTTTATTTGTATTCTAGTCCCGAAGACTGTAAACAAAAAATGGAATTCTAAAATTAGGCATTGCCATGGTTGTAGGGAGAGAAGGGTTTTTATTTAGCTCATCAGCTGATGGCAAAAGCTTTGAACACCCCTGGGGCCAGTGTTCATTGGTATGACAAACCAGGTTAGACTATTAAAATTTTGCTTTCATGCTTACTCTAATATGTACCTTTGCTGTGGACTTTGATGTTAATGGGGGTTCTGGAACCTTTAGAAATGCGAAAGCAACGGAAGATGGGCCACATTACAATTGTAGGCTGTTCTGCGAGCATTGTAAAAGCAAGCTTGAGATCAATGTTGAGTGCAGAAAATCCAAAAGGTCAGATTGCAGGCGAGTCACTTTTTTTCCCCCTTTCTCCTGATCATTTTATTTGTAGTCCGTAGATAGTTGATTATTGGCCTAGTAAGAAGGTTTGGAATAGGATTCGTTGATTGACATTCTTTCTTTCATTTGATCTGGCCAGAAAATCAGCATATGGCGAGCCTTTCTGTAATTTTATGCAATATGGAATAGGTTGTTGGATTCCATATGCCCATATTGGTCGGTACACACGATGCTTAGCTAATGATTGGAACTAGAGGCTGATGATTAAAAGAGGTGCAATCCGGAATATTTAGTTGATCTTTGAGAAGAAGATTTGTGTATTCCCATCTGACATTGTTCCAGAGTTCATAACTTATAGGAATTGGGTCTGCCGCGCATTGTTTGCATATTGGGGACCAAATTTTAGCTGACATGATATACTTCTGGTGACATCATGTACTCATCTGTATTGCAGATTCAAACATATATTTCCTGATAACCAGAATTATTTTGATTTATAATTCATTTTTGGGTTGTTAAGCACTTATTTAGTCAAATGGTACGGATGCACCCGAACTTCTAGTCCTCACAGTCCGCACTATATTGAGGTTTAGGCCCCGAATTACATTTCCAGTCTCCAAACTGGAAGATTGGTAACTCGAATTCCATCATTTATGCATGGATGCAAAAAATGGTGAAGTGCTTTCAGAATTTATATGATTGTCGAGTTCCAATTAAATTAGGAGAAATTTTACAAAACCATGATTAGACCAGCTGTGCTTCATGGGACGGAACGTTGGGCAGTTAAAGAACAATATATATGTAAAATAAGTATATATGCAAAGATCGTTATGTTGCGACTAGAATGGATTTTCATCTAACCTCAGCAGCTTTTGCATGTCATGAGCCATGATCTCTGCACCCGTCATATCTACAATTGCTTTTACTTAATGCTTCTCTCTGTTTGCTTGTTTGTATTTCAGTCTAGCATGATAACATGTTGAAAATGTCGCTTCAAAATGTGATAATGTTCCATCCATGTTCTGGCAGCAGCAGGTCCGCTTGTTTCCATTATAATGGGTTCTGACTCAGATCTTCGCATCATGAGAAATGCTGCAATTGTTTTGAAATCCTTTGATGTTCCTTTCGAGGTGGGCTTTGACATGCTAAAAAAATCTTTTACTTGTTTACTTGGTAATATAGATAATTTGGCCTGACCATCCCTTATAGCTGACACCAGTGTGCACATTATGCAGGTGTCAATAGTTTCTGCTCATCGGACGCCAGAGAGAATGTTTTCGTTTGCTTCATCTGCTCAGGCACGGGGGCTTCAAGTTATCATTGCTGGTGCTGGCGGTGCAGCTCACTTACCAGGTCTGTTGAAAATATTATCAATGATAAAAGCATCACTTCTCTTCTTTCTGTCTGGTATTCTCATTTGGATGTTGTTGATTTTCTCAGGTATGGTAGCTTCATTGACTTCCTTACCTGTCATTGGTGTGCCTGTAAAAAGTTCATCATTAGATGGAGTTGATTCGCTTCTCTCCATTCTTCAGGTATGTCATGTTCCTTCACTTGTTTTTTTATCCGCATGGATGTAATCTTCAGGAGAATAGTTTATAGTTCTCTTTGAATATTCCACAGTAGCGTTACATGTTTGTTCAATATAGTCCCTATGAATTCCATTTCTAGCTTGCGATTTCATCTTTCAAGCTCTTTGATATCCTTTTATTGACCATTTATATGGTGTAGAACAAGATTTATTAGAACGGAAGAGGACTAAGAATCATGATCATCATTATCTTCATAAGCCATTTCTCCCCCCGAGGGAGGACTAAGAATAATAAAACGAAAAAAATGTGGACTGTTTCAACAAGGAAGAAGAGAAGAAACAAGAGGAAAATGATAGAAGAACTTGAGAAGAAAACAAGAACAATGGCGAGAGAAAATAGGAAAATTTCCCTCAATAGCTAAACTTGAATGAACTGATTCAACCAAAGTGCATGCTATCACATCCATAAAAAATTGATCTATATTAAAAATAATAGTTTGAGTGAACATAACTATCCTTCAAGTTGATCTACTTGTTGGTCAATTGATGCTTTATCTTAAATTCCAAATTAAATAATCAAATCATAAAAATCCCAAATATAGAACATATTTTCTAGATAATTTCAGAATTATTTGTGCATTGTTAGAAATTACAAATATGCCTGCACATTCAAAAGTTTATTTGGATCAATTCCAAAACGTGTGGGTATATTTACAACTTTTTTGTTCTAGATCTGAAATAAACTCTAAACATATAGGTTATCATTTCATCCCATTGCATATTTGCATTGTGCTACTATTTGGCATCTTTGCGGGAGAGGGATAAACACGAATGGATTTGCCAGAAATGGTTCTGCAGTCATCATGCGCTTTTCATCATCTTTATGTTTGCATTTTTATCAAGTCATTGTTGGATGTGAGCCACAATCATTTGCTTTTGGGGGTCTACAGATGCCAAGGGGTGTACCGGTTGCAACTGTTGCTATAGAGAATGCCGCAAATGCAGCTTTATTGGCAGTCAAGATTTTGGCAATCTGGGATGCTGATTTAAGGGAAAGGTCTGCCTACATCTCTCGCCAATCAGGGCTTCGATTAAACAATTTTCTTTTCCTGCAGTTATTTCTATGCATGCATTTATCTTTCATTTTTATTGAATTTATGACAGGGTGGTGGAATACCATGATGACATGGAGGCTTCAGTATTGAGGAAAGCAGACAAACTCAAGAATGGAGGATGGGAAGCATATCCAGACGGGTGCTGATTCAATGCACCCTGCTGCAAAACCCATTTTTTAATTTTTTTTTTTGAAATTTTTTTCGTGAATCTGTTAATCTAAGTGTATTTAACATTTAAATTACTAAAAATATCACTGATTTTTAAAAATCTGAATTTTTTTTTAAAAATCTCCAACAATGGTAAAAATTGATACACAAGTTAAATGCACCTAGATTAACATTTGTGTGAAAATATTTTCAAAAAATATATATATATATATAAAAAGGGGTTTTTTCAATGCACCTTGCTGCATTGAAACAAGTTCCTACCCCAAAAGGGTTTCATGATGCGTTAAGAAGTACATTTCTGCCATGGTAATCTTGCTAAACTGCAATATTTGTTGTGAGCTTATCTTACCCTGATAATTGATAATCCCTTTTTCTTGGAGATGTTTGTCTCAGGAATTTTGCTAATCAAGACAGGTTTTCTCAAGCTAATCACACTGGATTACTGTCTTGGATCCGGCTCATAAATGTAGGTGAGTGCTTGCACCTTATCTAAAGAAACTAGTTTTTGTTTTTGTTTTTGTTTTTTTTTACTTTTTAACAGTTATTTATTTTGTTTGTTTATTTTCTGAAGAGTAACAAAAGACTGAATATGAGGTGATGGGGTAATATCTATTTAGGTATTTACGAAACATAAATGCAAACCAAAATTGACTTCCAATTTTCACTCAAGTTGAATTATTTTATCCTTTTCCCCTTCCCTAGTATATTCTAGTGACGGTAGATGATTACAAAATAATCATGCTTCCTGTCCAAACTAGTTCAAAACATCATCAACTGGTGGTTCAAACACTACTGTTTACCAAACTGTTTCAGGTGCCCATTTGATCCTGCCTGCCTTGGTTTATATGTAAGGATGCCTGCCATCGAGTGATTCGTTATATCCTTCAAGGACGCTTGGCATCGAGTGGTTAGTTTATATCCTTCAAGGACGCACGCCATCGAGTGGTTATGGTACCAAAAGTGCCTTCAAAATTCAAGGTATTTGAGGAGAAGTTAGTGACATCTAGAACATGGGGGCTGGCAGAAATTGTGTTATGTATCTGACTAGAGGATGCATCTGATGCAGTGGTTGCAGGCAACCATGGGATCTGTCTCCCCAATACAGAGGATGGCGTCTGCTTCGGGGAAGGTGGAAGTTATTAGATAGCTAACACTGCTGCAGGCTCTGTATGCATTACGTGTCATTTTAAAATCTTTGGTCGAAATGACCAGGAGGAGCATGTCGTGAGCAATTGTTCTGAATTTTGGGGGAGGAACAACCACCATATTTCTTTTTCAGGAGCATAGATTTGTCACATTTACCCCTTTTTACTGCATGCTTAAGATCAAGAAAAAAAAAAAAATTCTGAATCATTTTACTATTTTCAAAAGAATGTTATCTTGAGTCATTGCCAATGTTATTTAACCCTCCTTACCCCAATATCCTTTAGAAAAAGATCAATTTCGAATATATCTATTACGTTTACCCTTAAGTCCAACCATACTTGTTAAGTTTGAAAACTTCCATTCATTCCAAATATGCTATAAATGCAGCATACCCGATCCGTTACAATAACTGTTAGTTATGATCGGAAGTTTTGTATCATCTAAAGTCGCTATAAAAGCTTCCATATAAATCAAAGTACCCTTAAAAAATGATAAAAATGTGTTGCATTACGATACGATAGTTGTAGGGGTGCTTTTTGGGTCAGTTCTGAATCCATTCCTGATTTAAATTGGAAAAAGTGCATAGTTAACTCTTTGAAAAATATATGTTTTTTTAAAAAATTTCTATTTAAATATTTTGGGATCTGTTACTAGATTGTTTAAATTATTGGGTAAAATTATAAACTTATTTGAGAAGTCCCACGT
This sequence comes from Annona cherimola, assembly GCA_030490835.1. Classification (NCBI taxonomy): domain Eukaryota; kingdom Viridiplantae; phylum Streptophyta; class Magnoliopsida; order Magnoliales; family Annonaceae; genus Annona; species Annona cherimola. The sequence continues at coordinate 2,853,786 of CM059971.1, read as the reverse complement.
GCAAAGAAGGTAACGTCATGAGCGCCGTAGTTTGTGCACCGCTAGAATACTGACTGGTACTTTAATTTCCAGGGGGTGCAACTTGAGCCGGGGTGAGTCTGAACTTGGCCAGCCGAATTTGATTTTGAATGTGTTGAAACTTCTTTTTCATAACTCACCTAAAAAATTTGAACTCAAAAAATTTAAACTCGAGGAACTCGATTTGTAAATATGATAGGGATAAGGTTCAATGAATCGGAGCTCGATATTTCATTTTATATTTATTATAAAATGTATTATATACATACTATTCAAGCAATATTTCTTTATATTTTTCACATTTTATGTTATTATATCTATATTTGAATATATATTTGGCATATTGTAATTTTATTGTAAATAAAGTTATTACTTTTATTTATATTTATCTTTTGTTTCTATCATTTACTTTTATACTTATTAATTTTCTTTTTTTATCTTAGTTGTGTGTTAAATTTTTTCTAGAAATATTTTTTATATTATTATTTTTTAAAAAATATGTAGTTTGATTATATATTATTATGTTTATTTACATAATTTGTTATTATTATTTATTCATATGAAATTTTAAACTTATCACTTTTAAATAAAATGTAAATTTATTAACATAAATTCTAACTCAAAACTCAACCCAAACTTGATTTTTAAAAATATGATTAGGGTTTAGGTTTTATAAATAAAGTTAGAATTAGAGTTGATGTTTTATAAATAGAGTTAGAGTTAGGGGTTAGGTTCTAAGTGAACCCGAGTTTCACGAGAGAATTCTCAATTCCGCAGCGGGCAAACAGAACCCGTCTTCAAGGCACATCGAATCTGGCAGCCCCAAGCAGCGTCTTCAGCACGCCGTTCACAGCATCTCCGGCCACGAATAGGAATAGCATCACCCCCGCTTTAGTTTTGGAAGACATGCAAATGTCTTCAATTCGAGAACGGCACGCCCGCATCCTCCATCCTTTGTTGGCCGACGCGAGCAGCACATAGAAGGCAGCAATTCTCTTCTCCCATCAGATCTATCTGTGGATTTTTATTTATTTTTTTTAAAAAATTATTTTAACGTCGGCCATCAGAATTTTTTTTATTTTTTATTTTTTTTATTTTTTATTTTTTTTGAAAAAAAACCACCAAAGCAAGACACGCACTGCCTAGATACGATGATTGCCATAAATTAGTTTTCCTCTATCACAATTCACAACAAGGCGGGCGGGTTCAGCAAGACGCAATTTCATCCAGCCACGCAAAACGGATTTGAACCAAATATAATTTAGGTCGATGCGGTGTAGCACCCGCCGGGAGCGCTACGATGGGCTCGGAATGGTTTCCCGGGCCTTGAAAATGTGGATCGTGTTGAAAAGCAACGTGAGCTTAGATTTCCTGCATTCACATGGGGTAAAACGCATTAGGCTTCATATCTTTTAGGAAAGTTGGCGTGTGGGTATTTTCTCGTGATTTTGGCAGCATAACGGCTAAGACGGGACTTTTAGTACACGGGTCAAGTCACAAATCCGGCAGCATAACGGCAGTGTATTATGCTGGAATCCGTGGACCCACGTGCACCCGCCTTGCCGGGGCGCTAGCTTAAACACGCACACACAAAATAAAGAAAAACGGAGTCGCCACTGATCTTTAAAGGGAGATCAACCCCTATTTGATGAAATAAGGCACTAGCAGTACAGAGTCCGGGTTCCGGCCTTCGGATTGAAGCAAATATGGAGAAATCTGCCAACCCGAGGCGGTTTACACGGCGTGAAAGGGGGGAAAATAAAAAGATTTGAGAGAACGGGAGAGATGGAAAGGGAAAAATGAGAAGAGAAGCGTGGAGCTTGACGAGCGTGAAGGCCGGGATGCCGGGGGCGTTGCTGCAGACTCCCGTCCTCCCCTTGGGATGCCTCTCTTCTAGTCCCCTCAAATGAGAGGGGTGCCTCTCCTTTTATAGATGTAGGAGTGGGCTTTGGGCTCCCTTGAGTCATGGACTTGGTCCATGGGCTTGGACTTGTGTTGGGATCGTGGGCTTTTGGGCCCTCTTGAGGTCATGGACTTGGGCTTCTTGAAGAGTTGGACTTGATCCACATTCTTGAGCTTGGGTTGAGGTTGTGGGCCTTGGGCCCTTTGAAGGCTTGGACTTGGTCCATATACTTGAGTTTGGTGGACTTGAGCTTAGCTTAAGCCCGTTTGCTTTGGGTGGGCCGTTGTACGGGCCCAGAATTGTAGGAAAGCCTGCTTCTGAGGCTTGGGCTGCATTGTGGAGCCCGTTGAGGTGGCCTGTAAGAGCTTCGCTCTTTTGTGGGCCTGGTCTGGTTGTTGAAAAGCCTTCTTCGAGGCTTGGTGGAGCTTCGCTCCTGTGGGTTGAGTGCGGAATGGTCCGCTTAGCTGACTTGAACTTCCTTTTGTGTCTTGAATTTGCTTGGACTTGTAATCCATTTCAATTTATCCATATTTGGGCCCAACGGTGGGGTGTCAACAGCTGCCCCCCTTTGCCAGAGGCGTCTTGACGATGAATGACAAAGTACTTGACATCCCTTTTGGCATTGACCTGAACACTTTCTTTTCTCGCTCTTTTTCTTTCTCCCTTTTTCTTTCGTTCTTTCTCTCTCTTTCTCTTTTTGTTTTTGTTTTGGTTTTTTTTTTTTTTGTCTTCTCTTTCTTTTCTTTCTTTTCTTTTTTTTTTGTTTTTTTTGTTTTTTTTGTTTTTTTGTTTTTTGTTTTTTTTTGTTTTGGGTCACTTTGCAATTTCTACGAACTCAAGATGTTTCTTCCGGGAGAGTGGTCCTTTTTGAAATTTTGTGGACTTGCTGGCTTGTTTTGCACTAGTCTTGAATCCGGATAATTTCGCAATTCCTGTAGATGGCGAGGAGCTTTCTGCAATTTTACCAAATTTTAGGGTCTCCGATAGGGGGTTTCCCTCTTTCGGTTGCTCTTTTCCTCTTTTCATCGCCGCCGCCGCCGTTGCTTGATGTCGCCGTTCGGGGTTTGCTTGCTGTCGTGGTAGCCTTGCGAGCGGCGCTGTGGAACCATTTCCTCATGTAGCTTTGCCTCCCGGGTCCCAAACTTTGTTTGTTGTAGGATGGAACATGATATAAAAGTAATTTGTGTCATTTTTCTTTAGAACCACATGCCCCCATGCTTCGGGATGATGTAGATGCATTTTTCTCCACCTTTTCCTCTTCAGCCTTCGTTTGTAATTTTTTCTTTGTATCTTGAACTTAATGCTTCTCTGGCATGCGGCTTTGGTAGGTTGGCCCCATACTTCTCTGGCATGCCCCCAGTCTTTTGTTTTTTGTGCGCTTTTTGCCCCTTGTGAAATATTGTCTTCACCGGTTGTTGGCGTTTTTCCTGCCAAGCTTGATGGAAAGACTATCTGGTAGCCATTTTGAAATATCCCTTGTGGATGTGTTGACGGAGATGTATTTGTGACGGTGGGTTGATAGATGATGGTTGTGTGCCCTGCGCGTTCTGCGGCTTCCGGGGCTAACCTTGTTGGCTGTTTGACTTCGTCGACATTGCCTGTGTTGATGATGGTTTGTTGAGGCCTTTTAGATGCCTCTGCTTGATTGTCTGTATGAGGGATAACTTCATTTGTGACTTGTAAATGGTCTCTTCCATTTTGCTTTTTTTTGTGCAGGAATTTCTTGAAATTTGTGCTCTTCGGCTAGCATTTCCTCTTCTGAGGTGTTTGTCCACTTTGTTGATAAGATTAATATTTCACCTTCCATGGCCGGGCATGATTGTGTAGAAGATGATAACAATGACTGTTTTGGAGGAATGCTAGGAGTAGAGGTGTAAGGAGCTTTGGGGTTCTCTTCTGCATTTCTAGACTGCGGGCATGTTGGTTGGTTAACTGGAATGAAGACATTTTCTGGGGAGAAGTGTGACAAAGTTGGTTGACTTGCTATCTTGAGAGGAGTTCCCGGGTTTGTAAGCAAGGTATTGGAGGATGTTTTTTGAACAATAGGGGATTTATGTGAAATAAGATCCTCTTGCATAGGCTTGACAGGTTTTCCCAATAAAATGACTGGCTCAACCCATTTTCTTTGAAGGGTGATCGGGTTGGCATTTCGGCCTTGTAAAACGACATGAGCATCATGGGGTTGGACTTTTGTTATGAATATAGAGGGGTCAAAGGTTTTGGCATTACCCTTGATAAAATTGACTTCTATGCCGATGTCCGCTATTTGAGATTTCGGGCTTGCTTGTTCAAGAAGAGTTGCATTTCCTTGTTGTGGCCATGGGGAGATGGTGCCATGTCTAATTCCCGCCTCCACTTGGTCCCCGGCTTGGAGGAGTTGAGTGAAATTGACATATGGGTGAGAGATGAGGTAGCCCGAGATGCTCGGGTGCGTTGAGTTGATGACGACGGAGATTTGCTCATCCAACGACAACGGGCTTTTCATCTTCGCCGCCATGGCACGCCATCTAGCCACGTACTCTGAGAACGTTTCATCATCTTCTTGCTTGAGTGCTTCGAGATCGGCCCTTTTGGGAGCCGTATTTAGCATATATGAAAAGCGGTCCATGAAGGCTAAGGAGAGTTGTTCCCATGTTTTAATTTGCTTGCAGTCGAGCGACGTATACCATTCAAGGGCGTCTCCTCTCAAGCTATGTTGGAATAGCATGACCAAAATTTCCTCCTTTTTTACCAAAGGGTATAAAATACTGCAAAAGGCTTTGATATGGGCATGTGGGCATGAGTTTCCTTCATAGGTAGGGAGGGTTGGCATTTTGAAATTTTCAGGTAGTTGTGCATTTGGAAATGGGCATAAGTCTTCAATTTTTACCAAATGAAGGTCCTCCTCTTGCTGTCGCTCAATTTTTCTGTGCAACTCTTGGAGTTGGCTTTGAAACTGTATCTTGACCTCTTCTATTTGGCCTTGCACATTCGCTAGGCCGCGTGATCTTTGAGCTGGAACGGATTGTGAGCTCGAACTCGTTGTTTGTTGATGTTGTGACGAAGAGGATGACGCTTGATGTTGTTGTTTTGCCATTGATTGACGTTGCTCTATTATTTTGTAGAGCATGTCCTCCATCCGTTGCATTCGTTGCATCATCCGATCACATTTTTCAAATGGGAATGCAGTATTTTCCTTTGAAAGATGATTTGTCGGCTCCATGTATGCGATCTTCAGCTTGAAGGCAACTAGAACTTTAAGATATATAATTTCTTCACTCTTTTTTTTTTTTTTTTGCTCTCTTTTTTTTTTAACTCTTTTTTTGCTCTTTTTTTTTAACTTTTTTTTTTTTTAGTAGGAAGTCAAAGTAAAATTATGGAAACATGATATGATGCCCCCCGGTTTCAGAACCAAGGGTAGAAAGGTTGATTAATCATCTTCGAACTTGAAAAGTCATTGCTAGCTTACTGCCGCGTCGCCGTGATGCCTCTGGACGTTGCTGTACCTTTATGCCATGTCTGTGCCTTTTCCGTATTGGTCTTGTCAGTGCCTTTATGTCATGTCGATTGTCTTGTCAGCCTACAGTTGACTTCTAGGCATGCAAGCTTTATGTCACATCAATGGTCTTGGGTCAACCGTTGACTTCTAGGCACGTAAGCTTTATGTCACATCAATGGTCATTTCAGCGCCTTTATGTCATGTCAATTGTCTTGTCAGCATACAGTTGACTCTAGGCATGTAAGCTTTATGTCACATCAATGGTCTTGGGTCAACCATTGACTTCTAGGCACGTAAGCTTTATGTCACATCAGTGATTGACTTGCTTTGCCTTTGAGATATGGTGAAGAACCTGAGCAATCAATGAAAATGGGTTAGCACTTGTAAACAGATACTAAAAAAAAAGCCAACCTTTGGATGTATACTCGCAAGTCCGGGTCCTTTTGTATTTTTTGAGATTTTATTTATTTTAAGTTCCACACGTGAGAATGTTCGTGGTCCACAGATTTGGGTTTGCCTGAGGCGTCTCTGGAAAAGTGACCAGTTCGCTTGAAGCGTGTCTGGAGAAGGACCAGTTCTCTTGAAGCGTGTCTGGAGAAGGACCAGTTCTCTTGAAGCGTGTCTGGAAGAATGACCAGTTCGCTTGAAGAGTGTCTGGAAGAATGACCAGTTCGCTTGAAGAGTGTCTAGAAGGAAGACCAGTTCGCTTGAAGCGTTTCTGGAAGTGTGACCAGAAAACACTCAGGTTATGAAAAAGAAGTGATTTTTACGCAGGATTTTTTTTATGTTAATTGATTTTGGATTTGCCGGAACCCCTTGCTGTAGGCTCGTTTTACGTGTCTGGACGGTTACGAGACGGTGTGCAATAGCCCTTCACGAGTTCTTTGCTGTTTTGTGTGTTGAACGCCTCTGGACCTAAAAACTTTTTAGGTTTCTGCGCGATTTGGGCAGAAACTTCAGAAACTCGCTGTCGGGAGACGGGATTTCTTCTGCACCTTGCTGTTCAGCGTGGGAAGAGCTCCGATCTCCAGATTCTAACCCCCTTGCGCTTGATGTAGACCAACAACGCCGTCCCCAGTGGAGTCGCCAAGCTGTAGCACCCGCCGGGAGCGCTACGATGGGCTCGGAATGGTTTCCCGGGCCTTGAAAATGTGGATCGTGTTGAAAAGCAACGTGGGCTTAGATTTCCTGCATTCACATGGGGTAAAACGCATTAGGCTTCATATCTTTTAGGAAAGTTGGCGTGTGGGTATTTTCTCGTGATTTTGGCAGCATAACGGCTAAGACGGGACTTTTAGTACACGGGTCAAGTCACAAATCCGGCAGCATAACGGCAGTGTATTATGCTAGAATCCGTGGACCCACGTGCACCCGCCTTGCCGGGGCGCTAGCTTAAACACGCACACACAAAATAAAGAAAAACGGAGTCGCCACTGATCTTTAAAGGGAGATCAACCCCTATTTGATGAAATAAGGCACTAGCAGTACAGAGTCCGGGTTCCGGCCTTCGGATTGAAGCAAATATGGAGAAATCTGCCAACCCGAGGCGGTTTACACGGCGTGAAAGGGGGAAAAATAAAAAGATTTGAGAGAACGGGAGAGATGGAAAGGGAAAAATGAGAAGAGAAGCGTGGAGCTTGACGAGCGTGAAGGCCGGGATGCCGGGGGCATTGCTGCAGACTCCCGTCCTCCCCTTGGGATGCCTCTCCTTTTATAGATGTAGGAGTGGGCTTTGGGCTCCCTTGAGTCATGGACTTGGTCCATGGGCTTGGACTTGTGTTGGGATCGTGGGCTTTTGGGCCCTCTTGAGGTCATGGACTTGGGCTTCTTGAAGAGTTGGACTTGATCCACATTCTTGAGCTTGGGTTGAGGTTGTGGGCCTTGGGCCCTTTGAAGGCTTGGACTTGGTCCATATACTTGAGTTTGGTGGACTTGAGCTTAGCTTAAGCCCGTTTGCTTTGGGTGGGCCGTTGTACGGGCCCAGAATTGTAGGAAAGCCTGCTTCTGAGGCTTGGGCTGCATTGTGGAGCCCGTTGAGGTGGCCTGTAAGAGCTTCGCTCTTTTGTGGGCCTGGTCTGGTTGTTGAAAAGCCTTCTTCGAGGCTTGGTGGAGCTTCGCTCCTGTGGGTTGAGTGCGGAATGGTCCGCTTAGCTGACTTGAACTTCCTTTTGTGTCTTGAATTTGCTTGGACTTGTAATCCATTTCAATTTATCCATATTTGGGACCAACGGTGGGGTGTCAACATGCGGATATCTCAAAAAAATATATACATATATCAAAAAATGATAAAACACAAGTTAATGAAAAAATAATTAATAGACTTTTTTACCGGGCTAGCCCTCTATAATATACAAGTATACCCTTATAATACGTCCGAACAATAACTGGGTCGGTTATTAATTATTTTCATGTCAATAAAATTTAAATGCTTCAGATTATATAAAAATTCCGTTGATTTTCTTTTTCAAAAACATTAAAAAAAGTAACAGAGATGACATCTCCATGCATTGCCATAAAACTGACCCAGTTAATTTTGTTGGGAGGAGTTCGCTGCCTAAAAGTTGGGAGGAGGGAGAGGGAGGAGGGAACTAGGGCCGGCTCGCTAGCGGGTGGGCGGGAGTTGGGACAAAATTTGACTGAAAAATTTGTTAGTTGCCAAATCGGTCGAAAATGGTTCTCGCTCCGTTTTTATCGTTTAACTCTATAAAAAAGAACCGGATCCTGGACGGTTCTCCGTAGGCCGGCCGGGTCTGGTCTGGATCTTACAGCACTGAATTTGAAATGATTTTAAAAAATTTTAAATATCTTATTTTGGTCTGTCCATTTTAAAAAAGAGAAGCATTAATCTTTGTTAGCTTATTTAAAATATTTTTTTTTCTTCGTACACTTTTTTTTCTAAGTGTATTTAACGTATAATCGAAGTTTTAACATTTTTTAATATGCGTATATATATTGTTTGAGATTTTTAATATTTGTGTATATGTGTGTTTAGAAAAAATACTTAGATTTATTCACATATGTATTACAATATAATACCATTTTATAGAATTATTTAATCACATGGTAATGATATTGCAGATGGTTTACATATTAAAAATACACTATAGAATCATTTATCCACATAATACTTACAAATTATTTTTTATATTAAATCATTTTATTATATGGATTATACATTGATGGATGGATTTTATACATTGATGGATTTTATATTACAAATAAGAGGGTTTTTATGATAATAAATATGATATTAAATATAATAAATTGTGTGAATTTTCTAACAACTATAGAAATATTTAAAATAAGAGGGTTTTGTGCATTTGAGTTTGGTGTGATTAACAATATTAATTTACTCTTTTGCTTTTTTAGTTTCCTCCAATATCTCAACAAATACCAAGCTTTCTCTTTAAAAAAAAAGAAAAAACACGACAATAGTGAACATCTCAAAATAATATAATCTGTAATTTTCTTTAAAAATATCTTACCTATATAAAAATCGTTGCTCTACCGATAAAAAACATAAAAAATCTAGATCTTAGAATTTCTTAAATAGAAAAAGTGAATTCTGCAATGACTTTAGATGTGTAGGAAATAATTTATAATACCATAATTAGTTATTTAATCAGAGTTTTACCTCATATCAAACCAATATTTGAGTTTTGACACACCATAAATTTTTATAAAATTATTTATTTTATCTACAAGAAAGAAATGCTCATTGGTTTGAAAGAGAGTTCATATGATGGAGATTAAGTTTTTGAAAGTCATGAGACATCATATACAAGAATATGGTCATACAAAAATAATTTATTAATAGTTTAGAATAATGTATGTGTAGATACTGGAATGCAGAAAATGTGAATAAACAACTAAAAAAATAAAACCATAAGTGGAAGCGTACCTGAATCTATGGATGTAGTTGTTCTTGAATTCTGTGGTTTCTGGGTCTTCCAAGTTAATACTCTAGGATTTTCTGGAGAAGTTGACTCATCTTTTCTAATGATGGGATATTAGAAAAGAAACCCTAATAGGTATATAACTTGGGAACTACAATCGTTTATATAGAAAGCCTATCTTTCATATTTCTAATTTAGTCCATCATAAAAATAGAAATTAGAAATTAGTGTTGGAAACATGAGGAAAACTAGCTAAATCTATGTTTTGATGATTAACAAATCAATTTGAGAAAGTCTTGGCTACTAACAAGTTTGTGAAATGCTTAAGGAATATACATTTGAAGAAAATCAAGTTAGAAGGGCAAGTCGTTCCCCAAGTCGACTCCAAGATCGACTTCAAGAAGTCAAATCTGTCCAGAGCTGAAAAGGGGAGAAGAACAAGTGAAGTCGCAGGCCAAGTCGACTCCAGGTGCGACTTAGGAAGCCAAGTCGCAGACGAAGTCGACTCCAGCATCGACTTCAAGCATCCAGAGTTGAATCTCGAAGCAGCAGAATATCGAAGTCGCAAGTGAAGTCGACTCCAGTTGCGACTTAGGTGAAGTCGCGAACGAAGTCGACCCCGAAGTGCGACTTGAGGTTTTGGAGATTCAAAGATACTGATTCAAGCTTCTTTCAAAAGATCAAAGATGCAATTTTAAGATTAAATGATTTCAAGATTAACTCAAAGCCTCTCAAGTCCAAGAGAGGAAGCTACAAGGCATTCAAGATCAAATCAAGTCTAAAGCTTGCAAATCATGGAGCTAATGAAAGCAAGACTCAATGATTCAAGACATGAAAAACACAAAAGAAGCAAAGGCATGATGAGACAAAGCATCTCGAAATTATTCAAGTTCAGAAAATCAACTGACGAGGTGAAGTCGCACACGAAGTCGACTCCACCTGCGACTTGGGTCAAGTCGTGAACCCAAGTCGACCCCGACTGGAACTTGAAGTGGCGACGGAGAAGCAAAGTCGCACCCGAAGTCGACTCCATCTGCGACTTGGGCGAAGTCGCATTCGAAGTCGACTCCACATGCGACTTGGGTCGCAACGGTCGGAATTAATTCGAACGTTGGCGCATTAAATGCGCGCCACCTACCCTCTAACGTTCGGATTCCCTCCAAAATTATAAATAGCATTCATGGTGAACGAGGGAAGTAGCTGAGAATCATTAAGTGTGCTTAACTACTACATTCAAGAGCTCTAAAGAGATCAAGCCACTCAAAGAAGAAGAACTCTGCTTCAAACTGCAAAAAGCTCATTGTCTGAATCTTCAAAGCCTATTCTTCAAGTTCTTCTCTGCGCTAAAGTGTTGCTACACATCTGTAAAGTGTAGATTTCTTTCTTTGTTTACTTGTTTGTATTGAACTTGATTTAGCTTGCGTAGCTAAGATCAAGTGGTAGCAAAGTAGTGTGTGATTGGAGTGTGACTCATCACCTACTTGTGCTAAGTGTTATATGCCCCCTAGAGCTAGAATCTAGAAGAGAGCAAGAGGCTCTAGTTGTTGATGCCCCCTAGAGCTAGAATCTAGAAGAGAGCAAGAGGCTCTAGTTGTTGATGCCCCCTAGAGCTAGAATCTAGAAGAGAGCAAGAGGCTCTAGTTGTTGATGCCCCCTAGAGCTAGAATCTAGAAGAGAGCAAGAGGCTCTAATTGTATTCGTGGAATGCAATAGTGGAACCCAAGTCACAAGGTGTGTGAGCTTGGAAGAGTGGAGTAGGGAGGTTGCCCGAACCACTATAAAAATCTGCGTCTATTTTATTTCTGCTTTCTATATTGCTTTGCTCTCCATTTTGTTTCTTCATTTAAGGGGATTGAACTCACAAGGGGATAAGTTACCGAAGAAATTTTTAAGAACCCAATTCACCCCTCCCCTCTTGGGTTTTGCCATCTATTCGGGACCCAACAATTAGGTTGTACGGTTTCTACGCATATGAGACCCATACTTTATTAGATGATTTAGGCCCGTAAAACTTTATAAGATCATTTTAAAAAATTGGGCCCCTATTTATAATAACGTATATATATAATAAATATGTATGTGCGTCTAAAATTTCAATAATCTCTCGCTTCGACTATATATATTTTATAATTAAATACATAATCTTATGAGCTCAAAACCTTTTGCTATCATACTAAAATCATCTCCGAACAATCTCATTTATTAGTTACACCAACGTAGGACTAAGGAGGTCTTCGTCACATTTATCGTAACTAGACCCATTCATGATCACATATATCAAACATAACCAAACGACATAGATCAGGTATGGATGCATAGTATCAAAATTACATATATGATGTGATTAACATGCCTATTTCAAACTGGTTCAACTTATTTGGTGAGATCAAATCAAAACCAAAATACTGAATAACTAAAATACCAAATGTGTGTGTCACCCAGATAAAAGCAAAAATACAAACTCCTACTAAACCAGAGTATCATCAAGTGATACGACACCCATGTGGGTAGTATGCTCATGAAAGACATTGGGTGGCAGTCCCTTAGTCAGCAGATCTGCAATCATAGAATTTGTTCCTATGTGCTTTATAGACGCTTGACCTTCCTGAATTCTTTCCTTAACAATTAGAAACTTGAAGTAAATAAATTTTGACTTCGTTGACCTCCTGTTGTTGTTGAAATATAAGACTGTTGAGTTATTGTCACAAAATAACTTGAGTGGTATTTCAATTCCATTCATAATTCACAGCCCCATGATAAAATTTCGTAGCCGTATTGTCTGATTGGATGTCTCAAAATATGTTATAAATTTAGCTGCCATTGTGGAATGAGCAACGAATGTCTGCTTAGCACTCCTCCAAAAGACAGATCCTTCAACAAGCATATCAATATAGCCCAAAGCGGACTTAAGACCGTCCTGACATCCTGTATGGTTGGAATCTGAATATCTAATGATCTTTATGTAAGCATGTACTATTTTGTTCTCTGTAAATATCTTAAAACTCTTTTGGCTGCTTTTCAATGATCGAATATTGGATTATTTATGAATGCTATATCTGGACATATGCAAACTTGGGTATATATCAAACTTTTCACTGCTGAAGTATAAGAGATTTTTTGCATTTTGTTATATTCAAAATCATTCTTAGGACACTGATCGAGACTGAATTTGTCTCCCTTGGCAACATGTGTAGCTCCTGATTTACAATCCTGTATGTCAAATCTTTCATGTACTTTTTCAATATAGGCCTTTTGTGATAATTTAAGAATACCTTAAGAACGATCTCGATGTATCTGAATTCTTACTACAAAAGTTGCTTTACCAAGATCTTTTATATACAATCCTAAATCATTGCTGGCAAGTATTATGTCAATGACATATAAGACCAGGAAAATGTGCTTACTTCCACAAAACTTGTGGTATACACAATCATCAATCATATTCATCTCGAAACTGAATAAGATGACAACTTGATGAAGTTTGTAATACCATTAACGGGAAGCCTGCTTAAGCCTATAGATGAATTTTTTTTAGTTTACAAACCATTCGTTTTGTATCTTCGGACACAAAATTTTTTGGTTGCACCATATAAATGGTATCATCAATGTTACCAATGAGAAATGCAATCTTTACGTCCATCTGATGTAGCTCAAAGTCAAAATGTGCCACTAAAGCCATTATTATCCTCAAAAAGTCTTTTGATGAAACCGAAGAGAAAGTCTCTTTATAATCAATGCTTTCCTTTCGAGTTAATCCTTTTGTGACAAGATGAGCCTTATACCTTTCCACATTATCATTTGAATCCCTTTTAGTTTTAAATCTATTTACAACCAATGGGCTTTGCAACTTCGGGCAGTGGGACAAGTTCCTAGACTTCATTGTCTCTCATGGACTTAATCTTTTCATCCATGACATTGATCATCTCTTGAGAATTTTTGCTTTGCATTACTTAATAAAAGTTGAAAGGATCATCTTTAATCGTTGTAATGTCATCAAAATGTTCTTGGAGAAAGATAATATAATTATTGAAAATTGCACTTCTCCTTTCTCTACTAGATCTACTTAATGATATTAGTTCTTGAGGTGGTTGAGCTTAATCAGCAGGAATATCCAGTTGACGTTGATCAGGAAAGTTGACAACAATGTCTTGTGGTTCTGGTATTGTTACTTGAACTATGTCAGGAACAACAATTGGAAGAAAAGTTACCAATTCCTCCTCAAAGACATAGTCTCTAACTTTATCCTCTCCTAAGCTCAATATTCTCAAAGAACTGGAGATGTTCCGTTTCAAAAAAAGGATCTGGATGTGGGATTATAAAATTTATACCCTCAGGACCATTTAGAATATACAACAAAATAGCTGCTAATTATTCTTGAGTTCGGTTTGTTTTCATTTGGCCTATAAGATCTTGCCTCAGTTGGATAACCCCAAATACGTAAATGCTTTATGATAGGCTTTTTGCTTGTCCATAATTCATAACTGGTTTTAGCGTCTGCCTTAGTTGGTACTCTGTTAAGAATACAAGCCGCAGTCTTTGATGTCTCTCCCAGAGTGAGTCTTGTAAAGTAGTACGACTGATCATAGTCTTTATCATGTCCTCTAAAGCTTCTGGTATTGTCTTGCGTATGATTATGAGACTCATGCGATTTGAACGATCCCACCTCTTAAAGTTCCGATTTTCCCTCAATGGAACTTGCGGTCGTAAGAGGGGTGGGTTGTTTAATTCTTAACGCAAGGTCGAGATCCATACATTCAAGAATGATCATGACATTCTCTTTCCAGTACTTGAAATTAGTTCTGCTCGACATGAGAATAGAATTGATGTTGGTAGATATAGTAGAAACAGATACATTAGCTGAAAATAGAACAAAACAACATATTCACATGAGTTTCATATAAAACCTAAGTAAAATTCAAATAATGGCAGAACCCATCATAAGATACCTGGCACAACATTAATATCTAGTCTTTGGACAAAAATATTAACTTATAAGTGGTACTCTTATTGTAGTAATCAAATATTGACAATAAAGTCCTATCAAATAATAAGATTTTTTTAGACCAACTTACTATTCACATGAAAAATCAAATAATTATCACATATTTATTACCACTCGTGTGCATGTAATTCGGCAAAAAATTAACCTTCCTTTGGGCCGATTAAAATTCACATGAATTACACTCATACAATCATCTTAATATTTCAAAAATAAATTAACCTACACAAGAGAGACTACTTTGACAGCATGTTATTTCAATCAATTTATTTTAAGATATCAGACATTCATAAAGAATAATTATACTATTATTTGAATTTTAAATTCTAAAAGATCCAAAAATTGAATTTTGCATGATAACAGGTTAATTTAAAATTTTAATAGAAAGCAACAAATCATGAATACATAAAAATTAGTCACAAGGTGCTTCTAAATTTTCATAATCTAACTATATGAATTTTTTTTGAGAGAAACTATATGAATTAATTGCACATATATACATAAAATTCATAAAATTGATTTTTTGGGACATATTTGGCTTAATCAGACCCTTTCAGTTGATCTAGAATGTCCAAAAATATAGAAAACGACTGTTAGATCACCCAAATCTTATAACAGGATAAAAAATTATGTTAAATACAATTTGGATGGTTTGTAAGCATGCCACGTGTCCACCGCTGGGGGTTAGAATTCGGATGGTTTGCGCCGCTGGATCGGACATGATACTATAATGTTTGGGTTGGGCTACGGGCGAGCTTGAGGTAAGCCTAGCTCAGGTGCAAAAGCGGGCCTAGCTATTTTTGTGTTAAAAAATGGGCTGGCAATTAAGTAGCATACCGTAAGAGGCAAGAGCGAGCAGAGTACGCATGTATATTGTGCGCAAATGTACCTTTGTTGCGTATGTATAATTTGTACATATGTTGGCTTGGACGACCTGAATTTTAGTAGCTGCATATGCCATGAATTTTATATGGCTGGAATTTAATGGTTTGATGGACGGTTTGCATGCATGATTGACTGCCAACGTACGCTGCTGCGTTAATTTTATGGTGGGCCTCATGACTGAGAATTTATTAAGGGCCGCAAATCCGTTGGATTTTCTAGCCAACTAATGAATGGTTAGCCGCTTGTTATTGGCTTGTATTGGTAGGCTGCCGTTGAATTGATGGCTTGCGATTAATCTTGGATGGCTAGATTAAATTGAATTAATTTTATGTAACTTTTCTAATTAATTTGCACCTGGCCGCACTGCCGAGCATTTGCTCTCCCGTATAAATGTTGAGAGCATGTAGTCTCTATAGAAAAAATGAGATTTTATTGTCTTTTGTGTAAGGATTATTTAATTTGATTATAATATTTATTTGGTGAGATCAGACAAAAACTAAAATACTCAGGGTGTGTTTGGCAACAACCAAAAGTTTTCACCTAAAACTTTTCAATCTAAAACTTTTCATTATTTATGACTTTTCTATTTTTTAATTATTTTTTTACATCTCCCTATACAAACCACCCTACTTTTCAATCATTTTTACACAATTACCTATATAACTAACCTATCTATTTTAACTTTATTCTCTTTACTCCTCATTATTACCCCTATCATATCACATCATTTGACAACTTTTATTCTTCAAAACTTTTCACCAAAAGTTTTATCCATTCCCAAAAACACCTTCAATAACCAAAATACCGAACACTTTATTTCTACAGAAAATATTCATAACTGTTATATACAAAATGTGTGTCATAAATAAAAGCAGAAAATACAAACTCCCACTAAACTAGAGTATCATTACGTGATACAACACCTATGTAAGTAGTATGCTCATGTAATACCTTGGGTGGCAATCCTTTAGTCGGTAGATCCGCAATCATACAGTTTGTTCCTATGTGCTCTTTAGACGCTTGACCTTCCTCAATTCTTTCCTTAATAACTAGAAACTTGAAGTCAATAAATTTTAATTTCGTTGAGCTCCTGTTGTTGTTGGAATATAAGACTGCTATTGTTACAAAATAACTTGAGTGATATTTAAATTTCATTCATAATTCGCAGCCCCATGATAAAATTTCGTAGTCATATTGCCTGATTGAATGCCTCAAATCATGTTATAAATTTAGCTGCTATTGTCGAATGAGTAATAAGTGTCTGCTTAGCACTCCTCCAAGAGACGGGTTCTCCAACAAGAAGATAAATATAGCCCGAAGCGGACCTAAGACTGTCCTGGCATCCTGCATGGTCGGAATCTGAATATCCAATGATCTTTATGTTATCTGACCTCCTATATGTGAGCATATAGTGTTTTATTTTCTGCAAATATCTTAAAACTCCTTTGGCTGCTTTCTAATGATCGATTATCGGATTACTTAAGTATCTGACCAACATCCCAACATGAATATTATATCTGGACGTGTGCAAACTTGGGCGTACATCGAACTTCTCACTGCTAAAGCATAATGGATCTTCTGCATTTTCTTATATTCAAAATCTTTCTTAGGACACTGATCGAGACTGAATTTGTCTCCCTTGGCAACATGCGTATCTCCTGATTTACAATCTTGTATGCCAAATCTTTCATGTACTCTTTCAATAGAGATCTTTTGTGATAATCTAAGAATATCTCGAGAACGATCTTGATGTATCTGAATTCCTAACACAAAATTTGCTTCACCAAGATTTTTCATCTCAAATTTGGTTGATAGAAATTTTTTAGTTTTATGCAATAAACATATATCATTGCTAGTAAGCAGTATGTCATTGACATATAAGACTAAGAAAATGTGCTTACTCCTACAGAACTTGTGGTATACACAATCATCAACTATATTCATCATGAAACCGAATGAGACGACAACTTGATGAAATTTGTAATACCATTGACAGAAAGCCTGCTTGAGCCCATAGATGGATTTTTTTAGTTTATAAATAATTCATTTTGCATCACCGGATATAAAATTTTCTAATTGCACAATATAAATGGTCTCATCAATATTAAAATTGAGAAACGTAATCTTTATGTCTATCTGATGAAGCTCAATGTCAAAATGTGTCGCTAAAGACATTATTACCATAAAAAAGTATTTTGATGAATCTAAAAAGAAAATATTTTTATAATCAATGTCATCCTTTTGAGTAAATCCATTTGCGACAAGATGAGCCTTATACCTTTCCACATTATTCTTTAAATCCCTTTTAATTTTAAATTCATTTACAACTAATGGGCTTTGCACCTTCGGGCAATGGGACGAGTTCCCAAATGTCATTGTCTCTCATGGACTTAATCTCTTCATCCATGACATTAATCCTCTCTCTCGAGAATTTTTGCTTTGCATTACTTAACGAAAGTTGAAAGGATCATCTTCAATCATTGTAATGTCATCAAGATGTTCTTGGAAAAAGATAATATAATTATTGAAAATTGCACTTATCCTTTCTCTAGTAGATCTACTTAATGACATTAGTTCTTGATGCTTGATCAGCAGGAATATCCAGTTGGCGTTGATCAGAAAAGTTGACAACAATGTCTTGTGGTTCCGGTATTGTTACTTGAACCATGTCAGGAACAACAATTGGAAGAAAAGTTACCAATTCCTCCTCAAAGATATAGTCTCTAACTTTATCTTTCCTTAAGCTTAATATTCTAAAAGAACTGGAGAGGTTTCGTTTTAAAAAAGAATCTGGATGTGGGATTATAAAATTTATACCCTCAGGACCGTTCATAATATCCAACAAAATAGCTGCTAATAATTTTTGAGTTCAGTTTATTTTCATTTGGTCTATAAGATCTTGCCTCAGTTAGATAACCCCAAATACGTAATGCTTTATGACAGGCTTTTTGCCTGTCCGTAATTCATAACAGGTTTTAAGGACTGCTTTAATTGGTACTCTGTTAGGGATATAAGCTGCAGTCTTTAATGCCTCTTATGAGATTGAGTCTCGTAAAGTAGTACAACTGATCATACTCCTTACTATGACCTTTAAAGTTCTGTTTCGTTTTTCTACAACACTATTTATTGTAGGACTTCCTAGCATGCTGTACTGTGGGACGATACAACACTCTTCTAAAAATTTGGCAAAAGGCCCTGGATATTGTTCACCTAATCCGTCATATTTACTGTAGTATTCACCACCATGATCAGATTTAACGGCCTTAATTCTTTTGGCAAGTTGATTTTCAACTTCTACCTTAAAAATTTTAAACACGTCTAGTGATTGATACTTCTCATGGATGAGATATAGGTAGTCATAACAAGAGAAATCGTCTATGAATATATTAAAATATTGTTGACCATTCCAGAAAGCCGTAGGAAATGGCGCACGAATGTTCGTATGTATTAGTTCTAAGACGTCCGAAGACCTGCTGACACTGAATTTCTTTGTGCTTTTCTGTTTCCCTTTAACACAATTAACACAAACTTGAAAATTTGACAAGTCAAGAGGATTAAAAATTCCATCTGGCATAAGTCTTTTAATTCTTTGTTTAGTTATATGTCCTAAACGTTTGTGCTAGAGTGAAGCAGAATTCTCATCAGTTAATTTTTGTTTTGTATCACGCGAATTCACATGCAAGAATTTAACAAACGAGACAACTGTATTAAGCAAATAAAGATAATCATAACTGGATAAAGAGCCGGTATCCACTATATTCAAATTTAAAGACAGATTAAACTGACTATTTCCGAGTGAACAAAAATAATTAGATTTGTCTAATACATAAATAGAAATCAAATTTTGTATAAAAGATGGTACAATATATATCTCTTCCAAATTCAAATAAAAATCAGTCTTTAATAATAACCGAAATATGCCTATTACCTCAATTTCAACTGATTTGCCATCGCTCACGTAGATGAATCTTTCAGCATCATTTGACTTTCAGCAACTTAAGCAATCTTGCATAGACACACTTATGTGAGTAGTAGCATCAGAATCTATCCACCAAGTATGTTCAGGTACAGAAGCTAAATTAACCTCAGAACAAACCAAAGTGAGAAGCATACCTTTCTTTACACGCCAAGCGTGATATTTGGTACAATTCTTCTTTTGGTGTTCAGGAGTGTGACAGAAGTAACAATATGATTCCTTAGTTGATTTCTTATTTGCCACCCCACCTGCAGCTTCCTTATCCTTTTTCCTTTTCTTGGTCTTTTCCTTAAGAGTACTTGCAAAGTGTGCACTTTCGGGCCTATCTCACTTCATTCTTTCTTCTTCTTCCACACAATATGAAATGAGCTCATTAAGAGACCATTTCTCTTTTTGACAGTTATAGTTGATCTTAAACTGACTGAATTGTGGAGGAAGAGAGATCAAAATAAAATGCACTAACAAATCATCAAATAGCTGTAATCCAAGTGTCTTTAGTTTCGAAGCAAGATGAGACATCTCAATGATGTACTCCATTATGTTTCCTTTGCCCTTATACCTCATTGAAACCAAGCTTGACAAAGTCGAACTTGTTTAAGCCTTATCGCTTTTTTTAAAGCATTTTTTGATTTCATCAAGGAAATCTTTTGTAGTAGTATCTTGGTAAGATACACCACCCCTGAAAGCTTTTGGTATTGTCTTGCGTATGATCATGAGACTCATGCGATTTGAACGATCCCACCTCTTAAAGTCCCGTTTTTCCCTAAATGGAACTTGCGATTGTAAGAGGGGTGAGTTGTTTAACTCTTAACGCAAGGTCAAGATCCATACATCCAAGAATGATCGTGACATTCTCTTTTCAGTACTTGAAACTAGTTCCGTTCAGCATGAGAATAGAATTGATGTTGGTAGATATAGTAGAAACAAATGCATTAGCTGAAAATAGAACAAAACAGCATATTCACATGAGTTTCATATAAAACCAAAGTAAAATTCAAATAATGGCAAAACCCATCATAAGATACCTGACACAACATTAATATCTAGTCTTTGGACAAAAATATTAACTTATAAGTGGTACTTTTGTTGTAGTAATCAAATATTGACAATAAAATCCTATCAAATAATAAGCTTTTTTTAGATCGACTTACAATTCACATGAAAAATCAAATAATTATCACATATTTATTACCACACGTGTGCATGTAATTTGGCCAAAAATTAACCTTCCTTTGGGTCGATTAAAATTCGCATGAATTATACTCATACAATCTTCTTAATGTTTCAAAAATAAATTAACTTACACAAGAGAGACTACTTTAGTAGCATGTTATTTCAATTAATTTATTTTAAAATATCAGACATTCATAAAGAATATTTGTACTATTATTTGAATTTTAAATTCTAAAAGATCCAAAAATTGAATTTTGCATGACAACAGGTTAATTTAAAGTTTTGATCGAAAGCAACAAATCATGAATACATGAAAATTAGTCACAAGTTGCTTCTAAATTTTCATAAACTAACTACATGAATTAATTGCACATATAATACAAAATTTGCATGCATATACATAAAATTCATAAAACTAATTTTTTTGGACATATTGGCTTGATCAGACCTTTTCATTTGATCCAGAATATCCAAAAACATAAAAAACTTTACTATTAGATCATCCAAATTGGATAACAGGATCAAAAATTATGTTAAATACAATTTGGGCAGTTGTATGCATGCCACGTGTCCACCGCTGGGGGCTAGAATTCGGATGGGCTGGGCTGCTGGATCGGACAGGATAATATACTGTTGGTTTGGGCTACGGGTGAGCTTGAGGTAAGCCTAGCCCAAGTGCAAAAGTGGGCCTAGCTGTTTTTGGGCTAAAAAATGGGCTGCAATTAAGTGGCAAACTGTAAGAGGCAAGAGCGAGCAGAGTACGCATGTATATTGTGCCCAAACGTACTTTTGTTGCGTACGTATAATCCGCGCATGTGTCGGCATGGATGACCTGAATTTTACTAGCTGCGCATGCCGTGAATTTTATGCGGCTGGAATTTAATGGTTTGATGGACGGTTCACATGCATGATTGACTGCCAACTTACGCTGCTGCATTAATTTTATGGTGGGCCCCACGACTGGAAATTTTCTTAAGGGCTACAAATCCATTGGATTTTCTAGCCAACTGATGAATGGTTAGCCGCTTGTTATTTGCTTGTATTGGTAGGCTGTCGTTGGATTGATGAATTGTGATAAATCTTGGACGATTGGATTAAATTGAATTAAGTTGATGTAACTTTTCTAATTAATTTGCACCTGGCCGCACTGCCGAGCATTTCTCTCTTGTATAAATGCTAAGAGCATGTAGTCTCTGTAGAAAAAAAGGATTTTATTATCTTTTGTGTAAGGATTATTGAATTTGATTATAATATTAGAGATATGTTTGGGAAGTTATAAAACTTTAGGTAGTTCTGTAAAAATGATTGAAAAGTATGACAGTTATATAAGAAAATATAAATAAATGGTTAAAAAATAAGATAATCGTCGATTGTGAAAATTTTAGATTGAAAAGTTTTAGCTTGACATTTTTTGCTATTTACCAAACACACCCTAAATAAAATGTAATTTGTATGATCAATCAAAAAGAAGTTTCTAATTAATTTTATAGGCTACTTCATTTAAAATTATTGCATGCTCAATTAATTTTGCAAAAATAAATAATTATTCAATTTCACACCAAAATATCACGAAACTATTGCATTTTTTTTTAAATTAATTTTTAATACCCAAATATTACAAACACATATTTTAAATCAATTTTTGTATTAGCATCACGTAATTATCCACTTAAATTGGTGCAAAATATCCATATAGTATCTTATTATTTATCAGGCTATCAGTAACCAAAAGTGATTTCATGTAATATCTTTCGTTTCTAAAATTTTAATAATGGGTTGAAAATCTACTTTATTCAATATTATATTTAACATCATTTGTTAGCTCAAATATCAAATTTTATCAAAATCAAATGTGTGTATAGCTTACATTTACTTTAAAAAATATATGCTCGTACATATTATGAAAAATGCTTATATCCATTCACATATACATTATAATATAAAAATACTTTATAGAATTGTTTACCTATGTATGAATAATATTTTAGTTGGTTTTAATATTAAAAATATAACTTTAAAAGTGATATTTAATATTAAAATATTTTAGTAGTTGATTTTTGATCATTTTAAATGGGCATGCCTAATGATACTAGAAAATTAAAGTGTTTTCAGTACAATATAATATAAAAAAACTTGAAAATAATATATCCGAACTTAAGATGGAGGAGGAAAATTCCGTTGTCTATTCTTAAGTGTTTCAATAAAAATACAACTATTACGAGTAAGGAACGCACAGGAAACATGCTTTCGGCGTACATTCATGAAGAATTATTACTTTTTAATATTTATTTGCAAGTTATACATATCTATTAACATAGAAATCAACATTTCAATGAATTATTGTTATATTATAATGTATATATGAATGGATTTAACCATTTTATAATTTAGTCTTTGATTTTGCATTTGAGGCCTAATTTTTAAGATATTAAATTAAATTATTATTTTATCATTTAATTAAATTTTATTTGGGCCATTATTTTATTATTTTATCCCACATTGAAAATGTGAGAAAGTTCATGGTAGTTTAGAAGTGGGTCTCAAGTTCAATATGGTGTGACGCGTTTTAAAGCCGCGCGGCTAAGCTGCCAGGCCAGAGCGGACAATGTCATACTGTGAGGCCTATAGGCCATAGGCCCAATGGACATTTTCTGGATCTGTGTACTCTGTGCGTCAGGCCCAATGGTCGCTTTTTCTAGGTCTGTGTGTGACAAGTGGTATCAGAGTGTCTCCCCCTCCAGTAGATGTGGTTCGGAGAGTTGAACCAGTGAAAGTCAGGATTGCAGACAGAAGCCCAGAGTTGGGTTGTGGTTTGAAAACTAACTAGGCGAAAGCTGGTGGGCTTGTAACAGGCTAGAACCGAATTCCGCATCGAAAAAGGTAGAAAGTTCCTAATAGTTTATAAGCGAGTCTTAAGTTCAATATGGTGTGACGCGCTTTAAAGCCATGCGGCTAAGTTGCTAGGCCAGAGAGGACAATATTACACTTGAGGCCCATAACTCATAGGCCCAATGGACATTTTCTGGGTCTATGTGCTCTGTGTGTCAGGCCCAATGGTCGCTTTACTGCGTCTGTGTGTGACATATATGAATATATATTTAAGCAAGTATATCCTGTATATATCCTTATTTAGATGAAACTTGGTTTAAAGCTAAGCAAATGATGTTAAATAAAATGGATAAATTGAATTTCGCATCAATCATATGAGGAAAATAAATGGGCTTCATGTAATCGGCACAATGTAACTTAGTTATATACAAAATGTTATTACATTCTAATGCATATTTGAATAGACATAAGCAATTTTCATAATTATATATAAGGAATGATCTTGTTAGCCTGGGCTAAGTAAATAGCTCGCTTAGCCCACCTCAAAAAACTCATTTAAAACACATATTTTTTGTTTTTCCTTTATACACTTATTTATTTGAGTGTATTTAACATATAAACTAAGTTTTACCATTTTTGAACATGTGTATATATTTTTTTAAGTTTTTAAAATATCTTTGTGTGTATATGTATTTAAAATACATCTATGTTTAAAAATCTTAAAAAAAAATATATACAGATATAAAAAAAATAAAATTTGATTTAGATGTTAAATACACCTAGATAAATAAGTGCACGAAGGAAAAAAATAATAAATAAGTGTTTTAAATAAGTTTTTTCTAGTGGACTAAGTGAACTATTTGCTTAACCCGGGCTAATAGGATCACTTCCCTTTATATATATTTGAATAAGTATAAGAATTTTTTATAATTTATATAAATATTTAAGAAAATATAGCCCATGCACATGTTTAATTTGAATGATGCTAAATGTCAATTATCAAGGTGAGATAAGATAAATGATATGAAATAGCTTCTATGTAATTAACCTCGATTGCACGTATATATTTATGGTGATGATGAGTTGCATCCAAGTCATGATGGAGGGATGGGAATCGGGATATATCACATGCCTAAAAATGTATTGTGGGAATCAGGTGGCGAATGCCATGGTAAGGTTTGCTGCAGACAATGGAGAAATGAATCTGTGGTGGTGCCGTGGTGGGAAAGCCCGGACGTTGATCGTATACTTCCAGGAGCATACACCGCTCAATGCTCTCGAGTGCATACATCAATTTTTTTTGAAATTTTTTCTATAAAACTGTTAATCTAAGTGTATTTAACATTTGTATCAATTTTTACTATTTTTGGAATATTTTATATATTTATTTTTTATTTTTGAAAATCAGTGGTGATTTTCAAAAATAAAAAATAAATATTTAAAATACTCCAAAAATAGTAAAAATTGATACAGATGTTAAATACACTGAGATTAACAGTTTTATAAAAAAAATTTCAAAACAATAAAAATGGGTGTATGCCCCTAGGAGTATTGAGTGTTGTATGCTCTCGGGAGCATACAACTAGAACCCAAAAAACCCACCCAACAATATTGTAAATTGTTTATATGTAGATAATTCTTTTGGAGGATCTCATTGCAGTGACATCCCTTCTTCCTCATCCGAAATTGGAGGGGAATGGGAGGAAACTAATTTTTTAAATTTGAAATATATAGTGCAGTTTCAAAGCATACATTTTTTGAAAATTTTAAAATAAGTCATTTTTCATGTGTCTTATTTTCTATTGGTACATGAGAAATGATTTTTTATTTGTAAAACATGAAATAAAATATTTAAAAATATTAATAAGATATAAAAACTACATATATGGCAACATCCTGCTTGTGCCAACATACGATTTGAAAAAATTCAAAAAAAAAAGAAAAATAGTGTAGTATACTTTGTGCACTGCATCGCCAACACTGTATCTCACTCTAATGCTTTGAAACTTTAAGTGTACTTAGGTACAAAACTTATTTTTAAATTTTTATTATAAATTATTAATTTAAGTGTATTAATCTATAAATTAAGTTTGATTATTTTTAAAAAATGTGTACAGATATTTTTTAATTTCAGCAAGGGTATTTTAATAATTTAAAATAACTAAAACTCCCTTTTTTTAAAATAAATATATAATAACAAAATTTAATATATAAATTACTATACTTAGATAAACGATTTTATAAAAAAATAAAAAATAAAAAAAAGGATCTTGCACCTGTACGTTTAAATTGGACTCTTAAGGTATGTTTGTTTTTACCAAAAACTTGTTCCATTAAAACTTTTCATTCTCTATAATTATTCTAATATTTAATTATTTCTTCATTTTTCCTATAAAGCTACCCTACTTTTCAATCATTTGTACATAATTACTAATACATTTAATCTATTTATTTTAGCTTTATTCTCTTTACTGTTAATTATTAACCCCATCACATTGCATCATTTTTTCATTTAAAAAACTTTTATACAAAAAATTTTCATCAAAAATTCTAAATTTCTCTCATATCCAAACTATCAAAACTGTTGATATTAACCCAATTAAATTAAGAAAATTCAAGAATCTTTTGAAAAATAAAGATAACCTGAAAAATATTTTTAGGAGTTTCATAGTGGTTTATATTTCTCTTCTTGTGGGGCCAGATCTTGAAATATAAACTAGATTGATATAAAAATTGATAAGACAATGTCAATTAATATACTCTTCAATTAAGATAAATCTAATCATGAAAACTAATTAAATAAAGCAGAAGAATAATCTGATAAAACTCGCAAGGATAAACGTCGCAAATAAAGTAACATGCATAGTGACAGAGAGCATTATATAACTTTTTAAATAGGTTTATATTGAGGTAACTTGTACAACAATGCTTATATCTTAATATCCATTACTTAAGTAGCTTGACAAACTTCTTATGTATATATACACCCGCCAACCGCACTTTGGGTTAGTCGGGACGCTGGCACAACAGCCATGCGTCGTGGGTTCCAAACGCCCTGGCTCACTCCCGACTAACAAGGAAGGAGCATGTGGTCTCCAAATAAATAAGTGGGAGTTTATTGTCTTTGTTATACATAAATAAGAGCTTATGCTTAATTGTAATATGAAATTATGGGACTTCAGTCCTATGCTCTCGTGAGTATGCAGCACAGTATGCTCCCGGGTGCATATACTTAGTTATTTTTTAATTTTTTTTTAATTTTTTTATAAACTTATTAGCTCAAGTGGATTTAATCTGTGTATAAATTTTTACTATTTTGGAGTATTTTAGATATTTATTTTTGATTTTTGAAAATCAGTGGCATTTTAGGTATTTTTAAATTACTAAAATGCCACTGATTTTCAAAAATAAAAAATAAATATCTAAAATACTCCAAAAATGGTAAAATTGATATATACGTTAAATACACTTGGGCTAACAAGTTTATAAAAAAATTTTAAAAAAATAAAAAATTAAGTGTATGCGCCCACCGGGAGCATAGAATTGAAGTCCGAAATGATGAGATATAATTTTTTTATGTATATATTTACAGTCATTTCAATTTGTATTACGTTTAAGCTCTAAGATATTCTTACAATTTTCTAAAAAAAGTAATAAAATTTCATCAATTAAAACTCCCATAAAATAGAAAAAAAAAGCGCCTTGACAACACATGTCGAAAATCGAACAATTGACTTTATTGAAATGGGCCATGGATGTTACTACCATAGTACACCCCTGGGCCCTGGTGGCATGAGATGTAGTGTTATAACAATAAAAAGAAAACTTCTTATATATAGCCAAAATATTTTGTTTGCACGTTGTCCTTGATTTTTCTTGCAGCGATTTTTGTACGATTCATTTCCAAATTAAAATGTACCGCAACATAAGTATTAATTTTACTAATTACCTGACCTATGCCTTTCCACAAAGGCTGTTGAAAGATGCTGTTGTGACCATGACTGTTGGAAAGCTTGTGGCCCCTCGAATAGGACCATCATCAAACCTTGCCGCACTACCCGTAGTAGACAAACCCATGCAAAATCTCTGACCACCATTGATAGGATGGGAGGCCCAGCCTTGGCACACCCAATGCTGCATTTCCCAGCTGGGCCACCTTCTCGGCCACCGTCATCTGATCGGTCAGGTTCGCCATGCGGACAATGAACGGCTGTGATTGATCACAAAGCAAAAGGGATGTTATGTTGCTGTCCTTCAAATCAGATCGTGCCGGATTGCAGACAATGGGTGAAATTGGCTGCATCTGAATCGCCTGATCGGAGAACACGGCGAGGATTTGATGGTCGGCAGGATCGGATTGTCATAGATGCTGACGCAATGGAGAGAGCGAGACCAGTAAGGAGGAGAAGATGGACGGACGGCATTTCTTCAGTGCTCGACATTGGAAATGAGCTTTGGTGCTGTGGTATCAATGCATTATTATTATTATTATTATTATTTTTTGACAGATGGATTATGAGAATTGATGAGAAAGTGTGGTGAGTTTGCCGTTCTTGAAGCATTTGCTGTTATTTTGATGCCTAGGAAATAATTCCTAATTATCCTACACTTTAGCTAAGGGGAAGTGATCATGTTTAGTTTGGGCTAAACAAATGTTTCATTTAGCTCGCAATAACAAATTTATTTACAATATTTATTTTTTTCCGTACACTTGTTTATCTAAGTGTATTTAATATATAACTAAGTTTCATCATTTTTGGATATATGTATATATTTTTTTTGAGATTTTTAAAGATATAGTTATTTTAAATACATATATATATATATATAAATGTATATATTTAAAAATCTGAAAATAAAAATAGTGAAATTTGATTTATTTTAAATACACCTAAATAAACAAGTGTACGAAGAAAAAATAAAAAAAATGTTGAAAATAAATTTTTTAAGGTGTGATAAGCATGAACAGGATTATTGCTCTTAATTAAGTCAGGAATCTTATATAACTGAATCTGCAACTGCTTAGTTGTTTAATTTCATGCACGTCATCAATGCAGGAACTTTTTTGTTATCCATCGGTTATTATGTCAGATATACAGTGTTAATTTGTGCATGCCAATTAGCTGCACAGCAACTTTGAGTTAATCATCTATGCCATCCATCTAATGTGTGTCAACTTCGACGGTTTAGATGGCTGATCAAGGCCAGCCATTTCAACAACAATTTTCAATTCCACCTTGAAACATGAAAAACACATCTTAATTCCTTTTTTTTATTGTTATATTTATAACTCATCCAAAAATATATTTTTTATATTTTGCTCAACGGATTTTTCACTCTATGCAGCGGGAGACCACACTCCTAATACAAGACGACATCCAGCTGAATTACGCCCTCTGTGGGAACACGTCAAGAAATTTAATAAGGAGGTAAACTTAAATAAGGAATGATCCTATTAGTCTGGGCAAAATAAATGGTTCGCATAACCATCTTAGAAAATTAATTTATAATACTTTTTAAATTTTTTTTTCATATACTTGTTTATCTAAGTGTATTTAATCTACAAACTAAATTTTACTATTTTTGGATGTGTATATATATTTTTGACAAATCTAAAAATGGTAAAACTTAATTTATATGTTAAATACATTTATATAAACAAGTGTACGAAGAAAAAAGTTAAAAAAAGTGTTATAAATATATTTTTTTGAGGCAGACTAAGCGAGTCATTTGCTTAGCACCTACTAATAGATCATTTTTGCCAATGAAAACGTTTGTTGGTTAAGCTAAAATACAGGTATGGGAACTTAATTTGATAAATTTGCCTTTGCAAGTGAGTTGCGAGTATTGTACGTGAGAGGGGTTAAGGTACTCTATGGTGTATGTTTTTTTTATGAGAGATCATCCATTATTAAGAAAATGACCATGATCTTGAATGATCCGAGGGTCAGATATGCAATATGATTACCATAAATCATAAAAAAATGAATCATGAATGTCAAAAATCGGAACCGTGCATTATATTTATCATCGACTGTATTTTGACGAATGAAATGAGAAATGTAGTTCCGTAATTAATTTATATATATATATATATTTGTTCGTCCAATTTAATAAGTTTTACGGATTATGAGCTTTCTAAGGATTGCGCTGGTTTAATGAATTATACAAATAAACTGCGTTGGATACTACTAGAGATTTTTTTTACCACGATTATATTGATTTAATGATTTTTACAGGTTATTCAATTGCTCTACTGAAATTTGTTACTGTTATATGTATGTTTGATGGATTCAGGGTGTTATACAGCATATACATATAATATATTAATTTTACTTTTACTTGTTTAATTACGTACATGTTATAATTTTCTTAATTTATACATAAATATATAATTTTAAGCTAGTCCTCTTTTACATATCAAGGTTATATCGAAATGGTTCCATGTAATACTTTTTTCTTAAATATTTTGATGATCGATAAAAAAATTCACTCAACCTATTATATTTACCATTATTTGTATAGCTAAAAGTATAAATTTCATTAAAATCAATGATGAGTATGGGCTAATTTGTTTAGACAAATAAATTCATATATAAATTATGAGAAATGTCTAAATCCATTTATATATATATATATTAAAATATAACAGTACTGTATAAAAATCTAAAAGCAACAACTAAGCAGCAAGGCCCCAAAACTATGCAAGTAATTAAGCATGCATATCTTTGTTGGAGTCCCCTCCCCGGCATGGAAGGGTTTTTGCATAGTAGTCCCCCGGATGTCAGGGTTTTACAATATCCTCTAAATGGAGGTTTTTACAAGATTTCCTCTGGTATAAGGGTGTGCATAGGTAATTTCCCTTCATATTAGGGGGAATCTGAATGTGCCATAGTGTAATATCGTAATTTCACAATGTAAAATACCAACAAAAAATTAAGCATGCATATTCATTCGGATAAGGCATGGGTACGGGGTTTCACATATATAGTTAATTGGAACATTATCTAAAATACCAGGGTACACTTAGCTTTGGTGCACATGGGTGCAAAAATCTATTTGTTTATATTTTTTGAAATTTTTTATACATTGCTAATCTATGTGTATTTAATATGTGTATGAATTTTTACCTTTTTGGAGATTTGTAGATTTTTTTGGATTTTTTCAAATTAGTGATAGTTTTGTAATTTGTGAATTATAAAAATGCCATTAATTTTAAAACATCTAAAAAATATCTACAAATCTTCAAAAATGATAAAACTTGATATATATGTTAAATATACCTATATTAACAATTATATAAAAAATATCAAAAGAAAATGGGTTAAATAGACTTGAGCGAGCTAAATGCACCCGGGTGCATTTAAAAATGTCCCTGGTTACATGGCTTCATCCAACGCTCACATGAGGCCTTATTTTTCTTTAGAATTTGCTCGTATTTTTTCCATTTTCAAAACTAAATATATTTAAAAAATTCAAAAAATAAAAAATTTCCTAATACAGAAAGTTCATGTTTCAACCCACATATGAATGAAAAAAAAAATTTGAAAATTAAAAAAGAGCTCATGTGAGCGTGAGCATTGAAGTCTAATGCGAGCATGAGCATTAAATTAGAGTCGATAATTAATAGTTTGTAATATATGTTGATAAATCGTTTATATGAAGCTGAAAACGATTCATTTTGTATCAACAAAATTGATAATTAAAAACATCTAAACTAACTATGATATTAATTTACGTTTACTACATACTATAAATATTTTGATCGAAAATTACGTATTCCAAAAAATAAAGTATTTTTGTTTAAATATATCTTTTGGAAATCAACACCAACAATAATATTAATCCATTCGTGTTTATTTAACTTTCCACAAATATACACATATATATTAAACATTTTTTGTATTCTAAAAATTGTTTCTGAAAATTTAGTCGATATATATACTGCTGTCAAAATTTTTAAACTTTTTAAAGGGTAGGATGAATGTAATAACCCAAAAAAGGGTAAAATATAATTTAGAATGGTTAGAATATGGAAAACGATTTTTAGAATTTTTTAGAAAGATTTGAAAATTCTAAATTATACGAATTTAAATTACATAAGGTCTTTTTGGAAAAATTTAAAAATTGTCAATTACGAGTTTAATGAATGGGTTTATATTTATTTTCGAACTTTGAATTCCGTACAAATGATTTTTTAACAATTTTATGTTACGAATATTTTATTTTCTTTTTTTGGTGAAGAATATTTTATTTGCTTGAATACAACATTATAAGTAGCACATATTTACTGCATATATAGTGATTATGAGCTAGAATTCCAAGGAATCGGTTGCTTTTTTATAAATCGATTAGATATTTAATTTGTATTTAGAGTTCTAAAAATTACATATACTAGAATTTTTATCGAATTTATTCAACTTATAGAGCATATTAAATTAAGATTACCCACGAAGATTCCTTTTTGATTTATATTAGCAATGAAGTTTATGTCAACTCGTACTTAATTAAATAAAAAATTTAAATATTATAAAGGAAATAGATAAAAAGCCTGATAATTTCAGATCGGTCTCAAATGAAGCAATTTCAGACCAGTCTAAAACACATCTTTTTGTTTTTAATTTTTTTTTATAAAATAGTTAATCTAATTATGTTTAATCTATATACTAATTTTTAACAAATTTGAAGATGCATATATATTTATTTTGGATTTTTAAACATAGGAGTATTTTTATCATTTTAAATTGTTGAAGCATGATTAAAATACCCCTATTCTTAAAAATCCAAAATAAATATATATACATCTCCAAAATTGATAAAAATTAGTTTATAGATTAAAAATAACAGGATAACTATTTTGCAAAAAGTTTTAAAAAATTAAAATATGTGTTTTTGACTGGTCAGACCAGTTTGAAATAGGGGTGTTAACGGATCAAGTTAGACGAGATGAAGCCTAACCTTAATCCTAACACATTTAAAATATTTCAAACCTAATCTATTTATTAACTTATTTAAAAAACTTTAACTCTAACTTCATTTACAACCAATTTAATAAATGGGTAAACAAGTTATTCCCAAGTTGTATAACAGATGACTTGAAGGTCTAAATTCGGTAAACAATGATCTCGTAAGGAGACGAGAAGGTGTTTTTGATGGAAGGAAAATGACAATAGGGCAGTAATGTAAAAATAGAATTAAGATAACAACAAAAAATGAAAATTTGGTGATAAGATGAAGACTTAGCAGGAAAAATAATTAAGAGGTTTATATTTATATATAACTTTAATAGGTTAAACGGGTTGACAGGTTATAAAATTTCAATCATAATCTGTTTATTTAATTAAATGGTTGAACAGGTTAGCGAATCATAAACCGTTTATTCAAAACTCTCAACCCGAATCTATTTATGAACGAATTAGCCAATCATAACCCATTTATTCAAAACTCTTGGCCCGAATTCATTCATGAACAAGCTAGTTAACAGGTTGAATATGAACATTATGACACCTAGTTTAAAATGATCATTCCGAATAGATAAAACCTCTTCAATTGCTACACGTCACGGCCTGGAGCCACAAAGCTGACACGTTTTTGAAGGTTTAGAATGTACATTTTAACATGTAATATTGTTTAAAACGTGATAATGATGTGACACGGCAAGCATGAAACAAAAGCTAGCGATCAACTTCACTTTTAGAATTGATAAACGAGTTTCAAGCAAGAAAACTCGAAGATGATTTTGGAAGTAAATTTTATATATTATTGTTTATATAGGAAATGTAGGTAGACTCTAATCCTAAAAGATGTTCTAAATAAGGAAAATAGTAAGAAATAGTAAAAATTTCAAATTATCACATTTTGCTAAGAATAGCAAAGAAACTAAAATGTACTAAATAGTAAAACAAAGCAGAAAACTTTAGAATTTCTAAAACATATAAACAGTGGATTTCAACTTCTAATTTGTTTGATATAAAGATATAAACGTTAGACTTAAAAGTAGCTTTTTGTTGAAGAGGCACGTCACGGCATCAAGCCACAAAAGCTAACACGTTTTTGAAGGTTTACTAAATAAAAATTATTTGAACACTTTGTTCAATTAATTTTCATAGTATAATCTCTTCAAAAAGAATTTCCTGATATAATTCATTTATATTAATAAGCTTATTAATTAACTTTATTCTATGAATAAATTAGATAAAAATTCTCGTATATGTAATTTTTAGAACTCTAAATACAAATTAAATATCTAATCGATTTATAAAAAAGCAACCGATTCCCTGGAATTCTAGCTCATAATCACTATATATGCAGTAAATATGTGCTACTTATAATGTTGTATTCAAGCAAATAAAATATTCTTCACCAAAAAAAGAAAATAAAATATTCGTAACATAAAATTGTTAAAAAATCATTTGTACGGAATTCATTTGTTAAAAAATATGTGTTAACATAAAACACATATTTTAATTTTTAAAATTTTTTTGCAAAATAGTTATCCTATTATTTTTAATCTATAAACTAAATTTTATCAATTTTGAGGATGTATATATATTTATTTTGGATTTTTAAGAATAGGGGTATTTTAATCATGCTTCAACAATTTAAAATGATAAAAATACTCCTATTTTTAAAAATCCAAAATAAATATATATGCATCTTCAAATTTGTTAAAAATTAGTTTATAGATTAAACATAATTAGATTAACTATTTTGTAAAAAAAATTTTAAAAAACAAAAAGATGTGTTTTAGACTGGTCTGGAATTGCATCATTTGAGACCGATCTGAAATGATCAGGCCTTTTTATCTATTTCCTTTATAATATTTAAATTTTTTATTTAATTAAGTACGAGTTGACATAAACTTCATTGCTAATATAAATAAAAAAAGAATCTTCGTGGGTAATCTTAATTTAATATGCTCTATAAGTTGAATAAATTCAATAAAAATTCTAGTATATGTAATTTTTAGAACTCTAAAGTCTAAATACAAATTAAATATCTAATCGATTTATAAAAAAGCAACCGATTCCTTGGAATTCTAGCTCATAATCACTATATATGCAGTAAATATGTGATACTTATAATGTTGTATTCAAGCAAATAAAATATTCTTCACCAAAAAAAGAAAATAAAATATTCGTAACATAAAATTGTTAAAAAATCATTTGTACGGAATTCAAAGTTCGAAAATCATTTGCTTTTCTGATTAAGAATGGATCCAATTTGAAGTATTAACTTAGGATGTGTTTGGTATGTGATAAAACTTTTGAATAAAAAATTTTGGGTGTAAATGTTTTTAAACTGATGTAAAATAGTATGATGTGACATATGTAATAATGATGAGTAAAGTAATTATATATAAAATGTTAAAAATTAGGATAGTTGTATAGTAAGATGTAAAAAAATAATTACGAAGAATAAAAAATTTTATACCGAAAAGTTTTAGTTTTTGGTCGTGCACAACCTTACTTTACAAAGCGGCACTAAAATAAACGACAATAGGCTACCACTTGAGTTATCAAGTGATTAGCATTGGTGAGTTTAGGGTACAAAGTGTGTGAGATTATGAAATTACCTCTCTTCTAAAGGGAACCCGATTGCATACACTTGGTTGCACATAGCTTCGGTATACCTAGGTGCAAATACTCATTTTTTAAAATTTTTGATTTTTTTACGTAACTGTTAGTTTAAGTATATTTAACACGTGTATCAATTTTTACTATTTTTGAATTTTTTAGACTTTTAAAAAGCAGTGACATTTTTAGTAATTGAAAATTATTAAAATATCACTGATTTTTAAAAATTTTAAAATCTAAAAATCTCTAAAAATGGTAAAATTTGACACAAATGTTAAATGTACTTACATTAATACTGTTATGAAATTTTTTTTAAAAATATATAAAAAATGAATTAAATACACCGAGTGCAACAAATGACGTCCCCTCCTAAAGTTGTGTCTGTTGCCTAATCTTCATTAATGTTTGGACTATTAAGGTATCTCCCATATAACTTTCAATACAAAAATAAAATTTGGAGTTACATATAAATACAATTGGGTTAATTAATATCAAGATTAACTCAAGTCTAAAAAAATTTTTCATGTAAAAAAAAAGTCTAAAAAATTTTAAGCCAGAAAATGGAAGAAGTTTTTTTCCCCATTAATGTTTACCCAGATCTCTGCAGCACCCATAAGATAGTGTATAGAGATTGGGTGGGGGCATGGGACCATGGAGTGCATTGTCATGTTGCACGAGGCGCCAAAAACAACTCTTCTTTGGACTCATTCTCTATGATTGATGGGGGGCGCAGGTGAAATTGTCACCGGTGTCCCTTTCACGATCGACGACCTCTCCAGCTCCACAAGCACCGGGCAGTGGTTGATCCTCAGGCCTTGTACGTAGCACATCTTATCATCGTAAAAATTGCGTCCCTTCCAAATTTTTTTTTTTTTTTTTTTTTTTCGGTGATTGATGGATATTATCTACCAACCCCCCATCCATATAAAGGATAAGGCCCATCCTATGCAAATGCAATGAGAGGCAATTAACCCATGCACGCATCTAATCTAATAACCTAATTATCTACATATTTTTATTTTTATTTCATCGTCACATACCATATCCTTCTTCCTATGCCCACGCCCATCAGGAAGAGATTTTATATAGAGGCCAAATAATATACAATTAGCTGTACATACGCTTACCTTATAATATTTATTTTTTATTTATTGATTTTTTCTTCATAAGTATACTTTCCTAAGTAATGTAATCGATATACTCAGTTTATTATTTTATAATACTTTTATATATTTATTTTTAAAAATCTTCAATTTTAGTAGCTTATGAGTCATTTTTCACCCCTTGAAAACTTATTTTTTGAAAAAATAAATATAAAAAATATTATAAAAGGGAAAAAATTGATATATATGAATTAAATACACTTAGAAAAATATTTTTGTAAAGAAAAATTAAAAATAATTATAATTAAAAAATAAATATTGTACGTTAAACACATATACGACTAATTGTATATAATCAGGCCTCCTTTAAATATGGGTACCGCTGAAGTTTTTTCATGAAAGTCAATCCATTTGGCTTACCTTAATGATGGATGAAAAATACTTTTCATCAGTTGTATTTATATTGTATTAGCTAGAAAATTAAGTTATTTTATTTCTATAAAAAAGATAAAATTCTTTTCACATAGCGGATGTGCATGGCCATATTTACTTCAAAATATATTTACATGTAAATTATTAAAATTACTTAGATTCATTGACTATCCATTAGAATATAATAATATTTTATAAAATCATCTATATATACATATAAATGACATTGTGGACAATTTAGACATTAAAAATATAAGCTTAAAGTTGATATTTAGCATCCCAATAACTCTAAAGCAATTGTTTCCACATCCGGACATGCGTGCTCAAAATCTACAGGTTCAAGGTTAGTAAACCCAGTGACATGAGGAGCCATGCTAGATAAATAAGGACTTTGGTTGTATGCTCTTGCGCATACACCTATTTTTTTTTATTTTTTTTTTATTTTTTTCATAAACTTGTTAGCCCAAGTGTATTTAACGTATGTATCAATTTTTACCATTTTTTGAGTTTTTAGATATTTATTTTTAATTTTTGAAAATTAGTGGCGTTTTCGTAATTTAAAATTACCTAAAATGCTACTAATTTTCAAAAATAAAAAATAAATATCTAAAATACTCTAAAAATGGTAAAAATTTACCCGAATATTAAATACACTTGGGCTAACAAGTTTATGAAAAAATTTTCAAAAAAAAAAAAAAAAAAATAGGTGTATGCACCCGGGAGCATGCAGGACTGCATGCTCCTGGGAGCATACAACCAAAGTCCGATAAATAATGGGGTTTCATGGACTAAAGAGATGAGGCAAAATACCACAAATAATGTGGATTTTCCATCACCGGTGGGCCAAAATGGATGGGATTCCACCCGATCGAGGAGGTTTTATAGAAGCTGAATGCTTTTTATATGTCATGTGATCAAGTGCTTTATTTTATTTTATTTAGCAAATGAAATAGGACATTTTTCATATATAAAAAAGTAAATTACTGCAAATCTTCATCAGTTCTATCCATCGCATGTATGTTTGTTTATAATTTATTTTTGTCAGACTACTGTGCCAATTGCATACGTTGCGTGCGCTGGCTGGCTGGCTACGAGAAAAGACAAGGTTTTGCTTCTGATTTGATTTTATCGCGACAGACTGATGGATCTTTATATGATTTCGTGAAAGTTCTGCGAGCCATGAACTTTGTTTGCAAAACATATTCTAGTAGCTAATGGATTCTGGTCATATGCTCCGCGAGTGTATAACCCTTAACGCTTTCACGTGCATGTACCTATTTTTTTAAAATTTTTTTATAAGGCTGTTACTCTAAATATATTTAATATATATATATATATAAATTTTTTTACCATTTTGGAGGTATTTTAAATATTTATTTTTGATTTTTGAAAATAGTAATGCCACTGACTTTCAAAAATAAAAAATAAATATCTAAAATACTTCAAAAATAGTAAAAATTTATACACATATTAAATAAAAATAGATTAACAATCTTGTAAAATTTTTTTTTTTTTAAAAATAGGTGTGTGCACGCGGAAGCATTGAGCGTTGTATGCTCTCGGGAGCATACGACCAACATCCGTAGTTAGTTATGTCAAATTGTGTTGACTCATACTCGGGATATGATCAAAGATCATGCCATAATATATATTGTTTATTAGTATTTTTTTTGTATCAAGATACTTCTGTAAAACTCCCTTTTTAAGTAACTTCCTTCACTTTCAACATCCAGATGATTAATGATAAATTCACTTCATCTATTATATTTAACATTACTTATACATTACGAAAACTTTTATTTATTAAATATAATTGTAAATGGGCCCCCTCTACAAACATATAACATTAAAGTAGTAAAATGATTTAATGATAAATATTAATTTTAAATAGTATTTTCAACATCTAAACCATCTAAAATATCGTTGCTACATGAATAAATAATTCTATAAAGTATTACTATATTCCAATACATATATAAATGTATATAAGCATTTTTCGTATTTTACACATGAATGTACTTATTTTTGAGCAAGGTTCGCCCATTACATATTGAATTTAGATAAAACTTGGTCTCATAGCTAAACAATGATATTAAATATAATGAATGAATTAAATTTTTCATTAAATATTAAAATCTTAAATTTTAAGAGAGTTATATGGAACCGTTTCTTGATTGTACGGTATGATATCTTGATATTATACTCAAGCTTATTCACAAGTGAGACTCTTACCTCATTTTCTGGGGAGACAACAATAAACTCTCACCTAAGTTGAAGAAAGACCAAGCTCCTACCTAAGTCTAAAAGAGACTAGCCACTGGATATTTGCCAGCGTGGTAACTTAGGTGGCTAGCAGGCAACTCACTTGAGTTCAAGTCCCCTCCTTAATAGAGGGATATTTTACAATTACCCTTAGTATGGGTTTTCATAATTTCACCTCGAAGTGGAGTATTTACATATTTCTTCCTAGTGTAGTGGTGTTTGCAGAAAAATTTTCTTCATAGTGGGAAGAGTTGTAAATATATTTTGTTATAACATCAATTGTTATATTGTATAAATACTAGCCAGAACAATCTAAGGTAAAAGTTTTCAAATGATATGATATGATATGGATAATGATGAGTAGTAAAGAGGATAAAGTTAAAATATATAGGTTAGTTGCGTGAATAATTATGTAGAAATGACTGAAAAGTAAGGTGGTTGTATAAGAAAATATGAAAAAATAATAAAAAAATATGATAGTTGTGGAGAGTGATAAAATTTTAAATTGAAAAATTTTAACTTACACATTTTTTGTAAATTGCCGGACACACCCTTTTGCTCCCACAGGTACGGACACCGAAACGGCGTCTTGTGCGTTTCAATCACCTGACTAAGCGCGCCCCGAAAATTGTGCAACCATGCCTGACCAACCGAACTCGGTTGGCCGTAATATATACCGTTATATTCACACGCAAAGACACATACGCACACACTACGCCTCGGCTAATTTTTGCCTGTCAACTTTTGAGTTTTGACTTCTATAGAAAATCTTAATGGTTGTTGATGATCATAATCAAGGCTGTTGTTATGGAGTATTTATTTTAAAAATTAAAGATGAAAATCTAAAAATTGTAAACAGAAAACATGACAAGTAAAACCTTTATCAGAAAATGTCGAACAAGTAGCTCCAGTAGAAATCATTTGCACCATTTTGCATAATTTATTCTTCTCATTTTATTTGTTATTATTCATTCAGTGCATGGGGATTTTAACTTTTTTTGCTTTTTGATTTCTTTTAGTTGTGTAAGCCTTACCTCGGTCTTTCCTTTCCTAAAAATTTGATATTTTAAAACTTTTGTAAATACACTGACGCACGTGTTCATACCTATTTTATTGATTTTTAAAAATAAAATTCCAAAAAATGTTTAATTTTTGGGCAGCCCCTAAATGGCCCAATTCACAAGTAGCCATAACAGGAAATTGTTCCTGTACACCTGGTGCACTTAGCTCTGGTGCACCCAAGTACAAAAACTTATTTTATTATTATTTTTTTTGAAATTTTTTATAAAATCGTCAATCTAAACCAGTGTTATCAAAACCGGACCGGACCGGCCGGTCGAACCGGTTCGACCGGGAACCGGCCCTGAGTCCGGTTCGATTACACTCGGTTCGGTTCTATCCAAATGAACCATTCGAACCGTATGAACCGCGGTCCAACCGTGATAGATGATCAAACCGGGTTAAGCCGGTTCGACAGTAAACAGCGCACGATCTGTCTTCCCACCCAAATTGCTTCCTGCCTGCCCTAGCCGGTGAGTGGAGCTTTGGATATGGGCATTTTGCCTTGTTGCTACTGATTAGCGGGATTTTGAAAGAGGCGATAAGGGCGGTAATTTGGGATGGTCGCCGGAATTAACGAAGGCAGCTGGTTCTAAAGATGAGTTGTGAATTATAGAGGATGGAGGCTGCCTATTTGCTGAGCCCGGTGCTTGAATCAGAGATGCAGAGGTATTCTGGATGGCCATTCGTTGCTTAATGCATGTGAGCGGGTGCTGTCGATTAGGGAATTTTGCTGGGATGGATGATTTGCAAAGGCTCGGCTGCTTGGATGATGCTCGGTTTGCTGAAAAAATTAGCCGTCAAATGCTGCCATTGATTAGGGAGAAGAGGACAGTTTCGTTGATGATTTTCAAGAGTTGCTTTGTTGCTGGTTAGAGATTTAGGAAATGGATTGGAAGGCTGCCGGTCAAATCGTCGACCCCTAAAATCCCTGCTGCCCTTGCTCACTACCGTCTTCCTCTCGTCCGATCGACAACGAGAGTGACGAGATTGTGCAGTCTCCTCTTGCCTCCATTCCGTCGACCTTCTTCTTCCCTCCTCCCCATTTCGCTGCCGTCTCCTTTGCTCGCTGTTGGCCATTCCAGTGCCCTCCATCTAGGATGCAGCAACAAACCAAAAAAGCAAGATCCAAGCGAGATCCACCAGAAGCCTGTGCATAGACGCCAATCCAGTACGCCCCTAAAATTAAGGAGTTACGTTTAATAAGAATGATGGATTTATGCTGTGTAGATATTTAAAATTTTATGTTTGATGATAGTGAGGAGTTTATAGACTTTTAAATTTTCATATTTATTGAGCACACGAGTTGCTCTTAATTTTTATATTATTATGAATGATTTAATTCTTCAATACTTATTAAATTATTTTATTTCTTATTTTGTTAGATACATTTGGAAAAGTGTAATTCATAAACAAGTTGAGATAAACAAGAGTAATTCAAGTGCCAAGGGTTAAGATTTAAAGTTTATTATACATTTCAGGTCATTTGATGTAGTTAATTTTTTAAATTTCATACGTTATATTTGTGCTTACTGCTTAGTTAACGAATTTTTAAAGTTCACTTTTTTGCATGTTTTATTGTGATAATTAAAGTTATAAATACATATTGAAAAATATATAATTAATTTAAAATAATTACACATTTATGACATCATAAATATGTTATGCTGACGTCACCGGTTCAAACCGGTTTGTTTAACCAGTTTGAACCAGACCGGTTATTTTACCGGTTCAATCACCGGTTCGGTTCTGACAACATTGATATAAACGTATTGAAAATATTAAGTTTTACCTTTTTTATATTTTTATATTTTTTGAATTTTTTAAAATCAATGACATTTTAGTATTTTTAAATTACAAAAAATGCTACTAATTTTAAAAAATTCAAAAATCTTAAAATATTCAGAAATGGTAAAACTTGATGCACATGTTTAATAGACTTAGATTAATAGTTTTATAAAAAAATTTTAAAAATACTAAATGGGTTAAATTATCCGGGTGCCCCCGTAGCTAAATGCAACCGGTGTATTAAATACCTTCCGCCATAACATTTGGTTAATAATACCATCTAGAATCATTTTAATCAAAATTTTTTTGTGCGCCATATATAAAATAAGGATTTTAATAAGTTTATACCGATATACCTAATTTTTCTTGACATATATCTATTTTTAAATCCCATTAGCATATTTTTAGTCAATACAATTTTTTAATTCATTAGATGGAATGGATTCCTTAAACTTGTGTAAATAGGTCTCACTTGAACTAATTAAATATTTGTTTAAATGTCAACTAGTTCTGAGTGGACGCTGCTCTGGTGTATAAGCCTTAACGAACT
The DNA here is from genome assembly GCA_030490835.1 of Annona cherimola. NCBI lineage: Eukaryota > Viridiplantae > Streptophyta > Magnoliopsida > Magnoliales > Annonaceae > Annona > Annona cherimola. Next base: position 2,811,859 of record CM059971.1, on the reverse strand, counting down.
TATCACTTTTGTCTTGGAAATGTGAATTTTCAAAATTTCTACTATTAATAAATTATAGTTAAAAATGAATTTTTGCATTCCTACCTATAGACTTTGGATAAAAGTACAAAATTGCAAATGTATTCCTTTGTTTTACAAATAAAAAAAATTGTGACTTTTAAGGGAAACTACAAGCATGTCCCTTGAATTTTCATCCATAATAGTTTAATTTTTATGAAATTACAAAAATCCCAAGTTCAAAATAAATTGGTTATTAATGTTATTATTCTCATTGTCAAATATTTGTTTATAAGTATTATTATTTTTAGATATATTCATTATTTGCAATTATTTTATTATAATTACAATGAAAAATAATGATTATAAATATATAAACTTTATGTAACATATATTAACAAGGGCATCATAAAAATTTGATTGATATCCATAAACCTCAACGAAAATGACACATCCAATTTTATGTAAAACATTGCATTGAAAATCATGTATGTACGTACAAAAAATCCTTTCAAAAAGGGAAGTGATTCAGTGAAAATATTTGCTAATCTTTTCAAGAAGTTACTAATGTAAAAAAACGTAAACAGTGTTTGTGTATATAAAATTTCTAAAATAAAGCGTTGTGTTTTTTATTTTTTAATATTTTCTTTTAAATCTATCTCATCTATCATATTTTATACCATTTATATTTTATATAAATTCATACCATATATATTGTATGAATTTGTATAAATCCCGGAGAGACGTGGCCTCATCTTCGACTAGGTTGCAATGTTATGATTCACAAGTTGAAAATTCCTCGGATCAGGCTTAATTTGTATAGTTATTCATGTATAATTTTTTTTTTTTTTTTTGAGAATGGCTGTTCATGTATAATTGACCTAGATTAGGTTGTGCTACGCTTTGTATTCTCATGTGGGCTTATACTTTGGGGATTTTAATTCTATGAAATTGGTTTTATTTTTTGGTTGAATTGAAATCGATTTTATAAAATTGAATTCATAGAAATTTTTTATTTGAGGCCCACTTGCTGATTATATGAAGCATGTTATATTTTTGTTAATTAGGAATCAAGTTTCATTCAAATAAAATATTCGCATGGATCCCATTTCATGAAAACATAAAATTAACTTAGGGTATGTTTGGAAAGTGATAAAATTTATGGTGAAAATTTTTAGTATAAAGTTTTTGAAATAATATAAAATAACATGATATAATAAGGATAATAATGAAAAGTAAAGAAAATAAAATTAAAATAGATAGATTAGTTATATGAGTAGTTGTGTAAAAGTGATCAAAAAACTCAGTAGCTGTATAATAAAACGTGAAGAAATAATTTTAAAAAATAGAGTAATTATGGAGAGTGAAAAGTTTTAGATTAAAAATTTTTAATTTGAAAAGTTTTATATTTATCCAAACACATCCTTATTAAAAATTATTTGATTTATTTACCAATTTAAATCAATTAATTCAATGTCTAAGTCATCCAAAAACATTCTTCATGTTTAGATGAATGCTTGTATAAATTATTGTAATATTTCAATGCATCTATGAGCATATCTAGCTTTTTTTTTTATAATTTACAAATAATTATATATATCTAACTAGGTATGACATCCCATAATTATGTAGTCAAAATAATTTTTGATACGGTGATTGAAATAATTTTTTGTATCGTAGTAGAACAAATGATGATAAATTATGTGATCATTTGAATTTGAATTTTATCATTAAAATAAGCTCTAATTGGTGAGGTTGCATGAATTCTATATGATAAACTACCGTGCATATTAGATTGCTAAATTTGATATCTTTTGATTTTTGATAGTTCACGTAAGTTTAAGCTAGATGTCCTTCTTTATTTACTTTTAATGTCTAACGAGATCTTAGATTCTTAATTATCGACTTTAGTGGGTGATTGGGCCATTTTATAAGTGACTACACCATAATTTATAGTACTGTTCGACTACACCTGAATGATTATTATATATATTTTGAACATAATTATTATTATATGTGAGTGTGAGAGTTTTGCTTTTTCATGAAACCTCTTTTTTGGAGTAATAATTTTCATTTTTAATATGTTGATGCTTTGAAAATTCATTCTATCTATTGTATTGGAGTGTTAACATTCATATTAATTAAAAAGTAAATTATTCTCATCCATGCCAACAATTTTTAAATTAACTTCATTTATGCTAATGTTGAAACTAAAGTTTGGAATGGACAAAAGTGCCTCCTAACGCAAGCGTTATTAATCTGAGCAACTTGGGGGCATTTTTGTCCTTTCTCAACCTATTTAACTTTCAGAACTAACACAATGGTCAGCATTGATGAGAATAAAATGAGCAGAAAAATGGTTGGCATAGATAAAAGACGTTCAAAATTGTTGGCAAAAGTGAAATTAGTTTTTGTTAGTTTGAATGTTAATGTCCCTATTGCATTTAATATCAACCTTTCATTGGTCTTGTATCATAGTGATTGGGCCTCATTTACAAATGTGCGAAATCAACATAATAAAATAGTTATTGCTAAACATGAATTTTAAGTTATATACTCAACCTCTAAATTATCTAAAATATCATTCAATATGGATAAATAATTTAACAAAGTATTATTATCTTATAATACATATATAAATAAATCTAAGCATTTTGCCATCTTGGAAAGATGTCTTCTCAATAAGTGAGAGACACTGGATCAATAGCGGCTACAACATTCCATTTGGATTTTCGATAGGGCTTGTGCGGTGGCTTTATTCTCTCGATTTTTTGGGGGAGGATCTATCAATTGGGATAGTATAATATTGTTAGTAAAAATTATATGAATGTGTGTTAAATGTTGTTAGTAAATTATAGGAATGTCTTAGAAGTCTGAATATAATATTAATTAAGATGATGTAATATATGAATACAAATAAAAAAATCTAAGTATTTTCCTTAATCTATACATGAATATAATGTGGCCCATGCACATAATAATTCATGCTAAACATCAATTTTAAGTTGTATTCTTAGAGTCTAAACAATTTAAAATATCACTACAATACAGATAAACGATTTCACAAATTATTATTATATTATAATACATATGTAAATAAATTTAAGCATTTCTTAATTTATACATAAATATAATGTGGTCCATGTATATAATATTTTATTAAAAACCATTAAGATCTCGTAAAATGTATAAAATGTCCTTGCATTTTAAACTTTCTAATTTTATATATTTACATTTTAAACTTCCAAAGTTTGTCATTGCATGTGCATCATCTTATATATAGTACTAGAGCAACAGTTTAAGTATTTTATTTGAAATTATGCTAAAAAATATTTTTCTTCATGTTCATGACTACCAATCTTTTAGCCATAATTTTACTTATAGCCAACGAGCTTTCTTAAATTTCAAATATAGTTATGTATTTTGTCTAAAATTTTACTTATACCTATGTCGTTAGGGATCTGTTAAAGAGGCCAAAGCCCTTGCGAAATGACGAATACGCCTATCCCTAGTCATGGTTTTATAGTTAGAAATTTATATTCAAATGAATTTTTAATAATTCTACGACTATGAAATTATATATTATTTGAATATGAATCCTTAACATTACGTAAACAACCTCACATTATATTAAGGCTTCAGTATATTTATCATTTCATAAGAGAGCTAAAGACACATTTAACGGACCCCTAATGGGATGGGTATAAGTCAAATTTTAACCAAAATAAGTAAGTATTATTTTAGAATTTTTGAAAGTTCATGGGTATAAAAAGAATTAGAAGTAAATTTTGAAGGTATATATGAAATTTATCTTATTATTAAATATTTACTAATTCTTTTAAACATTTTTTTCATGTTTTCTCATACGCGCCCTTATTCTAATGTTTTTGTTCTGCATGCATGTTGTGCGCTTTCTAATATGATTCTGTAGGTTGTGCACAAACTAGGGGTATTAACAAATTGGGTTAGACGGGTTGGAGCCTAATCTTAATCCTAATCTATTTAAAATATCTCGACCATAATCCATTTGTTAACCCATTAAGAAACCTCAACTCTAACCCATTTACAACCCATTTAATAAATGAGTTAGCAGGTTGTTAACGGGTTGTATAGCAGATGACCTGAAAGCTTAGATTCTAGTAGATGATGATCTCCAGAAAGAGACGAAAGGGCGTTTTTGGAGCAGAGAAATGGAAATGGGGCAGTAATAGAAAAATAGAATTGGGACAGCAGTGGAAACGTGAAAATTAGGTGATGGAAGGAAGACTTAGTGAGAGAAAATAAACAAGAGGTTTACATTTATATATAACTTTAATGAGTTAAACGAGTTAAATGAGTTGAATGAGTTAAAAGGGTTGAACATGTCATATGGGATAAACGGGTTACTAAACAGGTTGACAAGTTATAAAATCTCAATCCTAATTTGTTAATTTAATTAAATGATTAAACAGGTTGGTAGATTATTACTCATTTATTTAAAAATCTCAATCCAAACCCATTTATAAATGAGTTGGACAAGCGGGTTGACAGGTTAACCATGACCATTAACACCCTTAGCACAAACATTGTTGATATGCTTTACAAAGATGCATTTTGAAAAAAAAACTCTCAATCTTGAAAGTACGGACAGATAATATTAAATTGTTTATGATATCCGTTTCCCAACAATAATATTAATTTTTGTTTGGAGATAAAACCTTTTAATGAAAATTTTGTAGGGTAATAGTTGTCAAGTTGATAGAAAATAATGTGATATGATAGAGATAATGATGAGGTGTAAAGAGAATAAGGTTAAATTAGATAGATTAGTTGTATGGATAGTTGTGTAGAAATGATTGAAAATAGGGTTGTTTGTATGGGAAAATCTGAAAAAATAATTAAAAATAGGATAATTATAGAGAGTGAAAATTATTATATGGAAAAGTTTAGTTAACATTTTTGTGTCTAACCAAATACAATCTTAGGAAATTACGTGAAGGCTTGTAATGTAGTACTCTTTTCAATGTCCTATAGTCATTGCTTAAATCAACGTTCCAATATCAATGATCCATTTGGTAACAAAGAGAAGGAAGAATTTTTTTTAAATAAAATTTTTAGTTAAAAATATTCAAGTGTAATAATATTATACCAGTAAATATGAAAATATTTAAATTATTGAAAATCGAATGCTTCAACTGGAGTTCCACAACGTATATATGATAATGGATATGCAATAACAAACTTCAAAATGCAAATATGTGAAGGTAGGGAATTTAGAATACAAAAGCATTTTAAACATTTTACGAGAACTTAATAGTATTTTTAACATCGTAATTGCTGAAGGTTTAAAATGTAAAGAATTAACTTACTTTTCGACAATGTAGTTGGTACGCACTATGGCATGAAATGTACCAGTACAGTTTTGAATATAGAGAGCTGCACATGTGGGAGTTGTATCTCCCTTAGTATAAATTTTCCCATAGTGCCAGGTTGTTTACAGGGAAATTCTTTCTATAATGTGAGGGTTGTGAATGTGCCTGATTTTAATATCAACTATCATGATGTATAAGTACAAATAAAAAAATACAAAGAAGTAAACTACATATGATTTAAAATGTTAATAGCCAAACTTCAAAGTTTATATAAATACAGTTAATTTGTAAATATACCTACTTAGTTTGACTATAATTGCAAATATACTTATACTGTTATAATACAATTACTGCAATGTTACAAATTGCATAATGCAAACTATGTTGGTATATTTACAAAAACTAAATATACCTAATTAATTTTTGAAATTGCAAATATACCCACTGCATACCTTTACAAATATACTCAGGCCATAACGGTGAAATAATTACACCATAACAGCGTGAGTATGTTTACAATTATGATCAAACTATGTAGAATTTATTTGCAATTCTAAAAATTCTGTGGGTTTATTTGCAATTATATTCAAACTAAGTGGATATGTTTGCAAATCACCCAATAAATACTCATAGTTAGATAATTTAAAACCCAAATTAAGTATATAACCGGTTTCATAGGCAGGAATCCGAGTGCTTTTACCAGATATGATATATACTGGCTTGTTTAGGCTTATCATGAAGTCGCGAAAGTCATAGATTTTCAAAAAAAAATTTGGATGAATACAAAAGTCATAGATTGATTGAAGCTTGGCTCCATACATGCGTACAGAGACTGCTGTCAGAGTCTGTTGAACTCCCTACCAAGCTCCGAATTAAATCTAAAAGATGTACATGCAATCTCTCACTTTTGAAAGAATCTAAACCTTTATCATTTATCTATATATTTATTTATGATTCGAAAAATCCTGTGTTAAAAAATTTTATATACTATATATTATGCATTTTTTGAGAAATTAATAATTTTACATCCACTTTCGAATAATGTTAATCTTTTACGAAGTATAAATTTTCAATGACAATGATTTTTGATAGTATGATAAAAAAATTCACCAAATTACAGAGAAAATTTTATTAAATAAAATAAATAATGGAGATAAAAATTTTAATTAGAAAAAATAATTAAAGGGCTGCGTGGACATTCCTGTGCACCCGGCCAGATTGAATCATTGGATTAAACCTTTAATCTATAACTAGGCAGACATTTAAAATATATTTTTTCCAAATGCAAATATACTATAGCTTGCTAGATGATGATGATTAAATCTTTTCTTTATTGGGTCCCACGGTAGTGGAGCCTTTAAAAATCAAGTTTTTAAGGGGCGAAAATTACTTAAATACACTTGAAATGATGAATTTTTTTAAAAAATAAAAAATAAAATATTGTAAAATAAGATTACCTGATTTACAAATTAAATATACTTAAAATATATATTTATGAAGAAAATGAAAAACAAAAATGAATAATATATTTTAGCTTAAAATACAACTAAATGTATATGATCAGGCTCCATATGATATATGCCTATATATGTTAATTACTATTTTTATGATCGAAATAAACACAGAGCACGTTATTTAAAATATTATTTTCAATAGAATTGCAAGCTTAATTAACATAATCTTTTCCCATTTTAATAAATATGATATGATCTATTAATCTTTAGCTCGGTCCAATATATATAGATGATCATCTATATTTATATATACTATAAGTTATGGTACATTTGTTATACATAGATAATCATGTATTTATATGTATTATAAATTATAACACGTATGACTTAAAATAGGTTCTACATTCGTGAGAATGTATTAATACTTTATATAATTATATATCCATATATAAATTGTATCTTACATAGTTTCCGGGTTGAAAAAATAAATTTCAAATTATTATTTATATTACATTATTTTATTAAGTTAATTTTGTACTATTTTCAAATAATATCAATACATATATCCAATTTGGATGAAAATTAATATACTAATAAAATAAACAATTCTAAATGCAATGGATAAAATAAATTATCATTTTATGATTCCGTAAAAGCTTGAGCCAACTTTATCATCAGTTACGATACAGTGAACTGTTCTGAATTATATTCTTGTATGTATATTCTTCAAGCATAGTAGGCCACACAGTCTGTGTTGTCAAGATCAGTACGAAAATGGTCCCCAGGGCTACAACTAAGCCACAACTACGCAAGCGCCTCGCAAGCGTAGGCAGTTCTGCAACAGATAGAAATGCGTATATACATGCACTTGAAAAAATGGTCTATGGACTTCTCTCGATCGACTGAGGATGGGAAGGGGATGGGATGGCACAGGTTGAAGAAAGCCTGCCTCGTCTCTACTTGCATAATGTAATCATTGCCTTTCTCAATGTGGGGCATGTATGCATGCGCAGCTCTTCGATCTCTAACAGTAAAATTCCTGCAGGCTACTTCTCTCCCCTCATGCATGCATTTATTTAACCATGACATCGCCAGTCTCTTTTCCCTTTGATCCTTTCCCTATTCGGCCACCTAAATCTACCTGGTATGTACCGGTAGAAAGGTCCATTTCTGGATCCTCGAGCAGATCTCCCGTTCTATTCAGATGAAAAGAATGGCATGTGGATGCTCCAGCTACCCACATCCTCATCCTACTCCTTCCCATATATGCATCCTCAGCCCACCCCATTAGTTGGACCTTGTAATCCATATACGTAAATGCAGGGGAACAAAAAATCATAAAGTACTTGCTTTTATGTATTCGGGTTATAGCAGTAACCTCATCACATTTTAAGATTGTGATATTTGATAGAAAATTCGATTCATTAATTATATTTAAGATAATTTGTTTAGTTAGGAGACTAAGTTTTATCTAAATCCAATATACGCATATATCAAATTTGCTAAAAAATAAATACATTCAAGTGTAAATTAGGAAAAATGCTTAGATCCATTCAGATATATATTGGAATGTGATAATATTTTATAAAATCATTTATCTATATAGTAATGATATTTTAAATGATTTAGATGTTAAAAAATACTACTTTAAAATTGATATTTAACATTAAATTATTTTATTACATTGATTTTGCATGTTTGTAGGTAGGGCTTATATACGGTGGTATTAGACAAATAACAGAGTATTAATAATAATATAAGTGATGCTAAACAAAATATATAAAGTGAATTTTTTATCAACCACCTAGGTATTGAAAATGAAAAGGGTTACATAGAAGATCTCTAAATCATAAATACACATAAATTTTTTTGATGAGAAAGCACACAAATTAATTACACTGATTTTGAAAATTTTTGTAATCTAGAAGGAAATACACATAGAATGAGATGTGTTATACATACATATAGCCAGATAAACAACCGTCTTTTACATCCCTATAAAACCCATGCAAGTAAATGACAGATCCTCTATCTAGCTTTAGGATTTCATTGAATCCTCAATGGATGCCATAACATAAGCAAAATCAATAGGCACTCGCTTTTTTTCAAAAAAATAAAAATAAAAAAGGCATTCACTTACCATTTTTTTTTTAAAAAAAATTATTTTTCGTGGTCATAAATTTCATTGCAAAAGATTAAGGCCCCATTTGGTGCAGCTTCCAGCCAGCACTTACATGCTTTCTCACATAAGTGACGCGATAGTTTCGAACAATGCTCAGTAAAAATTAACTGAACTTTCAGTAACTTTTTAATGGGAAGAAGGGTTGAAGATGTAACCCTGAAAAATATCACTTCTGAGAAAATTTCTAAGTAAAAGCTGTCTCATGTCGCAGGCCCAAACAAACGTATCTATTTATTTATTTATTGGTAGCCGGGCCTAAATTTGATTGCAAATGACTTTTCAAATCACCATTTCCTGTTGGGTGACGTATAAAAGGCTTAAATAGAATTGTGGGTAGGATAAAATTTTCCATTCTTCGATTATCTTGACTACATCTTCGTACCTAGTTCCATGATTCCATCCCTTCTTACATTTCAGTGAATAAAATAAAATTGGTTTCTGATAATTATTAGAAGCAACAAAATAAAGATGGCTGGATTTTCTTTCAGTGAATATACGTGTTCTCTCATGCGTTCCCACCCATGCTACAACCAGTGCATAAAAACTCATCCGCATAACACAATAAATCAAAAAATCCTTCAATAACCACCCATATAAAACGGTTAATTAAATCATGTTCATTATTACATGATTAATATTAGCTAAGATTAATACGCGACAAGCATTTTTCGGTTGAGTTAAAATTCTTGGCCATATCCTTAATCAAGATCAGTAGTTGAATGACCAAAAAAGCCAAGGTTTCCAACATGCATATATATGGAGAACAGCACTGTGCCAGAGTATCAAAGATGTGGCAAGGCTGGCCCACCATGCGATTCCCGGAAGCAAGCTGATGGAGAGCAAATCAATGAAAAAGTGGCATACAAAAGAGGGGGTGTGAGAAGGGCCCTGTCCTTGTCTGTTGCCTGCAAAAAAGCATTGAATGCCTTTTGGCAAGATTAAGGAGGATGATGCTCCCATGCAAGATCAAAATAGCCCATCTACCCGATCTGCCACAGGCCCCTAAAATTCCATCCCATTCCAAAACACCATTTAATGGGATACAATTGCTTTGGATGAATTCAACTTGCAGAATGCAGATAGGGTTTTGTCATTTTGGCCTGTGCTGTAGCCTTCTCTCCTCCCCTTTTCTTCCCCACTTTTACCAGACTTCTCCCTTCTTTTTAACTCTTGTGTTTGGCTGGCCATTTCATGTTGTGATTGGAGTCACGTGAAATCCATCCTGGCCTTTGCCTTTTCCCCTCCAAAGAAAAGGGTATTTGCTCACCCCACCTCCAGACACCATGTCTTGCAATTGGACAGTTGCCTTATGGTGCCACATGTGTTCCCTACTCACGCACTTTCCCTAATTAGTCATTTCATCCTTTCTCTGTCAATCCAAACCATACGAGGCTCAATAGACGACCTCATTAAGCTTTTGATTCATCCATATTATTTGTTTTCTTCTGTAATTCAAACAATATATAGCTAGGAATTCCTTAATTTTGAAATTGATGTTGATAGCTAAGCCAAGAATTGTGCAAATACATAAACGTTTGTGGATCTTATCCTCTACATATCCATGATTTAATTTGCATGTTTTAGATGATAATCCGAAAGTCAGCATTTGATAGGCCTAGATTTTTTTGTTATATATTAATTATATAAGAACAAAGCATAAAACATCTTCTTGCCCATTTTTGCCCTTCGAACATAACACTTATTATACTCTCCCTATCTCATATATATCTTGTTCTTTGTTTCTTGGACAGGACTACTCATCACTCGTTCCTTCCCCAACTCTCAATGACTCCAAATTATTTCAGCCCTTCCTCTTCTCTGCCTTTTGTGGAAGAAATCCAGAGCCATGACAATCTTTACTTTGCCCCAATATCCCAACCTTCCTCTTCTTTCCACACCATCTTCACACAAGCACAAGATCATGGAAGAGATTGTCAAGTCAGAGATCAAAAACCCCTCCAACTTCTCAAATATGAGGTAAGAGCAAAATGGATTTCCCATGAAGGTTTATTTTTATGCCATCTCGGACACAGTTGTAGTTGCACTAACTAACTTGTAATCTATGGTTGATCTCTAGTTTTCTGCCACTGGACCTAGTGATTGTCAATCTCTTCCACCACCCGCCTTCGTCTCCAGTTGTTGAAGAAAGAGATGGGCGTAGCGAAAGGCCATTGACTGATAAGCATGATCAGGATGGTGGTCAATCTGAAAGTGGGCCGATCAGGTGGATGTCATCGAAGATGAGGATAATGAGGAAGATCATGAGTTCTGATCAAATGACGGTGGATAAAATTATTAGTAACAAGCATGCAACTCAGAACGAGCCCCGATCCTGGCCTTCAAGTGATGAAACCAGCAAAGGTAGCAATTCATCTAGCAATATGATCAGAGTCTGTGCTGATTGCAACACAACCAAGACTCCTCTATGGAGGAGTGGACCGCAAGGCCCCAAGGTCTCTCTCTCTCTCTCTCTCTGAAAAAACAAACACTTTGGGTCTGTGACTCTGTCTAATTCTTGTCGAATTCATTGGTGCACAGTCGCTATGCAACGCCTGTGGAATTCGACAGAGGAAGGCAAGAAGAGCTAGGGCGGCAGCAGCTGCAGCTGCTGCAACTGGTGGAGTGATGGCCACGGCCAACAAAGTGCCAAAAGAGAAGCGATCCGACTGTGCCACCCAACACAAGAAGCGCTGCAAACTCGCCGACGCACCTCACCCCCAAAAGCAACTGCTCTTCGATGATCTCACTATCAGCTTGAGCAAGAGTCTTGCATTTCATCAGGTGTTCCCGCAAGATTGAGAAGGAAGCTGCTATCTTGTTAATGGCAATCTCCTATGGCCTTGTCAATGGTTAATTTTCTTTTTCTTTTTCTTTTTTCTTCGAGTTTGCATCTGCTGCTGCTGCTGTTACGGTCTTGGTAGAGTGGAGATCATTTTGTGTTATGGAGAGAGTGATGAGCTGAGTGGGGAGATTAAAGATCAAGTGATCGAATCGACCCAATAACCCCAATAAGATTCTTGAATTAGTTTTAGTCATCTGAAATAATACTTTTGCCTTATTTGCTTACATCTCTCTCATTCGAAAGCACAGCATTCTGATAGTTCTAATTACCTTTTTCCCATTTGTTTGGTGTTCTAGAGTTTTTACTTTTTTCAAAAAAAAAAAAAAAAATTCAGACGAAAATGCAAAAGTAATTAATCCGTTATATATCTTGCAACTCTGAAGTTTTTTTTTTTTTTTTTTTTTTTTGATGTATACAACTCTGCAGTTTTAAATGTCTGAGAATTTGCATCATTTCTTTTTTACCTGCACTTGAAATCAGAAAAACCTTGCCAATTCCACGACAACATGTTTCTATTTATATAGCTAATTTTTCAGTTTCATGTAATAGTTTTTAGCCACATTAAATACAACATATTTCTATTTATATAGCTAATTTTTCAGTTGTATATAATATATTTTTAGCTGCATTAAATATATTTTTAGCTATAATTCAGCTATAAATACTTTTTTTTTTTATGAAGGAGCTACAAATACGTACTTTTCAGTGGTGGTGATGGTTGGTTATATATATATATACACAATATATATTTATATATATAGTCATTTTTTAAATCTCAAATAGAGCAAAAAAGTAATATTTAGGATAGTTATTAAAATTTTAGTTGTAAATAATGACAAAAGTTTGACTAGGATTAATATAGTATTTAATAGCGACAAATTTTGCTGTAATGTTTCTCAACCATTCATTCTAATGGCTGGAAACTAATTTTAAGCATTCACTCATTCTAATGGTGGGAAACTTTCCAGCATCGATCTTCTAAGGAAGATGCCAAATCTGATTCAAGAACCGTGTCGTGCAGCAAATCAGCAACAGATGAATGTAAAAATATCTGAAAAAATCCCATGGAAAACGAAAATGCGATAAAACGAATGGGGGTTTGATCTAACCCTTTGCTTTTTTATATTTTAAAATTATCTTTAAAACTTTAAAACGTTTATAATATCCATCTAAATGTATATATTTGAGATGTAAAAAATTATTTCAGTTGAAAACGTACATGTCATAACTAAATAGGGTGTGGAACTGTTAAAAATTAGAAATAAATACATGGAGTCCGCTAGATATAGAGAAAAAAAAAAAAAAATCTCGATTAGCCTTTTTTTGATTTTTTTGTACCATTATGCGAGCTCAAGGCTGTGCTTTTATATATACAAGAGAAGATATAATGTGGCTCAAAATGAGCCCGGTATAATTATAAAATATACATCTACTTTAGTATTATATTTAAAATTATTTTTTAATTAGCATACCTATTTTTATCCGAATTGGACATGTATACAAGTCTCATCTAAAAATAATACAAAATCAACATGGTAATATAATTTAATATAAATATCAATTATAAATTTATTTTGTCAACATATAAACTATCTAAGATATAATTTATACATGGATAAATGATTATATAAAGTATTAATATATTTAAATGTATATATGACCCATTAAGCTAAATACATTGTAACTTATGGTGCATATAAATGCACTAAATCATATATGTATATACAATTTTACAATTTATGAATGTTATTCCATAAAATGGGCTGACTATTTTATTTTGAAAATTTCAAAAATATTAAATAACACATATAAATTGTAAATTTTAACTGGTGCTTGAGCTCACGTGTGTGCCCCAGAAAAAAAAAAAAGTTCATATAACCTTGTGCACTGAAATCGAGTGTACCCGCAAGAGGGAAAAAAAAGGTAGAAAAGTGAAGCAAGAGAGATAGTGATGTAATGAAATATAAGGAAACAAATGCCAACGTACGCAGCTAGTCACATAAGAGCGGTAACATGTAGTAATTGTCAAATTTCATATTACTGGCATCCAATTTCTACGTTACTTGTTGGAAAACCTAAAAAGATTTCAGAAATAGTTGATACTTTTGAAAGGGTCGAGAGACTCGTGTAAATGCAATGTTTATGAAAGTAACATCTTGCACAAATTCAACCAAAACTTTTTAATCAAAAAATTTTCACTCTCCATAATTATCTTATTTTTTAATTATTTTTTTATATTTTCCTATTCAAACTACCATACTTTTCAATCATTTTCATAGAATTATCTATACAACTGACTTATTTATTTTAACTTTATTCTCTTTACGGCTTGTCATTACTTCTATTTTATTTAATTATTTTTTATCAATTTGATAATTTTTCCCTAAAAACTTTTCATCAAAATGTTTTATCCTCAACCAAATATACTCCAAAAATAAACTTGTCAAAAGCGAAGTGCCAAAAGTAACTTAAAAATTCCTTAAACACAAAACTAGGGATGAAAATACTGGTGAGTTAGGGTGTGTCCAATACTGATTTTATATTTGAAAAAATCATATTTGACCATACTTTTTATACTAGGTTGAGACAATGTCTGTTTGACCTTGACATTTTTATTAATAAGTTTTGGAAAAACTTCAGGTTAGCTCCTAAGTCGGGTTGAAATAGTCAGTCAAAGTTTAAGATTTTATATGCATATCAATATAAAATCATATTTATGATAAATTTAAAGGTGAAATAATTTAATATTTTACTATTTAGTGAGTGAAACACAATTGTCATAATAAAACATTAGTAATTTTTTTTATAATTTCATTTACAACTTAACCTTGATAAATGTGTATTAACCTTAAAAAAGACATCGACATAAATTTTGAATTACAATTAAAACTACTAAATTGCAACATAATAATATTCATTCTTATAAGATATAAACAAAAAAGATAATACATTTTATTTCATTGATAAATATGTAAAAGAGGTAACTTGAAAAATATATATACAACTAAGAAATAAAAATTTATATCTTAAGAAAAGCTAAATATATATTAACATAAATCATATTCAAGTTAATAAGTCATAAAATTAAGCATATTTATTTAATAAAACAACATTCGCACAAGTGCATTATATAATTTATAAAAATAATTTACACGTTGCAAGTCAGGCGGTTCAAGGATGGTGAGACATGGTCGGCTGAACCCCGTCCCTTGCAATCGAAACACAGGTCTAAAATCCTGACTTGCCCCACCTCACTAACTCAAAATCCTTGCCCCGATCATTTGTAAAATTGGGGCGGGTCACGGGTTAACCCGACTTTTTTTTTTCACTCCTACACAAAACCATTGATGTCTTTATAGAATGAATCATTTCTCAAGTAGTTTCTATATATAAAAAAAAAGTTCTGAAGGACTTAAACATGATGGAAAAGGAAGGGTAATTTGTACATATACTTTTATAATTTTATCATACTTGCAAATATATTATAATAATATAGATATGTTTGCAATTTTACATGAATAATGAGATAATTTGCTATTTCACAAACTATATAGGTATATGTGAAATACAATCAAAGTATGAGATATATCCTTAATAACACAAAATTTATTATATACGATCGCCTTTTTGCAAACAAATTTTAATTTGGCTGCAATTCATACCAAATGCAGCTAAATATCATAGTCATTGTAGCCAAAATTTTATTAATATTTATAACAAAGTTTTAATGAATTACGTTTTCATGAAATCTCACTTTTAGATAATTCCATCTATTTTCTTATAATTTATATTGTCACGGAAATCACTAATTTTTCTAGGATTATTGACATTCACTGTATGTAGCCCTATTTAAAATTATGTACAATTAACATAATAAAAACTTTGATTTTAAGTATTAAATTCGAAGTTGATTTTTTAACGTCTAAGCCCATATGTATATACAAATGAATTTAGGTATTTTTAATAATTTACACATAAATATATATAAATTTTAAGCAACTGTGGTTAGGTACGTTTTGATTTGGATAAAACTTAATCTTGCATAGATAAACAACTGGTGTTAAATTATTAGATTGAAAAAATAAATAAAATTATATAAATTATTTCTGTGTAACCAAATGAGCGGAGACTCAATTTTAATAGCTACATTAAACATTAGTTTTGGCTACGTTAATTTGATATAAAAAGCTACATTTAACTAAGTTCCACTATTCAAATTAATCAAGTCTTTGTAGCCAAATAATCAATTAGAACTAAAATACATCTTATGCTCATCTAATGCTGCCATATGCTACTAGAAATTAGATAGATAAAAGGAAATTTATTGCGGTGCTTATTGAACTTATTTTATAAATCTGATCGTTCATAGGTTAGATTGCTAGAATTTTTTTTTTTTTTTAAAAACGATTTCTTGTCGACCATATCAATACACACGGAGATACGTCGTCCACAGAATGGACAGATCTTCAATGCCACACGTGCACCACAAGTGCGCATCGCCTGGGCTTAGATCCAGGCCTATGTTCCTGTCATTTCCTGACCGATCAATAGAGCTCCGGTGACCCGCTGGAGGCCCAGTTATCTGGGCATGGTTGACCCGTCTGTGAAATGTCTGATCTTTTAAGACCGGATGCACAGCCTCCTATGTGAAAACTTATTTCTTTTATTTTTTTAATTTTTTTTATAGGTAAGTAAATCTAAGTGTATTAAATTTATAAACTAAGTTTTACTATTTTTGGATGTTTTTAAGTTTTTTTTTTGGATTTTTAAAAACAGTGGCATTTTGGTAATTTTCGGATCTCACAAAATTACGAAACTGCCACTATGTTTAAAAATCCAGAAAAATACTTAAAAAATCTAAAATGGTAAAACTTTAGGTGTGCTTGGGAATAGATAAAACTTTTGTCGAAAAATTTTAGAGAATAAAAGTTGTCAAATGATGTGATATGATTGAGGTAATGCTGAAGAGTAAAGAAGATAAAGTTAAAATAGACAGGTTAGTTGTACGAGTAATTGTATAGAAATGATTGAAAAATAGGGTAGTTGTATAGAAAAATGTAAAAAATAATTAAAAAATATAATAGATGTAGAAAGTGAAAAATTTTAGATTGAAAAGTTTTAACTTAGGGTCTGTTTGGCATTGTTAAAAATTTTTGACATTTTTTTTTAGTTGAAAAAATGTCATCCATACCTGTATTGTCAGAGCCGTTTGGACAGTTATTTGTGTATGCATTAATGAATCTCCACGTTAATTCGGCCTAGTCACCATGGGCCGAAAATGATCATTAATAAGTGAGAAATTTCAAATGTACTTTTGTCAGCCTGATTTGCCCTCATAACGGAAAATTTTCAATGGTAGCTTGTACGAAATGCAGACACAGGCGTTTCATGAATGACGTGACAATGCTGAAAAGACAAGTTTTTTTTGCACGCACTTAGGTGCTGCTTGGAATGGGTTAAAAGTTCTTGACGGGTTTTATGACTTAAAAAACGTCAACTATTAATTTTAGATTAATATGCATAATGCATTAACTGCATTCGTCAGTCGTACGGGCGGTCAAATAACGCTAAAAACCCTCCCGTGATAACTAATACGCAAAAAGGTGAGTTTTTGCAGTTTATACGAGTTTTTAGTAATACCAAACAGCCCCTTACATTTTATCTCCGTTGCCAAACACACTCTTAGGGTGCGTGAGTGCGTTTGGTAATAGATAAAACTTTTGGGGGCTGTTTGGATTGCATGAAAACTCACCCCTTTTGCTAAAAGTTTTCACGCGAGAGACTTATGGGCAAAAACTCGTCAACTCAGCCTGTCCTGCCGGCAACAGAGGCTGAACATCTCGTACATTTTCGACAGCGCGTGAATGTTCGGGTTCAGCAATGGAGGAGAAAAAGGCGTCAATCCACTTGCGGACTACCGTTACATTTGTGGCGGGGAAACCATTTTCGGCGCAGAAACCATTTTCCATGTACGAATCAAATGCGGCTGAATCACGGCTGATTTCTCGACGGACGAGAAATTGATGGCTGACATTTTTTTTTAGCCATAAAACGTGTCAAAAAGTTTTACACCATGCCAAACGCACCCTTGATGAAAAGTTGTAAAGAGTAGAAGTTGTCAGATGATGTGATATGATAGGAGTAATGATAATGAATAAATAGGATAAAGTTGAAATAGATATGTTAGTTGTGTTGATAGTTGTGTAGAAATGATTGAAAAGTAAGGTAGTTGTATAAAAAAATGTGAAGAAATTATTAAAAAATAGAGTAGTTGTGGAGAGTGAAAAGTTTTAACTTGACAATTTTTAGTTATTACCGAATACACCCTTAGTTTATAGATTTAGGGTGTGTTTGGCAACAATAAAAAGTTGTCAAGTTAAAACTTTTCAATCTAAAACTTTTCACTCTCCACAACTACCCTATTTTTTAATCATTTCTTCACATTTTTCTATACAACTACCCTACTTTTCAATCATTTCTACACAACTACCAACACAACTAACCTATCTATTTCAACTTTATCCTATTTATTCATCATCATTATCCCTATCATATCACATTAGTTGACAACTTCTCATCTCTACAACTTTTCATTAAAAGTTTTATCTATTCCCAAACACACCCTTAGGGTGCATTTGGTTAGAGGTAAAATTTTTTGATGAAAACTTTTCAGAGTAGAAATTGTCAAGTTGATAGAAAATGATATGATACGATAGGGGTAATAATGATGTGTAAAGAGAATAAAGTTAAAATAGATAGGATAGTCGTATGGGTATTTGTGTGGAAATGATTGAAAAGTATGATTGTTTATATAGGAAAATATGAAAAAATAATTAAAAAATAAGTTAATTATGAAATATAAAAAGTTTTTGATTGAAAATTTTTAATTAACATATTTTTTGTGTAACTAAATACACCCGCCGGAGGCACGGAGAAGCCGCGCATTCGGTGTGAAAAGATCAGCAGGCGTGTGAAATCTTCAACTATCACCGAGCATGCCAACTTAAAAAATTAAAAAAATTAATACCAGACACAGTGAAATCTTCAACTTCAGAAAATCATGACATTAATCAGAATGCCCGGAAAAAATGCAGAAAAATCTCTGCAATATCGGACTAGGATATCTTCCCTCCTCGCACTCGTCGCTCTCCCGTCGGCCTTCAGCAGCGCGGATTGAAAGCAGGGCACGGCAGAGAGAACTCGAAGAGCAGCAGCAAAATCGCAATGAAGGAAGAAGACGGTGGAGAGAGCAATGACTGAGGAAGGGAAGCACGAAGCATGCAAGGCATGCTGTAACAAATGCCAGCTGATGTATAGGAAGTAATCGCAGCAACATCGCCCTACTTTCTCCGAATTTCTGGTAAGGCGATCCTGACCTTTTTGCCTCTGCCTTCTCTTCTCATCTCGTCGCATCTCGTCTCCTTCATATCACTCGGTTTTCCGCTTTCTCTGATCGTGGCCTGCCCTGTTCTTCCAATAACGTAGGTAGCTGTTGGCCAAACGGAGAGTCAAGGTGAAGGTAAGGATTGAAAAGGAACCTTCTTTCTTTGGTTTGGGCAAAAATTAGTGCCTAATGATAAAAATTTCTGGTGACAATAATGTTTAAAATGAATCCTTTGATCATGGAAAAATTTAGAGTTATTGGCGATTTAACGCCTTGTGTTAGCTGGGTGTATTGAGTAAACTGGAGGTAGCATGTACAAAGATGCTAAAACATCTTTTAACCTTTTGCTTACTCATAGAACATAATATTCCTTGCCAGTGTCTTGGTGGGTTCCAGCATTTGGTGTTTCGGCCCTGTTAAAATTGTTTCTTTTCATTCTTATCCATTCCTGTTCTTTTGCTGCTCAACTGGCAGGCATACTATATCCTAGATGAGCTTCTAATTGCTAATATCAATTTCCATTTGTTTTAGATATTTTAACGAGGTTTTTTGGATATTAATATCTATTGTTTGAATGGTATCTTGTTTCAAGAATTTGCTTGATTTATTAACCTGATTTTCAAACCGAACTGAGTTGATTTTTTCAGGGTTGTTTTAGAGTTGGGTTGAGGTTTTACAAGAACTAGGGTTGAGAAAATCCCAAACTGAGTCAAAATGCCATGATTTACAGCCTTGGTCCTTCCCTTCCTTTGGCAAATATGATATGCTTCTTCCTCGTAGATGTACTGGCACAAGATATCAGCCACTCAGCGAAACTCTCTTTTCATCACCAATGTCAGCCATGGTTTCAAAATCCCATCTTTCCCATCCAAACATTCCCTATCGAGATGTGCAGACTCTCCACTGTTTATTCCCTCCTCCACAAGTCTTCCACTGGTGGGTTGCTTTCCGCCCTACGTTTCTTCATCTGGGCAACCAACAATCCAACTACCACCACACGGCAGTCATATACAGCAGAGCCTATGGGCCCTGTCAACCAACAAGGACATACTTTCATCTCATCAACTGGATGAATTTTACCGACGAAAAACCTGATGCATAAAGCATATCTTGCATTTTAGAGGGTAGTCTATGCTGTAGTGACTTAAATAGGCATACAAAGTAGGTGA
The DNA here is from genome assembly GCA_030490835.1 of Annona cherimola. Classification (NCBI taxonomy): domain Eukaryota; kingdom Viridiplantae; phylum Streptophyta; class Magnoliopsida; order Magnoliales; family Annonaceae; genus Annona; species Annona cherimola. The sequence continues at coordinate 2,791,480 of CM059971.1, read as the reverse complement.
CCTTAATTGCATCACCATGCCCGTAATGGTCTATCCTGTCCCGAATGAACATATTAATATTATCCAGATGCATCAGACATGCCAATTTCCCATGCATCCTATTTTATACCCCCCCCCCCCCCCCCCCAAAAAAAAAAATGTTTTACTTGTTCTAACTGTAGAAGCATCTTCTATCAAAAAAAAAAAAAAAAACTGCAGAAGCATCATTGTAGGAGTCAATTTGGGCAAACTGATGTTTCAGTGAAAGCTTCTGCTCGGCCTGATGAAACTGGGAACAAAGACCTTTAAGGAAACTCACAGAAAAGGAAAAGAATATGAATGACGGCAGTACTCAGGTAAGTCTCGCAAGCTTCTGGAAGTTGGACGAACCCTAAAAGGTCTGCTACTTCCTGGGGGATGCTGGGAAAAGACCAGTTCATGCAGATGTTAGCTCCGCTGGTCAGTGGTTCACTGCTTCAGATGGAGAAAGTCTAGTATAAATACAGAATTTATGGAAGTTTTTGCCATTGACATGTGCAGAACAGCAGAAGTGCTTTTCCCTTCCACCTCTTTTGCCAAGTAAATCCATTCTTTGTTCTGATAATTTGCAATATTTGTGAATTGTATGTAAATTATTAGCTATCTTTTTAGGCAGAGCTGTTCTGAATATTCAACACATGACTTAATTGTTAGTATTTGAATCACCACATATTTGGCACAAATGTTTATGTTTAACAGGTGTCATCTTAATTCAAAGAAAAAAACAAAACAGGTGTCATCTGTTGTAATGAATGCCAATGATCAATTTGGGCTGTTCCTAGCCACTGTTTATTCACATAACTGGTGCATATGTTCAAATTACACAAGCGCCATATCTGCTACAATGAATCCCAGTGGTCAATTTTGGTTGTTTTTAGCAGCCATTTGTTAATCCTTTGAAGTCTACAGTCAGTTAGTTGGACAGCTTGATCACCTGTTTTGGATGATGAGTCTGGATGCTGATTATGATTGTCCTTTTTTGGACATTGAACACTTTATAAAGTGAAAATATGAATGATTAGTGACCTTGGCAGACTTGGCTGTTTGGCAACTCTTCTGCCATTTATCATATCAAAGTTGCTTATCTAGGCGTTGCTATTGTTTCTGATTTGCTACGACTGTAATGTTGATCTTTATCTGTATCAAATTCTAGGTTTTAGGTATTAACTAAAACAAATAATCATCATTAAATGACATAGTCTTCAGCTTCCAATCATATCACAGAGTATATGGAAAACCAGGTCTCACATTATAAGCCAATGATTGACTATTTGAGAGAAATGAACATGTTCTGCTTTTTGATGTGTTTGGTTAGGATTGTTCCCATGCACTTATTGGCCAGTCATAGTTAATGATTCAAATACACAATTCCACTATTTTACTCCTTTTAGTGGGTCATGTATGTTTCAAGCAGGTTTATGCACAAAAATAATCTCTGTTGTACTGTTATATTTATCAACAATCTATCCTCATGCTTCAGCTTAATCTTCTGCAGGTTTATGTATCTGGTCGAATGACCTATAAGCAGTAGGGGAACGTATTTTTGAACTTGCTTGCAAATGCGATTTGTGAATGTACACACAGCTGAACACTGCAAACAGAGATTAAGATGGGCCAAGCAGCAAGTAGGGTGGGTTTTGCCCCAACTGACCTGGACCTGAACTGCCCCTATATGGCAGTACCCAACTTGGACTGGTGGCAAGCCCTGTATTATTAACTCTGACCGGATCATAGCGGGTCCAGACCAGGTCAGCTTCAGCAGTTAACTGTCCTCAAATATAAGGTTTTTATAACTTCTTATAATACATTTAGAATGTGTTTGACTGTTTTCAATTTAAAACTTTTTAATATAAACTTTTCGCTTTTTATAATTATCATATTTTCAATTATTGCTTCACATTTTATTATATCATTTTAAATCATTTTCTCTGCAGTTACCCATAAAACTATTTTATCTATTTTAACTTTATTTATTTTACTCCTCATCTTTAGCTCTATCATATCACATCACTTCTCCAATTTCAAAAAGTTTTACAAAAATTTTCTTTCAAAAATTTTATCAAATGCCAAATCATTATTAGGCAGAAATAATTGTAAATTTTCCTTTCAAATGAGTTTCCAATACATGAGATTGTATGTTGAACTAGGGTATACATTTTCATTCAATTCACAGCCAACACACGAAGATTGTCAACGTTGATATAGGGGGATTTCATGTGGTAGATTTTCTTCTGTGGCATACAATACACATTGAAATAGGGGGACACATCCAACACATTGAAATTGTGAAAAAGATCCAATAATTCTGTGGCAGAGTGTCTTCTGATCAAGTCAAATGAGGAGGGCCTCATGAGGGGCTTCTTTGGTCTTATCCAGATCACTGAAATTGGGGGAGCTTCATGGCAGAATGTCTTTTGATGATGATGAACAGTAATGGACTTCCTGAACAGCTTTGAAAGACAACAAGATGAGATGAGCAGCAGTGAACTTCCGAAACAGCTTTGAAAGACAACAAGATGATAGTTGATTCAGCTAGAAGTACACTTTAGAAAGCATGAAGTTTTAATAAGAAGTTCTACAATCATGATGATCAAACAATTACAACAGGGTACTCACTTTAAATTATCTTATTTTTGTGGCTTGCATTAGTTTTTGAACATGATGATCTGTAATTTTTCCAACTAATAGTACTAATAAGATTGATCATTGATCATTAGATTGGATTTGAGACAGCCGAGCTAAACACGCAAGCCCCAGACCAACTGGTGTGTTACAAGTGCCGAAACCTCACAATTCATGAATGAGTAAATGACAACGCCTTTTGCACCTATAATCAATTAATCATCTCATGGTTTTTTCAACCGCAGAAAAAGAGCACAGCCAAGCATGAAGAAGAATTGCAGACAGTCAATAGTTCGAGAAGGGGAACTTTCAGAGCAGAGTGCGTGAAGTCTTTAGAGGAGGTTAAGTATAAGAAAATATGAATCTATGGAATTTAAATAGAACGACTGGAACTCAACAATGTGACACTTCAGAAGTGTTAAAATGGGTTCAGAAGACTCAGAACCCCATGGCTGAGTTGCACTACTGCAGGATGAATGAGACCTTATTCTTTTTGGACGAGACTGACTATTTGTTAGTTCTATTGTGAAATATTATATATTCGGGGCATGTTTGTTTAACACAACAATATTTCAAATTAAGACTTTTCACTTTCCATAACTACCTTATTCTTTAGTCTTTTTTCGTATATTCCCATATAACTACCTTACGTTTTAATTATTTCTACACGACTACTCATATAACTAGCTTATTCACTTATCATCATATCTCTATCATATCATATTATTTTCTCTCAATTTAAAAACTTTTATACAAAAAATTTTTCATCTAAGTTTTATCACTTCCCAAACACCTTCTAAAAAGAGTTCCCAGATGCTAGTGTGAAAACCAGTTCCTTGGGATATTGGTCCAAGTTTCTAGGATAAAATTGGTTGATGTCGCATAACACAACATGATTTTCTTGTGCAACTTCTAAGAAGCTTAATACACGTGATTTTGATAGATGTTACTATTTCATGACCTTGTTCATGATCAAAGAGATTCGAATGAGATTATCTATTCCCAAGACTACCTTTCAGTTTTTAATATAGCTTGTCATTTTTCAATATAATTTTTTATATTTTCAATACCGCTTTTGCTACTCTTAATGCACGATATTGCATTCTCATCCCTTCTCTCTAGAAACTCCAAAATATAGTTTCTCATCTAAATAACATTTTGAAGTCTTTGATTCTATTTTCGTTGTTTACTTTAAATACACTTTTATACTTTTCAAAATTTACTATTTTTACAACATTTAGGAAATTTAAATGTTTATACTTTAATCATTATTTTCAATTATTTTAGATTTATTAAAAATATTCCTAAAATTATCTTTAAATCGTCTTTTCCACCAGACTTTCGACTCAGTATATGCTAAATATTATCTTGTTTTTTATAAGTCTTAATCAGTTCTTAAGTCATTATCAAGCTTCGTTTAAATTTGTATAATATTATTAGAAATAATAGTAACTTTCTTATTTCTAGCAAGTTACTCTTATTCTTTCTTAACTTCTTTCAAAATAATAGCTTTCTAATTTTTTCAGGCCATTTTTTTTCTTCAGTTACCGTAAATAATTTTTTTTTATTTTTAAGGTTTTAAAACTTTTGGTCATTACATCCTATCACCTGACAAAGTTTGTTCTTAAAACAGACTTTTAAAAATTTTGGGCTATTACGACACCGTTGTTGAATTTGGATTTTTTGGTTTGCTCGGTTACGTAGGGCATTGTCGCGGATGTATTTTTGTTTGAATTTTGATGTTTACAGGATCAACCATATGAATTTATGTTTTAAAAATGATTTCTTATGACATCATCTTGATTGTTGCTTAGATTTGTTGGATTTAATATTTTAGGAAATTTGCCCCAAATATGTCTTTCAATTATTTGTTTGAAGTTTCAAAGCATGAAATGAGGATATAGAACCTAGCTAACACGCACGACATGATTTTTTACAGGTGATCACCTCATTGGATGAGATGACATAGTTTATTTTCAATAAAAATTTTCAAATTTTAATACGAAATAATCTAGTTTTTGCATTTTCAATATTACTTTTCTCATTCCTAATATTTTTTTTTATTTTTAAATACACTAAAACCCTTTTCATTCAATCTCCCCGTCACATTGTTATCGCATCCCATCCAATTGGATGAACAGGAGTGAAAGTTTAAGGAACTTTTCCCAAATATTCTGATTCCGTCTGATCATAATCTAAAATATATTTACAACATTTTCAAAATTTTAAATATACCCACTATGTATATTTACATTTAATCTTAAAAACATTCATTCTGTAAATTAATGGCATTAGTTAATATGTGAAATTACTAATATATTCTTTAAATTTATAATGAAATTAGAGAAGTTAAATACCATAACTTATTGCTGCCCTAATTGCACATGAGTTCTAAATTTGAAGAGTCCTAATTTCATTTCGTTTCTATTTTATTTCATCATTTATTATTTTTCAACAAGGTACTCCAAGAATTTATGAAAATTTGATAGACGGTTTTTGATGGAATGAGCATTCTAGTGAGCATTTTTGGAATTAAATACTAACATGATAGTTATATTTAAAAAAAGCCTAATTTTAAAGCTTTTTTGTTGTATGATCTTTTTTTTCTTTTGAATTTGCTGGATTTTTTTGGCAAGATTTCGTTTTTGGTAATTGCGATTTTATTCATTTTGAGTTGTACGATTATTGGAGACGGGTTATTGCCATGTTGGTCTTCTTTGTGTTTTTCTTCACGACTTTAAATGTATTTTCCCTTTGCTCTTAATCAAGAGCCTTTTCTTCAAAGATGTAACCAAAGACAACACATGACCTAGAACATAAAGACATTGATTCTTCTGAAGAAGTCACATCCGTTCATTAGAAAGAAATAAAATATCCACCTTCCGTTGTAAATAACAATACGCAATATGCATCTAGAACGGGAGTGTAGGAAGGAGCAAAATGCTTTTTCCAGTCTCACATTGACTGCAATATCTAATCATGATTTGAAGGCAATTTTCCCTGTTTACTTTTCCTTTTGTTTTTTCTATTCTCATATTTTACAACTTCATCCAAGTACATAATTTAATCTAATTTTTTGGGAAATAAATATAATAATATTGCGGGTTATTTGCATTTTGGTTCCTCTAGCTATGTGTATTTGCTTTTTAATCCACGAGTTTTACATATTTGCTTTATAATTACTCTCTTTGTATTTTAGTCTTTGCTGTTAACTGCATATATGAGTCGACTTATGAGCATGAGTTGAACACAAATTCACTAATGAGCATGAGTCTGCTAATCTTGTCATTAACCGCATATATGAGTTGACTTATGATTATGAGCCGATTCAAGAACATAAGAATAGGAGTCACCTCATGCTCTTGAGTCCATGAGCATGAGTCGAATCATATATGCAGTTAATGGTAAGATTTTAACGACAGAGACTAAAATATAAACAGAACAAAATTATAGGGTTTAAAAAGCAAATCTGTGAAATTAGTGGATTAAAAAGCACATACGTATAGTTAAAGAGTTTAAAATGCAAAAAATCTCAATGTTGCAAACCAAGTAGTTATGGAGATATTGTTTTGAAATAAAGGAGCTAAACTCTCCAAACCGAGATTCGAAGCTCATACCTATTGTGAGATTCTTGCCAACCACACCTGTCGCCAATTAAACTGGTTCTACTCTTCTTTTGAAGGTAATGTTCCCTTTTCACTCTTCTTTTGGAGCAATGGGTTATTATTATTTGAAGTACAAAAATCCTCAAAACTATTTGCACAACCACCGCGTTAGCAGTCCTTAAGACATTTTTTTAGTTTTTTTTTTTAAATAGGTTAAATTTCCTGTTAAATCACTAATTAAACGAGTTCTACTCAACTTAGGTTCTAAAATAAGTTCTTTGCTTATTGGATAGTTAATATTCCTATTTCCCAGTAAAAGTCCACTTTGGCTTTTTATGAAAAAATAAAACCAAAGCTACTTTTACACGCGACTGTCAAATACTCATTAGCAGAATGTGTGACATTTTCAAGCTCAGAATGTGCTTAACATGTATAATAAGGAGGGAAAATAGAGTCTTATATAATCGCTTTAACCGTAACAATCAGACTATAGGAACAGACCTGTTCCCATTTAAATCGATTAGACAGACACATACAGTCATTAGCATGCACAAAGAGACTGCAAAGTAGAAAGTCATGTTCGAATTGATTAAAGTCGAGTCCAACTTAGGTTGGATAAGTTCAACTTGAGATGTTGCTACTTGAATATTCAAATGGTTGATGTCAGTAAATTAAAAGTATATAAGGTAGGAAATACATGATTTCAAATTTAGGACAGGTACTGGACTCATTACTCCTGTGAATGAAATGATGAAAAAAAGTTCAATTCTAAATAACTTTATCCTTTACTCTATTTCCAAAACTCCCACCTTATTTTTATTTCAGATTGAATTGGTTGGAGACATACCATACCCTATTAAGTTGGTCAGTTCTGGATTTGGTTTTTAATTGGTTCTTCAAAACAGTTTTAGTATTATGTTTGAAAAATTATAATTTTACTATAGTATTACTTGGAAACTTATAATTAACATGATAACAATCTAATTTCACAATGTATTTATTAAATGTACTCAATAATAGATAAATTAAACAACTTTTATATTTTTCAAAGATGTATTATGTATTTTTAAATTAATTATATATTCCATAAAAATATATTGAACACATCTAAGAAATTTGAGTTGGTTTCAACTATCCGGACTTTAAAAATACGTTTTAAATAAATAAATACGATGAATTATCCTATTAGCCAGGGCTAAGCAATTGTCTTACTTGGCCCGACTCAGAAAACTCATTTATCATAATTCTTTTGTTTTCTCTTCATATACTTATTTATTAACTGTATTTAATATATAAATAAAAAATGGTCCAAAAATGGTAAAACTTAGTTTATACGTTAAATACACTTAGATAAACAAGTGTATGAAAAAAAAAACAAAAGAATTATTGTAAATAAATTTTTTAAAATGGGCTAAGCGAAGCAAGGACTAACTGGATATTTCATCGAATTTATTTATTTAAAACATATTTTACTCTATGGGTAAGAAAAATGAAATTTATGCTACTTATTTTTGAATAATAAATTCATAAACACATAAATATTCGGTTGCACCCAGGTGACCAGTGCCATTCCTTGGAGGCAGTTTTGGTCGTGAAATCCAGACCCTTGAGATATTTTTTGGGCTCAATTTTGAGGGTACAAGTACCAAAAGGCTCCCCATTGGAATCAACAAAAATGTATCTCATTGGAAGGACCGAAGGACAGGTTTTCGAGCATGGCCCACTCAAATAAACGGCGCAGATCACGGACAGCAATCCTATGCTCCCGGGAGCGTGCAGTGCTGCATGCTCCCGGGAGCATACACCTATTTTTTTTTATTTTTTTTTCAAATTTTTTTTTACAGTAGTGTTAATGTATATGTATTTAATATGTGTATAAATTTTTACCATTTTTGGGGTATTTTAGATATTTATTTTTTATTTTTGAAAATAAGTGGCATTTTAGGTAATTTTAAATTACTAAAATGCCACTGATTTTTAAAAATCCGAAATAAATATCTAAAAATCTCCAAAAATAGTAAAAATTGATATATACGTTAAATACACTTAGTTTAACAAGTTCATGAAAAAAATTTGAAAAAAAAATAAAAAAAAATAAGTGTATGCTCCCGGGAGCATGCAGCACTGCACGCTCCCGGGAGCATTGGATTGCTGTCCGCAGATCACACCGTCCCGAGAACAAGCTAATGGTACCGAGGAACCCGCCTGACGAGACGATTCCCCCTCGGAAATATCTGCGCTGCTGCACACGGATGTTTGTTTCTTACCATCCCAATACCCGAATCCGAAAGGTTCTTTCTAATTACGTCTCGATTCGTGATGGATACCAATACTTGGACGGTCCAGATTGACTGTGGAATATATCTGAAACGCCTCTCAAAAATAAAAATATTTATACAGATTTTTATATCGTTCCAACGGAGACCAAAGCCCCTTGTTGCCCGAAAATACTTTCCTATTGTTTAATAAATGTATGAGCTTTTTTAAGTGATTTTTGAAAATTTACTTACAAAGTTTGACTAATATTGCATTCGTATTCCTAAGTTTAATGATATTGCAAATATATCTGTAAAGTTTATATAAAATTACAAATATATATCTTCCGTTAAAACGCCGTTAGAATTTTATGTAAAATAATAATAATAATACCCTTTAAGCTAAGTAATATACTTGAAAAATTTTCAAATATTATGTGTATATATATATTTGTTATTTCATTATTTTATATATTTTTACACATGTTATTATTTTAGATTTTCTTGCAAATATGCTTCTAACATTTGCAAACGTTATAATTATATCACTTGATTTAAATAGAATTATCTTTATTTTACAAAAAAATTTAATGATGACATAACAGAAGGGACACGTTTGTGATTTCATATAAATTTTGTGAGTATATTTTCAACATTGGCAAACTTAAGGACGCAGATGCAGTATTAGTCCAATGTTGTAGGCATATTAGCAAAAAATCCCATTTTAAATATTTTCTGTAAAATTTAGTTATTTTCTTTTGATTTTTCAAAATAATCAAATGAGAACATATAGACCTATGTTCATTTTATTATTTTTTATAAATTAAAAATATTTAAAAATTATCGAGTTTTATAAGATGATGAGAAGGAAAATTTAGGCGTGATTCAAACATTTAGAACAATTAACTGGATTCCGAGCCATAAAATAATTTTCTGGCTGCGTCATTTCAGTCCAACACTTTTGAAAGTTGACGATGATGATGCTGAAACACGTGGTAAAAGTAGTTCCGCGCGTGAGTTTACCACAAATCAAGATCGCGAGAGGCATGAGTAATGAGAAATGGGCCCACGGGCCGTGAATTTTTCTAACAAAGGGGCAGGATTCCATAGGCCCCACACGGAGTCATTCCTCGGCCCTTTCTTCTCAATTACAAATAATAATATGCCAAAAAAAAAACAAAAATAATAAATAATAATAAAAGAGATGACATCTTCCCAAGCCATATGCACTTCTACAAGCGGCCCCCCCCACTGATCATGATCATGCCCGAAATACAAGCGGTCAAGTTATTAAGATGAGTCAGAAAAGAATATGAAATAATCGTTAATTAGTGGTCCATCTCCAATGGCCCACCCGATCACCATAATAAAGTCGAAATACTATGATTGCTGTTGTGCTATTATATATGCTTTGCCTTGGACGCAGATTATAACAGTGCATACATATCAAGTTTGTTAAATAGTATACTACACTGGTTAGTATGCTCATCATAATATATTAATAAAATATTATTTAGCATGCTAACTAGTATAGCTTGCTACTCAATACTTTACACTGTTGTAAGTAAATAACCTATACACTGTTCTAATCTGCGTACACCAACCTCACATTTTCAGTGCAGTTGGGCAAATATAAGAGCCATACAGCAACCATTATAAAACTAAATGGTTGCCAATTTCGTCGCCTATAGTTAAAACTTGTTGTAGCGAATGTGGATGCCATACGATTAAATGGAAATTGTATCTACCATAGATGAAAGATGGGCAAGTGGGGGAACCCATGTGGAAGTTGCATGTGGGAAGGTGCTTGTTTGAAGCTCCCAGTAGTCACCGGCTAATTTGCAGCCGCTGCTGCAGAGCATCTGCAACGATCAGACATCCGCATCCATCTCCCTTCAATTCCTCTTCCATTTCATACATCGATCTATACAAACATGCCCGCCCGGGCCAACTAATTTCAATTATTGCGAAGTCGCTGTCCATCAGGTGGGGCACATGGGGCTCCAATCAGATGCATATCACACGGCAGCCCAAGTGGGCCCCACCACCGGTAGCTTTCGTATCACCTGCCAAACCCAAGCATACAGCCAAAACATTATATGAGTAAGTCGGGGGCTTCACGCTCATCCACAGAAATAAATAAATAAATAATTTTCTAATCTATATATATTTTTGTATATATTATATATGTATAGATGCTCATGCTCACATTCAATCAATCAAATATTGGACCACCATACATATCATTTTTATATCGATTCCATAATTACATGTATAGGCCCAAAAATCGGCTCTATTGATCCCACTTGGCAAGTGGACCAAATAATGAGACGGTACGTCTGCCATCTTCTTCTGGTGCATTTTGCATGAAGCTATGTGGTCCACATGGAACGTACAGATATTACCCTTTTTTATATATATATTTTTTGGGTACAGATATTAATGATCTGATGCCATAAAGGAAATAACCGTGCGTAGACTTGACGTGAGCATTCGGCAATTGCTATGTATGGACGGACATCAGTACATGCAAGTGCCGCACGGGGATATAAATAAATAAATAAATAAATAAATATATTTTAAAAAGTGGTTGCGATTATACACATGATGATACATCATTCATTTATTTTATAATTTCTTCGCAAACATATTTTTCTAAATATATTTAATTCGTATACAAAGTTTTGCTATTTTATAATACTTTTATATGCTTATTTTTCTTTTTAAAATTATTTTTTAAAATTAAAAATAAATATGTGAACATATTTTAAAATGACAAAACTCGGTACGGGGATTGAACAAATCTAGGAAAACATGTTTCTGAAAAAAATTTAAAAATATAACTAATTGTATATATTAGATGCATATAATTGGGCCCCTTTTATATACACGGGAGTCTCACCATTATCTTTAGCACTTAAGGTTAACAAAATTTAAATTTATTTTCAATTTTAGTTTGATTTTTGAAGATAACAGATAGGGCATGAAGGCAGCTTTATCCATGTACTATCTTTAACTTTTTAAAAATTACAAAATAAAATATTAAATAAAATTTAAAATTTTTCAAATTTCACAAGGCAGAAAATCCCAATAAGACACATATGTATAATTTTTTTAAAAAAATAAAATTTCCTATCATTCATAGATCGCCTAATCTACAGTACAGGCGATTATATAAGATCATTGGGTAATGTTCTAGTGCTGTGTACTACCTTATTTTAATTTAATTTAATTTTTTTGAAAATTTCAGTTTCACATGTGAGCCCAGTTATATAATTCTTTCATGTATGTAGTTTACACACTTTTTAATGCTTTTAAATATTTTATTTTGAAATTTAAAAAATAAAAAAGGCATTTCGATCATATGCTGCCAAATACGAAATGCCTTACTTTTTAAAAAATAAATAAAATATTTAAAAGTATAAATTTTTTTTAAAGATTACATACATAAAACACCATATTTGGGCCTCCATATCCGTAGTGGTGCAGAAAAGTTTCTTTTTTTTTTTTTTAATAAAAAAAATGGTATACCAAGATCGCTAGGCTACATCTAATCAATAAGCAGTAGTAGAAAAGGGGGAGGTATGAGGAAAAGAATGCAACCTGTGGTGCATGCACGCGGGCTTGTCGTATGTCACACGTGTGGGAGTAGACAAGGGCATTTGTATTTATTTATTTTGATTTGATATTTTGGTCCTTGGTGTTGAGGTTGAGAGGGGCGCTAGCAGACAAGGGATGGTGGGGCCCTCCTCCTTTTCACCCTAACTGGCATTCTCCCTTTCATCCTTACGGTTGGAAAGTTGACTATGGAATCCGGCTCTGCCTCCCATCTGCACCAAAGACATACGGACCTCATCAACACCCATCCTTCCTTCTTACCTTCCATCACCCCATCCCCATACGTACGCACGTACGTACCTTACCTACGTACGCACGTACGTACAGTGATTAAGGATATGTGATGGATATCTGTCCACGTGGAGTGCACCCATCCATCAATCCAACGGTTCCCATCTCTTGTTCATGATGGAATCCATGGATCAAATACAGTAATCCATCACGGACCCTGATCTCAAGCTATGCATCTCTTAATTTCTTTTTATAAACATGTTTTCTTGGGTGCGTATTTAACTCATATACCAAGTTTTACTATTTTATAATATTTTTACGTATTTATTTTTAAAAATAAAAATTTTAAGTGTAGAAAATGACTTAAATGCCTTAAAATTGAATTTTTTTTAAACAAAATATAAAATGATAAAACTTTAAATAACCTAAGAAAATATATTTATGAAAAAAAATAAATAATTGGACGCATGCACATTCATCACTACAACAAATTTAAGCAAAAATGACAAAATTAGCAACCATGGGCGTTGCAGAATGGTTGCTGTGAGACTGTTACATATACACATCATATGCGTCAATCTAACATCAACCATAGTATTATCAAATTTTGTTGTGAGAGTCTAATTTTGTTTGTGGTGTATTTGGTCACTTTCTCTTCCAAAGCAAACAATTAATGTATAATTATTAAGGGTGGGGGGAAAAGAATGGTTAAGTTCGTCGTTTGTTGTTGGATCATAAGCATTTTTTCTGCACTAATCATTATTATATTCATCAGGGAAACATAATAAATATGTCCCACTTAAAGGTTATGATTGCATGCATGGGTGTGCACAAACATCAACATATAGTTGTCGAACAGTTGTATATATCTCATCTCAAATATAAATATAAATATAAATATTCATACACATATGTGAAGGGAATGATAACTTGGAATCGACCTGTTGTGGGGGCCAATGGTTGTACATTGCAGCCGATTCAATATTTTGGCTGGTTTATTATCTATGTATATATGGAGGGCACATATATAGAGCACACAAAAATTAATGAAATACAGATTGTTTATTAATTAATTGAATGTATACCTTGTCCATTCAGTTTGTTGATGGGCCACCATCAGGCCTGGTGGTCAATTAATCACATGGTGGGTGATTATTTTATATAAATGAGCTAATAGTAAAAACTTGCTTTTATATGTATTTTTATGGGAATTTTCTTTATATATTAAACGCGCATACATTAACAAATTTATGAAAAAAGCAAAAAAATTAAAAAATTAAACAAGTATTTTGGTCCAAGATAAATAAGTCTTACTTATGTCGGGTTAACAAGATTATGGCTGATGAATATATATATATATATATATATATCAAAGAAAGAGAGATGATGGAGAAGAAGTGTCCATTACGTGAAGCGAGTGACGAGATGGTGAAGGAAAAATGCAAGCTTCGAGTCTGGCAAGGTCTACCCCAGGACAAAGTCTCTGCCCACCCCCCGAACGGTGTGAAGTTACAAGAACCAACGTCTTGTCCTGTTCAATATATTTTATTGATTACTCACAAAATTAATCCATTATATATCTATATATATTATGCAGTTACAACTAACGACACAATACAATACAAATATGCAATATCAGCCAAATTCAGACTATTACGACGAAAAAAATTAATTCATTTTTCTGTCCAGATGGGGCCATCATTTCATTTCCATGGCTAGCTGATTTATAGATGCATTCATGTGCAATTTTGCCTTTTTTAATGGGGAAAAGGTCCTACACAGCTCATCTGCATAGGGCGATGACCCGAAAACTATTGGAATTATACATATTGCATGGCCAAGAGAATTAATTTGCTGACAGGAACTTGCCCTCTATACTTTCTTAGTGATAGTGTTATGTATGTATATTGATGATTATTAAACAGATGGAGATGGAACCATGCACCCACTGCAACAAACGTAACCGTAAGTGACAAAATTGGCAACCTTTTGGTTGCATAATGGTTGCTACTAAGCTATTGTATATACCCAAATAGCAACCATAATGTCACCAAAATTTTATGGGCAAAAACCCAACTTTGTTGTAGTGACCGTATAATCATCATCTTTTCAATTAATTATTAAAAATAATGATGTTTATATGCATATATATAAATAAATGGATGAAGATTTTGATTAACTAGAAATTAGCATATATATATATATATATGTATTTACATGCATGTTATTTATGGAGGGAATATATAATACCTGCCACCTCCATGGATTGAATTGGTAGGGGCACTCGTAGAGCTGCTCATCAAGATGGACGGATCTGAAATAAGTGAAAACGCACCACCCTTTAGGTATTAGGCACCCTTTCACCGTGATGTCCTTTCATGGCCTTTCGCATCACCCCAATGATGATGTTCCCCATCCTTAATGTCTCTGTTATAACCTGCATATATAAATACCACAATACATATTCACACAACCACACAATGACCCTCAATCATGCATCTTGATCAGCTGCTAATTAATATCTTTAAAGGAAATTACTAAGTACTTACATTCTGTGTAAATGTCAATGACATGTAATCACCCCAGCAAAATGCCTCACCGAGTTCGTCTTTACGTTCCCTTTAACCTCATGTTCTCCTCCTATATATGATACATCCTCCTATATATGATACATGCATACATATACACGTAGCACAATTAATTTCCGTTTTTTAGTCATTAACTACAAGTCCTCCAAAGAAATATATGCATATAATATTCTTTTGAGAGCAATTATTAAATATAACCGAGCTGATTTTAAACATTTATTCTGTGTCGCACCCCTTGAACTATCATTTATAATTATTAGTTCTTTAAATACAAGTGATTTTTAAAATCATATGTAAATACTTATGGATATATGAACAGATTAGATTTAAAAGACGAGAGGCTGCATGGAATCATTACCCTTCTTTCTAATGGGTACTGTTTGAAAATTAACATATGATACCAAAAATCAATGGAGAATACTTATGGTATCATAATAACTGTGCAGAAAAGAACATTTTGCAGCATACCCATTTGGAGTATATATGAATAGGAAAAAAAAAAAAAGCATTGATTGTGGTAGGCGCAGGTAGGTACAAGGTGCATACCATCAACTGGTGGAGAGCGAGTGGGCAATCACTGAGGTATTTGATGGCCAAAGTCATGAGAACCGGCACGGAATCCTCGCCAGGTATCATCAAATCTATCATGTTGTCTGATATGAGATCGACCGTTAGTTGCTCGCTTGCATCGTTGAGCAAGACGTCGACCACGTCCCTTGGGACGCGTGCCGTGCCTCCCCCTCCTCCTGCCTTTCTCCTCTCTTCAATGATCTTTTGTACCAGCTTCACCATTCTCTTCTTTGCCTGAAGAGATCAGATAACAACAATAACATAATTAAAATCACCCAATTAACTGACTGTCCGTACTTAATTATATATGCCATCTATTATTTTTGGGTACTTGCCTGCAATGATTTGTACAGCCTGGTTCCGGGCAGTTTCAAAGGCAAAGAGATCAATCCAGCTATGAATTCCTGAAATTGTTGCTTCAAGAACTCCATTTCTTCACCCGGCTCCAAGCTAATCAATGCCTTCACTAGTATTTGAAATGCAATCTGGCCGTCAAAAGAGCAGTACCACAAAATCCCATGTATGTAAAGTTAGCAATTAATGAGAAGAACTGAAGTATTTCTTAAGAGTAATACCAGACAAAACATTTTAGTTTTAGCAACAAAATTAGCACCAAAATTGCTGCAATTTAGTTGAATAAAGGGATAAGTAACAGAGTAATGATAATAAACATTGTAGTAGAATCTGTTGCCGAAAAGAAGATTCGTTGCAGTGATCATCTAAGCACAAAATCTGAGAGAGAGAGGGAGAGAGAGAGAGAGAGAGAGAGAGAGAGAGAGAGAGAGAGAGAGAGAGAGAGAGAGAGAGAGAGAGAGAGAGAGAGAGAGAGAGATACACTTTTGGCTTGGTCTTGTATGTAGATGGTCTGGTCATCTTTCCAGCCATCCATGGCCTCTTGTACGTACTTCTGCATGTCTTGGGTGATTTGGGATTTGAGACTTGGGGATTTGAAGAAGGCCCCAATGAGGCCATGTACCCTCCTCTGCAAGCTGCCATTGATGAGGAGGATGGAGGACTTGCCCATGAGCTCCGTAAGCGACCTGGGGTAGGATGGCACGAACAGCTTCGCATCGCTCTGCAGAACAAACCTGCTCACCTCCGCATCCGTCGTCACAATCGTGGGGCTCCCCAAAATGTGTGACTTGAACACCTTCCCATACCTTCAACAAGACCCATATAAACCCAAACTGCATTCATGAAATTACAACTAATATCTACGGAATTGAAACTCACAGGAGGCGGCGTTTGTCCATGAAGCTCTCGGGGCGGGGAGAATAGGCACATGAGATGAATTCGAGAGTCTCCCCGATGTAAGGCCATCCAAGTCTGCCAGGAGGAAGACCACTTCGGCGGCTATATGCTCTAATTCTCCACCCTGTCAGTAGAAGAATCGTAGTTGCAAGCACCCACGTCGTGGCATATGCGATCCATGGAATATTGTCCATTTTACATCACTTCTCTCTCTCTTCCCCCAACTACTCAAAGAGTCTTTATATACAGAGATACGACAAGGAGGACGATTATTACGATGAGGTAGCTAAAGAAGGGTGAGGAGGAGGGAGGGAGGGATGGGAGGAGAATGATGGGGGGTGGTGATGAGGATGATAATCTGGGGTATTTAGAAAATAAGATAAAAAAACATGGATTGGATGTGTCTGGCTGGCTGGCATGGTGTGACCACTCATACGAATGGATATCCACGGCAGATTTGCACGTGCAATTTATGTACCTTGATCCAAAAAACCTACCTGCTGATGCCCGACCCCACTTACAAACACATACCATGCATAGAATTTATTGATAGGATGGATGTAACTTCCCCACAAATGGACAACCCAATATTGCCATTGGGTAGGGTTACAACTAATTTATTTAGCTAGTAAATCCACCTTTCCTTTCATTTTTCATCGGATCCGTCCATTTCTCATCCAAACATGTACAGCAATAAATTTAACCACATGTGATAAAATCGACAACCATACCAATATTAGATGATGGTTGCTGTTCGATTGTTGCATATTCCTAACAACAACGGAAATGTACGTTTTAGTTATGTCAGTCCAAACATATATTACAATAAATATAATTATAAGGGATGAAAGTGGCAATTATTTAATTGCATAATGGTTGTTATCAGATTATTGCATATGTGTTTTTTGTTGCTAATAGGCATATACAACAACTGGTCGCCACCAGGGTGCTCGGGTGGTAAATACCCTAACGTGCGTGCGTGAGGTCAAGGTTTGAATAACCTATAACAAACAACCATAATACAGCCAAAAACTTATTGCAAAAGATTCTACTTTTTTGGAGTAGTGATACAACATAAAAAGAAACTTGTAATAATTTTTTTTCTTTATTACAACTTGCATGCAACGAAATTACAGTAAAAAAACTTTTATTTATAATTTTTTTTTGCTAAAACTTCATTGCAAAATTTGTTTATAGAAGATGTCCATAGTTTACTTGGCTTCATTTTGGTTGAGAGTGCTTCCACACTTTTAAAAATTCACTATTAGCTAGAAATTTAAAACTACTAGGCAGTATAGGTAGTGGTTATATATATATATATATGGGAATATATTCTGGTGCAGCATGCTGCATAGGAATTTTCGGTGCAGCATCGCTGAAATAGGCCCCACATGATCATGAAATCATGATCTACTCCACCCATTGTATTTAGAATAATGTATTCTATTACCATACCAATTTTCATCCCAATCAGATATATATATGACCCCCGTCTGAAAATGGTATAAATCCAACGTAATAAAATAGTTTGATGTAAATAACAACTTTAAAGTATCTGATTTGGATGAAAATTGGTATGGTAATAGAATACATTATTCTAAATACAATGGGTGGAGTAGATCATGATTTTATGATCATGTGGGGCCCGTTTTTGGGCTACTGCACCGCTGTTCCGGTGCAGTGATGCTGCACCGGAACAGCCCTCATATATATATATATATATATATATATATATATATATATATATATTCATATAGTGTGACATGCCCATGTTATAATAAAGTACGTTCACGCTCTCACACCATGGAGTGAAATTTCTATAAACCTCCACCACGAGAAAAATTGTAAAAATCCTATATGAGACACGAAATTATAAAACTCCTATCTTGAGAGGACTAAACTATAAAACCCTCTCTAAAGCAGAGAGGACATTCGAACCCGGCGCTCACCTATTCGAAGCATTGGAGTCACCACTGCGTCACTGACGCAGTGGCAGGCAGTGGTTGTTATGCGGACGGTGTTTTCCGCGGCTAAAATCGGAGAAAAGGCAGCGAACGTAGCAGGTCGAAGATCTTTTTTATGCGAAGAAGCATATTTCTCAAAAGCAAAAGCGGCGGTGATAAAAGTAATGGAGGTAAACGAAGACTTACTCCTGGTGAAGAAGGAAGTCGGATTTCATATCTAAAAGTCACTTTTAGCAACGAATCTATCTAGCGGCGATGTACGGCCTCATGGCTCATACGTGTAGACGACCCCGGATTGTGTGGCGTTGTTCGAGAAGGAGGAAGTACAGAAAAGTCTATGGTGGGGGGATGTCTTTTTTCTTTTCCTTAGGACCCCACGGCCATGATTGCCTCGTGCTGCGTTGGTGGGGAGTCTCACTTGCAGAGAAGCTGCTCACCTCGTGCATACATGTGAGGTCCCTTCAATAAATCTCTTCCTCTCACAACCCCCACTCTCGATCCTGTAAATACAACAAACAGACAATCCATCCACGCCCTTGAATGATCCTATCATGTTAATCCAAACCCTTCATCTGTCCTCTTAACCCACCATCTCTTTTCTTCTTCTTTAATTAAAAGATTTGTGGGTGAGCTTGCATCATCTTTGTTTATTGCACCCCTTTTGCGTAGAAGACGGCTTTTATGGTCCCGTGGACCACTACATGGATTCTATGAATCACTCGGCCAAAAAAGCATGCATTGGTTGGATTTAACAATTTGAGGGAAAGGTGGATGATCTATGTATGTTCCTATAATACTGGCTTTCCCCCTTGGCCAGCGTTTTTTCTTTTTCTTCTTGTCTTGAGTCCAGCCTCTATCTACACGTACCATCCTATCATAGTGATAGGAGTAGGTTTCATTTTGGGCACCATCTTCGTAATTTTATCTGATCTGATCAATACACAAGCATGTCATCATGTATTTGACGAAGAGAATAAACATATCCCAATTAAATACTTGCACTATTTCCAAAACTAATAATCACTCAATAGTGATTTTAAAGCTATCAAAACTGAATTGTTTATTATAAGTACTTATAAAATTTTAATTCGACATTTATATTATTTTACATATATATAGAGAGAAATATTAAAGTGCAGTTGAGCTAAAATGAGCCCCACATGATCATAAAATTATAATTTACTCCACTTGTTGTATTTAGAATAATGTATTTTATTACCATATCAATTTTCATCCCAATCGGATATATTTATGGACCCGTCTGAAAATGGTACAAATTCAACATAATAAAATAGTTTGACGTAAATAATAACTTTAAAGTGGTTTTTTTATACGTAAACCATTTTCTATAAAATTTATATATCGATAAATGATTGTATAAAATTTTATTATATTCTAATATGTGTGAGGCCCACTTTTGATCAAATGTACCACTGTTCTGGTGCAATTGTGCTACACCGGAATAACTCCTATATATATATATATATTTGATTACATCAATTGCAGAGGATAAGAGTTGAATCCTCAACTAAGTGACAACTAAGTGATATCTTGTCACAATATCTTACCACTGGGGCAAGCCGATGGACACTATCATTTTACAGAAAATAATAATTTTTAGTTACCACCGTCAATTACTACTAGCTATCACATGTGCTCAACGGTAATAAAAATGCATGTTCTAATTGCTTTAGAAAATATATAATAGTCTAACAACAATCATACTTTAATTAGAACGAGGATTAAGACAATTTAGCATGCTAATTATTACATTAATAGTTAGCATGCTAACTAATATAGCTCGCAAACTAATACCGTGAACTGTAACCATATGATAGTTTGGCGCACCGTTGTAGTCTGCATCTGTGTAAGTATATTTTGTTGTTATGTATATTTTTGATATTTTAATTAAATGAATAAATTTGTATATAATGAACCCATGACATATGGATGATTTTGGAATCTGTCTCTTTCTCAACCTCTCGGAAGTCGGCCATTCATTGCTCCCCACCCCAACACGCACGGACTCCCACACACACGATCCAAATGGTGGGTCGGTCGTCATTGATAAGTAGCTCGCGGACTACTTTTGTGTTAGCAGCTGGCTTTTACAGTCATCCTCGTCTTTTTAACGCTCAATCTTTTTGCCTTTCTCTCTCTCACTTGGCTTTGACTAGGAACAAGAATATTCAAATCACGTGTTACCTTCTTTTCAGCATAAATGCGGTCCAACAGATCGGAAAAATAAT
This sequence comes from Annona cherimola, assembly GCA_030490835.1. Classification (NCBI taxonomy): domain Eukaryota; kingdom Viridiplantae; phylum Streptophyta; class Magnoliopsida; order Magnoliales; family Annonaceae; genus Annona; species Annona cherimola. The sequence goes on along the minus strand of CM059971.1, from coordinate 2,770,509 downwards.
TTCCAACGCGACCATAAGAAAGTAAGTCGGATCACGGATGCCGATGCCCCCACTATCCCACTGCAATGATTTATTTATTTATTTAGCTTATTTGGCAGTATACGAGGAGCTTGAATGAGATAGAAAAATAAGATAAGAATGTAATGATGTATATTAAGAATTAAGAAAATAGTATTGAAAAATAAAAAATTAAAATGAAAATTGGAAAGTTATATTAGGAATGGATGTAATTTCATGCCGGCCGATCTTTTGAAGCCCGCTTCCTCCGTGAAGCTGGCTCAAAAATCTATTTTTTATTTTTTTTAATTTTTTTTCATGGGTAAGTAAATCTAGGTGTATTAAATCTATAAACCAAGTTTTACCATTTTTGGATGTTTTTAAGTATTTTTTTTATTTTTAAACACAGTGGCATTTTCTTAATTTTCTAAGATCCAAAAATTACGGAAATGCCATTATGTTTAAAAATACAAAAAAATACTTAAAAACATCCAAAAATGGTAAAACTTGGTTTATAGATTTAATACATCTAGATTTACTTACCCATGAAAAAAAATTAAAAAAATAGGTTTTTAGGTCAGCTTAACGGAGGCCTCTGTGAAGTTGACTTCAAAAGATCAGGACTCTAATTTCATTGCATTCACATTTTATCCAAATCTTCAAATGCTTCGAAACAGTTAAATGTACTGCAAGAAAATTATGTTTGTTCCAAATCATATAAGATTCTTGAATTGAATCTATAATTTGAATCACTATTTTCAAAATAATTTCTCAATTTCTAAGACAATTTTTTTTTTTAAATTTTCAACACAATGTTATCCATTTTTAATATAATTTTACTCATTCTTAATACACATCATTACATTCTCATTTTAGACATAGATTCAGTCCGTGGAACAGGTAACTAAAAAAATTTATTAACAAGGAAAATGCATGTGTATGTAAGAAAAATATTTCCTTTCTTAGGATAATACTTTTATAAGCATGAGATTTATGATGATGTTTTCATAGGCAACAAAATTTTTTAAAGCTCTAATGGCCCCATAATGAGCAAATCTAGGCTTTGATTCCCACCACTATGTGGGTGAAAAATTCTACCCCCGCCCCCTCGGGTGGAGGTTGTGTTATAGATTTCTCCCGATATAAGGGTATTTATAGAAATGTCTCTCATAGTTTGAGGACTATGAATGTCCTTAAGTGTAATGTATGAGTTGTCACACTGTACAAATAACATTCAAAAATTTGTTTAAAACTTATAATAATGTTTTCACAACCAAATCAAAATTTGGTTGCTTAAAGATAAGAATTATGAAATATTGACAACCAAATTTTTTCTTAATGGTTACTACATGAAATATGTTATAGGCTGTTGGTAATAAAAAATAAATTTTTTTTATAGTGGTATCACACTAAATTTCATCCAAATAAAAAATATGTATGGGTACTATATGAAAATAGTACAAAATATATATAATAAAATGGTTTCATCAAGATATCAATTTGAAATTTTTTTTTGAAATTTAAGTTATCTAAAACATTTTTCCTATGCGGATGAATAATCATATAAAGTATTACTACATTCTAAAACATTAATCGATTAATCTAATGTTTTTCATAATTCAAATGTAAATATATACATTTTTTAGTAATGTGTTCCATCCAAGCCTCTAATTGTTATTATTTTTTATATTTTGGTAAAAATGATTTTGAATTCTATAGCCAGTGAAATTGTTATTTTGTTATCAATGTGGGCCCTATTTACAACCAGTAGTATCCTAGCCAGATGTAACTGGTTCAACCTTAACATGTCTTTATAAATTAATATATATCTTTATGATGCCAAAAATAATTTTATTAGAAACTTATACTTATAAATATTTAATATCATTAAGGATGAATATTAAATTGTCAAAAATTATAAAAATATAATTGCATAAAAGTTTTTAAAATATTGATTTTTACATGGTGAATAGTGGAAGGAAGAATCTACATTTGGAGTAGCTGTTGAGAATGGATGACAACTTAACAATAAAGTCCCAAAAGCTATATGGAGGGTTCAATTGCCAAAGACACTTAATATATTTGGGTGGAGGATTTTTTGCAACTCTCTTCCTACGAAAGTTAATCTCAATCCAATTTGCGATTTGTATAAAGGTGGGAAGAAAGATGCTTTTCTTACATTTTGGGTATACAACCAAATAGGTAGTGCTACCATGTTATTCAAGAAGCTGATTGGGAGAGGAGGGCAGGTAGCAAACATTTAGGGGGTTTCCCATAAGCTTTCAAAATTAAAAGTTCCAAATGTGTTGTGGCTTTGGTGAATTTGAGAAATAAATTATGGATTAAAAATTTGGCATTGTGTCTAAATGATGTGAATAAATGATGTCTGAATAATATCTCAAGTATTAGCAATGATGAAAATAAATAATGATATATATATATATATATATGAGAGCTGTTCCGGTGCAGCGTCACTGCACCGGAACAGCGGTGCAGTAGCCCAAAAATGGGCCCCACATGATCATGAAATCATGATCTACTCCATCCATTGTATTTAGAATAATGTATTCTATTACCATACCAATTTTCATCCCAATCAGATACTTTAACGTTGTTATTTACATCAAACTATTTTATTACGTTGGATTTGTACCATTTTCAGATGGGGCCCACATACATATCTGATTGAGATGAAAATTGGTATGGTAATAGAATACATTATTCTAAATACAATGGGTGGAGTAGATCATAATTTCATGATCATATGGGGCCCATTTCAGCGATGCTGCACAGGAATATATTCTTATATATATATATAACGTAGTTTGAGAGGGCACATAATAGTAAGATTTTGAAAATTTAGATTTAGATATATGAAAAGTTGTAGGGGTGCAATTTAGATTGGTTTGGTTTGAGTAGTAGTCTACCTTACCTTTATCCCATTTGTAAAAAATTTACCCTGCTCATTGGCCAATTCGGTTCCTAGCGAATCCTACTTTACCCATTATCTATTCAAGTTGATTTGATTTTAGTTCCAAGTCTATTCATGCAATACCGCATAAGTATTATATTATAGTCATATATTTTAAAAATACTTGTTAACTATACTTTATTAGAACTAACATTTATAGTCATATACAAAATAAGTGATTTGCGAATACACTCACCTAGTTTGACTATGATTGCAAATATACCCACATCATTTCAGAAATTGCAAAATAAAGTTCCGCTTTTGTGAAACCCTTTTTGTATATAACCCTCTTTATATTTAAAATCTTGATAGTTGACAGAAAATCTACTCTATCCATTGTATTTAACATCATTTATAGTATCTTGAAAATATTTTTATTTGTTTAGTTTCATCGTATATGGGTATCATTTATAAATGTGTAAAATTAATATAATAAAATGGTTTAATGTTAAAATATTAATTTTAAAATAATTTTTCAACATCTAAACCATCTAAAATATCACTACTATGTAGGTAAATGATTCTTTATTATATTCTAATACATGTGTGAATGGATCTAAACATTTTTATAATTTACACATGAATATATTTTTCAACAAATGTGACCCATAAACATACTTGATTGAGATGAAACTTGGTCTCCTAAATAAATAAATGATTTTAAATACAATAAATAGATTAGATTTTCTATTAAAGATCAAAATCTTAAAAATTAGAGGGTTACATGGCTCCGCATTGGTTATATAGAAGAAAAACTGTTGCAAATAACCACACATAGTTTAACTATAATTGTAAATATACCCATGTCTTTATAATATTATTACTGTACTGTCACAATATGAGTATATTTGCAAAGATATCTAACTATATGGATATATTTACAATTTCAAAAATCGAGAATGCTTCTATAAAACTCTCTTTCTGTGTAACCCCTCCATTTTTACCATCTACATAGTTGATGAAAAATTTACTAAATCTATTTTGTTTAGTATTATTTATATTATCATGAAAATCTTTCCATTTGTTTAATATCACTGTACATGGGCCCATCTACAAACATGTAAAATCAACGTAATAAAATGATTTAATGTTAAATATCACTTTTTAAGTAATATTTTCAACATTTACACCATATAAAATATCATTACTATATGGATAAATGATTCCATAAAGTATTACTACATTTCAATACATATGTGGTGGATCTAAGCATTTTTCCTAATTTACACATGAATTTACTTATTTTTGAGCAAAAATGGCATATGTATATATTGGATTTAGATGAAATTTGATCTCCTAGCTAAACAAATAATGTTAGATATAATGAATAAGTTAAATTTTTCATCAAACATCAAAATTTTAAAATTTGAGGAAGTTACATGAGATCGCTTCTTCCGTTCAAAAATTATATGAGTATATTTAGTTTCTTCAAATATGTTTACGTAGTTTTCATATTTTTGCAAATATACTCAAACCATGACAGTGCAGTAACAACATCATAACACCATGGACATATCTGCAATTATGATTAAATTATATGAGTTTATTTATGAATTTTGAAACTATGCGACTATCAAACTGAGTAAGTATATTTGCAAATTACCCTATATAAAATATTAAAGTTGTTGCTGGATAAAATCACACAAATAAAACTTCTGTGGCCGTAAATAGACACAATGTTGTAGGACACATAAATTAACATTTGTATTTTGCAATTTTACATTAAAAGCATATATGGTTGTCAACTCTATTATATACTATATGGACTTTTGGAGAAATTAACTCCATTACACATTACTACGCTATATATTTTTATATATTATAGAATCATATATACTTATATACTTAATTACCTATCCACTTCGGTACTCATATGTTTCAGTTCTAGAAGCCTGTTATATCTATCCTACTCTTACTCTATTTGAGGGGGGAGATTAATATTGCCTACACTAGTCATACTTATCGGTAATATTTTTTTCTATCATATTCTATCCAAATTAGGGTCAGATTGATGAATATCGATGGTTATGTTACCTCAGTTGCACTCCTAGTGAATTGAGGTGAATATGAAGATTTTAGTTAGTAAGAATTATGAGATAAATTTTGATAAATGGTAGAAGCTTGGGATAGATTTTCACGTGTTTGTAAAATGATTTTGGATATGCAAAAATTCTTGATTTAATTAAATGATAAATGTTTGATATTTGATTCTCATATATAAATCTTGAATTAGAAATGAGGCATTACTTGTTGTTGACTCAATTCGAAATATGTTTAGGCATGGGTGAAAGGCTAGAATGTTTTTAATGTGTGAGATTTGAATAACAGATTTGGTAGATTGAGAGAAATGAGCCTAGTTATGGAGTTTAGTCTAAAAGAACTACAATAGTGAAAATAATCGATAACATAGGTGGGAGTTATGATTCATGTGAAAATGATTCTAATCATAATTGAAATATTCTTCCAAAGTTTGAGAATGAATTTGAAATAATAATTTTGAGAGTTGAGTTTTTTTTATGAACAATGGTGGAAATTTGGTAAGAGACGAACAAAATAGGCAATATTTTGAAATGACTTGAAACATGATGATTTCTCTATTATGGATGATGCTCAATACATATGTGATATGGAAGAAGTGATTTTGGAGATATTATAGGTGATAGATGTGATATTTTTTGGGTGATAAGATTCGTTGTAAATGTAAAATTATTGAAAAGTTGAATTAAGAGGCATATTTTAATCAAATAAATATCAGAAATATAATGTTATGATAATAGGAGATGTGTGAATGATTGGATTGATATTGAGAATATTTTTATATGATATAGCAATATTTGTTGTTAAGGGATGAAAATATCAGTAAATGATGTGGATAAAATGCATGCTAAAGATTGTGGGGATGGAATTTTGTGTTGAAATTCTGTGAAAAGATATTATTCGAGGTTATAAATAAAAAAGAATCATCTCATTTAGTGTTATATAGAGAAAGTTATGAGTAAAACGATGAAGTTCAGCTGAATCATATGGTCGTCGTGTTTTCCCTCAAAAAACAAGGGATTGCGTTTTTATCTTTCAATAGTCAAGGTAACAAGAAATATGGCCCTATGTTGTAAAAACATGAGATATGTTTATGTCGCATGTATATATACATGTATACAAGGTGTATCCATTTTGTCTATTTTCCCTGGTTCTCTTCTATCTCTCCCCTTTTTCTTCATGTTTCTAACTTGTAAAATCCCTTTCAAAAGTTTCTTTAAAAAATTTCGAATAACTTCTCTACAATCAAGGAGCAAGGATTGCATGGATTTAGTCTAGGGTTCAAGAGAAGTTTGGAGATTTCTTTGTATGAGGTAAGTATGTTGATTTCTTTTGAAGCATAATTTTGAGTTGCAAATAATATATTTTTATGTTTGTTTGTACTAGTTTTTGTTTTATGATTTGCATGGGTTTTGAGGTTTGGAGCTTGTGTAAAGATTGCAGGGTTGTTGGAATTTGAGAGTTTTAGTGAAAAACATGTAAATAAAGAAATGAAAGTGGGTTCTTATGCAACTAACATATATTGGGTAGAAATTTATGAATTTTATATGAATTTAGTATGGTTTCCTAATGTTGCCTATGATGTGTTTGACGAAATTCCTAAATGAATGTATAGAAACCATGTACAAATAGATGTGTAAAACTTTGGTGATATAAATAAGTTGATACACATATTTGGGGCTTGTGAGAATGAGTGTTGTGTAGAATGAGACCCATGATAGCTTAATGGATAGGAGGTATATGATTTGAAATGGAGTTTGAACTCGATTTTTGGAGATTGTGAATGAATTGAAGTAGAAATTGTATAACTCTCATATCGAGAAAGTTACGATTGCTTGGAATGAGTTTATGTTGTGTTTGATATAGGTAAGGATAAAAACATAGCATAAGCTAGCTTGAAGCTAAGGTTGATGAGATCATTGAAAAATGAGTTCTGCATTGACATGGTTTATATGTATTGTTGAATTGGGGGATGACTTGGTGTCGAATTTTGCATTTCATGTGCTAATTTTCATGATTTTAGGGGGCTAATCCCTTTGATAATGGTTTGTTTGTGTTTTAGCATGGTTTTTTGAAACTACATTATGTATGATTTTTGCATAAATATGATGCATATGGTGTGATGATGCATGTGCTTACTCGCTTGAATATTTACGTTTAGCATGCGGCTGAATGGTTATGGTTAGGGCATAATATCTCTTTAATGGTCCTCATCACAGTCATGAGATTGATCAAATCAAAGATACGTATTTAACATGTTCTTCTCGTGGAACTTATGTTCTTATCTTCATCATCATATTTATAGTCTTAATTATAACATCACTCTGTCCAAGTTGGTTCATCCGATCTCTTTCACTCAATTAATCTGTAGGAGTTGGTCCGGCTTATACCCTAGTCATACCATCTGGTTCATCTACTTCATTTGAGTCATTTCGTTTGCTTTGTTAGAGTGATATTGCCACAAAACTATCACAGTTGGTTTATACATTCGATGCTCGCTGTTAGTGCAACCTTTGGATTAGAGTTGCCACCCGACCTGGCATCCCAAGCTGCTGAAGTTGGAAATTTGGTATGCATGTTACTCCATCCTAGACCTTTTTTTTTTATTGTTATATCTATATTACAATCATCTTAAATATCCATCTTACAATCGGGCCTTTGAAACATTCTACCAATTTTCCTACAAAATTCTACATATATCTGCTAAATATCTTTTTTTTTTCCTCCTCAACCAAATATCCTAGGCTTTATAATAATACAACATGGGATAATATAACCTTATAGTGATATTTATGAAATATCTAAAATAAATAAATTTTTGAAAAATAGAACTTATCAACTAAATTTAATAATAATAAAAACTAAAAACATCGAACGCCGAATGAGGAGTACCATCACATTCAACGGCCTATGCTTCTTTTAACTTTAAGCCACGTTCGGTGATCCACAAATGTGGGATGGGAGGGCATGGTGTGGGAGCATGGATTCCGAGGATAATCATTCATCAAATAATAACCATATATTTTTATTCTTACTTTATATTCAATTATTTTTCCTACCAACTAATCTTAAGGAAACTTATTTATTCAAACTCTACTTTTATCATTTCTTATTAATAACACAATTCTCGACATATTTCAATTTTTACTACCATCTCATACCACAATTTTTTTCTATTTTACATTCCTAAAAGTGCCTTTAATTTGAAGATAGAACCAAGGTGGCCCTAATAATGTTAGGCACGAGGCAACGCCGCCCACGTTTCAAGCGAGTGCCGCAACGATGAGTCAAATCAGTGGATGGAAACTCAGTTACGGTCCTAGATCAAAGACCACATGCTTCGCACCTCTCACCATTTTGCACAACCCCTCATTTGAGAAATGTTTGAACTCAATGGAATAAAATTATGTAATTTATATATCAGGCTATCAGCTTTGTAGCAGTTGATTTAACGTCTAAACCATCTACACATTCTTCCGTCATGAGATGAATGACTTTAGTAATTATTATACTATGTTAATGTATCTATAAATGAAAATAAATGCTTTTTATCTATAATTTACACTTAATTATATGTGATGGTTTGCAAAAAAGCTCACTTAGTTTGACTATAATTGTAAATGTACTTATATATCTTCAGAAATTGCTAGTAGTTCTTACATAGTCTGATCATAGTTGTAAATATACCTATGCTATTATGTTCTCGTTATCGCACAAATGCGGTAAAAGCATATTTGCATATCTTTACTGTATTGTTACGATGTGAGTATAGTTGCAAAGATTCGTGAACTATATGAATATATTTGTAATTTCAAAAATTACATGAGTATATATAATTTTTGTAAATATAACAATGTAATTTGCATATATTTACAAATATACTTACAATGACATGGTTATCATGGTCAAACCATGTGAATATATTTACAAATTACCCTAATTATATACTTTTCAGTAGATGTGGTTGACCCAAAACTTAACTGAAAATAATTTTTGGTATTATAAATAATTTTAAAATTTTAAATTCATCGTCAAAGTGAACCTATCTCAATCATTTCCACAAAAATGTAAGAGGTTGAATTTTGTAGCGACCGCAGTTCCTGTGAAGTGGAACCGGCTATGCATGTCGATGAAGCATCCATGCATTCCTCCTGAGAAATTTGGATGCTATCAAGTGATCCATTTCATTATGAACTCATAAGTAATGGCTCTGCAGGTTACATATAATTTTCATATTTTATGCTCGATAAGAAATCCACTTCATCCATTATTTTTAACATCATTTATTTAATAAGAGAACTAACATCATTCAAATCAAATAATAGCATGGGCCACATTTGTTGAACTGTATATATTCATGCGTAAATTATAGAAAACACTTAGATACATTTATATGTATTATAATATAATAATACTTTATAAAATTATTTACCTACATATTATTAATATTTTAGATGATTTAGATGCTGAAAATACAACCTTAAAATTGATATTTAACATTAAACTATTTTATTATATTGATTTTACACATTTGTGAATAGTGTCATCCACGATGATGCTTGACAAATAAAACAGTTTTTATAATAATATAAATGGTGTTAAATACAATAGATGAATTGAATTTTTTATCAGGCATCAAAACCTAAAATTAGAAAGGATTACATACAAGCATTATCCAAACCTAAAATTAGAAAAGGTTACATATAAGCATTCCCCAAATGAGTAATAACCTACTTAAATTTTCTTTTCATCAAATATGTATACAATTTTTGTTTATAGATCAAATGGATGACAAAGAAATTAGTATTGAAAAATGGAATTATTGTTGTTGGTCTCATATAATGACTAGAAATGAGAATATACAAATCAATAAAAAAGAAATGAGAATATCGACAAACACTTAGGATTCAAATATTAACACAAATTCAAGAAAAAATATTAACACAACCACAAATCTGATTAGATCACAAAGACATTGCATTTATAATGGTTTGGTTCCTTGACCTACTCTACTCTTCACAAAGGGCATAAATTCTACTAGTTAACTTCTAATAAAAGTTATTATGGTACAATTCAAGCAACTATCTTCTAAATCTAGTTTCAAGTAGCTAGCATAGAAATTTATACTTTGGTTTGCATCCTCTTGGTTTGATAGCCTTCAACACTAAGGTGATATAAAGGAAAAATAAAACAATAAATGTCAAATTGATTCAGCACGTCTGCATGATCATCACTTGAATAAAATCTTCATGCTCTAGCTACTAGTACCCCTTTAGTAATTCTCACTGGATCTCTTCTTTACTCTTCGGATCCTTCTCGAAGGTATCTTTGTGCAAAAAACTTGTTTGAGCCTTCACCATGAGCTCCATTTTATAGCCATTTATAGCTTGGATATATATATAGCTGAATGAATTTTATTTGCAAGACTTTTGTCTTTTCGGAAACATTTAACATTTCTCACCAAAATAGTTGACCTTTTTACCTACTAGAGAAGTCAAAGCAGTATGGTTGAATTATTAATCCATCTTTTCTTTTGAAACAGACATCCTTTTTTTTGTTTTTAAGAAAATAAAATTTTCTCCCAGCTTCATACTTATCCTCATGACACCTCATACCTCTTTGTCTACTTATCACAAAAACCATGAAATTGATATCCAAGCATAAAAAATATCTCAAACTTATCTCTTATCAGTTTACAACCAATCATAATCAAGAGATAAACAATCACATCCAATCATAATTAAAAAGATAATCAATCATTTCTAAATATCTTTCCTCAAAATGATATCCTTAGCCACATGTAGACCTTGTCCAACTAAAAGAGATTCAACCCAAGTCAAGATCAATCAAGTAATTTGTGATTATTAAAATTACCAAAGGATAAATCACATAACAAATGTTATTGTTTCATTTACTTCACTGGAATCCAGTAATGATTTCATTAGCCTAAGCAAACAAGAATTCCTTTCAGCTTGAAGGCATCTATATTATTTATGAAAATATAGGTCTAAGTATATTTATGCACATATCAAAATTTACACTTTTGAATATGTATATATATATATTTTAGAATTTCAAAAAATCAACCCTTTTGTAAAATTTATTTAAATACTTAAAAATTGTAATTTTTTTATGGTAAAAATTGCTAATTTCTGAAATTCAAAAAATATATACCCTTCCAAAAAGATGAGTTTTGGTATATGAATTAAATTATTTTTATTTTCATGAGAAAAAAATTAAGAAAAATTAACCTGTGCACCGGTCTAACAAGAGCTAACAAGAACATAATCCGGATTGGATTTTGCTTCATTAATGAGTGCAATTTCTCTATACCCTCTTTCTCTAGTGTCATAGGATTTACAGGACATGAAATTTTTGTTTTACCTCTAGATCTCATAGAAAAACAAAAGTATACTAGTGTAATTTTCTATAAAACCTTACTTTTATGTAATTTCCTTCATTTTCTTTTAGCTTGATGAATGATAAAAAATCCACTTCATGTATTATATTTAGCATCATTTATATAGTATGAAAATTCCATCACTTGTCTAATACTATTTTATATGGATCTTATCTACGAATATATAAAATAATGTAGCAATAAAATAGCTCAATGCTAAATATAAATTTTAAAATGTATTTTCAAAATTCAAACTTTCTCAAATATCATTACTGTATAGATAAAGTGCGTAGGTTGTATGCACCTCAGTTCACACACCCATTTTTTATTTTTTTAAAATTTGTTTTATACACAACTGTTAATCGGACTGTACTAAACATGTGTATCAAATTTTACCATGTTTTGAGATTTTTATATTTTTTTGAATTTTTAAAAATCAGTCTCATTTTAGTTATTTTAAATTACTAAAAAGTCACTAATTTTTAAAAAAATCAATCTAAAAGTCTCCAAAATTGGTAAAAATTGACGCCCATATTAAATACACTTATATTAATAGTTTTATTAAAAATTTAAAAAATAAAAAATGGGTGAAGTACACCCGAGTGCGTTAAGCCTTAGTGCACCCAGGTGCATACAATGAGAACCAGTAGATAAATGATTTTATAGAGTATGGTTATATTCTAATGTATGTATGAACAGATTTAAACATCTTTATAATTTATATACAAATATTTTTTTTAAGCAAATGTAATCCATACACATTTTTGATTTGGTTGAAAATTAGTTATCTATTAGCTAAATAAATAATATTAAATATAATGTATGAAGGCTCTAAAAAAAATATAATGGATAGAGTAAATTTCCTATTAATCTCTAAGGTGAAAAAATGGATGGAGATTACATAAAACTACTAGCTAGAAGCCTAACTCTTTTGCACGAAGAGTATATATATATATGTGTCTGTGTGCGCGTGTGCGTGTGAATAGAATATAATTTAATTAGGGAGTCGGAGAGGATCGGTGCATGAAGTGTTGGTGTTGGATGGAGTAGGGAACCGTGTGGACTGGAGAAGAGGAGGCTGGAAAGATCACGGATCTTGATACGACGGCACACCAAATGTCATGAAACATGGGTCACGGGTGGTCCGATCGGTACAAGCTACCCAACAAAAGGCAGTTACTAAAATGGTCCTACTTGAATGAGAAAGCTGAATAATAATACCTTTAGGCACGTATTTCTGTCAAAATATATACATGGCCTCCGAAAGCTATATATGTGTCGTGGTCCTATTCAGATTTTATTCATCAAGTGTGACTCAGATTGATTGAAATTTCATGATATGATCCGCATCCTATTCCTGCCTTCATTATTCCATGCGCAATTTTTTCTTAGTCAGGGAACAAATGGAACATGATATGCGCGTGCATTTAAACTTCTCGATTATTGGGACTGGACATTTAATTTACTGCTGCCTTCCTGTTTAAATATAAAAAAATAATATCAATGATAAATATACTTACTATTTTTAACCTTAATTTCAAATACGCCCAATAAGCTTGAAAACTTCTGCCTATACCCACTAAATGAGAATGTTTAACATTAGGTTAAAAGTAGTGAGTACAATGAAACTTGACCCTAAAAAATACAGTTGTTTGTGCTAATTTATATGACCTTTTACGTAAATGATGGTGATGCATACCACGTAAAACTTCTGGTTAATTTCAAATATGCAAATATATTTTTCCTTAGTCACAAATTTACGCACTAAGTTTGAAAATTTTTAAATGTACACACTCCATTCCATTATGTATAATTAAAAATTACATCACCATTAACCATCATGAATGTCCAAAATTCTCTTATAATTTGATACTGGCTGTTTTTCTTTTATATTTTATGCAGGAGTTGGGAAGTGTGATGGAAATCCATTTGACTTGAAAGAGAAGCTAGACAAAATGAATTTCGATGATCTGGATGTAATAGATAATGGATGTTGGATTGACCAGGAGTACTTTGGAATTCTAAAATTTTTAAACATTCCTAATTGCTATATTGGGTATTTTTGAAATTAATGGTATACTTAGTGGGTATATGTGAAACTTTTCAATTTTGATGGGTATATTTGTAATTAAAGGCAAATGGAGTTGGTATATTTAAAATTAATCCTAAAATTATAATATTTAAAACAACAATCTCAAATATATCCATAAAATTTGACTTTAATTTCAAATATACCTTCACTTTTTAATAATTTCTCTTATAGTCACTGATAAAGTTTAGAAGTTGGTTTGATGCTTGATCGAACTTATATCATCACCATAAGAAGTCGTTTCCTACATACGGCACCAAATGATAAGTCCGAATCTAATTCCAGGCTTAGCTGAAACAAATAAAAATTCGATTAAAGGAACAAGGAGGGATTGATACACTATCAGTGTCTTCTAATTACATAAAGCAAAATACAAGGTCGGGTAACTTTTCCTTCTCTGATGGAACTCTCTTCTCCTACTCTCCTCTCGGAAGAAAAAACTAATGAATTCTGTTGCTCATCCCTAAGGAAAGGCTCCTCAAGGCGAATTTACCAAATCGGACTTTTATTGCTCTATGAGAATTCGCCGGGAGAGGACTTGCTAGGAGGTAGACTATGTTTTTATACACCATTTGTTTAAAGATAGTTCATGCCTAATGTCAGAGGAAGATCAGTCATTTTATCTTGGTTCTAAGGATAATTGTTGTTGCTAATAATGACATATGCATGATAGAAATTTTATGGAAACTTTGTGATTATGAGACAAGTTATTAAAAGTGCATGGATATATAGGGTCAAAATTTATTGGCATATTTGAAATTTTCTCTATTTAAAAATATTATTATTATGATTACTGCACGAGTTGAAATTATTTTTGTGCACATTAAAAGAATATCAACCTTTTTTGATACATTTTTAGTTATGTTCAATATTTTTTGCTACAAAAGATAGTTTTTTTGTAACATAGATTACAAGCCTGAACTAGTAAACCTAGTGCAATTGCCTTTTTAAAATTTTTTCCTATTTTCTACTTTTATATGGGCCCATGTATGGTGTTTATATATAATATAGTTTTTTAAAATTTTTATATTTTTAAAAATTTTATTTGAAATTTGAAAATAAAAAATAACAGTTCTCTTATGCTTGCATATGAAATTGAAAAGCTTCAAAAAAAAAAAAAAGCATTGTGAGTGGATGTATTGGATTCAAGCCTCACAAACAATTATTGGGTGTGTTTGTTTACACCAAAAAGTTTTTAATCTAAAAATTTACACTTTTTATAGCTACCTTATTTTTAATTAATTTTTCACAGCTTTCTATACAACTATCCTATTTTTAAATTATTTTTATACAACTACCCATACAACTAATCTATCTAATTTATACATATTCTTTTTACTCATCATCATCATCCCTATCATATCATATCAATTTCTTTTATTTTAAAAATTTTTTAAATTAAAATTTTTATCACTTTCCAAACACCCATTATTAGTGAAAATTTGCTTCTAGTGATAATAATAAGGGATTTTACAAAAAGCAACCATTTAACGATGAAAAACTTGTCATTGAGAGTATTAGAACTTCAAAAAATCACCATAATGCCATGTGTCATTGACTTATAGCAACTTAGCTATGATGACAAAACGATATAAGTTGATATATACAATAAAAAGTCTAGGATGGTTAAAATTTTGTTTTGTTATGGTGATAAAGCACGATACTTTTGATAAATCCAAGTTACTTGTTATATTTGTTAATATATAGTTAGTTTAGATATCAAAAATTATCTTGATTAGATACTCATCTATGTATAACTCAAGCAATTGCTATAAAATTAGTTATAAACCACCAAGGTATCCAATATCTTAACTAAATAGCCACGGGTACATTTATATTAGGAACTTTGAAGAGTAGTGATTCAGTACACCTAGGTGCAAAACCCATTTTTAAAAGTTTTTTTTTTTAAATTTTTTGGACAACTACTAATCTAGGCGTATTTAATCCATAAGCCAAGTTTTATTAATTTTGAAGATAGGGGTATTTTAGTCATTTAAAAATGACTAAAATTCCCTTATTTTTAAAAATTAAAAAAATATATACACATCTTCAAAAATAATAAAACATAATATATTATATAGAAAATATATCCAAATTAACAATTTTATTAAAAAACATTCAAAAAATTTTAGAAATCAGTCTTGCACCCACGTACGCTTAAATTTCAATACACCCGGATATATTGAAATTACTACTCCTGTGAAAGTATATACAGAAAACGGTTCTTGGGTTGACAGATATAATAAGATATCCAATGTTGCTGATGAATACAAATTATTAAGTTGGACAGTTGATGATGTTGGGGTTCTCTTCTAATCTTTCCCAAACTTATATAATGCAAGAATCATTCTTAAAAATATATATGTTTTTCGCTTTACGGCCCAAGCTTTTAATTTGATTGAACGGCTGCTGGGAGAGGGGAAAAAAGGACAAATGATTTTGATCATGAAATTGCTTTGGGCCATGGCTACTGGTTCTTTTCATGTTGCCAATTAGGGTGAGAAATTCAGGCTCGTTTTGGATTCTTTGTGTGACAAAAGGGGGGCTCCTTTAAATGAGGTGGGTGGCACATCACTCGACCATCAAGTGCAAATCCAGATGAAGAAGGATTCTATCGATCTACCTGACCACTCATTTTTATTTCCTGCATCCCAACGTTGGAAGTTTGATAGTGGCCAGGCATATATTGACAACTATGATACGTACAGATGTTTATATATATGAAGGCAATGAAGGCACTGCTTCACTTTATATGAAAAGGACAGCTTATGCAATTCTTGAATTTTTACCCATCAGAGTATAATTACATAGAGGAATGATTCAATATATGGCTTGGAAAGTCTCCCTGCTGGTTTGGGTTCAAAGCTCAGTAGAAACTATGTCTTTGTAGGCGGTGAACCAGTGCTTAGTCCAACGGTCTTACATCGGGTTTTGAGTCCAAAGGGTTAGCAAGTAGAAAAAAATCTTTATTGGCAAGAAAAATGTATATGTTAGGAAAAAGTTTCATGCTTATAAATGATACCTTTATAGGCAATGAAAAATTTACTATCTTAAGTGATGCTTTTATAGGCAAGGAGTATTTTTCTTGCTCACAATAATGTTTTAGTAACTGAATCAAAACGTGGTTGCCCAAGCACAAAAATCATGTATTATTAACAGCTAAATTTCTTCTTGATGGTTGCTATATAGAATATATAACAAATTATTAATAACCAAATTTTAAACTTTTGTAAGGAAATTTTAGTTGGCCAAAATATAACAATTTTGTAGTTAGCATGTGACTCCATGTAATGTAAGGTAATAAAAAAATGCAGACCTGAATCCATACTACACTATTGATATGCTAGCCGATGTACATAGATTATTGAAATAAAATTCATAGGGTGTGTTTGGTTGGGCTAAACAAATATTAATTAAAACTTTTCACTTTTCGTAACTACTTTATTTTAAATTTTTTTTTACACAAACTACTATGTTTTTCAATCATTTTCGCATAACTACTTTTACAACTAACTTATCTATTTTAACTTTATTCTCTTTACACTTCATCATTATTCCTATTATACCTTAAAAACTTTTCATAAAAAGTTTTACCCACAATCAAACACACCCATAATTTGGATTACAAATATATATCCAAAGCATGTATGCAGGTTATTAAAGTAAAATTCATAATTTGTATCACAAGTATATATCCAAAGCATATTTACAAATTAATGACCAAGCGTATTGAACTATCCATTCATAAACCTAAGCCAAGTTGATCAAAGAGTTCACCTTGCCACCTAATTTATGCAAAATTAAATTTTAACTAATAAATTTTGAAAAGTTACAGCTACTATCATCATAGTAATAATTATTAACTAAAACTCAAATGAAACAGCGCAAATCTAGGCTGATTTAAGCGGGGCCAGCTAAAGGGCATTTTGCCAACATCCAAAAAATTTCGGCTCATCTTCCATGTCAGATTTCCATGTTAATTTCAGGCCTTGTTTTTTTCTGCTCAATCACATCTTCGAAAAAATCATAAAGAAATGGACATGTTAAAAGGTTTGATTAAGTGCAAGAAAGTGTCGCTTTAATGATGCGAATCTTAGGTATCAGCACTTGCTTTGATTCCGATTTGGTGGGATCGATCCCAACTAAAAACAAATTTCTTAACTGTGGAAATAATAAGATGCAATATTCTTGCTACATTGTCCATATCGCAGGGCATGATGGATTTGGAGTTTTGCAGTGCATTTTGCTGCCAGGGAATCAATCTTCCAAACCATAAAAAAATTAGCAGTGCTCTCTCCTCGGTATTCATTTGTCCATCGTATATTTTCATGGCAAATGTTTTATTCACATAAATTCAATATATACTCAGTTCCATCTTTCTCAAGGTTGTTACTACAAGAATTTTGTCACTATATTGTCAATTGTCAGTGTAAGTCAGTCATAGGCACTGTAAAGTAGTCACGAAAAGGCTTTATCAATCATTTTTTAAAGTTTTCACTGAAACTATAACTTTTATTAATAAGTATTTGCTTCAAAAAATTTTATTATATGCAACCACCTTTTTTCAATAGCTGCATTAAATATTATTTTTTGGCTTCATTTGATGTAAAAATACTAAATTTAATAAAATGTATAGCAACGAAATGTTTATAACTAAATTACCAATTGTAAGTAAAATACATCACATATAGCCAAATACATATTATATGTGACTTCAAAATTAGTTTCACATAATCAAATTCGTTGCAGTGCTTGTCACTTAAAGATTATTACTATTTTTTAATAGGTTGAAAGGGTTAATCGCCACTAAAGACATGCTGCAAAATGTTAATTTTCTAATTGGCAATAAGGAAAAGTACTGGAAAATAAAAAGTTTAAATTTTTTGAAATAACAGCTTGTGATGTGGCACGATGGATTAATGATAATTAAGAGTAAAGAGAATAATAAAAAATATATTGAGTAATTGTATAAAGAATGTAAAATAATAATTAAAAATTTAGATAATAATAAAAAGAGTAAGGTAGTTAAATAGCTAAATGTTGAATCATATGAAAATGTGCAAGGAAAAAACTGTGAAAATTTTCTTCTCCTCAAGTATTATCACAAAAGTGCCACTGGGGTTGTGCCTTAGTGGCCGTTTGGCTCGTGTGTGTTCGAATCTCGCATGATGCAAGTGCATTATTTGCAGTTTCCTCCTAAATGTGGGGATATTACAAATTTCTTCCTTGAGATGAGGATGAGGGTTGTCAATGTATCAAATTCTAATATTCAACGTTACATTGTATAAATACCAATGAAAAAAGCATTACCAAAAAAGCTTTGTTAGACCAGAAAACAGAATTTTAGCCTCAGTGCAAGTATAAATTTCCACGGTCACGTTGCCGTCATATGTATAATTAAATATCGGCTATATTGTCATTAAAAGCTCGACAATAACCATTTCTGTAGTTAATTAGTGTCTTTTACAATAGAATGATTTTACCGTCCCAAAAACCATGTTACAAAAATTAATGTTGATTCTTTTGAGGAAGGTATAATCTCAATCGGATGGTTCCAAACAGTAGGTATCTGTCCAATCCTATTGACGTCAAGGTTATTGGGTGGACCCCAAGGTTTTTATATATTATTGTTCTTGTTTCATATAAATGGGCCCCTTCTGCTGCAAGCATATATGATAGTCATGCAATCATGGGTTCAATTAATGCTTCAAACCCATTTCATATTTTTTCACCATAAAAAGTCTATACAACGATGTAAATTTACTCAGTGAGGTAAGCGTGACAATAAAATTACACAAGATTACACCTTCTTTATTGATAAATAATTATCAAGTTTCAACACTAAAATTCAAATACAAAATTTAAAAAAAATCTCTGAAATATTATCCAAGATTTATCTAAAATGAGGATAACAAATAATACTATATATGACAAAACAAGCAAACCATACCCACTAATTCACACGCAGTGAAAATTATGAAAAGTTATATTATGCATGTTTTACAAAAAAAATAATAAAAACATACAATTTACTATAAATAGTAAATAAAATTATGTAAAAATTCAATCGCCTTGATTCATGTGCAAACAACGAATTTAACATTTGTAAAGTATTCAACCAGGTTACACCTGGGTTGCCATGTCGACAAGCTGAAAAAATACTTACTATTGATATGTTGTAGCCTTCGTAATTTTTTTGAATTAAAATGTTATGACTATTTGAAGTAGACATGCTTTCTTATCACTTTTGAAGCCTTCCGAGATGATCCGTCCCCTATATATATATTATATTAACAATTGAACAAACCTATGCATATATATATATATATATATATATATATATATACATGCCTTAAAATAAAAAAGGAAAGTGGACGCCATATGGGTGTCTGATTCATGCCAACACATACTTCTACTACATGAGATGAAGACTAGCATCACAAGGGACAAGTGCCAGGAATTAATTCCTCGCTTTTGCCCACTTCTTTCTCGTATTTGAAGGAATAACTCGCAATGTAATGCAAGTGGAGTGGTGCTCCATGGAATATTACGACCAATATATCTCGGGCCCAACGCCATGAACATATCATATAGATGATGAGTGAAGTCGTTTCATATGCACTGATGCACATGCATTTTTTCCTCCTAGATGATTAGTAAGAAAATTAATTAATTTAAGCATTGTATTCAGCATTATTTATTTATCTATAAGATAAAGCCTCATTTAAATCAAATATTTGCATAAAATACTTTCCTCAAAAATATATATGTATATATATATATATTCATATATCAATTATGAAAAATGATTAGATACATTTATCTATACATTAAAATATAACTATACTGTAAAGTATTATTTATCTACATACAGATGATATTTGATATATGTTGAATAAACAACTTAAAAATCAATATTATAGCCTTAACATATTTTGTTACGTTCATTTTATATACAACGTAGATATAGATGTGGGCCATACATAATAATGCTAAATAGATGATGAGATTTTCATGACAATATAAATTATATTAAATATGATGAATTAATTGAATTTTCTATTAATCATTAAAATAAAAATATTGAGAAAGTGGGGTATTTACAGAAGATGAACTCATTGCCATATGCATGACATATGAGCTTTTTTCCCTCTGACAATTTTGGTGTCATTGTAATTTGCAATTACAACCGTTGCATTAATTAATTTCCCCAATGAGAGATTACACCTTATACTACACTAGCTAGTGGGATGGCATGCATGAGCTTGATGATGTTTAGGCACTTTAAAAAGAACTCGCATGCCAGTTATATGTACAACTGAAATTAGTGGGTCACACTTCTCCATGCATTTTTTATATGTATGACAAGAAGTGTTCTGCAATCATTACTGTAATGCTTTGACTGGTGGGTTAGATGATATCGAATCGATGGTGAGCACCCAAAAGCAACCGCCGATTCAAATTCAAAAGGAAAAAATATTAATTAAATGAGATTAGGATCATGACATCGAGTATGACTCACTCTGGTAGAGTTGGTTACATACAAGCAGTTTATTGAAACTTCATCTATTTTAGTGTTTAGCTATGATCGATGAAAATCTACAACAGTAGCGTCATTTTTCTTGTTTGGAGAATACATTTCATCAAAATCAAACAAGTGTATTTGTCATATTTACTTAAAAACATATATTCATATGTAAATTTGTATTAAAATGTAATAATATTTCATTAAATTATTTATCCGCATAAGAATAATATTCTGGACGGTTTAGATGTTAAAAGTACAAGTTTAAAATTTATGTGTGTATTAAAACATTCTATTATGTTTGTTTTTACATTTTTATAGATCGGAGACATGACAATGACACTAAACCAATGATGAGGCTTTTAGCTAAACAAATGCTAGTAAATATAATGGATGGAGTAGATTTTTCGTCCGTCGACCAGATCAGTCGAAATGAATAGGATTTCATCAAAATGAGTTTAAGAGAAGCTGGACTCCCTAACATCATAGCTTTATGACGCGTCAACTGTGGACACCATTATTTGGACGGCTTATTTACAGTAAAATAATGGTATTTATAGATACCACTCATGAGCATTCCATTGATGTCAAAGGAACAAAATGAGGAGACCCAAAAAAGATGTATGAAGACCGGCTACCATAGAGTAAACCTGGTTTAATTATGATGTTTAATCGGCTCATTTAAAAAATTATTGCCGATTGGGTAAGATGCATGGCACAAGAACTCGATAGATCTGCCAAAAAGTTTCTTCAATCCTTCCATGGATGTCCATGTCCTACAGTACCGAAGAGTAAAGACATGCACGCATCAGTACTTGTTCAAAATGGAAACTTGAAATGACCAAGGCTTGAATGCTCCTTCGATATTCCAGGAAAAAGATTGAATTAATGGGTTGGAATTTGAAAGGTCATGTTAGCAAGCGACCACCCACCTGAAATTTAAATAAAAGATTGTGACATTCAACAAACTGATAGGTGCTTGCATCCATGAGTTTTAATGGGCACAATGGACGGGCAAATGATTGTAATGGGTGTGCAAATGTATAGATTTTTATAGCATTGAAAAGGGTATCCTAAGCCAACATATCATACTTACAATTTATAATGTTGTCGGGCGTGGACTTCGCTACTTAATGGCTATATAGATATATCTGACCATCTCAATGCTTTGATTATGCACAAATGCCCATTTATCTAAAAATAACAATGGGTTTTTTTTTCCATCTGCACCTTACATAATTTCAATCATTTTGTAAGCTTATCACTTTTGGATAGTCATTCAATACTTACTGTAAGCACAGGGTCTCCGCCACAGGGCCTCTGGCGTCGTGGTAGCTACGTCTGGCCCTGCCGTATGCGGGTTTATTATGTAAAATTTTATAATATCCTCAGGTTTTACAAAATTTCTTTAGGTATAGAGGTATTTATAGAAATGTCTTTCCATTGTGGAAGGGTTGTTTGTGAATATACTTAATTGTAATATCAGTTACTATAACGTATAAATACCAATAAAAAGGTAAGCATAGAGTCTTCATTGTTATTCTTATTTTTTAATTTTAAAATATACTTTTTAAAATCTAAACCGTTTATCATATTTTACCGATCCTATTTTATCATTTTACCAAAAACAATTACCATTAGAGACTAATTTTTATCTATTTGGAGTAAATATATAACGACTAAATTTTTTTAAAATGCATCATGTTATTACAGTAGATTACAAATGACTTTGTAATTAAGCCTGAACAAATTCACAAGCATGCATTAGCATTTGTGATTTAGCATATACATATTTCAAGTACTTCTAACTCTTAAATTTCATATTTGCAGCAGACGAGTTCATGTTTCAAAAATTTATAGTTATAGTCTACTGTTAGGGTTGTCTTGTAATTTTTCTGATGAAATGTTGTCTTGTATTTTATATATGCTTTATTTGCATAATGATTTGTGTGTGAAAGTGTAAGGTGAATATGCAACAAAGCGTATTTATTAAGTGTTCATGAAAATCTTATTTATGGCTATATCAGTTAGGATTTAGTAGAGCCCTATAAAGTGTCTCCACGGGTAGTAAGAAAAGGTTTTCTTAAAATAAAAAGCGCCTCATTAAAAAATCATTCTACGTGAGTCAGTGATACGAGTAGAATGGATAAAAGAGTGCAGCTATATTTCATTCATCGAATATGATTTATTATTATACAATTGTTCAATTGCATAAATACCCATAAAAGTCATATTTATAAATATATTAGTTAGAGATTCAATGGAGCCTTGAAAGGTATCCTGTTAGAGCGTGAGAGAAGGTTATCAAAGTTTCTTCTTTGGGGATGTGTATGAGGCATCTAGAGAATGAGCGTGAGTCATTCTTATATGTATCTCTATAACACGTTTAACATAGTAGATTATTACCTCTCTTTTATAGTTTTTCTTTTCTAAATTTGTAGAATTTTCTACGTAAATCTTCGTATCTCTTATACATGATCTTATGATTATTTATTTTATAATATTTTATTGTGTTTACTTCCGCTGTGATCCATTTCAACTTGAATCATGTTTCCTAAAATACCCCGGCATACATGACAATTCCCCAAATTTCTGCATGCAAAATCTGCAATATTATGTGCCACTTAATTTTCAGTACCAAGCACATGAGAGAAAGAGACTGTTAGATATCTTCTTTGGAAATATGTGTGAAATTGAGTTATTATGGTCTATAACTTTGTACCCATTTATTATGGTAGATTATTATTTCTGTCTTGTAGTTTTCTCTTTTAGTAGGAAGGATTTTCATGTAAATATTGGTATCTTGTGTTTGATTTTGTTATTATTCATTTGATTATATTTTATTGTATATGCTTCTACGTCAGTCAGTAGTAATTCAAATTATGTTTTGTAACTCCTACTTAGTGGTTAGACGTCTAATAATGTTGGCTTATGATATGAAATGACGAGGAAAATCTCATGTTAATCAATTAAATAAACAAGTAATCTAATAAAAATAGCCAGAAAAATCCAACAATATTTTAATGATTTTTATATTAATATTTTAGATGGTTTTAAGGTTGAAAATATAACTTTAAAAGAACTAATTATAAATAGGGCCACACTTTATGCTAATATTTACAAAACTGACATAAATGACTAAATATTTTCTTCATAATTTCAAATATGAAAATGACGTTAGACTTGGTAAACATTTTGTAAATTGACAGATACGCCCTTACTAATTCTTTTAGAAGGAAAAGTGTGCAGTCCGCTTGGGAATAACATAAAAGTAGTGGAGTCCGTTTGGGAATCGTGCAGTTTAAATTGAATGAGGTTCTTTCAGAATGTTAAAAACCAATTGAGTTACGTTAATCAGCTGTAATCACATAAATTAAAACCGAAATCCTAATTTCTTAATTAATCTGCTTGAGTTTTTCAACCCAATATAACCTTGAGATGTTTTTAATAGCTGGAGTCAACTAAGAGTGCATCTAAGATTGGTTTGGTTGGGTTCTTCCACCGCTAAGAAATCTTGTTTATAAAAGTTCTACCATGTTCTATCCACAGATGAATTTGGTCCTCAATTTACCTTTATTCATATGAAGGTCATGTAAGTTTGGTTATTGTTCCAAATCTAAATCAATTCCTTAATCAATCTATGTATTAAAATAATATCAAATAACCATAAAAAATGTCAGGTAGATTTTTTTATTAGTATTCTGTGTATCATATTTCTATTTATCTTACCATTAAGCTCTAAGATAATTCTTATAATTTAAAGAAGGAGACTATAAGCTTCCAAATATCATCGGGTAGGTCAAGTTCTCCTGTCCATGATTTTATGCTTAAGAAACCATTAACTCTGCCACATGTGCTAGCCGCAGGCGGTGAAAGATAAATTTGAAATCTATAAAATCAAATCAATGAAAAATATATAAGATCTTAAAATGGAACTAAATAAATAAATACAGCATTAAATAATTAAAAAAATAATCACAAAAAATTTAAATCACTAAATAATAGTTTAAGGATCTAAAACTGTTCCGTGTTAACCTTAGGTACTTGTTCATTTTCTCATTGGGTTATTTCCTCCGTATAGAATTGCCCAACTCTATTTGAGGGGGCTCCACTTTTACGAAACTTCTCTTCTATTTAAACTCCTTTAACAAATTTATTAGAATGATATATTAATTTATGGAATTATTTATCTATAAAAGAAGAATATCTTAAATAATATAGATGCTAAATTAATATTTGAATTACATAAATGAATTAAATGATTTAGCCAACACGTACGTAGCTTGGTTGGTAAACTTTACCTCCTATAAACACATTAGGCTGATTTAAGTTGTAAGATAAGAGATAAATTAAATGTGGCCTAAGTAAATATTTGATTTAGATGAGACTTGGCTTCTTAGTTAATTAAAATAAACACATTTAAATGCATTTGAATAATGATTTAATCATTAGAGTGGGCAAAAATGAGGCAACAACATTAAAGAGTTCAAGAAGTATTTCCCATTGATAATTATTCTTTACTTAAATAAATCCTCATTAATTACGAACCTAAAGTTGCACTTGCACGCATACCCGATCGAAAGGTCTGTGCTGTCGGTGATGCTGTTTTGCCTATTCAAACATGTACAGAGTCGGTTTCAAGAAACAAATCAGTGTTGAAGGCTTGAGCCCCACATGCATGAATTTCAAGAAATTAATTTTTTGAAATTCTAAATAAAATATCAAAAATAATTAAAAATGTAAAAATTATATATAGAGGACATTGATGCTTTGGCCTGCATATGAATTTTAGAAAAAAAATTAAAAAATAAAAAGGGTTATGTACCCAGCTGCTCTATTTGTTTTATAATAAAAATCATTTCAATTAAAGTTTGTGTTGGTTGTCCCAACATACATAAAAGGTTTATAATCATGCATGTATAATATGAACATCACTTAGATCTATTTGTTTTATAATAAAATCATTTCAATTGAAATTTTGTGTCGGTTGTACAAACATACATAAAAACAATTATAATAATGCATATAATATGAACATCATTGAGATCTATTTGTTTTTTTAGTAAAAATGATTTCAATTAAAGTTTGTGTTGGTTGTACCAACATACATAAAAACGTTTATAATCATGAATATATAATATGAACATCACTTAGATCTATTTGTTTTATAATAAAAATCACTTTAATTAAAGTTTTGTGTTGGTTGTAGCGACATACATTAAAACGATTATAATCATGTATATAATATGAAGCATCACTTAGATCTATTTGTTTCATAGTAAAAATCATTTCAATAAAGTAACATACATAAAAACGTTTACAATCATGCATATGTAATATGAAAATCACTTAGATCTATTAATAGATGCATTATTATATTATAATAATTTATCAATAGATACATTATTATATTATAATAATTTATAAAATAATTTATGCATGTGAGGAAAACGTTTTACACACCAAATTAACATCTTTAAAATAAATAAATAAATAAAATAATTTTATTACATTATATTACACTAATGTCAATTGTGTAACCCATGATTTGAATGAAACTTACTTTCCTAGGTTTGAGCAGATTAGATTTTGATTTATTAATTATTAAGGGGGGCCAAAATGAGGTGACAACATCCAAATCTTGACTAATGTTGAACAGTATATATAGAAGTGTTTCCCTTAGATGGGTTCAAACCCAACGAAGATTTGAACGGTTCTCTTCTAATAATAATCGATTCGATTATTTTTTGTTATTCAACATGTAGCCAGCCTAAAATACAAGTGTATATACATGAGGCTTTCAACTCAATGCAACCGGACCCAACCCATGTGTAAACGGATCTAGAAGATCCAAAAGGGTCGATGGTATGTGGTCGAGGCTTGTGGCCAGTGACTAAACCACAGCCCATCCACCTGTTGGAACTCAATCAATCCTCAAAAATAAAGTCCTTATTGTGTTGAGTTTCAATGGTAATGATTTACTATGTGAGTATGAAGGCTTCATGTTTACTGTTAGGTTTTTATGTTCAAAACATTTTTTAAAAATCCAAGTCATTTATCATGTTTATCCATGTGTATTTATTTATGATTTTGAAAATTACATGTATTAAACTTTTATATATTATATTTATGTTGCACATTTTTCAAATATTTTAATAGTTATATATTCACTCTAAAAAATACCACTTTCTATAAGATATAAATTTCTAGCAAAAATTATTTTTGGTAGCATGATAAAATCAAATGCGCTAAATATGATAAATAATTTAAATTTAAAATTGGGCAAGTTTTGCATATTACGTGTGAATTTTATTCTTAATTTCACTTATACTTATGAATTATCAAAAATTTTTACTATATTTATGTATTTTGCCTAAAATTTCGCTTACCTCCATACCGTTACCGTTAGCACATCTGCAAAATGATAAAAAATTTTATCCCTAATTATGATTTTAGGGTTAAAAATTCACATTAAAATGAATTATTAGCACTTTTACAACTATAATGGGGTGACACCATCCAAATCTTGAAACAATGTTGAACCATATACTGAAGTGTTCCCCCTAAATGGGTTCAAACCCTATTAAGATTTGAACGATTCTCTTCTAATAATAATTGATTCGATTATTTTTTGTTATTCAACATCTAGCCAGCCTGAAATACACGTGTGCAACGAGGGGCTCAGATAATATATGCGTGAGGCTCTTAACTCAACGCAACAGGACCCAACCCATGTCTAAACGGATCTGGAAGGTCCAAATGGGTCAATTGTATGTGGTCGAGGCTTGTAGCCAGTGACAAAACCACAGCCCATATATGTGTGTTGGAACTCGGAAATTCCTAAATCAACGCTCAAAACTTGGTCCTTTATGTGTTGAATTTCAATGCATCCATCTCAATATCTGCTGCAATCAAGTTCGAAAACATTTTTTTCAAAATTTTCGACAAGAGACAAACTGCTGCTTTTATGAAATATGGAGATACAGTTCCACCCAACAACTTGCAGACACAACTCCCAAATAAGTACTTACAGAGAAGCCTTGCTATTCCAACACAAACAAGCGCTATGATAGTAGTCTGAGTTTATCAGTGGACCTGGCACCCTACTGACAATGGTAATGATTTAAGGAACATTTTTCAATGCACCCGGCTGCACTTAGCTTTAGTTCACCTGTGTGTATTTAACTTATTTTTCTTTTTTTTTTGAAATTTTTTTATATAACTTTTAATCTAAGTGTATTTAATTTGTGTATTAATTTTTACCAATTTTAGAAATTTTTATATTTTTTAAAATTTTTAAAATCAGTGGCAGTTTCGCAATTCACAAATTAAGAAATTGCCACTGATTTTAAAAAATCCAAAAAAATCTAAAAATATACAAAATGGTTAAAATTGATATATATGTTAAATAAACCTAGCTTAACACTTCTAGAAAAAATAGGTTTTTGCACCTAAATACACTGAAGCTAAGTGTACTCAGGTGCACTAGATCAGTACTCATGATTTAATATATGAATATGAAGGCTTCATGTTTACTATTGTGTTTGTTAACTTGAAAATATCTTTTTAAAATCCAAGTCATTTATCATGGTTATATATGTATATTTATTTACAATTTTAAAAATTACATGTATTGTAAACTTCGGTATATTATATTTATACTATCTATTTTTCAAATACTTTAATAGTTGTATGTTCACTCTCAAAAAATATTACTTTTTCAAGATATAAGTTTCCAACAAAAATTATTTTTGGTGGAATGATAAAATAAAATGTGATAAACATGATAAATAGTTTAAAATTAAAAAAAAATAGATTAAAAATTCAGGCAAAGACATGAAACTTCCTATTTACAGTAAGTATTGAATTATGAGAAGTGATCCTGTTGGCCTGGGTGAGCGAATAGCTTGCTTAGCTTATCTTAAAAAATTTATTTAAAATATTTTTTTTATTTTTTTCTTCATACACTTATTTATCTAAATATATTTAACACATAAACTAAGATTTACCATTTTTGGATATGTGTATATTTTTTTGAGATTTTTAAACATAGATGCTTAAAAATCTCAAAAAATTGATATAAACTAAGATTTACCATTTTCGTATATGTGTATATTTTTTGATAGTTTTAAACATCTTAAATACACTTAGATAAATAAGTATACGAATAAAAAAATAAGCTAAATGAGTCACTTGCTTAGTCTTAGATAACAGGATCATTCCTCTTGAAGTATTACCAGATTATATATTTGCAAAATTAAGATATGTTAGAGTTCATGATGTTGCACCCTTTGTTAAGGTGCACTATGACGAAGTCAGTGCCACTATATCATTTATTTAATTAACTTAAATACCATGTTTTATCAAACAGCAAAGACCTATATTGGTCTCATCTAAAAAGAGTATAAAACTAAACATCATATAATTATTCGATTTATATACCAATCTTAATGAAGTTAATGCAATATCTAACCTATCTAATATGTCATCTTGTGTGGAAATGATCACATATTTGACTGGATTTAATCACTTTTCTTAATTTACATATAAATATGCCCCCCCCCCCCACTCCCCCCTTCCATGAGAAACCAAATGAAATGTTGTTAGATCATATTACCAGTTAGATTTCGATCTCATCATCAAAGGTAACTTATTCGAACATACTAATTCGAAGTGCGATTCGGGTCGAATTGTAACAAAAACTCAAATCCTAGTAGTAGAATTCAGGTTCAGGTTGGGTTGATATTGGTTTGGGGTTAAAATTTAGGTTACTATCAAAATTAACAGAAATTGAAATTTATCAATAAAAATAATGAACTTTTCGAGCATTATTGCATTTGCACATCTAATTTTAGAATATACTTTTGATTATGATAACTAATTTATTTATAATTTACTTATAA
This sequence comes from Annona cherimola, assembly GCA_030490835.1. Lineage (NCBI taxonomy): Eukaryota > Viridiplantae > Streptophyta > Magnoliopsida > Magnoliales > Annonaceae > Annona > Annona cherimola. The sequence continues at coordinate 2,740,587 of CM059971.1, read as the reverse complement.
TTTACACATGAATATATTTATATAACATATATATCTTTGATTTTGACAAAAGTTAGTCTTCAAATTAAAAGATAATGCTAATTACAATAAATGTAACGAATTTAGCATCAGTAATGAAGATAAAAAATAGATTACATGAAATCACTATCTAAACAAGTTTAATAAAAGTGAGACTTATATTTCTGATAGTCAAGTTTTTTTGAATTACAATAGTTAATTGATATACATACAATAATTTTAAAGAGTTAAATTCAACTTTTTATTGGACAAATATAGATGAAATTTAGGTTTTATAATTTAATTAAGTTATAATTATATAAAAGAACTTTTATTATAATTATAGTTAAAATGCTTAATGCATAAACTAATATAATTCGTTTAACAAATTAGGGGGATACCGGGTTTAGACAGGGTACAAATATGGTAGTGGTTTCAACTTGTCTTGCATATGTATGGAAAAAATTTCTCTCTTTCGAAGAATATATTTCCTTTTTACGGCTTCGAGTGAACGAAGCTGGAAGAGTACGTGAGATAAAGAAAGAAAGCGTTGTAACATGTAAAATCAGAAAAGTTGCACGACAATTAAGAAAGATTATATAGAAAATAGAAAAAATATATTATTATTTTTTGGAAATAAGGAAAATATATTCTGAACGATGTGAAATTCTATCACATCTTCATCCAATCCAGTAATGATTCTATGGACCGAAATAGGATGGAAATGGACTATAGAGACAGAATGAGGAGCGATTATTGTGTATTTGTGGTAGTAAACATGATATTAGAAATGTAAAATTAAGATAATTATATATTAAAAACCGAAATGATCTTCTTAGTTGGGCTAAGTAATGGCTTATTTAGCCTACTCTAAAAATCTTATTTAATTTTTTTAATTTTTCGTTTTACCCTTTTAAAGATGTGTATATATTTTTTAAAATTTTAGACAAAGGGTTATTTTAATAATTTTTAAACATTGGGTGTGTTTTGATAAACATTAATGTTTTAAAATTAAAATTTTAAATCTAAAACTTTTTACTTTCTACAACTATCATATATTTTTTAATTATTTCTTCACATCTTCTTATACAACTATCCTATTTTTTAATCATTTTTATACAATTACCCATACAACTAACTTATTTATTTTAACTTTATTCTTTTTACTTTTCGTTATTATCTCTATTATATCACATTATTTAATATTATTTCAAAAAAATTTACACTAAAAACTTTTCATAAAATGTTTTATCACTTACCAAATACACCCCTAAACTTGATAGTTCCAACAGCCGGTTCAGATCATCCAACTGCATTAAATGGAATGAGTTCTCCATTCCCCTAAGCAAATTTTTTAATTTCCCATTTCCTGTACTACTTTTTTCATTTTCATTTCCAATTCAATTTCTTATTTTCCAAGACATTACAACTTCTCTTCTTCTAAATCTTCTATCCAATTAGATGATCAAGAACATGCCCCCACAATCAAAAGTTGGAATGGAGAGATCACAGGCAACCACTAGTTCCCAAGTAAGAAAAATAAAAACAGAGCTTTTGTCTCTTGCCGCTTGAAAACAAAAAAAAAAAAAAATCCAAATAGATCTCGACCAGTCCGAGAGTTTCTTCCTTTACAATCACTAATTGCTACTTCTGCCGCTGCTACGAAATCTTCTTTCCCGGATTAATATATATAACTACTTGCTGATTCTATTTATTTTAACACTTAGTGTATATTGATCTTTAGGATCAAGAGCATGCAGCTCATCTCTCCAGAAGTAGGATAAGTATGTGAGATGGATAAAGTGTTGCTGTATGTTAAAAATGAGAAAAGTATATGAGAATTAAGAAATATTGTATGGAAAGTAGGAAAAAATATGTTGTTATTTTTTGAAAATGAAGAAAATATATTCTTAAAATGTGAAATTATATCACATCCTCATCCTATCCATTAATGATTCTATTAAAATGTGAAATTATATCACATCCTCATCCTATCAATTAATGATTCTATGAATGGGAATGGGATGTAAATGGGTCATAGAGATGATATGAGAAGTGATTATTGTGTATTTCCACTGGAAAATGTGATATTGGAAATGTAAAAAGTAAGATAATTTTTTTGATAGATATTTACAATCATCTCAATTAGTATTACAGTAAGGCTCCAAGATATTCTTAAAAATTTTCATATAATATTTTAACATACATCTAATAATATATTTATTTTTTCATTGGGTGGACACTCCCATGAAAATAAGGAAGACGGCTGTTACCACAGTTCAAAGCCATATTACTCCTTTGAAAGGCAGACGGGTTACGATGACGCAGCTTGTGTCAAGACAAAAAATAAGATAATTATATATTAAAAAATGAAATGTTGTACTGAAAATTCAAAACGTATTTTGGAAAGAAAATTGCTAGTTTGCTCTTATCTCATCCCAATTCATGAGATCATTGGGAAGATGAACTTTCTCGGGAAGTTTTTCAAGCTTGAATATAGGCCATTATCGCTTTCCAAAGATCTGGTTATTTGAATCTTTGCTCCCCAATATCAACAGCTAACTCTGAAAGTAGGATGACAATAGAACTTAAATATTAAAATAAATACATATCTTTCTGATCAATAAGTCAAACCTAAAAAATTTCTAGAGTTCATATGTTTGTCTATACTATGCTCATATAGGCAATTATGCTTCAAATGCTTATGAAATGCAAATGCTCATTCTCATTCTCATCATCCATCATCATCATCCAAGTCGCTAAGGTACTCCAGTGAACTTATAACCATCATAACGCCAAACTAATCCCCTCCACTTTTTAATATCCAGATCGCTGACGGAAAATTCATTTCATCTATCGTATTTAACATTATTTATATTATCATGAAAACTATTTTATTTATCTAGTATCACCATATGCGAGCGTCATCTGTAAAAGTAAAAAATCAACGTAAAGAAATGTGTAGATAAATGATTTTATAAAATATTATTATATTATGATATATATGAATGGATCTAAGTATTTTCTTTAATTTATACATGAGTGCACATATTTTTGAGCAAATATGGCCTACGCACATATTGAATTTTGATAAAGCTTAATCTTTCAGCAAAAAATGATATTAAATACAATTAAAAGATTTGATTTTCCAACAAAAATTAAAATCTCAAAAATGTAAAGGGTTGCATGGAATGAAATTATCATAAAATCATCTTAACTAAAAATAATTTTTCGAACTACTCAACTCAACTAAATAATTAAAACCATGGTAAACGTACGTTTTAAGAAAGAATATTTCATAAAATCTCAAACAAAATATCAAATCATCACAAAACATCATGCTCGTAATAAATAAACATCCTGTAACACCCCGCCCTTGAAGTGTTGTGAATAAGGTCTACTATGTCAAAGCTGAGAATAAGATCTCCCAAGATAGAAATAGATACCAAGGTGCAAAATCATAAAATTTTTAACTATTACATCTGAAGTTTGCTCCTTATGGAGTTATTATATAATTTTCAGTGTCTAAAATCAAAATAAGCAAGCATTATAAGACAATTTCAATAAAGTTCTAAACTTCTTTGTCTTTTCCTCTGCTAGGTTCGCCTTTTTCCCGTGTTGATAAAGACTCTAGTATAGCATTGTATCCCTATTTTTTCACTGAAAATAAAAGCTATATGAGCTAAAAGCTCAGCAAGTAAAAATATATTTTATTATTTTTTTAAATTTATTTTCAATCATTTTGATTTTTTTTAAAAACAAATAAAATATCTATATTGTCTTTTATACACAACAAACTGAAATAAAAATATCTTGATACATGTGCACATATATGTCAATTTTAAATAATGCATTCATACTGTGAGTATTGTCATCTACTTATGCTCACGTGCAGCCGTGCTACACATTCGTGAGCTAAATCATCTCCTTTTGTAGTCCTGAGGTCGCTACCTAGGTACTACCATACTACTTTACTCCTTGGCGGCAAACCCAATATGCAATTATGCATCATGCTCATGAACTTTAATTAATTCACCACTTAAATTCACTACTAAACATGATTTTGAAATAATAATGCTCATTTTTTAATAAACAAATTTGAAAGAAAATAAATAATCACGTTTCATAGCAAATCGTAATATTCACATAATATTTTCAAAGACATGCTTTGGTAAAAGTTTACTTACCTCTAAGTAGACTTTAAAACTCCTCTTTTTTCAATTTTTTGTAGTAGCCTCAAGTCTCTTTTCCTAATTTTCATCACAATATGTTCATTATTTCACTTTAGTTTTCACAAATATTATTTAAAATTCCATTTACAACTTTTCCAAATTTTCTCATAATTTTACTGGTCAAAATCCTATTTTCTTCTATTTATTCTTATATTAATTCACTTTTAAACAACTTTATTTTTATATATAAAAATAAATTTGGACTTATACTTCTTTAAATATTTTTCTTTAATTTTTCTCATATTTTTATAATTTTTTAATAATTTTTTTCCATTTATCACACCTTTAAAAACTTTCATTCCTCATAAATTTATAATTTTAAACTCATTTAAGCTTCTAAATTTGACTTTAATTTCCTTGGTATTTTTCATAATTTTCTGTATTTTTTCAAATTTTTTAGTATTTACTCGAATTTTTTTTTTCGCCACCAGCCGGCTAGTCGCCGACGCCAGCGAGTTGGCCGCCAGTGGGCTGCTAGTGGTGGGCCGGAACAGTGGGCCAGGCTAGTGGGCTGTATCCTTTGTTGGAAGTTGGGCCAAACTGGATAGTGGGCTGACTTTGTTTACGTGGGCTAATTTCTTAGGTTTTTGTTTCTGTGAGCTTAAGCTTAGTTTCTGGGCTTCTGACTCACTGGGCCTGTTCAGATGGGCTTAGCTTACTAGTTCAGAAACTTATTTATTTATTCGTTTATTTTCAACGGTCCATATTTTCCAACTAAAATAGCTTATATCTCTCAATATACATATCTGTTTGATCTGAAATTTTACGGGTAAGCTTATAAAATTATGTTTTATAATATGGACAGTCCATTTTGAGTAACATATCTATTATCAGATTTAATATAAAGGGTTTAATAGAGGGTTAATATTAAATATCACTTTAAATAGCCATATAAGCTAGTTTTTAACAGAATTAATTCATCACATGTACTGTAAAATATCTCAAATAATGTTTGTAATGGTTCAGATTATTATTTTTGCATTTATATTTTCCTGTAATTATTTTTTTGTATTTTTCTCTTGAAATACATATTTACCACTCTATATTATATGTAAAAATCGTTATATCTAAAATTCTATAAGTCTGATCAAGCTAAAATTTTGCAGGCAAGCTAATCATATAATTATCTTGTTATTGTATGGTCACAGTTCTTTGATTATGCCCAAAAGTACGTTTTATTTCATCATATATCATTTCATACCCTTTATTTGGTACTTCTCATTTAAATAAGTAAAATTTCGACATTAAACATTTCAATAATACTCTTGTGACTAATTAGACATGCTAAAATATTATGAACGGATTAGATCTAAGAAATGAGTTGCATATAACATAAACTTAACGAGATTAACCAAAATATTATTTTACTCAACTTACCTTCAAAATCTCCTTCTTCCTCCTTCGTCTCTATCTCCTGCGCAACTCTCTCCTTCCAACCTACTTCACGTCTCCCCCTTTTATACTAATGAATTTCTAAACAGCTAAGATTAAAGTCATTAACCTCCACCGTTTCATGCATGACCCATTACTCCACCGTTACCATGCATGGCCCCGTTACACATCCATATAAAAGCGGAAAAAATCCTACCTACATTTTTCACAAATATTCAAATTTCCAACTTGGGCTCTACAAGATTTCAATATATTTTTTACTTTAATTTACATCAAACGACAATAATATATTTCTCAAATAATATTCTAAAATTCTTTCCTTTAATTTCAACATCAAATATCTCTATTTTCTCATTCTCAAATCATCAACACCTATCTAGAAATACCTAGCGTCCACATTGTCGCAAAAGTTTCTAAAATAATTATTATCTTTCATAATAAAATATCATTCTAAAATCATCTTTATAAAAAAATCTATTTTTCTACCTTATTAGGATTTAAAATTTTTAATCCTAATATCACAGATCATATTATATTTCTTTAACATCATCATAACATATAGAATAAGTGACAAAAATAAGAGGAACAAAGAATAATTTTCTTACTAAAATTTCATCCACTTTTTTCTCCAAATCTTTCAAATTCAAGCCCTTTTAAAGAAAACCTACATTACTCAGTTGCCAATTCCAAAGCCCTCATAAAATTCTTACCCTCTTCCTCTCCTTTTTCCTCTCCCCTCTCTTCTCCCCTCTCCTTCTCTTCTGGTTTTCATCCTTGTCATTTTTTTCTTTAGGTTGCCAGACGTTCGTGGAAGGGGAGGAAATGGGTCAAAGGGATTTTACTTTTTTTTAAAAAAAGTCCCAACATTCAAAAGATTTATAAATAAATACATTTTTGAATTTCACATCTAAACAAACATATGCTTAGTTAATTAATCTGCAAATCGCCAATTATTTATCACAGGGAATACTTCGGCATTGTCAATACTGCATGGATTTAAATGCAGTCGAATTATTAGGGTAATTTGCATAATACCCACGTAATTTGACAAGAATTTCATACATACCCATAGAGTTTCATGAAAAGCAGATTACCAACGTACTGTTTATTTAAAATTGCATCTATACCCATATTAACAACAGACATTTAAAGGTAAAGATGCTGCTGTTAAATAAAATATGTCATTCCCGAAATGCCATTCGAATTAGGCATGAACATGAGAACATCGGTTCCCTTTCTCACATTGCCTTCTTTCTCACTGCCAAGTAGATTCAGTGCCAGCTCGCTTTGTTGCTGCCGCTGTGCCATTGCTGTCGTCATCCATCTCCTCTTGCCGCTATGGGAGAGTCAGCCAAGGCAATGGCTGACTTTTCTATTTTGGAGCTTTGTGCGGGTTTTCTCATGTGAGACTCACCCACCAGCATTTGGTACAACTGACATTGATGCCAACGGCTGCCATATTCATTGCTCAAATAATAATTATTGCTTCCTTTTTTATAAATAAATAAAATGGTAAAGACAGGTTCTTGATATATACACCAATACACCACTGTCTTAATGTCGCCTGCATCTTCTTCCCCTTCTAGTAATAGGACGGGCTTGTACTTGCTTACTACAATAAGTAAAAGAGAAGGCCAGATCTGCCGGGAAGGGAGATTTTGATTGAGCATTAATGGAGAAATGGGATCGACACAGATGCATTGAATGTTGGACACGAAGTAGGAAAAAGAAAGGTTGGGGGGGTGGGCGGGCTTTCCTTCATTTTCTTTGTTTTTTAATATAAAAAAATGTAGTCGTTTAAGTTCATCTCAGCTGTTTCATGGGATTAGGAAAAAAAAAAAAAAAAAACTCTTTTCTAAGAGCCTGTATGGGTTGGAAATTTTATTTAAATTTTTTCTAGAAGAAAAAGAAGAAGAAGAATTTATTCTTTTTAAGCTTGGATATTGAGGGAAAGATGGTACTGCAGAAAACAAAATTTTGTAAGAAAGGAAAATTAAACCAGGTCTTGATTGAATCCAATTTTTCAGACCACAGTAAAATAGGGGGCAATATTTGAAAGGGGACCGATGCTCATGTCATGCCCTAGAATGACATTTTAGGAATGTCATGTTTTATTTAATAACATCTCTACCGTTAAGTATAGGTACAGAAGCAGTTTTCAATAAACTGTAAGGGAGTAATATGTTATTCATGAGACTCTATAAGTGTATATGCAATTTGTGTCAAATTTTGGAAGTATATATGCAAATTATCTAATTATTTATAAAAAGCTGTTGAATTCAATACTATTTGCAGCTGATTATATTATTATCTACAATCCAACACAGACCAATATATTATCAAAAAAATCCAGACCGCTATATTTAATATCTATTATAATCAAAATTTATTTATATTTGCTGCAAGATATTATGCATACCAAAATTCAGTCTTTTTCGAATTTAGGGTAACTCAATGTAGCCAAGTAGGCTGCAATAGTATCCATATCCTTGCCTCAATAGTAATAGTGTTCGACCCTCACCCCCAGCATTTGACGTAATAAAAAAAGAAAAAGTAGGCTGCAATAAAAATTGCTCCGTGCAAGTACTTGGAGCTGTATTCATGTAAAAGCTTATCACTTTTTCATCCCCATTAAATCATTCACCAATCTTTCAAAGGTTCCATACGAAGAACCCCCAACCCGAGTTGCCTTCCTAGATTCCTCCTTCCATTTAGCTACGTTTTTCCTCATTTCCTCTCCTTTATCTCCTTCTTTTAGTTCTTTAATTGCAACCTCCACTTTCTCTCTCGTCACTTGGTTATCAATCTCTATCCCAACTCCCCAAACACTGCATGCATGTCGGCAGTTGGGCTGTTGATCTCCAAAGTAAGGCCAGCAGAGGATGGGAACACCATAGTAGATGCTCTCGGATATGGAATTCCATCCGCAATGAGTCAGAAATCCGCCTACCGATGGATGAGCCAGCACTTGCTTCTGCGGGCACCAACTTGCGAACATCCCTCTGCCTCTGATTTCCTCTACGAACTGTTCCTCCAAAATTGCTGATTCCCCTGACACAAGATCAGGTCGGGTAATCCACAGAAATGGAGAGTTGCTATCGGCCAACCCCCACGAAAATTCTCTCAGCTGCTCTTTCGTCAAGAATGCAATACTTCCGTAGTTCACGTAAATGACGGAACCGTCTTCTCTATTGTCTAACCACTCCAAACATTCTTTCTCCTCTTTCCAAAGATTTGACTGAACAGAATTCAACCTGCTACCCTCTGGAATCTGGTCATAGAGACCAAAAAGGGGGCCTACAGCATAAGGCCTTGTTAGCTGAAATTTCTGCTCAACCGCATCCAGTATCTCGTGGTCTAATGCTTCAAATGTATCAATGATATGCAGAGAAGAAGACATTGATTTTTGAGCTGCCGTCCGGAGACAGAAGTTGAGCAATCTATCGTTTATGTCTGTTGCTTTTAAAAACGAAAACAAATCCTTAAGGCAAACGGCTGGCATTCCTGGTATCCAATCGATACGAGTGTCGAGGTAGCCATTCGTGAAGTAACTTGCGTCTGCAGCATGCAGGTAATCAGTGGTAGGATTTCGTAAATGAAACCAATGCCATGTAAATGAAGCACTAATTAAAATGCTAGCATTGGCGTGAAGAGGTCCACGAAAAAGCACTCTATCATCAGTTTTGGCTGTAGGAACTCTAGCGATTAAATCGCTGCAATTTTATCCTTGGAGCCTTAACTGATCTCGATGAAAAGTGAACTTCCGCTGGAAACTCTAGTGACAATTGTCAGCTGGTAGGTATTTTTGTAAAGAAAATTCGAAATTGGGGATATGTTTGCAAAATCAATAGTTATGGGTGAATTGTAAAATCCCAAATAGACGGAGAACAAATGCAAATGGCCCCTTTAAAATTAAATGAATAAAAAATCAGAAGGAACTCTTTATTTATATCTAAGGGACAACTTAAACTTTATTTTATTCATTATATATTTTTTTTTGAAGAAAATTTTATTCATTATATTTTGATCACTACAAAATAATAATAATAATAAAATTCTAGCGATCAGATTGAGGTCACATGCACGTGATGTGTATATACAGTATGCGACAACGAAACTGCAACTAGTTCTGTTGCCAGAAGCGAAGGGTGTTGTAGCAGTCGGTGGCGGGGAAAGGACGGATGTTTATATCTATTCATGCCCTGTTCTTACTGAAGCCAGAAACATGAGACAAGAAAGGGGTTATTTGATCAGTTAAACTAGAAACTTGTCTAAAAATAATTATTTTACTTGAATTTAGCTTTTTGTAGATAAATCCTATCCATGTATTATAATAATAACAATAATCACCTATGGCAAAAAAGGGTGTAGGGTGTGTTAATGGATCAGGTTAGATGGGTTGGTGCCTAATCCTAATCTCAACCGTAACCCATTTACGGCCTATTTAATAAACAAGTTGGCGAGTTGTTAACGGGTTATATAGCAGACGACCTGAAGGCCTAGACTCTAGTAAACGATGATCTCCTAGGGAGAAACGAGAGGGTGTTTTTGGCATATGAAAAATGAAAATAAAACAGTAATAGAAAAATGGAATTGGAGCAGCAGCAAAAAAATGAAAATTAAGGACAAGGAAAAGACTTAGAAAGAAAAAAAATCAAAAAATTTACATTTATATATATAAAGCTTTAGCAAATAGGTTGAATGAGTTAAATGATTTGAACAAGTTATATAAGTTAAACCGATTGACAGGTTATAAAATTTCAATCTTAATCCGTTTATTTAATTAAACGGTTAAATGACTGACGGATCGTAACTCATTTATTTAAAAATCTCTCAAACTCATTTATAAACAGATTGGACAAGCGGGTTAACAGTTTAACCATGACCATTAACACCTCTACCCGGGTGCATTAAGTCTGGATGCACCCGGGTGTATATAACAATTTTTTGAAGATTCTAAATTATTAAAAATACCGCTGACTTTAAAAGTCCAAAAAAAAATTTAAAAGTTTCCAAAAATGTTAAAAATTGATAAGTATGTTAAATTCACTTAGATTAACAGTTTTATAAAAAAAAATTTCAAAAAAATTAAAAAAATAAGTGGAGGACACCGGAGTGCATTGAGCGGGCGCATACCATTGCACCGCGCAGAAAAACACTAGACAAAGTATGTAGAAGTTCCGAAGAAGAAGTACGGCAAGTAATAAATGGGTGAGTTGGTAATACTGGAACCTTTGAAGGGTGTGTAGCCTCTTTGAACAAACTCTTCAGAGTGGAGCAGTTCCGTGAAACAGCAGCCCGCCACCGTCCACAGCAGCACTTGGGGTATCCCTAATTCGTCTGCGACCGATTCAGCGAAGGACATGAATCCATCTCTCACCATGCAAGTGACGGGTGGTTCATTGATCTGATTATTCAATCTCCGAATTAGTTGTGTAAGGGGAGTCGACATCACGCCGTTCATCACAGAATCGATAAGCAGTCCTACATCTTGGGTTGCATTTGCGTTGGAAGGTGGTAGGCCGTCAGGGATAACCTCGAAGCGAAATCCCTCAATTTTGGCCTTCGGGTCGAGTGCTCCGGAGTTGATGAGGCGGTCGTGGTTGAACTCGGTGTTGACAAAGGTGATTTGGAAGCCTCTTGAATGGAGTAGCTTCGCGGCATACATCATGGGGGTGATATGGCCTTGGGCTGGGCAAGGAAGACAGATTGCATGAGGCTTTTCCATGATCACTACCACCTTAAATTTTCTTCTTTGCTGATATGCTTTGCTTTTGCAGTTTTGCTGCTCCTTGATTGGAGGGTTTTAACTAGCCTAAGAAGACGATTGTAGTCTTCATACAGATCGAGACGTGGCCGGTGCGTATTCTATTAAGGCCCACCAACGTCATGCCATAATGCATTTGGATGGGAGTCAGCTGGATTATCTGTGTCATTTTCAATGCCGCCCTAACAATTCGAAAAAATACAATTGGAGAGGAGTCAGGCGGGCGTGTGTATTAGGACAGTGCATGCACTCTCACGATATTCGGATACGTGTTTGGCTCGTACAACGGCGGCTGTGGTGCAAGACCACTCACAGTTCTTGACGTGGATTATTCAAAGCCAACATGCTGCGTCGTCTCCTATCTCGGGTGGACCGTTTCAATCTCCTTTCCTAATAAATGCTATACCATTCATAACATGAACTTAAAGTAATATTGTTTGAATCTTGCTTCCCAAGCGCTTAGGAGAGACGAGCTTGAATCTGTCAGGTGGGGTTCTCCACCTACTTGTATTTCTAATCTATTATGTGAAGACATTTCAGCATCAGTTGATTTTCCTGCTGATGGACAGGATTCTCGTTCTTCGTATACTTTAATGGAGTGGAATTGACCGGGCCCCAACCAAGTCTTTCCATAAAAAAAGTAATGTCAATTACAGTCATGAGTAATGGGCCATGGAACTTATACGTCCTGGGCAAGGAGATAAAACCAACACGGCCGTTTGGATTTTTTAATTGGATTTTAGTAAATTCCAAACCATAAGGAAAAATATAAGTTTAATAGCGTCTTGTCTTCTATAAAATTCTTTTTTTTTTAGGGTGTCTTCTATAGAACCTTTAAGTGAAGTTTAATTATAGATTATAAAATACATCTTCAATTCTATTTCTACCTTTGTGAGCAGGATATGGTCAAGTGGTAATTTTCGTGTTTGAGAACGTGATAAAGAAAGAAGCAGCATGAAATCCCAGAAGGAGAAGCTGTAGGTAGTGTAACCTCTGAGATAGTGAAATTATTCTTTCTGTATGAATGGTAGAGCGAGTTTTAAATGTAAATATATGCATATGTTCTATCTGATTGCACTCGGATTCTGGATCTACTCAACGTTTGGATTCGATCGATTGGCCAAGCAAACGCCAATATATACATGCAATCAAAAATTGAATACGAAAATAAATCCCAATAATATATAGATTGGATAGGAAAGAAAGTAGATGAAGATGAAGTTAATAATATAAAATGAACCAAGAAAAATAGCTTGGGATATCAGAAAGCTAATCATGCAATTAATTTTGTACAGCGCGGCCAGTCATGAGTCATGACACTCTCATGACAGCAGCCGGCCACAATGGGCCATGATTTGGTTGGATAGCATCCAAGACGGAGCCCAATCCAGTGCACCCGGGTGCATTCAGCCTCAATGCACCCGGGTGCACTGCACCTATTTATTTTTATTTTTTTAAAATTTTTTTTTATACAATGGTTAATATAGGTTTATTTAACATATGTATCAATTTTTACTATTTTTGGAGACTTTTAGATATTTTTTTTAGATTTTTAAAAATCAGTGGCATTTTCGGTAATTTAAAATTATGAAAAATGCCACTGATTTTAAAAAATCTAAAAAAAATATCTAAAAATCTCCAAAAATAGTAAAAATTGATACTTATGTTAAATAAATCTATATTAACAGCTTCATGAAAAAAATTTCAAAAAAAAATAAAAAAGATAGGTGCAGTGCACCCGGGTGCATCGAGGCTGAATGCACCCGGGTGCACTGGATTGGGCTCCATAGAAGACATGAGAAATAAGTAGTCAACAACTCACCATCAAGCCTGATTGGATGCTTCTTTAGAATTTGTAAAGACGCCTTATCATTTCGTGCGTCTGGCCTGAAAATCTTTTTTTTATTTTGATTTTTTTTTCATGGGTAAGTAAATCTATAAACCAAGTTTTAGTATTTTTAGATGTTTTTAAATATTTTTTTTAGATTTTTAAACACAGTGGCATTTTCGTAATTTTCTAAGATAAAAAAAAACCACCAACACCCACCTTTTCACCAGTAGCATACCTCTCCAACTTCCTCGCCTCAAACCGCCATCGTTATTCGCCTATATAGCACATAATGATTCGCTTAGTTAGTGAGCTAGTATGTATCAGGTTTGTAAATTGGGTCGTCTTGACTTAGTTTGGGGTTTTCTTAACCCATAAAACTTCAATCTGATTTTACTTTTAATTCTATTTTACCAGAAAATTGGTTCTTCTTGGGTTTAAAATTGGATTAATAATTCAAGAAAATTATTGAAACAATATTATATCATCCAAAATAAGAATAGATAGGCTAGATTGTGAAAAGGATTTTCTAGTTTTCAACAAATAACTCGAACATTTTTTATCTCGCTTTTGAATTCTTTTAGCAAGATAAAAAAAAAAATAGCAACCAAGATTAATGGCAAAGACAAACGTCCGGTTATATTTCATGAATTATAGAAAAATTAAGCAGCTGAATATTTTGTTTTGTCAAGTGCGTCTTTAAGTGTGTTTAAAAAGCGAAAATTCTTGAATGAAATTTTTTTTTGGTAAAAAAAAAAGTTTTGTCTTGAAACAAACAATCCCTTTGTCTCAGTGGTGATAAATAAATAAGCCAAAGAGGTCACGTTGGAATTTTGTAAGGTGATGTTAGCAAGCGACCACCCACATGCAATTTAAATAAAAGATTGTGACATTCAACAAACTGATAGGTGCTTGCATCCATGAGTTTTAATGGGCACAATGGACGGGCAAATGATTGTAATGGGTGTGCCAAATGTATAGATTTTTATAGCATTGAAAGGGTATCCTAAGCCAACATATCATACTTACAATTTATAATGTTGTCGGGCGTGGACTTCGCTACTTAATGGCTATATAGATAAATCTGACCATCTCAATGCTTTGATTATGCACAAATGCCCATTCATCTAAAAATAACAATGGGTTTTTTTTTCCAACTGCACCTTACATAATTTCAATCATTTTGTAAGCTTATCACTTTTGGACAGCCATTCAATACTTAATGTAAGCATAGGATCTCCGCCACAAGGCCTCTGGCATCGTGGTAACTACGTCTGGCCCTGCAGTATGCAGATTTATTATGTAAAATTTTATAATATCCTCCGGTTTGGTGTTTTACAAAATTTCCTTAGGTAGAGAGGTATTTATAGAAATGTCTTTCCATTGTGGGAGGGTTGATTGTGAATGTACTTAATTGTAATATCAGTTACTATAACGTATAAATACCAATAAAAAGGTAAGCATGGGTCTTGATTGTTATTCTTATTTTTTAATTTTAAAATATACTTTTTAAAATCTAAACCATTTATCATATTTTACCCATCCTGTTTTATCATTTTACCAAAAACAATTACCATTAGAGACTAATTTTTATCTGTTTGGAGTAAATATATAACGACTACAAATTTTAAGAAATGCATCATATTATTTCACTAGATTACAAATGACTCTGTAATTAAGTCTGAACAAATTCACAAGCACGCATTAGCATTTGTGATTTAGCATATACATATTTCAAGTACTTCTAACTCTTAAATTTCATATTTGCAGCAGATGAGTTCATGTTTCAAAAATTTATAGTTATAGTCTACCGTTAGGGTTGTCTTGTAATTTTTCTGATGAAATGTTGTGTCTTGTATTTTACATATGCTTTATTTGCATAATGATTTGTATGTGAAAGTGTAAGGTGAATATGCAACAAAGTGTATTTATTGAGTGTTCATGAAAATCTTATTTATGGCTATATCAATTAGGATTTAGTAGAGCCCTATAAAGTGTCTCCACGGGTTGTAAGAAAAGGTTTTCTTAAAATAAAAAGTGTCCATTCAAAAATCATTATACTTGAGTCAGTGAAATGAGTAGAATGGTTAAAAGAGTGCAGCTCTATTTCATTCATCGTATATGATTTATTATTATACAATTGTTCAATTGCATAAATACTCATAAAAAGTCTTATTTATAAGTGTATTAGTTAGAGATTCAATGAAGCCTTGAAATGTGTCCTATCAGAGCATGAGAGAAAAAGTTATCAAAGTTTCTTCTTTAAGAATGTGTGTGTTGCATCTAGAGAATGAGTGTAAGTCTTTCTTATATGTATCTCTGTAACATGTTTATCATAGTAGATTATTATCTCTCCTTTATAGTTTTTTCCTTTCTAAATTTGAAGGATTTTCCACGTAAATCTTGGTGTTTTTTATACATGATCTTATGATTGTTTATTTTATCATATTTTGTTATGTGTGCTTCCACTGTGATCCGTTTCAACTTGAATCATGTTTTCTAAAATACCCCACCATACATGACAATTCCTCAAATTTCTGCATGCAAAATCTGCAATATTATGTGCCACTTAATTTCCAGTACCAAGCACATGAGAGAAAGAGACTGTTAGAGTATCAAAGAAATATGTGTGAAACTGAGTCATTATGGTCTGTAACTTTGTACCCATTTATTATTCATTTGATCATATTTTATTGTATATGCTTCTACACCGAATTGGCGAATATAGTTATTTTTCTGAAGAGCACCGAAAATAATTTCATGCATCACATCATTCTTTATAATCCACGGCCAATCCACTTCAACCACTGCATTTCGCATCATTTATTTAACAATAAGACTCTGTTTTATCGGAATCAAAGATATACATGAATCATATTTGTTTAAAAATATTATATTATGAAAAACTCTTAAATTAATTCACATATGTATTAGAAAATAAAAATAATTCATAGAATCATTTGACCCGATGATAATAATATTTTAGATGATTTTTTATATTAATATTTTAGATGGTTTTAAGGTTGAAAATATAACTTTAAAAGAACTAATTATAAATATGGCCACACTTTATGCTAATATTTATATATATTGTAAATATATTTATAAAAATGACATAAATGACTAAATATTTTCTTCATAATTTCAAATATGAGAATCACGTTAGGCTGTGTCAGATAATGTGGTAAACATTTTGTAAATGACAGATACGCCCTTACTAATTCTTTTAGGGTGCGTTTTGTTGGAGGTAAAACCTTTTGATGAAAATTTTTCAGAGTAGAAGTTGTCAAGTTGATAGAAAATTATGTGATATAATAGAGGTAATAATGAGGTATAAAGAGAATAAAGTTGAAATAGATAAGGTAGTTATATGGGTATTTGTGTGGAAATGATTGAAAAGTAAGGTTGTTTATATAGAAAAATATGAAAAAATAATTAAAAAATAAGATAATTATGGAGAGTGAAAAGTTTTTGATTGAAAAGTTTTCATTGACATGTTTTGTGTGTAACCAAACACACCCTTAGAAGGAAAAGTGTGCAAACCGCTTGGGAATCGTGCAATTTAAATTGAATGAGGTTTTTTCAGAATGTTAAAAACGAATTGAGTTATGTTCTGTAATCACATAAATTAAAACCTAAATCCTAATTTCTTAATTAATCTGCTTGAGTTTTTCAACCTAATATAACCTTGAAATGTTTTTAATAGCTGGAGTCAACTAAGAGTGCATCTAGGATTGGTTTGGTTGGGTTCTTCCAACACTAGGAAATCTTGTTTATAAAAGTTCTACCATGTTCTATCCACAGATGAATTTGGTTCTCAATTTACCTTTATTCATATGAAGGTCATGTAAGTTTGGTTATTGTTCCAAATCTAAATCAATTCCTTAATCAATCTATATATTAAAATAATATCAAATAACCATAAAAAATGTGAGGTAGATTTTTTTATTAGTATTCTATTTATCATATTTTTTATTTATCTTACCATTAAGCTCTAAGACAATTTTTATAATTTAAACAAGTTGACCGTAAGTTTCCAAATATCATTGGGTTGGTCAAGTTCTCATGTCCAAGATCTTATGCTTAAGAAACCATTAACTCTGCCACATGCACTAGCCACAAGTAGTGAAAGATAAATTTTAAATCTATAAAAATCATATCAATGAAAATATATAAGATCTTAAAATAGAACTAAATAAATAAATACATTTATTAAATAATTAAAAAAATAATCACAAAAAATTTAAATCACTAAATAATAGTTTAAGTATCTAAAATTGTTCCATGTTAACCTTAGGTACTTGTTCATTTTCTCATTTGGGTTATTTCCTTCGTATAGAATTGCCCAACTCTATTTAAGGGGTTGTAGTTGTATGCACCCGGGTGCATTAAGCCTCAATGCACCCTGCATACAACCATTTTTTTTTTGAAATTTTTTTACAAAACGATTAATATAAGTGTATTTAACATATATATTAATTTTTACAATTTTGGAGATTTTTAGATTTTTTTAGATTTTAAAAATCAGTGGTATTTTAGTAATTTTGAATTACTAAAAATACTACCGATTTTTAAAAATCTAAAACAAATATCTAAAAGTCTCCAAAAATGGTAAAAATTGATACATATGTTAAATACACCTAGATCAACAGCTTCATGAAAAAAAAAATTAAAAAAAAAAATATAGGTGTAGTACAACCGGATGCATTCAGGCTCAATGCACCTCGGTGCATACGATGACAGTTCTTATTGGGCTCAGTTTTACCAAAATTCTCTTCTATTTAAACTCCTTTAACAAATTTATTGGAATGATATATTAATTTATAGAATTATTTATCTATAAAAGAAGAATATCTAAAATAATATAGATGCTAAATTAATATTTGAATTACATAAATAAATCAAACAATTTAGCCAACACGTACATAGCTTAGTTGGTAAACTTTACCTCCTATAAACATATTAGGATGATTTGAGTTGTAAGATAAGAGATAAATTAAACGGGGCTTAAGTAAATATTTGATTTAGATGAGACTTGGCTTCTTAATTAATTAAAATAAACACATTTAAATGCATTTGAATAATGATTTAATCATTAGAGTAGGCAAAAACGAAAGGTCTGTGCTGCCGGTGATGCTGTTTTGCCTATTGAAACATATACAGAGTCGGTTTCAAGAAACAAATCAGTGTTGAAGGCTTGAGCCCCACATGCATGAATTTCAAGAAATTAATTTTTTGAAATTATAAATAAAATATCAAAAATAATTAAAAATGTAAAAATTATATATAGAGGACATTGATGCTTTGGCCTGCATATTAATTTCAGAAAAAAAAAAATTTAAAAATAAAAAGGGTTATGTACCCAGCTGCTCTATTTATTTTATAATAAAAATCATTTCAATTAAAGTTTGTGTTGGTTGTCCCAACATACATAAAAGGTTTATAATCATGCATGTATAATATGAACATCACTTAGATCTATTTGTTTTATAATAAAATCATTTCAATTGAAATTTTGTGTTGGTTGTACCAACATACATAAAAACGATTATAATCATGCATATAATATGAACATCATTGAGATCTATTTGTTTTTTTAGTAAAAATCATTTCAATTAAAGTTTGTGTTGGTTGTACCAACATACATAAAAACGTTTATAATTATGAATATATAATATGAACATCACTTAGATCTATTTGTTTCATAATAAAAATCATTTTAATTAAAGTTTTGTGTTGGTTGTACCGACATACATAAAAACGATTATAATCATGCATATAATATGAAACATCACTTAGATCTATTTGTTTCATAGTAAAAATCATTTCAATTAAAGTAACATACATAAAAACGTTTACAATCATGCATATGTAATATGAAAATCACTTAGATCTATTAATGATGCATTATTATATTATAATAATTTATCAATAGATGCATTATTATATTATAATAATTTATAAAATAATTTATAAATGTGAGGAAAACGTTTTACACATCAAATTAACATCTTTGAAATAAATAAATAGATAAAATAATTTTATTACATTATATTACACTTACGTCAATTGTGTAACCCATGATTTGAATGAAACTTACTTTCCAAGGTTTGAGCAGATTAGATTTTGATTTATTAATTATTAAGGTGGGCCAAAATGAGGTGACAACATCCAAATCTTGAATAATGTTGAACCGTATATATAGAAGTGTTTCCCTTAGATGGGTTGAAACCCAACGAAGATTTGAACGGTTCTCTTCTAATAATAATCGATTCGATTATTTTTTTGTTATTCAACTTGTAGCCAGCCTAAAATACAAGTGTGCAACGAGTGGCCCTCGTAGCATATACATGAGGCTTTCAACTCAATGCAACCGGACCCAACCCATGTGTAAACGGATCTAGAAGACCCAAAAGGGTCGATGGTATGTGGTCGAGGCTTGTGGCCAGTGACTAAACCACAGCCCATCCACGTGTTGGAACTCGCAAATTCCTAAATCAATTCTAAAAGATAAAGTCCTTTTTGTGTTGAATTTCAATGGTAGTGATTTACTATGTGAGTATGAAGGCTTCATGTTTACTGTTAGGTTTTTATGTTCAAAACATTTTTTAAAAATCCAAGTCATTTATCATGTTTATCCGTGTATATTTATTTATGATTTTAAAAATTACATGTATTAAACTTTTATACATTATATTTATGTTGCACATTTTTCAAATATTTTAATAGTTATATATTCACTCTAAAAAATACCACTTTTTATAAGATATAAGTTTGTAGCAAAAATTATTTTCGGAAGCATGATAAAATCAAATGCGCTGAATAAGATAAATAATTTAAATTTAAAATTGGGCAAATTTCACATATTACCTGTGAATTTTATTCTTAATTTCACTTATACTTATGAATTTTCAAAAATTCTTATTATCGCTATGTATTTTGCCAAAAATTTCACTTACGCCCGTACCGTTAGGAATCCATTAAAGGACTGTCAGCACATCTGCAAAATGATAAAAAGTTCATCTCTAATTATGATTTTATAGGTAAAAATTCACATTAAAATGAATTATTAGCACTTTTACAGCGACACCATCTAAATCTTGAAATAGTTGAACCATATACAGAAGTGTTCCCCCTAAATGGGTTCAAACCCTATTAAGATTTGAACGGTTCTCTTCTAATAATAATTGATTCGATTATTTTTTGTTATTCAACATCTAGCCAGCCTGAAATACAGGTGTGCAACGAGGGGCCCTGATAATATATGCGTGAGGCTCTTAACTCAACGCAATAGGACTCAACCCATGTGTAAACGGATCTGGAAGGTCCAAATGGGTCAATTGTATGTGATCGAGGCTTGTAGCCAGTGACAAAACCACAGCCCATATATGTGTGTTGGAACTCGGAAATTCCTAAATCAACGCTCAAAACTTGGTCCTCTATGTGTTGAATTTCAATGCATCCATCTCAATATCTGCTACAATCAAGTTTGAAAACATTTTTTACAAAATTTTCGACAAGAGACAAACTGCTGCTTTTATGAAATATGGAGATAAAGTTCCAACAACTTCTTGGAGACACAACTCCCAAATAAATACTTAGAGAGAAGCCTTGCTATTCCAACACAAACAAGGGCTATGATAGTAGCCTGAGTTTATCAGTGGACCTAGTACCCTACTGGCAATGGTAATGATTTAAGGAACATTTTTTAATGCACTCGGCTGCACTTAGCTTTAGTGCACCCGTGTGTATTTAACCTTTTTAAAAAAAAATTATATAACTTTTAATCTAAGTGCATTTAATTTGTGTATTAATTTTTACCAATTTTAGAAATTTTTATATTTTTTTAGATTTTTAAAATCAGTGGCAGTTTCGTAATTCACAAATTAAGAAATTGCCACTGATTTTAAAAAATCCAAAAATATCTAAAAATATACAAAATGGTTAAAATTGATATACATGTTAAATAAACCTAGATTAACACTTCTAGAAAAAATAGGTTTTTGCATCTAAATACACTGAAGCTAAGTGTACTCAGGAACACTAGATCAATACTCATGATTTAATATATGAATATGAAGGCTTCATGTTTACTATTGCGTTTGTTAACTTGAAAATATCTTTTTAAAATCCAAGTCATTTATCCTGGTTATATATATATATTTATTTACAATTTTAAAAATTACATGTATTGTATACTTCTATATATTATATTTATACTATCTATTTTTCAAATACTTTAATAGTTATATATTCACTCTCAAAAAATATTACTTTTTCAAGATATAAGTTTCCAAAAAAAATTATTTTTGGTGGAATGATAAAATAAAATGTGCTAAACATGATAAATAGTTTAAAATTAAAAAATTTAGATGAAAAATTCAGGCAAAAACATGAAACTTCCTATTTACACTAAGTATTGAATTATGAGAAGTGATTCTATTGGCCTGGGTGAGCGAGCTTGCTTAGCTTACATTAAAAATTTTATTTAAAATATTTTTTTTTACTTTTTTCTTCGTACACTTATTTATTTAAATGTATTTAACACATAAACTAAGATTTCCCATATTTGTATATGTGTATTTTTTTTGAGATTTTTAAACATAGATGTTTAAAAATCTCAAAACGTTGATATAAACTAAGATTTACTATTTCTGAATATGTGTATATTTTTTCGAGAATTTTGAATATCTTACATACACTTAGATAAACAAGTGTACGAATAAAAAAAAAAGCTAAATGAGTCATTTGCTTAGTCTGGGATAACAATATCATTCCTCTTGAATTATTACCCGATTATATATTTGCAAAATTAAGATACATTAGAGTTCACAATATTGCACCCTTTGTTAAGGTGCACTATGACAAAGTCAGCGCCACTATATCGTTTATTTAATTAACTTAAATACCATGTTTTATCAAACAGCAAAGATCTACATTGGTCTCATCTAAAAAGAGTATAAAACTAAACATCATATAATTATTCGATGTATATATCAATCTTAATGAAGTTAATGCAATATCTAACCTATCTAATATGTCATCTTGTGTGGGAATGATCACATATTTGACCGAATTTAAGCACTTTTTCTAATTTACATATAAATATGCCTCCCACTCCCCCGCCCCCACCCCCCCTTTCCCCGGCAAGGCTTTGATTGAGATAAATTTTGGTTCCATGAGAAACCAAATGAAATGTTGTTAGATCATATTGCCAAGTAGATTTCAATCTCAACATCAAAGGTAACTTATTTGAACATACTAATTTGAAGTGCGATCCGGTCGAATTGTAACCAAAACTCAAATTCTAGTATTAGAATTCAGGTTCAGGTTGGGTTGATATTGGTTTGGGGTTAAAATTCAGGTTACTCTTAAAATTAACAAAAATTAAAATTTATCAATAGAAATAAAGAACTTTTTGAACATTATTGCATTCGCACCGTTTAATTTTAAAATATACTTTTGATTATGATAACTCATTTATTTATAACTTACTTATAGTTTACATATGAATATATTTATATAACATATATATTTTTGATGTTGACAAAAGTTAGTCTTCAAATTAAAAGATAATGCTAGGTACAATGAATGTAACGAATTTACCATCAGTAATCAAGGTAAAAAATAGATTATATGAAATCACTGTCTAAACAAGGTTAATAAAATTGAGACTTATGTTTCTGATAGTTAATTTTTTTTGAATTACAATAGTTAATTGATATACATACAATAATTTTAAAGAGTTAAATTCAACTTTTTATTGGACAAATATAATTTAGGTTTTATAATTTAATTAAGTTATAATTATATAAAAGAACTTTTATTATAATTATAGTTAAAATGTTTAATGCATAAACTAATATAGTTGGTTTAACAAATTAGGGGGATACCGGGTTTAGACTGGGTACAAATATGGTAGTGGTTTCAAGTTGTCTTGCATTTGTATGGAACAAATTTCTCTCTTTTGAAGAATACCTTTCCTTTATACGCCTTCGAGTGAACGAAGCTGGAAGAGTACGTGAGATAAAGAAAGAAAGCGTTGTAACATGTAAAATCAGAAAAGTTGCACGAAAATTAAGAAAGACTATATAGAAAATAGAAAAAATATATTATTTTATTTTTTCGAAATAAGGAAAATATATTCTGAACAATGTGAAATTCTATCACATCTTCATCCAATCCAGTAATGATTCTATGGACCGGAATAGGAAGGAAATGGACTATAGAGATATAGAATGAGGAGCGATTATTGTGTATTTGCGGTAGTAAACATGATATTAGAAATGTAAAATTAATATAGTTATATATTAAAAACCGAAATGATATTGTTAGTTGGGCTAAGTAATGGCTTATTTAGCCTACTCTAAAAATCTAATTTAATTTTAAAAATTTTCATAAACCTACGTATATTTAATATATAAAACAAGTTTTATCCTTTTAAAGATGTGTATATATTTTTTAAAATTTTAGACAAAGGTTATTTTTATAATTTTTAAACATCGGGTGTGTTTCGATAAACATTAATGCTTTAAAATTAAAATTTTAAATCTAAAACTTTTACTTTCTACAACTATCTTATATTTTAAAATTATTTCTTCACATCTTCTTATACAACTATCCTACTTTTTAATCATTTTTATACAATTACTCATACAACTAGCCTATTTATTTTAACTTTATTCTTTTTATTTTTCGTTATTATCTCTATTATATCACATTATTTAATATTATTTCAAAAAAATTTACACTAAAAATTTTTCATAAAATTTTTTATCACTTGCCAAATACACCCCTGATCCTGATAGTTCCAACAGCCGGTTCGGATCATCCAACTGGATTAAATGGAATGAGTTCTCCATTCCCCTAAGCAAATTTTTTAATTTTCAATACGGTCTTTCGTTTTTCAATTCATAACAACTCTATTTTCCCCATTTCCTGTACTACTTTTTTCATTTTCATTTTCAATTCAATTTCTTATTTTCCAAGACATAACAACTTTTCTTCTTCTAAATCTTCTATCCAATTAGATGATCAATGACATGCCCCCAAAATCAAAAGTTGGAATGGAGAGATCACGGGCAACCACTAGTTCCCAAGTAAGAAAAATAAAAACAGAGCTTTTGACTCTTGACGCTCGAAAACAAAAAAAAAAAATTCCAAATAGATCTCGACCAGTCCGAGAGCTTCTTCCTTTACAATCACTAATTGCTACTACTGCCGCTGCTACGAAATCTTCTTTCCCGGATTACTATATATAACTACTTGCTGATTCTATTTATTTTAACACTTAGTGTATATTGATCATTAGGATCAAGAGCATGCAGCTCATCTCTCCAGAACTAGGATAAGTATGTGAGATGGATAAAGTGTTGCTGTATGTTAAAAATGAGAATTAAGAAATATTGTATGGAAAGTAGGAAAAAATATGTTGTTATTTTTTGAAAATGAAGAAAATATATTCTTAAAATGTGAAATTATATTACATCCTCTTCCTATCCATTAATGATTCCATGAATGGGAATGAGATGTAAATGGGTCATAGAGATGATATGAGAAGTGATTATTGTGTATTTCCACAAGAAAATGTGGGCCCCTGATCCTATTGCATGTTCTCGGGGCGCATACACTTTTTTTATTTCTTATTTTGAATTTTTTTTACAATAGTGTTAATCTGTATGTATTTAATATGTGTATAAATTTTTACCATTTTAGGGTCATTTAGATATTTATTTTTTATTTTTGAAAATCAGTGGCATTTTAGGTAATTTTAAATTACTAAAATGCCATTGATTTTTGAAAATTCGAAATAAATATTTAAAAATCTTCAAAAATGGTAAAAATTGATACGTACGTTAAATCCACTTAGGTTAACAAGTTCATAAAAAAATTTTGAAAAAAAATTTTAAAAATAAGTATATGTGCCCGGAAACATAGGATCAGAGGCCGAAAATATGGTATTGGAAATGTAAAAAGTAAGATAATTTTTTTGATGGATATTTACAATCATCTCAATTAGTATTACTGTAAGCCTGCAAGATATTCTTATAAATTTTCATATAATATTTTAACATACAGCAAACAATATATTAATCTTTTCATTGGGTGGACACTCTCATGAAAACCAGGAAGACGGCTCTTACCTCATTTCAAAGCCACATCACTCTAAAAGGCAGACGGGTTACCATGACGCAAGCTTGTGTCATGGCAAAAAATAAGATAATTATATATTAAAAAATGAAATGTTGTACTGAAAATTCAAAAAGTTTTTTGGAAAGAAAAATGCTAGTTTACTCTTATCTCATCCCAATTCATGAAATCATTCGGAAGATGAACTTTCTCGGGAAGTTTCCCAAGCTTGAATATAGGCCATTATCGCTTTCCAAAGATCTGACTATTTGAATCTTTGTTCCCCAATATCAACAGCACGTGTGATTGCAGTCAGATGAGGCCATGAGCCAAGTAAGCCTGAAGTTTTGAGGCAATGAGAGAATGATGTAAAAAAAAAAAAAAAAATCAGATATAAATGTTGAAATGTTTTTGCCTAGCTCGTGAGCTGTGATCATGCTAGAATAGGTAAGAAAAGCCGATTGGGCAGGAGTGTCCCTGCAGATCACAGCCTTTGGATGGCTTCGCTGTCAGTGGTAACTCTCTTAAATTTCATTTCAACAATCCAACCGTGGATGTTATATGAGATATGATTTTTATCATTTATAATGAAAATAAAAAATAGATATTATCGTGAGTTTCAATAAGTAAAAAAATGATAAAAATTACATACTTAACATATAAAAATGGATGTGAAATACTTTTATCAAAATAAAAAGACTGATACAAATGTTGCTGCAGATACCACTTACAATCTAAAAACATATACACCACTAATATCCTTTTATCATAGTTTTTTAGTTAGCATAGTTCGATGTGTATTATTTCCACCACTAGCCGTTAAGCCATAATTTAAAGAATATGTATGGTTTGAAAGGGTTCCCGTTAACAGCGGAGAACTGAGTTCCTACTGAAGTCGTTCTTCTAATCTAAGGCCATCTATTATTCATAATCATCCATTTAAATGAGATTCTCTATTCTCCTAAACAATTTTCCTATTTTCAATATAATTTCTCATTTTTCAATTCATAACCACTTTATATTTCTAGTTTTCTACACTACTTTTTTCATGTCGAATTTAATTTTTTATTTCCTATGGCACAACATCATCTCTTCATCTAAATCTTCTATCCAATTAGACGATAATGAAAATGCCCCCAGAATCAAAGGTTGGAATCAAAAATTATAGGCAGCCACTAGTTCCCAAGAAATGGGGGTGTTGCTATTCAGCCTGCCTGCTTTTGGGCTGTGCTTGATTCATGACACAAGTGCTGTGGTTGTTTTACAGTTTTGTCTCCAAGTAATGGCAGTTTTACAATTTTTCCCCTATCGTAGAGATTTATAATTCCCCCCTATGGTGGGGGTTTAGGAAAAAATTTCTTCGGTGAAGTGAATGTGTGAATGTACTCTGAAATGATATCAAGTTGTCACGATGTATATAAAAGAACTTTTGACTCTTGTGGCTTGAAAACAAAAACCCAAAATAGACCCCAACCAATCCTAGAGCTTCTTCATTTACACCGCTGCTACAAAGTCTTCATCCCCGGATTAATATACAACTACTGATTAAAACCTATTTAATTCTATTAATTTTAATCCATACTGTATACTGATCAATACTGATCATTAGGATCAAGAGCATGCAGCTCATCGGTTTAGAATAATATGCTGCTGTTTAATTGCAGGAGTTGGGAGTCAGGATCAAAATCATTTTTGGATATTTTAGTTAGATAGGTAGTTTTAGATATATTCAATGAATTGGATTTTATATAATCATCAAGATTAGACTAGATCCACACATGATAAAGTACCAGTTAATTTTGGAAGACCATGTACTAATTAAATGCTTCCTATAATTACATGGGTGTCAAACATTTTTTTTTTTTTTTGTCCTTTTTCTATGTTTGCGGTGGCACGTGGGGCGACCGCATGTCTCAGTCTCTTTTTCTTCCATGCTCTTCGCACGTGGCGCCACCCACGTGGGCCGCTTCTCACTTCCCACGAGAACTCGGCCTCTATCCTACTTGCTAATTAGAAATTCATCCATCATCAGCCAATTCGGAAGAAGCACGTGCTATCCTGATCCGACCTATGTATACCATGTCAGAGTTCAGAACACAGCAGTAGCCAGCGAGAGTTGCTGAAGAATGGAATCAGCAAAGGCCAGCAGCTTCTGCAGCAGCGGCAAAGAAGAAGAAGAAGAGGTGAAACAGCAGGCCCAAGTGTTCGAACAAATATTCGGATTCGTCGATTCCTTGGTTCTCAAGTGCGCCATCGAGCTCGGCATCTTCGATTCCATCCATGCCACAGGCAAGCCCAAGATCACCCACAACGAAATTTTTCGTTTTTTTTTTTTTTTTTATCCGATAAATTTTAGCTACTAAAGAAAATTTTAGTTGCCAATTAGAGGGATATTTTATATAGCAATTACCGAGAAGAAATTTGGTTGTAAATAATTTATAGTCTTTGTGCTTAAGCATCGAAATTTTGTTGTGGTTATAATTAAAATAATCATCATAAGCAAATGATTCTCTTTATACTAATAAAAATATTAGCATGGGCAAAAGAATTTTTTCTTTACATGTACATTTTATTTGCTATAATAAAGGGTTGCCGAAAGCCAACTTTTCAATACTGTTTTCTGCTCTTTCTGATGTGCTGTCAGGCAAGCCCAAGATCACCCTTCCAGCCCTCGCTGCCATCCTCCCACTCCCACCTTCTTCTATCAGTCTCGAGAGCTTGCGGCGTCTGTTGAGATACCTAGTGCGCATGGGTCTGCTCCGAAGTGAAGAAAACGAAGGAGAAGAAGAGTATTCCCCGACTGAATTAGCTGCGTTCCTGCTCAAAGAGGGGGAGAAGAGCCTGGTCACATGGGCATTAGCCATCATCGACGAGGTCGACATGGACTGCTGGCACGATCTCAGTAAGGGCTGTTGCACCCCCAGCTCGGGGCCTACGGTCTTCGAATCCAAGCATGGGATGAACGTGTGGGAGTTCTCGGGGATGAATGAGGAGGTGAACAGGCTAATCAACGAGTCCATGGCCAATGACACGATGGTAGCCATGCCGGCCTTCATAGAGGGCTGTGGGGAGGAGGTGTTTAAGGGTGTTGGATCTGTGGTCGATGTCGGGGGAGGCACAGGCATGGCTATGAAGATGGTGGCCGAGGCCTTCCCTCGTCTCAGCTGCACTGTCTACGATCTGCCTCATGTCGTCGTCACTGCGCCCTCCTATCCTAATGTGGCCTTCGCCGGAGGAGACATGTTTGAGTCTGTGCCCAATGCCGACGCAGTTCTGCTCAAGGTACAGAGCACATTATAATCAATTAATGCATTCTAATCCGATTCGAAAAAAAAAAATTAGTGCATTTTAATTCTTTTTAATCATATCACTTGCATTAGATTACTAGACAGCTACAAAAAGCTTGCTTAAGGAGAATAATAAACAAGACAAATAACTCAACTCAATTTTGAAGTACACCCACACCTTACATTCACTCACGTAAACTACTTAGTCATTCAAGCGGTGGTCGGCGTTTTAATTATTGGTTGGAAAATGCTTCCGTGGAATCAATATCATTCTATTACTTCATTTTTGATCATTTTTGCTGTCCCATTTTGGCCTATTTAAAGGATTCAACAACCATGGTTTTGTTTAGAATCACTTGTTTCAACGTAGTACCAAAAATCACTTTCATCAAAAAAAATTTCAGGGATATGTGGGCTTAATTAAGTACGATATTTTCAATATCAAATTTTAATATTGTTTCAATTTTATTTTATTTTTAGTTTTTTTGGTATAGAAACTGTATTTATATTAACACATAGAAAGAGAGTAGAAGAAACCCATCTGAATAAGATTTACAAGAAGTCTAGCTGGGCATCCCCATCACATTAAGTTCGAAACAGCAGCCTTTCCTGCTACATCAATGATCAAATGGGCGCATCTGTTGCCCGTCCTCCGCACATGCATATATGAAACTGAGAGGAACGTTTTAGCTTTAGAGAGCATCTCTGAATTCTCCAGCCGACAGTTGACAAAATTGGGCCAGGTTCCTTTAGCAAATTCACCACCACAAAAGACTCACTCTCTAGCTCCAGATGTTGCAGTTTCTTTTGCACTCCCTATTCCATTCCAAAACACATAACCATGGCTTGCATATTAACTACATCAGTATTTTCTTCAGTTTTCCATCCAACTGCTGCTAAGAATTCCCCATTTGGTCCTCTGAGAATAGCCCTAAAATCCATGCATTTTCCATTCACATTCCTTTTCCCATCAACATTTATCTTGTATCTTCCATACCCTGGTTTTCTTCATCTGGGGATTAGTTCCATTTCTAGGTAGGAGCTTTCTCCCAACGCCCACACCATGGTAAGACTGGCCCAGTGTGCTCGACATCATTCAATGTAAAAATCAAATGTTTTTCATGAGTTGACAGATAAAAGATACAAACTAGTGGATCAAATAGTTATTGTTGGATGCTAATATCATGTTAATTTGCGATAAAAGTAACATTTTAGTGACCATAGAAAAACATGTGGTTATTCCATAATTCAAAAATTTTTTGCTAAAATTTGTTCCAAGGTTATAGTGGCAAACTATACACACAACCAATATTTAGCATTGCAAAATTGCTTTAGGTATATATATAGCAACAATATTTAGCATTGCTAATTGTAATTTTGTTGCAGCGGACAATTCCGATCCTAAAATATAAGTCTACCAAGCACTATTTCAATTCTTATTTAAAAAAAAAAAAAAAACGAACAGCCCATGTTCTCTTTAGCTTAAAAGAGAACTGTTGCTTTTCGAACCCTTCTCAAACTGCAATTGGGTTGTTTGTTCCACATAATTAAAGACCTGAATGCGTTTGGTTACATACATAGCCATCAGAAAAAAAAAAAAGTTACATAGAATGCGCATCGGGGGAGAAAAGTATTTTAAACTTGCTAGAAATTTTGGGTGTGGAAGCAGCCCATTTAACAATTTTAGAAATACTGTAGTGAATGCTCTAATAATAAGATAATACACATATATATTAAAGATTATAGAGTAGCCAGTGATTTCATAGGTCACCCGTAGTGCGAGTGTTCCTGTGTTAAAATTATTTCTTCTTTTTTTTTTTTTTTTTTATAAATATACAAACCTCACCTAGATTTTTTATTCCAATGACATTTGAGAATTTTTTAAATTTATTTGCTATTTTATCTCAATTTTGATAAATTAATATTCAAGGCATGGGTACATGTACCCCTAAAATGCTAAATAAATTTTTTTAATTATTAAATTTCGGATGAAAGAAGACTTAAGTAAGACAGCACATTCATAAAAAAAAATTTTAAAAATTTTACAGAGGTCCTAATTGTGCCACAACCATGAAGGAAATGTTGCTCATCATTATTTTCAAATACATATATGGAGATTTTATGGGTTGTTGGTTTTACTTGCAGTTTATGCTACATAACTGGCAAGACGATGAGTGCATCAAGATTCTGGAGAGATGCAAGGAATCAGTGCCAAAAGTGGGTGGGAAGGTGATTATAATGGATATTATCATGGACTCCGATGACGACGACGATGATCTTGTCCGAAGTAAGATTTGCTTGGACATTGACATGCTGTTAACTTCTGGTGGAAAGGAGAGGACAGCAGAAGAATGGGAAATGCTAATCAAGAAAGCTGGATTCAGTAGCCTTCAGATTTTTCCTATTCAAGCTGTTCAATCAGTGATTGTGGCGTATCCATAATGTTTTTTTATCTCCATTACTCAACATGATTATTCCTTTTGTCAGATGCAAGGTTAAAAACACAAAAGCGCCGCTACGGCTGTGCCGTCGTGGTCACACCCGCTGGCCATTTTTGATGGCGCTCGTTCGAGTCCCGCTGTATGCGTGTTATTGTTAATTCTCTTCAAAGTTTGTGAGAGTTTTATATAATTCTCTCCTGCGTGAGAGTTATAAAAAAAATTTCTCCATGTCGTGAGGATTGTGAGAGTTTTATATAATTATCTCCTGCATGAGAGTTATAGAAAAATTTTCTTCATGTTATGGGGATTATGAATATACTTTATAAAAAAAATTTCTTCATATTATGGGATTATAAATATACTTGATTGTAATATCAAATGTCATGTTATATACAAATTTCAATAATAAAAGGCACCAAAGGATTGTGAGAGTTTTATATAATTCTCTCTTGCGTGAGAGTTATAGAAAAAAAATTTCCATGTTATGAGGATTATGAATATACTTGATTGTAATATCAAATGTCATGTTATATACAAATTTCAATAATAAAAAGCACAAAAGCAATAAAAGCATGAAATGGGCATAGGCCCGAGTCATGTGAAATGCAGTGATTGAGTGAGGCCGCTTCTTTTCTCTCTGTGTTATTTTTTTAATTCTTGTATTATTTATATTTGTTTTAGCTTAAAGGTCCAGTATCATTGAAGATTAAGGCATGCATGTCAAATTATAGTAGCGCAACATATTTTTTTGTTTTATTCAATCATATTCCATTGAATTTTTTTTATTACAAAACTACATTTGTGGACCCCAAAATCCCAGCTGAATACAGGGCAAAAAAAAAAAAAACCATAATATGCTAACATAGTGTATACTAATTTTAACCCATAGTGTATACTGATCATTAGGACCAAGAGCTCTCATCAGTTCAGAATAATATGCTTATGCTGCAATTTAATTGCGGGCATTTGGAGTCCACATTGGTAATGGCCTTTTGACGCAGCCATGAAAGCACGAAAACAAGGCAATCACAGATTACACCTTAAGATTGATAACAAGTTTCAACACCAAGGCTCAAAGACAAGTATATGGAAAAGTCTTAGGAATATTATTCAAGATATTTGTCCTCCTTAACGAAAATAGCTACTGATTTATAGAGAAAACGAAACAAAACTCTATGCTAGCAATCCATACATAGGTAAGACACCAGCTGTCCTAGATGTCTACTTCAGTAAGACATTCTAGAGAGAGTGAGGCGCGAGCACTCCTTCCCGGAGGATCCATTTGATTCAAAGGGAAAAAATATCTTTTTCTTATATATCATTTCATAAGGGAAGGGCTCGGAGAATGCGTTCTGGCTGGGAGAAAGAGGCAGAAAAGAGCAGGATTAAATGGAAAAGTACATGAAATCAATTCGATCACATACACGAGAGAAAAGGGATTTTTGCATTTTGGTCCCTCCAACTATGCATATTTTCTTTCTAGCCCGTGAGTTTCATTTATTTACTTTTTATACCTTGTAAATTTACCCTATTTGCATTTTACTCACTGCCGTTAATGACGTGCTCTTAACCGCATATACGAGTCAACTTATGCTAAGTTCGACTCGTATAGGCAGTTAACGACAATATTATGAGTCGACTCATATATATAGTTAATGACACGTCATTAACAGTAGAGAATAAAATGCAAATAGGACGAACCTACAAGGTCTAAAAAGAAAAAATATGAAACTCGTGGGCTAGAAAGCAAATACATATGATTAGAGGGACCAAAATGCAAAAAATCGCAAAGGAGAGAGAGAGACACACACACTAGTTGAGAGTTGAGACAGGAGATATGGGGAGCTGTCTGCAAAATTTTCCAATTCATTAACTATGGTGTCAGTTCCTGGTTTCAAATTTCCATCTAATGGCTATGGAAAATCTCACAGGATCCGACGACCCTGAGATGCGGTCCAAAATGCTGGCGTCCATAACAAGGTGTAAAACATCATGTCACTTTCAAAGTAATATGAATATGACGAAATACTTTCTACGCCTTGACTTCCTTTAGCCCTATGATATGGTCAGGGATGGGTGGCATGGGTTGCATCGGTGGGTGCTTCATGCATGTGGCTATGTAGGTGACCTAGGGCCGGCATTATAAATATTTCTTAATGAGACTTTTAATCGAAGTATATATTATTTATTTTGTATTTTGTAAATATTCAAAAACAGTAAAACTTAGTTTATAAATAATATATATCTAGATTAATAATTTTTCAAAAAATAAAAAATAAGTATTATAACTGGTCGTAGATGGCAGCCATATATACAGGTCATAAACGGTTATTTGGAAACATAAAAGACCAACTATTTATATGCTTCATTTGGATTTCATGCGATCAAGCAAAGGTAAATATCGAAAAGTTGGGAAAAGTGAGGTTGTAGTCTTTGGTTATGTTATTATCATTTTTGAAAGGTGTAGCCCACGCAGGATTCAATTGAAATCATTTTCTGGCATCTTAGTTAAATAATTGGTATTCGAGATGCTCATATGGATTGGATTTTGTAAAATCATCAAGATTAGACCCACACATGATAAATGTACCCATTCATTCTAATATACCATACCATGCACTAACTAAATGATTTTTTTTTAAGTAAGAATATCCAACACCATTAAAATTATAAGAATCATTTTCAATTGTTAAGTATGTCTTATTTTCTGCTGGGATTAAGATTATGTATCCCGCATATTATAGTTGTGCGCAACTAAGATTGCGTAAGTTTTATATAAGAGCCTAGAAGAGTTTTATATATAAATATATCGGTTGGAAATTCAATAGAACCTTGAAAGGTGTCTTTTTAGGGTATGGGAGAAGGGGTTACAGTATTCTTTACTTAAGGTGTATGTGAGATATCCAAAGAATATGCGTGAGGTATTTTTATACATATAATTATAACCCATTTATTATAGTGAATTATTATCTCTCTCCCGTGGATTTTTGTTTTTGATTTGAAAAGTTTTCCACGTAAATTTTAGTGTTTTTTGTATTTGACCTTGCTGCCATTTATTTAATCCTACTTTATTGTGTGTACTTCTGCTGTGATCCGGATCAACCTGAATCATGTTTCCTAACATCAATTAAATTTTTTTTTTCTTATTTCAAAAAAAAAAAAAAAAAAAACTAAACGCTTCTTATAATTTCAGTGGTGTTGAATATTCTTAAATGTTCTCTCTCTCCAACGTTTGGTGCCGGCAGTGGTGCGGTGCCACCCACGCGAGCGGCCTGTCACGTCCCACGCGAACCCGGTCTCGATCCTACTTTTCTAATGAGAAATTATTCATCATCAGCCAATTGGGAAGAAGCGTGCGGCCTATAACTTCTTCCTCATACCACCCATTCACAACATATCAGAATTCAGAAGACAGTAGCAGCCAGAGAGAGAAGCTGAAGAATGGAATTAGGAACGAGCAGCAGCTTATGCAGCAGCCGCAAAGAAGTAGAAACAGAAGGAGAGGTGAAACAGCAGGCCCAAGTGTTCAGCCACATATTCGGCTTCGTCAATTCCCTGGTTCTCAAGAGCGCCATCGAGCTCGGCATCTTCGATTCCATCCATGCCACAGGCAAGCCCAAGATCACTCCAAACAAAATTTTAGTTTTTTTTGCATCCAATAAAATTTGTGACTAAAGAATATTTTAGTTGCTAATTAGCGACATATTTTGGGTTTGTTTGGTAATGAATAAAACTTTTGATGAAAAGTTTTGGAGAGTAAAAGTTGTCAGATGATGTGATATGATAGGAATAATGATGAGCAGTAAAGATGATAAAGTTAAAATAGATAGGTTAGTTATGTAGATAGTTGTATAGAAAAATGATTAAAAAGTATGGTAGTTGTATAGGAAAGTTTAAAAAAATAATTAAAAAATATGATAACAGTAGAGAGTTAAAAGTATTAGATTGAAAAGTTATTAATTGCCAAACACACTCTTTATATAGTTTTATACATAAGCATCAAAATTTGGTTGCAGTTATAAAAGCACTATCATAAGCAAATAGTTTTCTGATTGCTTATAAAAATATTATCATGAGCAAAGAGTGCATTTTATTTGCTATAATAAAGGGTTGCCAGAGACCAACTTTTCAATACTGTTTTCTGCTCTTTCCGACGTGGTCGCTGACAGGCAAACCCAAGATCACCCTTTCAACCGTCGCAGCCATTCTCCCACTCCCACCTTCTATCAATCTCCACAGCTTGCGGCGTCTGTTGAGATACCTGGTGCACATGGGTCTGCTCCGAAATGAAGAAAATGAAGGAGAAGAAGAATATTCCCCAACCGAATTAGCTGCGTTTCTGCTCAGACAGGGGAGAAGAGCCTGGGCACATGGGCATTAGCCGTCACACACGAGGTCGACATGGACTGCTGGTACGATCTCAGCAAGTGCTGTTACACCCCCAGCTCGGGGCCTACGATCTTCGAATCCAAGCATGGGATGAAGGTGTGGGAGTTCACGGAGATGCACGAGGAGGTAAACGGGCTAATCAACGAGGCCATGGCCAACGACACGAAGGCATCCGTGCCGGCCTTCATACGTTGCTGCGGGGAGGAGGTGTTTAAGGGCGTTGGATCTGTAGTCGATGTTGGTGGAGGCACAGGCATGGCTATGAGGATGGTGGCCGAGGCCTTCCCTCTTCTCAGCTGAACTGCCTTCGATCTGCCTCATGTCGTAGCCACTGCGCCTTCCTATCCCAATGTGGTCTTCGTCGGAGGAGACATGTTTGAGTCGGTGCCAAATGCCGACGCAGTTCTGCTCAAGGTACAGAGTACATTCTAATCAATCAATGCATTCTTATTAACTGTTGGGAAATAAGATGGAATCGATATCATTCAACTACTGCATTTTTGCTGTCCCATTTTGGCCTATTTAGAAGATTACATTAAAATTCAATCCACTGATTCTGTTTGGAATCAGTTATTTCAACGTAGTACAAAAAATCACTTCCATTGCAAAAAAAATTTATTGATATGTAGGCTGAGTAAGATCTTTTCAATGTCCAAAAATTTTTACGCTCTTTTAATTTTATTTAATTTTTTATTTTAAAAATAAAAAAATAAACATTTTTCTTTTGTTGACATATAAAAGATTCTAATTAGTGGTACAAATAATTATCGTTGGATGCTAACATAATGTTTTTTACAGGAGTAACATAATTAGTGGCACATACTGCATAAGCATCCCATCTCCTCTCCTCTGTCTTCTCTCCTCTCTTCTCCCTTCTTCCAGTAATCCGGCCTCTAGCGACAACCTGCATCTATGCATCTCCGGCTGCTCCTCACTCTCCAGTACCCCCGACTCTGCTCCCCGACAACCCACACAAGGGTTGGAAATTGCTGGGGAGCATAGACGACCTCATCATCTCCTGATCAAATGCCGATTTCTGGCGGCTTATCACAAACCTCGATCCCACCTTCTTCCCCACTGCTCTCTGCCAGAGATACAGCGTCTGTCTCCGCAATGGATACTATCTCCACCTTTGCAGGCCTCCCAAACCCAAAATCAGTTTCATAGACCCGAACGGCTGGCAAAGGTGACATGTATTAAAATTCTTTTAGAGTGGCCAATGATATTATAGGTCACCCGTATTGCAGGTGTTTCTACGTAAAAGTTATTTTTTTTTCTATTTTTTATAAATATACAAACCCCACTTAGATCTTTTATTCCAATGAAATTTGAGAAATTTTAAATTTATTTGTTATTTTATTTTAATTTTGAAAAATTAATTAATATTCAAGGCATGGATACATGTGCCCCATAAAATGCTAAATAAAATTTTAAATTATTAAAGATAGAAAACTTAAGTAGGAGCGCATATTTATAAAAAAAAAAATTTAATAGTACAAAAAATTTTGCAGCTGTCCTAATTGTGCCCACAACAATTAAAAACTGTTGCTCATCACTGTTTTCAAGTATATTGAGATTTGTTGGGTTGTTGGGTTGTGTTGACAAAATATGTTCATTATGTAATATTATGCAAGTTGGTGTAATTATGTAAATTGTATAAACTCATTATATATATAGTGGATCATGGCAACCGAAGAAAATAAGATGAATGGAGGTTGCCGTCGTGGAGTAGGAATCCCGAACCACGTAAATCCTTGTGCATGTGTGAACAATAATTTCAACATGGTATCAAAGCAAGGTTACGTCTTCTCCATCTCCGGCAGCAAGCAATGACTGAGATCCGCCTTGAAGCCAACTAATTTCGTCGTCGTAGCCGTCCAGGTTCGCCGGGACAAACTGACGATCGTTCCGTGAGCGAATCTGGAGAAGAGGTCTTCTGACGGCGGTACGCGAGTCCACAGCAGATCGCGGTCCACTGCAGAGATCCGTTGTTTTTTTCGTCGTTTTACGTGACGATTGCCCGGCTGCCTCGTTGCCCAGCCCCGACACCATTGCAGTAGGTCGCCGTCTTCCGCATCTTCTCCGACAGTAGATGGGTCGTCTTCTCCGGCATCCGCCATTGTCAACCACCATCGTCCAGAGCGCCAGAGTCGCAGCTCTCGTTTCGGGCACCTGTAGTGCCATCGTCGTCTACGCCGGCAGCACTCGTCTAGCGCCGCCATCTGACATCTAGTGCGTCTTGCAGTCCGTCAGCACCGTCTTCTCCGTTTCCGACAGCATCCCCGCATGCCCGGCGACCAGATGTAAAATCGGAACTCGGTTTCTAGCGAAATCGGTTCAACGTCCTCATCGCAGCAGCCGGCACGCTCCGTTCATTTTTCGGCAACGACAGCTATTCCAAAAAAAAAAAAAAAAAAAAAAAAAAAGAGCCCGGCAGATCCGACCGGCCCGCTGTCGGCTCAGCACCCTTGCGAAGCGCCCGTCGATCAGCCATAAAATCCGATCGGACGGCTGACAGGTTCCACGTGGAGGGAGGAGCATTGAATTTCCACCTAATCCGCCTATGCATTAAATTTCCACCTTCCACCTAATCCGCCTACCATGCTCTGAATTTCCACCTTTCACCTAATCCGCCTATGCATTGAATTTCCACCTTCCACCTAATCCGCCTACCAGCTTGACTTTTCTGGAACTTTTGGAACGTGCTGCAGGCCATTTAATTTTCTACCGCTACTTTGCCTTCCGGGCCCTTGTATGTCCCGCGGACTACCTGCACCTCATCGTCTTTGCGGACGGGGACAGATCGGACCGTGTACTTGTTGCGGAGGTCGGAAGAGAGGGGTGCGCTCATCAGCACCCGGCGAACACTGGATGGGGCGGTGAAGTGCGCCTTCCTGCACTTCCGGCAGGAGCTGCTTATGTTGGAAACAATGTTCAAAATAAATCAAATTGGCCAAGGATTGAGTTTTGATGATTAACAAGAACTAGTTTGAGTATATATATATATGACTAATATGTTTGCCAAGTGTTTAAGGAAAGCAGAGAAGTCAAGTCGATCTTCGAGTCGACTTGAACTTAGACTTGGGAGTGAAGTCGATAGTGAAGTCGACTCCACTAACGACTTCAAACAAGCCAAAACTGGACAAAGTTGAAAATGGAATTCTGACGAGTGAAGTCGCAAGCCAAGTCGACTCCACATGCGACTTGGGTAGTCAAGTCGCATACGAAGTCGACTTCAGCATCGACTTCGAAGTACACAAAAATGTCCAGCGTCGAAATCTGGCTCCCGAAGATGCGAAGTCGCAGACGAAGTCGACTCCAAGTGCGACTTGGGCGAAGTCGCAAACCAGGTCGACTCCAACTTCGACTTGAGAAGTTTTGAAGTCCAAGATGAAGATTCAAGCATATCCAAGACATCCATTTGAAGTTTCTCACATACAAATGAGCTTTAAAGACTATTCTTAAAGTGACTTAAGATCAAAGCAAGAATCCAAGTTCAAGTTCAAATCAAGTCTATCAAGCTCAAAGCAAATCTTCAAGCTAGTTTCCAAATGGAGTAAAAACCAAGTCATGAAGACCAAGTGAGTCCAAAGCAAAGCAAGGAACATACATATATTGTGCAAAAACTCAAAGCTTTCAAATGGTTTGCAAGATTCAAGACATTTCAAGAAGATCAAGGCGTTTCTGCAATAGACCAAGCCAAGTCGCAACCCAAGTCGACTTCAGGATCGACTTGAGTTGAAGTCTGAAAGCCAAGTCGACCCAAGTCTCAGACTTGAGTTTCTGAAGAACCCAAGTCGCAGGCCAAGTCGACTCCATTTACGACTTGGAAGCCAAGTCGCAGGCCAAGTCGACTTCATCTTCGACTTGGAGTATAACGGTCAAATTTTTGACCGTTGGAGTTCATTTATTGCACGCCAACTACTTCTACAACGTTCATATTTTCCTCAATCTATAAAAGGACATTCAAATGAACGTGAGAAAAACAAGAGACACTACTAAAAAGATCAAAGAGAGAAAAGAAGTGCAAGAAAGACTTTCAAATACCTTTTCTCCATATTTGAGTGTTTCAAAGGAAGAAAGAGCTTCAAACTGCAAGTTGCTTCAACAATCATCATTCAAGCTACTTTTGATTTCTTCCTCGAGCTCAAAACTGCCTACACAAATCTGTAAAGTGTAGTTTTTATTCATTTCTTTATTTGGTTGTATAAATCTTGATTTAGCTTGGGTAGCTAAGATCAAGTGTATGCAAAGTAGGGTGTGATTGGAGTGAGACTCATCACCTACTTGTGCAAGTGATTGAATATGCCCCCTAGAGCTTTGAATCTAGAAGAGAGCAAGTGGCTCTAGTTGTATATGCCCCCTAGAGCTTTGAATCTAGAAGAGAGCAAGTGGCTCTAGTTGTGTATGCCCCCTAGAGCTTTGAATCTAGAAGAGAGCGGTGACTCTAAGTGTATTCGTGGAATACATAGTGGAACCCAAGTCACAACGGAGTGTGAGCTTGGAAGAGTGGAGTAGGGAAGGTTTGCCCGAACCACTATAAATCTTGTGTTCTACTGATTTATCTTATTTGCTCTCCATTTACTTAAAAAGGGGATTAACTTTTTCAAGGGGTTAAGATATTTGAAATTATCAAAGAAATTTTAAAGAACCCAATTCACCCCTCCCCTCTTGGGTTTAGCCATCAACTCGGGACCAACAAGTGGTATCAGAGCAGGTCTTTGAGTTTATCAAAGAGATCTTATTGAAATGGCATCCCAATCTACTTCCGTTCCCGCATTTGCTGAAGGCCAATCCTTTACAAGGCCACCGTTGTTTGATGGGAACAATTTTGGATATTGGAAGCTTCGTATGAAGCAACTCATCATGGCTACCGATATGGACTCTTGGATTGCTATCCAAGATGGAGTAATACTGCCTACCGATGAACGAGCTTCCAAATGGACCGATGAGGAAGTAAGAATAGTGAAGAGCAATGCCAAAGCTATGAACTCCTTATTTTGTGCTCTCACTGCTTCCGAGTATGATAGAGTATCCTCTTGCTTAACCGCCAAAGAGATATGGGATACACTAACCTCTATCTACGAAGGAACTTCTCAAGTCCAAGGGACGAGAAGGAATATTTTGATTGGAGAACTAGAGAACTTTAGAATGCTAGAAACAGAAAATATTTCTGAAATGTTTGCTAGATTCTCTAAGATTACTAATGCTTTAAAAGGTCTTGGAAAAGCAATATCTGAATCTGAGCAGGTCATGAAGATTTTAAGAGCTCTACCCGAATCATGGACTCCAAAGATCACTGCAATTGAAGAAGCCAAAGACCTCAACACGCTGAAGCTTGAAAACTTAATTAGCTCACTTATGTCACATGAGCTAATTAAGAAAAGGAATGAAGATCAACACAGGGGCAAAAGAGCAATTGCCTTAAAAGCCGCACAAGACACCGATGACACATCTTCTTCTCAAAATGACGACGAGATTGCTCTACTCACAAAACGATTCAGAAAATTTGTGAGGAAAGGCAAAAATTTCAGAAGCTTCAAAGAAAGAACTCCCCAAGAGAAGAAGAAAAAAGAATCAACCAAGTGCTACCGATGCGGCGGTTCGGGACATATGCAGGCTCAATGTCCAACTCCCGAAGAAAACAAGGCAAAAGAACAAAGAAAGGATCAAGGGAACAATAGAAGATTCCAGAAATACAA
This sequence comes from Annona cherimola, assembly GCA_030490835.1. NCBI lineage: Eukaryota > Viridiplantae > Streptophyta > Magnoliopsida > Magnoliales > Annonaceae > Annona > Annona cherimola. The sequence continues at coordinate 2,699,423 of CM059971.1, read as the reverse complement.
AGGAAGAGGCATGTACGTAAATGATGAAGAATCTACGACGAGTAGCTTCTCAACCGATGACATAGAGGCGGAAGAATGTGCAAGAATTTGCTGCATGGCACAAATCGAGCAAGGAGAACAAATTACCTCAACAAAAGACACAAGCAATGAAGAGGTAAGTTCCAAACTCTCCCTTTCTAATTCAAGTTATTCTTCCTCTCATGAATGCCTCAAATGTACTGAATTAGATGAACTACAAACTGCATATGATTCATTATATGAAGAAATGAAGAAATTAGGAAGCAAGTTTACAATTAAGAAGAGACAATGTGATGCAACAATAATTGTAAATGGTAAACTTGCAGAAAGATTAGTCAAATTGAAAGATGAAACTGAATTGCTGAAAATGGAGAACAAATCATTAAATGAATCATTAGCTAAGTTCTCTAATCCAGGAGAAAGTGTTAAAATGTTTCTGAATATGACCTCCCAAACACATAAAAGAGGTCTTGGGTATCATACATTTGAGCAAGGAGAAAGTAGCAAATCAAATGAACAAATACTTGAGAAAAATCAAACTAAAAATGCATCTATATACAAGCCACAAAAGAAAAATTTTAAATGGACTAGAAGACCAATGATTGAACCTTTGCATGCTTGGAGACCTACTCCAAGATTACCTTTGGCTTGTAATTTCTGCAATAAGATGGGTCATAAAACTTACAAATGTAATTTTAAGAAACTATATGACCATGGTGTTAAATTAGTTTGGGTTCCAAGAAACACAAGATTTGGGCTTTCAAAGTTAGATCAACTTAGATTAGATTCTATTACTAACCCAAATGGACCCATAAAATGGGTACCAAAAAGATAAGATTTATTTCCTTATTTTTCAGACATGTTTTAAGGCAAAGGCAAACAATGAATGGTTCATGGATAGCGGTTGTTCAAGGCATATGACCGGTGAAAGAAGTTTGTTTCATAAACTTAAGCCTTGCAACGATGGAATGGTTGCCTTTGGAAATAATGAAAAAGGTAAAATTAAAGGTAAAGGAAATATACTTAGTACCTCAAATGCATGCATGGAAGATGTTTTGTTTGTTGAAGGACTCAAACACAATTTAATGAGTATTAGCCAATTATGTGATAAAGGATATAAAGTTGTGTTTGAATCATCTATATGTAATGTATTTGATGGAGAACATATCATGTTTAGTGGTAAACGACATGGAAATGTTTATTTGGTTTCACTTGATGAATTGAATGGTCAATGTCTTATGGCCATTGATAATGATCCATGGGTTTGGCATAAAAGGCTTGGACATGTAAACATGGGAAATATAAAGACCCTTTGGAAAAAGAATTTGGTAGAAGGATTACCAAAGTTGAAATATGACAAAGACAAAATTTGCAAGGCATGTCAATTATCAAAACAACCCAAGATGCCTTTCTCTACCAAAAAGGAAATTTCCACCACAAAGCCACTTGAATTACTACATATGGATCTATACGGGCCATCCGACATTCTAACCATTGGTGGAAAGAAATATGTATTTGTCATAGTTGATGATTTTTCAAGATTCACTTGGATAATTCTCTTAGCTAGTAAAGATGAAGCCTTCTCTATGTTTGCAACTTTTGTGAATTTGGTGCAAAATGAAAAACAGAGTACTATTGTGACCATAAGAAGCGATCATGGTGGCGAATTTGAAAACAAACGATTCATGGAATTTTGTAATGAAAAAGGAATTCACCACACATTTTCTGCACCAAGAACTCCACAACAAAATGGAGTAGTTGAAAGGAAAAATAGAACTATACAAGAGATGGCTAGAACTATGCTAAATGAGAGCAATCTATCCAAGAAATTTTGGGGTGAAGCTGTGAGTACAGCTTGTCATGTTTTGAATCGTGTTACCATTCGAGCAATCTTGAAAAAGACTCCATATGAACTTTGGAAAGGAAGGAAACCAAATATATCTTATTTTCATGTTTTTGGATGTACATGTTATGTTTTAAACAATGGAAAAGTCAACTTGGGAAAATTAGATGCCAAAAGTGATGAGGCTATATTCCTTGGTTATTCATCAAATAGCAAAGCATATAGAGTATTCAATAAACGAAATCAAGTTGTAGAAGAATCCATACATGTTGTATTTGATGAATTTAACCAAACTCCGAGAAAGGAGGATGAACTAAGTGATGCAGATGAGACGAAAGGCAAAGAACAACCAAAGGAACTCGAGCTCAAGCCAGAAAATCCAGAGGAGGAAGAGGTAAGTGAAGGTAATGAATCTTACAAACCTCCAACTGATTTAAAGTTTAAAAATGCCCATCCAATTGAACAAGTTATTGGAAACATATATGAAGGAGTAAAAACTAGAAGATCAAAACAAAACGTTTATGGCCAATATGCGTTTGTATCGAAAATTGAACCAAATACCATTGAACAAGCTCTTAATGATGAAAATTGGGTTATTTCAATGCAAGAAGAGCTAAATCAATTCGAAAGAAACAATGTATGGCATTTAGTTCCTAGACCAAACAATCATACAGTCATTGGTACAAAATGGGTATTTAGGAACAAATTAGACGAAAGCGGTCTTGTAATTAGAAACAAGGCAAGATTAGTAGCCAAAGGGTATTCCCAAGAAGAAGGAATTGATTTTGAAGAATCATATGCACCCGTGGCTAGATTAGAAGCCATACGCATCCTACTAGCATTTGCTTCTCATATGAACTTCAAATTGTTTCAAATGGATGTAAAAAGCGCATTTTTGAATGGTTATTTGAATGAAGAAGTATATGTTGAACAACCCCCTGGTTTTGAAGAAAAGGATCAATCAAAGTATGTTTATAAATTAACCAAAGCGTTATATGGACTAAAACAAGCACCAAGAGCTTGGTATGAAAGGTTAAATAGATTCTTGATTGATCATGAGTTTCAAAGAGGGAAAGTAGACACTACTTTATTCATCAAGTACAAAAATAAAAATATTTTGATTGTACAGATTTATGTGGATGACATAATATTCGGTGCTACTGATGAAAATCTTTGTCAAGAATTTTCTAAGATAATGCAGAGTGAGTTCGAAATGAGCATGATGGGAGAATTAAATTTCTTCCTTGGACTACAAATCAAGCAACAAAGTGAAGGAATATTTCTGAACCAGTCCAAGTATGTCAAAGAGATGCTCAAGAAATTTGGAATGCAGAATAGCAAAGGGGCAAACACTCCAATGAGCTCAACAATCAAAATCGACACGGATGAAAACGGTAAAAGTATCGATCAAAAGCTTTATAGGAGCATGATAGGATCTTTGCTTTATCTAACTGCTTCTAGACCCGATATCTTATTTAGTGTTTGTATGTGTTCTAGATTTCAAGCATGTCCCAAAGAATCACATCTACTTGCTGTGAAAAGAATTTTTAAATATTTGATGAAAACCACAAACCTTGGACTATGGTATCCAAAGGGGTCAACCTTTGATCTAATCGGCTATTCGGATGCAGACTTTGCCGGATATAAAGTAGATAGAAAAAGTACCAGTGGAACTTGTCAATTTCTTGGACATATGCTAGTTTCATGGCATTCAAGAAAACAAACAAGTGTTGCACTATCTACTGCGGAAGCCGAATACATAGCCGCCGGTAGTTGTTGTGCACAATTACTTTGGATGAAACAGCAATTAAAGGATTATGGTATTGATTATGTTGATATTCCTATTAGATGTGATAATACAAGTGCAATTTGTTTGACTAAAAATCCTGTATTGCATTCTAGAACCAAACATATTGATGTGAGACATCATTTTATTCGTGAACATGTTGAAAATCATGATGTGTGCTTAGAATATGTGAAAACAGAAGACCAAATTGCTGATATCTTTACCAAACCTCTAGCCAAAGATTCATTTTATAAGATTAGGAATGATATGGGGATGATAGAGCTTAACTAAGAAAAATTCATAAGAAAATTAAATTGGAAAATGTCAAGTCGATGAGTCAAGTCGACTCCAGGGACGCCAGGTCGACTCCGCTTTAGAAGCGAAGTCGACTCCGCTAGGGTCGAAGTCGACTCCGCCTCCAGGCGAAGTCGACTCCAGAAGGACCGAAGTCGACTTCGCCTAGGGCAAGTCGACTCCGCGCGCGACGTTTCGCATTCGGCCGACTTCTCTTCTTATTTCTTCTTTCCTCTCTTCTTTCTTCCTCATTTTTCCGGCCTCCCTGTTTTCTTTTTCTCCTCCGGCGACTGCAACTCTTGTTCTTCCGTCTTTCCTCTCCAATCTTCCGGCATTTTTCCTCCTCCTTCATCTCCGGCAAATCCCTTTCTCTCTCAAGTTTTCTTCTCCATTTTCTCTACTCCTCTCCATTTTCCTCTCTCACAGATTCCAAACTCCAAAACTCCCATCTCAATGGCCCCGAGGAAAGCCGTCTCCAAACCGTCAAAAAGGCCTGTGCCTAGACCTCCCACATCTCACACTGAGGAAGAAATCCCTAGGAGAGCTAGGACACCTGCAAAACGGGTTCGAGAAGAACCCTCAACTTCTACGGGTAGAAGGGTTCGGTTCCAAACTTCTACTCACACATCGGAACAAGCTACAAGGTCGGAAAGCCAACCGCATGCCCAAGCTTCACAGAGCACACACTCCGGAGCAAGCAGAAGGGGTACTGCGGCAACGGGCAAAACTCAAGTTTTGAAGATGCCCACTACATACTTCAGAACCCAAATCAATCACGGCCGGTTCTACAAGAACTTCTATGAACGAAAGGTATTCATACCAAAAATCATAGATTTCAAATTTTTGAAAGATTATGGGTCCGACATAGAAGACCTATTGGATTTTCAAGGATGGACCAAATTACTCAAAGAGGATGACAAGGTCTATCCAGATCTTACCAGAATATTTTACTATGAATGGGATGAAGAAAATTTTGGCACACATGTCAAAGAAGTAGATATAGATTTTGGAATCGGGTTAAGTCCAAGCCAAACCAGAGCAATGAGTCATTTAGGACAGATACTTGGAGTCCCTTTCATCGAAGAGCCTTTTCCGGAAGATCTTACCATGGATCAGATATATAATCAGCTCACCCGGAGTAACAAGTATCACCCGGGGATCAAGTTTCTTCGATACATGGATTTGTCACCCAGACTTCGGGTATTAAGGCTTCTCATTGCTCATTGCATCTACCCCAAAGGTGGTGGTAGAAATCAGTTAAACCCACAAGAAGCTGGAATCTTATGGAAGATAGCAAACAAAGTCAAAGTGAGTCTACCTAAATTATTTCTAGAAGCCTTGGCAAGTCGAAAGGATAATCCAAGGGGCGTCCTTCCTTACGGCACTTGGATCACAAAGATCCTTGAACATTTTGAAGTGGACATTGAAGGCGAGCCATTCGAAGTGCTCAAGTCCACAAATGCAATCAACAAGGCACTAATTCAGAGGATGAAAATCAATGTACTTGAACTCCGACCCGATGCTCCAGAAGAAGAGCATCAAGAGGACCAAGCACAAGCTCAGGGGGAGCAACCTCCCGAAGCACCGGCTGCTCCAGAAGAGCCACCATCACCTCAATCCCACGGCTCCTACTCCCCACAAGGATCCGTTGCACGAGAACGGGTACCTCCAACCGCTTCTGAGGAGGTCACCCTAAGGGATCTCAAAGATGAAATCATTGCCATGAAGGCAGAAATGGGCTATCAAGAAAACCGGATGACAAGTCTTGTCACCGGTGTCCTTAATGCAATTGAAGATATGCATTCCCGACAAGATAGAATCGAGCGGGAAATGCGTAAAATCCGATATCATCTTGCATCAGGCCATCATAAGAAGAGACCCATGCCTGAACTCGATCCCTACGAGTCGGGTTCAGTTCATCGAGAGGCAACTCCCGATCACGCTTCTCTTGTTTACTCCTCGGCCCATCATTGTCCCATCAAACCTATTCCATATCCGATCTCTCAATTTCAATTCATCAAATCGTTATTTTTGCTTGATTGACAAAAAGGGGGAGATAGAATAGGAAGTGAGTTGAAAGTTTTTTAAGTTTTGGGTTGGGTACATTGTATTTAAGGTTTCATTTATGCTTTAATTTTTGTTCTATGTAATGAAACTTCATATATACATATATGAAAAGATGTTTTATTGGTTTATGATTGAAATATTTGATAAGTGATTGCAATTTTTATAAATACAAAGTATTCTTAATGATTAATACTCAATATATGGCTTGAAAGGTATTCAAGCATATTCTATGCCAAAATGACTAATGTTCTGAAAAAGTTCTCAACTCTAAATTATATGTTCAAGAAATATACTCTGTTTTCTCAAATGAACATGTTTGAATTTTTGAAAGGTATCAACTCAAAATGAAGTTTTGTCAATCATCAAAAAGGGGGAGATTGTTGGAAACAATGTTCAAAATAAATCAAATTGGCCAAGGATTGAGTTTTGATGATTAACAAGAACTAGTTTGAGTATATATATATATAACTAATATGTTTGCCAAGTGTTTAAGGAAAGCAGAGAAGTCAAGTCGATCTTCGAGTCGACTTGAACTTAGACTTGGGAGTGAAGTCGATAGTGAAGTCGACTCCACTAACGACTTCAAACAAGCCAAAACTGGACAAAGTTGAAAATGGAATTCTGACGAGTGAAGTCGCAAGCCAAGTCGACTCCACATGCGACTTGGGTAGTCAAGTCGCATACGAAGTCGACTTCAGCATCGACTTCGAAGTACACAAAAATGTCCAGCGTCGAAATCTGGCTCCCGAAGATGCGAAGTCGCAGACGAAGTCGACTCCAAGTGCGACTTGGGCGAAGTCGCAAACCAGGTCGACTCCAACTTCGACTTGAGAAGTTTTGAAGTCCAAGATGAAGATTCAAGCATATCCAAGACATCCATTTGAAGTTTCTCACATACAAATGAGCTTTAAAGACTATTCTTAAAGTGACTTAAGATCAAAGCAAGAATCCAAGTTCAAGTTCAAATCAAGTCTATCAAGCTCAAAGCAAATCTTCAAGCTAGTTTCCAAATGGAGTAAAAACCAAGTCATGAAGACCAAGTGAGTCCAAAGCAAAGCAAGGAACATACATATATTGTGCAAAAACTCAAAGCTTTCAAATGGTTTGCAAGATTCAAGACATTTCAAGAAGATCAAGGCGTTTCTGCAATAGACCAAGCCAAGTCGCAACCCAAGTCGACTTCAGGATCGACTTGAGTTGAAGTCTGAAAGCCAAGTCGACCCAAGTCTCAGACTTGAGTTTCTGAAGAACCCAAGTCGCAGGCCAAGTCGACTCCATTTACGACTTGGAAGCCAAGTCGCAGGCCAAGTCGACTTCATCTTCGACTTGGAGTATAACGGTCAAATTTTTGACCGTTGGAGTTCATTTATTGCACGCCAACTACTTCTACAACGTTCATATTTTCCTCAATCTATAAAAGGACATTCAAATGAACGTGAGAAAAACAAGAGACACTACTAAAAAGATCAAAGAGAGAAAAGAAGTGCAAGAAAGACTTTCAAATACCTTTTCTCCATATTTGAGTGTTTCAAAGGAAGAAAGAGCTTCAAACTGCAAGTTGCTTCAACAATCATCATTCAAGCTACTTTTGATTTCTTCCTCGAGCTCAAAACTGCCTACACAAATCTGTAAAGTGTAGTTTTTATTCATTTCTTTATTTGGTTGTATAAATCTTGATTTAGCTTGGGTAGCTAAGATCAAGTGTATGCAAAGTAGGGTGTGATTGGAGTGAGACTCATCACCTACTTGTGCAAGTGATTGAATATGCCCCCTAGAGCTTTGAATCTAGAAGAGAGCAAGTGGCTCTAGTTGTATATGCCCCCTAGAGCTTTGAATCTAGAAGAGAGCAAGTGGCTCTAGTTGTGTATGCCCCCTAGAGCTTTGAATCTAGAAGAGAGCGGTGACTCTAAGTGTATTCGTGGAATACATAGTGGAACCCAAGTCACAACGGAGTGTGAGCTTGGAAGAGTGGAGTAGGGAAGGTTTGCCCGAACCACTATAAATCTTGTGTTCTACTGATTTATCTTATTTGCTCTCCATTTACTTAAAAAGGGGATTAACTTTTTCAAGGGGTTAAGATATTTGAAATTATCAAAGAAATTTTAAAGAACCCAATTCACCCCTCCCCTCTTGGGTTTAGCCATCAACTCGGGACCAACAGCTTACCCTTGGATTATACTTCATTTTTGTCGCCGGCCGCTCTCTTCCCTCACTCTGCACTCTCTCGGCGCCATTCTCGGTGCCAAATTTGAAATCGGAGAGTTCCCGCAGCCTTTTAGCCGCCGGATTGACTTCTGGAACGTGCTTTCTGGGGAGTTTTTTTTTTTTTTTGGTTTTCTTCGTTTCATGAAAGAGGATCGGACGGCAGAGACGGCAAATCTTGAGCAGAGCAGAAGAAGAACAGATCTGATTTGTTGAGATCTCAGTTCCTTGGCGCACAAACTTTCCTCAGCCAACAACTTCGCCAGGTATTTCTGGTCATCATGGCTTCTTCTTTGGGCAATAATGATACCAACATAAAGTTAACCACCAATTTGCTAAATGGAAAAAATTATCTGTCATGGGCAAGAGCAGTTACTGTGGCTCTGAGTGGAAAATCCAAACTCGGATATATTAATGGTAAAATTTCTACTCCAAAGCCCGAAGACTCCAATTTTGAAGAATGGTTAGCTATGGATAACTTAGTCATGACATGGCTATTTAATTCAATGGAACCACAAATATATGAGATTTTTGCTTATTCAGAAAATGCAAAAAATCTGTGGGATTCTCTTAAAGAAGTATATGGTCAAGAGAACAATGCTTCCAGGATTTTTGAATTGCAACAAGAAATTGCTCGTGCAGAACAAAATTCAGATCAATCGTTTGTTGACTACTTAGGCTTTTTGAAAAAGCGTTGGGATGAACTAAGACAATATCGTCCTCCAGTTGACACCATAGAAAAAATTTTAAACAGAGAAGAGCAAGACCGAACCTTCCAGTTACTGGCTGGCCTAAAACCAGATTATGAAGATCTTAAGAGACAGATATTAATGAGTCCTTCACTCCCTTCATTCTCCAATGTTTGTGCCATTATCCAACAAGAAGAAACAAGAAGACGGGCAATGAAATCAGATAATAAAATAGGAACTGAAAGTCATGCTCTCGCTATTAAATCCAACCTGAAAGGAACAACCTCATTTCGAGGCAGAGGACGAGGCAGAGGAAATCGCCCATATTGTGATCACTGTAACAAAGCTGGACATAGTAAAGATCGTTGCTGGGTCTTATATCCCTATTTAAGAACCTCTAAAGGAAAGGAGTCCGATAACCAAATAGCAGCCCAAGTCAGTGCAAGTGTTCCTTCTTCTCAATCTGCAATAGAAAGTCTAGCAAAGCAACTTCAACTTCTTATTCAGCAAAACACTTCCCAAGGCTCTTCCACATCATTTGCTCAGCCTTCTGGTATGGCTTTATTCTCTTCTCCTCATAAAACTGGTTGGGTAATAGATTCTGGTGCAACTGATCATATGAGTGGCAATGTCCATTGTCTATCTAAACTTCACTCTAAAGTAGCAATGCCTTCAGTCACAGTTGCCAATGGACAAATAGTTCCAATTCAAGGAGTTGGACAAACTCAATTGCTCTCCAGCACCTCTGAAGTTTTATATGTTCCATCGTTAACCACTAATTTATTGTCTGTCAGCAAGATTACTAATGATTTGAATTGCAATGTCGTTTTTTCTCCAAACTCGGTGATTTTTCAGGACAGGGCCACGGGGATGAAGATTGGTGAAGGAAAAATCAATCAGGGTCTCTATGTCTTAGAGACGTCACAAAAGGCTTTTATTGGGAAGAAAGACACAGCTTCTTCTTTACTATGGCATCAAAGATTAGGACATCCTTCTAATCCAATACTGTACTTTTTTAATTCTTCCATGTCAGTTGCTGAATGTGAAGCTTGTCATTTTTCTAAATAGCATAGACTGCCATTTCCAAGACATTCTAGTTTCTCACATAAACCTTTTGATTTAGTTCATTCCGATGTTTGGGGACCTGCTCCCATAGACTCTCGTGAGGGTTACAAATATTTTGTTACATTCATTGATGACATGTCTCGTTCCACTTGGATCTACTTGCTAAAAGCCAAAACTGATGTCGTGCAAGTTTTTCAGAACTTCCATAATATGATTATCACCCAATTTGGTGCTGCATTAAAAATACTGAGAACTGACAACGGCACTGAATATGTCAATCATTCTTTTTCGTCTTACCTCACATCTCATGGCATTATTCATCAAACTTCCTGTGTAGGAACTCCTCAACAGAATGGGATTGCTGAACGGAAAAATAGACACATTCTAGAAACAACTAGAGCCTTGCTACTTCAAATGCATGTTCCAAAACAATACTGGTCTGATGCTGTTCTTACCAGTTGTTATCTTATCAATCGTCTACCAAGTCGTTTGTTGAAATTCCAAACTCCTCTAGAAATTTTACGAGGAAGGAAACCTGATATTAGTCATCTCCGTGTCTTTGGTTGTCTCTGTTATGTGCATGTTCAAAATCATAGTAAATTTGCTTCCCGTGCTCATCGATGTGTCTTTCTTGGTTATTCCTCTACTCAAAAAGGATACAAATGTTATGCTCCTGATCTACACAGGCTGTTTATTTCCCGAGATGTTTCCTTTGTTGAGAATCAACCTTTCTTTTCAACTCAGGTTCAAAGTCAGGGGGAGTATATTCACAATGACTTTGCACCTAGGCCATTACCATTATCCTCAACTATTAATGAAGAGCCAGCTATGAGAGAAGATGAAATTTCTATTTCTCCTCCTCCTGAAGACCCCGTGGCCCTTCATGAAGACCTTGTGGCTCCTTCTCGTAGATCTTCACGAGTTCCAAGACCTCCTTCTAGACTACAAGATTTCTACACTTATCATGCAGCAGTTTTTCCTATTCAGGATTATATAGGCTATGATAAAATTTCCACGAAGCATTCTGTTTTTTTAACCAGTATCGATTCTCATAATGAGCCTACAAGTTTTCATGAAGCTATTAGCCTGCCACGGTGGAAAATTGCTATGGAAGACGAACTCAAAGCTCTTAATAAAAATCAAACATGGGATATTGTCCAACTACCAAAAGGAAAAAGACCAGTAGGGTGTAAATGGGTATATAGAATCAAATACAAAGAAGATGGATCTATAGAAAGATATAAGGCCAGGCTCGTTGCTAAAGGATTTACTCAAACATATGGTATTGACTATAAAGAAACATTTGCACCTGTTATTAAGATGAACACAGTCAGAATTTTAATGTCTGTAGCTGTAAATTTTGGATGGTCATTGTTTCAGATGGATGTCAAAAATGCCTTTTTGCAGGGGGATCTAGAAGAAGAAGTATATATGAGACTTCCACCTGGACACATGTTAGAAGGACAAAAGCATTTGGTATGTAAACTGAATAAAGCGATCTATGGCTTGAAACAGTCTCCCAGAGCATGGTATAGTAAACTCAGTACTGCACTTATTAGGTTTGGCTTTGTCAAATGTACCTCAGATTCCTCAATGTTTGTCAAAAGGAATAATCTCAAAATGGTGGTTGTCTTGATTTATGTTGATGATATAATCATCACTGGAAATGACAACGTTGGAATTTCAGATCTCAAAAAGTACTTCAGCAAAACATTTGACATGAAGGATCTAGGTAAGTTGAAATATTTTCTAGGAATGGAAATTGCTTACTCTAAGAAGGGATTATTCTTGTGTCAAAGAAAATACACTCTAGATCTGTTAAAGGAAACTGGAAAACTGGGAGCAAAACCAGTTGATACTCCAATGGATTATACAGCCAAATTTATTAAAACAAGTGAGCCACTAGAGAATCCTGGAAGGTTTCAGAGGCTTGTGGGAAAATTAATATATCTTACTATCACAAGGCCCGATATTTCTTATGCTGTGAGCTTTATTAGTCAGTTTATGCATTCCCCTACTATTGAGCATATGAAAATGGCAGATCACATTCTCAGATATTTGAAATCTTGTCCGGGTAAAGAAATATGGATGAAATCTCATGGCCATATTAGTGCTTCTCTTCATATGGAAATTCTTGGATATACAGATGCAGATTGGGCAGGAAATCCAGAAGATAGAAAATCAACAACTGGATATTGTACTTTTATTGGTGGAAATCTTGTAACATGGAAAAGTAAAAAACAAAATGTTGTGGCAAGATCAAGTGCTGAAGCAGAATATAGGGCTATGGCTTCTACTGCAAGTGAACTGATTTGGTTGAAATCTGTTTTACAGGAACTAGGCTTTCACATTCAAAAGCCAATGAAATTGTTTTGTGATAATCAAGCAGCTATTCACATAGCGTCAAATCCAGTTTTTCATGAAAGAACTAAGCATATTGAAGTCGATTGTCATTATGTTCGAGACAAAGTACAAGCGAAGATTGTTGAAACTCCATATATTAGAAGCAATGATCAACTTGCAGACATATTCACAAAAGCATTGCCAAGAAGACATTTCGAGGAAATACTGGAAAAAATGAATTTCACAAATATTTATTCACCAACTTGAGGGGGAGTGTTGACAAAATATGTTCATTATGTAATATTATGCAAGTTGGTGTAATTATGTAAATTGTATAAACTCATTATATATATAGTGGATCATGGCAACCGAAGAAAATAAGATGAATGGAGGTTGCCGTCGTGGAGTAGGAATCCCGAACCACGTAAATCCTTGTGCATGTGTGAACAATAATTTCAACAGTTTCGCTTTGCAGTCAATACTACATAACTGGAGAGACGATGAGTGCATCAGGATTCTTTAAAGATGCAAGGAAGCAGTGCCAAGAGATGGTGGGAAGGTGATTATAATTGATATTATCATGGACTCAGATGACAACGATGATGATGATGATCTTGTCAGAAGTAAGATTTGCTTGGACATTGACATGCTGGTAACTGCTGGTGGCAAGGAGAGGACAGCAAATGAATGGGAAATGCTAATCAAGAAAGCTGAATTCAGTAGCGTGGAGATTTTTCCTATTCAAGCTGTTCAATCAGTGATTGTGGCATATCCTTAGCAGTATTATCTCCATTTCTCAACATGATTATTCCTTTTGTCAGATGCAAGGTAAAGAAATGTGAAGCAAATTATAATGATGTCTATGGATCGAGTTTTCATAAAATAAATAGAATTTTTAAAGTATTTGATATTAGTACTTAGTGATATATAAGTATGGGATCGTTAAGAACAGATAAGGATAAATATGTCATCACAGCATTTCATTATGTTAGTTTTACAATACTCTTGCAATTGAAAAAACACAAATGCAATGAAAGCATGAAATTGGCTTAGGCCCAGGTTATGTGAAATTCAATGATTGTGTTAAGCTATGCTCTATCTCTTATTTTATTTTTGGAAGATGATTTAGTTAAGCCGGCCTAAATTTTTTTTTTTATTTTTGTCAATTTTTTGATGAACATATAAGTTAGGTGTATTTAATCTACGGTCCCGATTCTATGTAACCGGGTTACATAGAAAGGGACCCATATAATCCCTTTAAAATCTAAGATTTTGATCTTTAATAGAAAATTCAATCCATTCATTAGATTTAATATTATTTTTTATCTAAGATACCAAGTTTCATCCCATTCAAGTATATTTATAGGCTACATTTGTTCAAAAATATATATATTCATGCGTAAATTATGAAAAGCGCTTAGATCCATTTACACATGTATTAGAATGTAATAATACTTTATGGAATCATTTATTCATGTAGAATGATATTCTTATATTTTTCATAATTTACACATGAATCCCATAAACATACTTGATTGAGATAAAATTTAATCTCTTAGATAAACAAATAATGTTAAATATAATGAATGGATTAGATTTTCCATCAAAGATGAAAATCTTAGATTTTGAAAAAGTTACATGGATCTACTTCTATGTAACTGGACTATATAAAAGCCGGCTACATAGAAGCGAAGCCCTTTAATCTATAAATCAAGATTTACCATTTGTGGATGTTTTTAAGTATTTTTTGGATTTTTAAACACATTAACATTTTCGTAATTTTTTGCCTCAGAAAATTAAGAAAATGTCACTATGTTTAAAAATCCAAAAAATACTTAAAAACATTAAAAATGGTAAAACTTGGTTTATAAATTAAATACACCTAACTTTATATGTTCAAAAAAAAATTTTAAAAATATGTTATGGTTCTATCATAAATGTTAGCTTTATTATTCTTCTATAAAAAAAATTTTCAGTATTATTCTCATATTAAGTGTGGCACACCAACATTTTTTGTACATGTTTTCTTTCAAATGCATAAATTTTAGATTTGTATTTCCCCTGGTTATGAATTTAAACCCTCGATCACGTTAAGGAATATGGATTTTACGATGGTTAAAGGTTCGCAATGGGTTAAAATCTTTAGCCTGTTTGATGTCCAGCACCTTCTACAGTCACTCGATTTTAAGTGCAAGACATCCCATCCTTTATGTGCACATTTTAAAGTGGAGGAGTGATTATATTAGCCCGGGCTAAGTAAATGGCCCACTTAGCCTACCTCAAAAAACCTATTTACAATAATTTTTTTTTTACTTTTTTTTTCATGTACTTGTTTATCTAAGTGTATTTAACATATAGACCAAGTTTTACCATTTTTGAATATGTTTATCTATTTTTTTGAAATTTTCAAACATCTATGTGTATATATGCATTTAAAATACCCTTATTTTCAAAAATCTAAAAAAAATATATGCACATTTCCAAAAATGGTAAAACTTGGTCTATATGTTAAATACACTTAGATAAACAAGTGTATGAAGGAAAAAACAAAAAAAAATTGTTTTAAATAGGTTTTTTGAGGTGGGCTAAGTGGGCCATTTACTTAGCCCGGGCTAATAGAATCACTCCTCTTTAAAGTGAGTTGTGTCTTTTGTTTAAGAAGTTGTGATCTTCTCTTTAATGACATAAGTCGGTTATAAAAGATTTTTGAGGATTCCTATGCTTAGTTTGTAATGTGAGATGGGGAAAATATAACATTATTTGTAAGATTCCATACGAAACAATTAAAAAATAATGAGTCTAGCAAATTTCTAACATGCCATAGAAAAATAAAACTTTTTTAAGATTAGGCATGTATAACGTTAAGACTTTTTTTTTTGATAAAAAAAATTTAAGACTGAATTTGATGGAACTTGATTCTATGCTCCCAGGAGCATTGAGCCTAGGTGCATATACCCTTTTTTTGAATTTTTTTTATGAAACTATTAATATAAGTGTATTTAACATTTGTATCAATTTGTATCTTTTTAAATATTTTTTTTTCAGATTTTTAAAAATCAGTGACATTTTTAGCAATTTAAAATTACTAAAATGCCACTTCCTTAAAAAATCTAAAAATCTCCAAAATGGTAAAAATTAATACATATGTTAAATACATTTAAATTAACTGTTATGTAAAAATTTTCAAAAAAATTTTAAAAAATAGGTTTAGTACCCTCGGGTGCATTGAGTCTCAATGCATCAGGTGTATAGGATTGATGTCCGGGTTTGATTTGTAAGATAACATGGAAAAAAACGTGACATAATAAGTAAGATTCCTGATAGAACAATAAAAAAAAGTGATGAATTCAATGAATTTCTAACATGCGGTATCAAAATATCACTTTTCAAGATCATACATATACAAATTTAAGATTAATAAGAGTATACTATAATTCATAATTCATTTAATGGTATAAATAAATCACATCATGGTGAATATTTGAAAATAGGTTGATTTGATGAAATGTCTGTACAAGTCAATTTGACTTCATTCATTAAATTAACTCTAGTGAGTTATTACAAAATAAAGAGAATTGAATTAATTTAAATGAGAGTATTGTAATGAATAAAATTTTCTAAGATAAAAATAGATATCAAGATGCAAAATCATATAAATTTAACTAATACATCTCAAGTCTACTTCTTATAGAGTCATTAAACATATTTGGTGTTCATTATCAATATAAGTAAGCATTATAAGAAAATTTCAATAACTTTAAACTTCTTTATCTTTTGCTCTGCTAGTTTCACTTTTTTTCCACATTGACGGTGGCTTTAATTTATCATTATATTTTTGTTTTTCTACTAAAAAGGAAAACTATGTGAGTTAGAAGCTCAATAAGTAGATAGTTTTTTTAATTCATTTTCCAATCATTTTAAAATTTTAAAATAAAATAACATCTATGTTACCTTTTATGTACAACAATTCCAAGTTATTAAACATCTTTATGCTTATGCATGTACTTGTCAATTCTAAATTATGCATTCATACTATAGGCATTGTCATCTGCTCGTACTCGCGTGCAGTCGTGCTATACATTCATTAGCGAATTCATCTTCTTTGGTAGTCATGAAGTCGCTACCCAGGTACTATCATACTGCTTGGCGGCAAACCCAATATGTAATTATACATCATGCTCATGCACTATAATTAATGCACTACTTAGATTCACTGCTTAACATGATTAAAGATATTATGAAATAATCATGCTCATATTTGAATAAACCAACTTGAAAGAAGGTTCTAAATTTAATAAATAATTATATTTCATGATAAATCATAATATCCAATATAATATTTTCAAAGCCATGCTTTGGTAAAAGTTTTCTTGCCTCTAAGTAAGCTTTAAACTTCCTTTTTATAATACATTATTTTCATCACAATATGTTCATTATTACATCTAGTTTTTAATAACTATTATTTAAAATGACTTTTCTAAAATTTCTCATAATTTTATTTGGTCAAAATTCATTTTTCTTCTTTTT
The DNA here is from genome assembly GCA_030490835.1 of Annona cherimola. Classification (NCBI taxonomy): domain Eukaryota; kingdom Viridiplantae; phylum Streptophyta; class Magnoliopsida; order Magnoliales; family Annonaceae; genus Annona; species Annona cherimola. Next base: position 2,682,589 of record CM059971.1, on the reverse strand, counting down.
ATTCTTGGATTATTCTACCACAAAATAACTTTATTTCTTATTATTTGCAGGAAAATATAAATTTGAACTCATATACTTCTTTAAATACTTACTTTAAATTTTTCATAATTTTTTAGTATCATACTTTTAATTAATTTGATTTCTTATTATTATTATTATTATTATGCATAATCATAAGTTTAAGCTCATTTAAGCTTTTCAATACTAACTTCAGTTTTTTGGTATTTTCATAATTTTCTTTATTTTTTCCAATTTTTCTTTTTTTATTATTTTCTGGCTGTTCGGCTGGCCGGTTGTCGAAGTTGACAGCTAGCCACTAGTGGGCCACTGCTGGTGGGCCATATGATGGGCTGGGCGCAAGTGGGCTTGATGCTATGCTTGGAAGTTGGGCTAGCTTATTTATTTGGGCTAAGCTTAGTTTCTATGGGCTTGGGTTATAGGCTTTTACTAGTAACTTTTGCTTTTGTGTTTCCTGAGTCACTGGGCACTAGCTTGATGGGCTTAGCCCACTAACTCAAAAGTTTTTGTTTTATATATTTATTTTCAATGCATGTTCGATCTGGAATTTTCGGGTTAAGCTTATAATATTATGTTTTATAATTTGAACGGTCCATTTCTCAAGATAATGTCTTTATCATCATATTTAACTTAAAGGGGTTTAATAAAGGGTTAAAATTAAATATCACTTCAAATAGTATCTAAACTAATTTTTAACCAAATTACTTTATCATGCACTCTGTAAAATCTCTTAAATAATATTCGTAATGGGTCAGATAGCTATTTTTATATCTGTATTTTCTTGTAAATATCTTTTTATGTTTTATTCTTAAAATACATATTCACCATTCTAATTTATGTGTAAAAATTACTATATCTAAAAATTGATAACTCTGATCAAGCTGAAATTTTGCAAGCAAGCTAAACGAACAATTTTCTTGTTATTGTACGGTCACAATCCTCTGATCATGGCCAGAAATATGTTTGTTTCATTATATTGCATTTTCTACCCTTTATTTGCTTCTCTTATTTGAAATAAGTAAAATTGCAATTCCAAAAATTTCAATAACACTCCTTATGCTAGTTAACCATGCTAGAATTATTACGAACTGATTAGATCAGAGAAATGAGTTGTATATATTGTAAAATGAATGAGATTAACTAAAGAAAATTTATACGCGATGTATCTTAAAAAACTCCTTCTTCCTTTTATCTATCTCCAGTCTCTCCTTTCAAAGACGCAAACACACCTGTTGTTCTCCCTCCTTTTATACTAATGGAGTTGTTAAACAGCTGGGATTAATTGTCATAAATTTCACCATTTTTTAATATATTTATTTAAAACGGTTCTTCCCCTTTGACCATGGCCATTACAGGTATATTTAGAAAACTTTCTTTTATTTACATAAGGTCATAATAGGTGCAACTGGTAGCATCTTAGTTAAGTTGAGGCTAGCCATTGCATTACTTTTTGTTTTCTCTTTTGAAAATAAAAAAATGGGTATAAATATATTCGCTAGCCCATGTATCCAAGCCCTTTTATTTTTTAAAATTAAATTACATAAAAATTAAAAAGATGAAATATAACTCAAACAAAAGTAATAAGTCAACTCAATCAAGTTAAAAATTATTTATGGCCTACTCGAATTTGGTAAGTTTGTGGCCCGTTGAAATATTTTTTTATTAATTTTTAAAATTTTTCATAAATAAGTCTTACTCAGATTAGTTAGCATGTGAAATTTTATAATTTTTATATAATTTTTCTTTTTGAAAATAAAAAATAAATTATATAAAGAATTAAAAATATAAATTTTCACGTATTGATCAATCTATTGATTCCACATATCTATAACAAATAAAATAAATAATTTTTTGCCTACCGCAAATCGATCCATTCGTGACCAATATATGATTATAGTTTTATTTACCCACAAATCTTATTTTTTTATGGGTCATGAATCTTCTTCTTTTTTTGATTGGAGTATATTTTTACATCATATCTCAACTTATATTACAATTGAACTCTAAGACAATTCTTATAATTTTGCAAGACATATAACAAACTCCCAAATATCAAGAAAGAAGACCATAAGCTCTCAAATATAATGGGGAGACAAAGTGCTCAATGTACTGGAACCGGGAGTGGAACATCGGACATCATCCTAATAGAGATAGAAGTTTCATACAAATTTCCCCTCATATAAGGGGTTTATAGGAAAATTTCATCTGTGTTGTGATGATTATGAATGTACATGATTTCTACTATCACTTGTCATGTTGTATAATTTTATTTTTATATAATTTTTCATCTTTGTAACTAAAAAAAAATTATATAAAAAATTAAAAATATAAAATTTAGCATACTTCGCAATCAATACATTTGTGATCAGTCACATAGGATTAGGGTTCTATTCATCCATGAATCTTATTCTTTTTTCGATAGGTCACAAATCTTATTCTTAGCCCTACAAATTTTCAAAAATTCTAAATATACTGATATATTTTGCTTAAAATTGTACTCATACTCACCCTGTTAGTAATATATTAAAAAGGTCGTTAGTCCTCTATAAAGTGATGAATATCGGTTGACCCTAATATAACTTGGACATTGTTTTGCTCAAAGAAGAGATTTCATATTTAAATAATATATGATTTTATATCTTTAAAAGTGCTAACAAATTTTAGACGTGAATTTTTAGCTACAAAATCATGATTAAGGATGCGCGTATTTGACATTACATAGAGAGTTAATGACCTCTTTGATGGATATGTGAGTATATATGGAATTTTTTAACATTTATAAGTATAAGTGAAATTAAAAGTAAAATTCATGGATATATTTAAGATTTTTCTTTTATTTATATAAGTTCATGCTAAGGCGCAACAAGTAGCAACTTCGTTGAGTTGAGGTTAGCCATTGCATTACTTTTTGTTTTTTCTTTTGAAGATAAAAAAATGGGTATGAATACATTTGCTAGAGCATGTATCCAAGCCCTTTTATTTTTTAAAAAAATTACATAAACAATTAAAAATATAAAATTTAATAGACTAACCAATCTAGTTAAGTTCACATATTTATAAAAATAAATAAATAAATAAATAATTTTTAGGGTTTTATCTTGGTAAGCTCATGCTAGGGCCAGCCGCAACTTAGTCAAGTTGACGCTAGTTGTCGTTAAGTTGACGCTAGCTGTTGTGCTACTTTTCGTTTCGTTTTGTCATTTTTCCTCGTTTTATCAAAATATAGTCCGGGACTGAATGGCACCCCATGCACATCCTCTGCTTTTAGAAAAGCCCACTATTGCCACTCCATGCACATGGCAAGGGTTTTGATTAACCGTTCTACCTTGATGCGGGGTGAATTTTCACAGTCCTCCCGAGTTGGTGGGGTTCTTGCAATTCCCCCAATGTAAGAGTTTCATACAAACTTCTTAATTTCCCCTCATGTATAGGAATTTATAGAAAAAATTCTTCCATATTATGACGATTGTAAATGTACTTGATTATAATATCAGTTAGGAATTTTCGTAAATATACCTACAAAGTTTGATTAATATTGCATCTGTCCCAAAGTTTGTTGATATTGCAAATATACCCACACAGTTTATATGAAATTGCAAGCATATCTCTTTTGCTATTTCTCCATGAAACTTTTTTGTAAAATGATGATAATACCTTCTAAGTCAAGTGATACACTTACGATTTTTGCAAATACTATGACATATTTACAAGAAAATATAAAATAATAATATATGTAAAAATATATAAAATAATAAAATGGAAAATGTATCTACAATATTTAAAAATTTTCATGTGCATCACTTAGTTTAAAGGACATTATCGTCATTTATAGAAAATTCTAACAGTGTTCTAATGAAAAGGACACACTTGCAATTTTTTCCAAACATTGTAAGCATATTTGCAATATTGGAAAACGGAGGGACACGGATGTCATATTGGTCCAACTTTGTAGGCGTATTTGCAAAAATCTCTATCAATTATTATATTGTATAAATCCCAATCAAAAAGAAAAAAAATATATGAATCATGACTACCCCTGACACACGTATCCAGAGGCACATTCCAAAGCAGAGAACAAATTAATAATTAGAGAGGATTTGATTTCTGAAAGTGTCAACAGATACGATCTTGATCATAATCTACCTTTCTACCCTCTAAAGATTATTTTAACAAGAATGATTCAACAAGGGCGGGAGTCCCTGTGCCACTGGTCTGACTGACTACGGCCGCAAGATTTTGCTAGAACTTTCAAAGCTTCAATGAAACTAGCTGGACCCAGTCTTTTGTCCTGACTGAGTTATTGGCGCCTTTTAAATATTCATTTGTTCAATATTCAGACCTTGAGTTGAATTTTTCCCCACTGAAATTGAAAATCTTCTTCGAAAGAGATCCGAGTCTTTGGTTGTTGAAGTTAACCTTTCAGTTTCTAGCCGTACGCCTCCGTCCATTTTTTCGCAGAAGGGCCACAAAATTTCAAAGAGAAGGTGGTGGCGGTGGCGGCGGCGGCGGCTTTATTTTATGCTGCTCCGAACAATTTCATGTGGACTGGGATTTTTTTGGCCCCTAAAGCTGAGGAAGTTAAGAGATTTAATTTAATCTTAGGTTAGATTAATCTTAATTAGCTGCAATGACCCAATCAACCTATTATTAATAATTTCAAAACCCATATGTTGAATTTTTTTTATTGTTCTAAGCTGAGGAAGTTAAGAGATTTAATTTAATCTTATTTAGAAGTATTTGGGCCAGGTTAGATTAATCTTAATTAGCTGCAATGACCCAATCAACCTATTATTAATAATTTCGAAACCCATATGTTGATTTTTTTTATCGTTCTAAGCTGAGGAAGTTAAGAGATTTAATTTGATCTTATTTAGAAGTATTTGGGCCAGGTTAGATTAATCTTAATTAGCCGCAATGACCCAATCAACCTATTATTAATAATTTCAAAACCCATATGTTGATTTTTTTTTTATTGTTCTAAGCTGAGGAAGTTAAGAGATTTAACTTGATCTTATTTAGAAGTATTTGGGCCAGGTTAGATTAATCTTAATTAGCTGCAATGACCCAATCAACCTATTATTAATAATTTCAAAACCCATATGTTGATTTTTTTTTTAATTGTTATACCAGGAGATTGACTTACAGTCTCCCTATTTGTTATATTTTTTTTTAGAACTCAATCATGCCTAAGTAACCTTACTGCTCCCACCTGAGGTTTGAACCTTGAACATCCAGCATAGAGGCCGGGACGTGTATCAACTAAGCTATGGTCTTGATCACGGAGAATGTTTCAATGCATGGTGCGAAATCTCATTTTTTAATATATTTTTTTTATAAGCTTGTTAATATAGTTGTGTTTAATCTATAAGCTAAACTTTACTATTTTTGGATATGTTTATATATTTTTTGATTTTTTAAAGACAATGGTACTTTAGCTATTTTTAAGTGACTAAAATACCCCTATTTTTAAAAATAAAAATATATTTATCTATCTCCAAAAATTGTAAAACTGAATACATAAGTTAAATACAATTATATTAATAATCTTATAAAAATTTCAAAAAATATATAAAAATGAGATTTTGCACCCTGGTGTATTGACATTTCATTGAAACATTCTCCCATTGATCACACCCATAAATTGATATTTAATTTGCCTTCTGTTTGTTTGAGTCAGTGTATAGATAATGAAAGTCGACTTGACCTCATCTGCCCATTTATTATTCAATATTACGTATATTTCTAGGAAATAGAAAATCATTCAGATCAAGAATTTGTGTTGGTTGAAAAACAGAAACTATTTGAGAGTGAAAATCATAATGCCTTAAAACTATTTATACATACGGACAAAAAAATGTTATATATTAACAATAACTCATGAATTATAAATGAAACATCTAAACCTTTGAAAGTGTTCATCCCACAATGATAGTATATATTTTTATGATATTTTTATGTGAGATTATACTATTATCCCTTTTGGTTGGTTTAATGATCTTGATTTTAAATGCGCTGATCATGTTAACATATGGTTGAAATTGATTTATGCTCTTTTACAAGATGTGAGATTGAAATAAACATGGTGTCTATGTGAAATTACATTTTTACTTGTGTTATAATGCTCTCGAGCAGTAGCTTTGAGTTGGATATTTGTGTTTATATTGATAATGGAATTTTATAAAAATACGTTTCGAAATTTTAAAATTGTAAATAAAATATGCCATATATACTCTTGAGATGTTCAATTATGAAGGATTTGTGTGGATATTAATAATTTGTAATATGTTTTTCCCTCAAAATTCGATTTTAGCGAAATACGAGAAATATCATATGTTTCACATTAGATTAGTGTAGTACCAAAACTACTTTATCTTGATAGGGTGCCTAAAAAGGTCAACTTTTTGGGCTAAAAGGAAATTTTGTACCTATAAAAGGAGCTTTGTGGAAGACTTGAAGGTATGAAACGAGAGTGCAAATGTGAATTCAAATTGTTCCTTTTAAGATTGCTTTTGGTGAAAAGTTAAATGCAATATAAAGTTATTGATTTGTGAAGATGTTACTGCTAAGATTCAAAGCCACAAGTTGCTATTAAATTGAAATGTTGCTGCTCTTACCGATATGTTAAATTGGTTTAATTTTTATTTGTTATATTATCTTGGTGTAAATGATGATCGAATTAAAAGAAAATCAAATCAATATATTGATTTTTTTTTTAGCCTATCTGGAGCTTAGTATTAATCCAAAAGATAGTTGAACTAGTTATACCATTGTAATATGTGTGTTAAAGTTGATTAGTGAAACTCAAGTTTGCATACTTTGAAAATGAAAGAAGTATATGATTGACCAAACTACTGTATATGTTTTTGTCTTTATGATTTGGGTCTTAGATTTATGATTTACCTTTGTGCTTGATTCATGCTTTCATAGAAATTTTTTTCTAACTACTCATTGCATGTGACCAACATTTTATACTTTTATTGAAGGTTTGGTCCACAAAAAGCTCCAATTTAAACGATTGTTTAGTACCTTGGTTAAATGTATGGTGTTAAATACGATCGATAAATTGGATTTTGTATAATCATTAATATAAGATATGAACATGAAAAATATACTGATTCATTTATTAAAAAAGATACGATTAAATGCACCCGGGTGCACTTAGACATGGTGTACCCAGGTGTATTTAACTTGTTTTTTATTACTTATTTTGAACATTTTTTACACGACTGTTAATCTAAGTATATTTAACATATGTATTAAAATTACAAAAAATGTTACTATTTTAAAAAATAAAATTTATCAAAAATAAAAAAAAATTATAAAATCTTAAGAAATCGTAAACCTTAATACATATGTTAAATATACTTAAATTAACAGTTGTATAAAAAAGTTTCAAAAAAATTAAAAAATAAGTTAAACACACATGGGTGTACCAAAGCTAAGTGCACCTAGATGTATAGGAATAAGACCCTTATTAAAAACACTACAATATTATAAATCAAACATCTGGACCTTCTAAAAATCCCATTCAAGTAAATTTTAAAGTTTATACTTTTATCTAAGGTTTGGTCCACATAAAACTCCAACTTAAATGATTGCTTAGTACCTTGGTTAAATGTAAGGTATTTAATGTTATCAATAATTTTGTATAAAACTTAAAAACAAAAAATGTACTGGTTCGTTTTGGCATCATGCATAGCTGAAATACTTCACGAAACTTCTAAAATTTTGCCGCATATGATGTCGTTTATAATTAAAATTTTACTTATATATTAGCCATCTGTATTCTTTTTATGGATGTGTATTCTTACAATCATCTCAACTTTGTATTACAGATTAAGGGAGATTTTGGGATGTTGAAAATTTGTGGGAACGTGGGAAATGATGAGAATTTGAAAAGAAAATATTTTGATAAATGTATAATTGATACGAAATGATAGGAATAAATTTAGAATAAATAGGGTTATTAAATAATAGGTGGTAGGAAAATTTATTAGAATATAGGGATAAAATTGAAAAAATAAGATTGTTAAATGGATTAATGATTGATTTAGGGAACTATGCCCCCACTTTCTCCCTTCCCACCCCACACATGCATCTTCCCAAACATCCCCATCTGTCTTTTTTATGGATGTGAATTCTTAGAATCATATTGATTTTATCTTACAAATTAAATAACTTCTGAAAAATTCTTACAAATTATTTAAAACATTCTAACTAATATTTAATAATATCTTATTTTTTCCTAATTGGAGGACACTCCTAGATAACCGAGAGACTTTGATGCCACCATGAGTAGAATCTACATCAGGTCGTCGATACTGTGGCTGACTATGGGGTTACCACCAGGCTGTCACCCTAGTGGGGCATCAGCCATCTGTATATTTTCAAACAACATTGAATTTGGCTAAAATGCATGCAAAAAGAATGGTCCAATGAGAAAATTTTTCCCCAATGACAAGATGGGCAATGAAAAACAAGGAATTTTATAAGTCCCTCAAGTTTCTTAAAATAGTTTGAAATTTTGAAAGGTATAACTTTGTTCCCTTCACTAATATAAAACCCTAAAACTAATAATTTTTAGTTCAAAATTACCAAAATACACTTTTCATATTTTTGCAAATATTTTGCTAGCAAAAAATCCTTAAAATTGTCCCCAAAAATCTTAAAGGCATTCTATTAATGTTTGAACACGATTAAAAGAATGGCACTTTGCTCGTTTTAAGTAAAAAAGTTGTAGGGTTTCACTTTAGTAAAGGAACCAAAACTATACATTCCCAAAACTGTAAGCCATCTGTTGTAAATATAAAACTTAGGAACTGAAAGTGGAAATTTTAAAAGAACTTGAAAGACCTACATGCAAACCCCTATACGAAAATGAATCGGGGCCTCAATCTATTCGTAGTTTCAAGATCAATAGCCATCTTAAGAGTCTTTGTGTTCAGAAAAAGCAGTCCTGAATCCTGATGGGTCTTCTCTGTTAAATCAATTTGAATTGAAGGCTATAGCCAGAGGTCATGTTTAGCTAATGAAAGCGGTTTTGGTCTGCTAGTCAACAGACAGTGGTCTACTGTACAATTAAGCAAATGAAGGTTCTGAATAACTGAGGAACTTATAAATAAAATATCTAGCAAGCCATAGCTGACTAGCGTGCTCTTTTTCTATATGATTGTCATTGTCCGCAAGTTTCTCCCACTTAAAGTGCGTGGAGTTGGAATATTGGAGAACTTACGAAAAGGCCACCCGCATAAAAAATTAAAAAAAAACGAAAGAAAACAAAGGAGAAGCATTTCCCCGAATAGTCCCACTGATGCTAACCATATGGCTCTAATCGAATTATAATAATGCGTGCATAGACTACACAAAGTATATATATTCAACAAATATTTTTTTAAAGAATGCACCACCGACCACCTTCCTGCTGGCTAATGGTAAATGCTAAAATGCCTTTAGAGTTGATTATTTTGCAAAAAAGTGCAAAAGTTACAGGTTTAATTCGCAAATATTAAAAACATGATATCCAATTTGCAATTTGGAAAAAATACAAAAATTATGACTTCCCCATGTTATACAAATTTACAATAATTTGTATGTGTACATTTCACTATCCAACTAACTTTTTTTATTAGTATTATATACACGCCATGACATAATAATTAAACAATTAAATAAGTAAATGGAAGTAATTAAATAAGATGCGAAAAATTTAAAGATTATTGAAATTTTAATTATTGATTATCAAGAATGGCATAGTGGAATCTATACGACTGATGTACTTAAGTGGGAAATAGCTTATGACAACAACAATAAGCAAGGTTTAAATGATTAAATTATTGGATAAACGATGATAAGCAATGTCATTGAGGTGATTGCATTAGCATCCATCATGGATACTTCATTACTTCTACCTTGGATGAAAGATTAAAGAGACTTCTATCCAGGTCATTGATTTGGTTTAGGGTTTTTATAAAATAGACTCAGTAATTAAATACGGATAATTTTTTTTTGAAAGAATTAAGTATGAATAATTTATTATATTCGTTCATTACTATTCACTAGAAGAAAGTAGAATTTAGAAACTCGAGAAATTAACACTATAAGTAAACATTTCGACAATAGCTTTTGAGCTCAAATCTATAAACTTCTAAGGAAATTTTAATTATCTCTATGATATGAAATTTATTGCAAATCTGCCTGCATATATTTAAAAATATTAGAAGAATGAGTGTAAATTTTTTTTTAAAATTACAAAACTTTTAGTAAATCTAAGCCACACATTATGTATGTTAATATACATTTAGTTAATATAAAAATCACCTTAAATAGATAGTTGTTGGTCACAACTTTTTAACACAATTGCTTTAATACAATGCTTTAGTTTTCAAGCACACTCTCAAATACACATCAAGTAAAGAATCAAGATATTACATGCAGACGACTAGCATGAATCTTCTACAATGTGACCTTACATTTAAAGTGGTTACTTCTATATCCATCTTATACCCACTTTGAATTTTGAAGGATGATTATCCACTTTCTCTTAGAAATTAAGAATTTGAGGAAAAACGGACGGACAAGTGGGAATTAAAAGAAAGACAAAGATGATAAATTTACAATAAAAAAAAGGAAATAGTAAAAAAGTGAAGCGCCCCAACCCAAGGCGCTGGAACCTTACTCCAGGATCGTTTATTGATTGGTAAATGCAGGCAGGATTGTTCATATGATCATGCGGTGGGATTTGTTTTTATTTACAACATAAACATACATCAATGATTCATTCCATTACAAATTTACATCATGGCAACATAGTTATTTATGCCTTGAAATTTATTCACCTTTACTATCAACATATACTGACATTTTACTCCCATCAATTAATCCCATTACATCATTCTGATCATACATTTTTAAAATTTTATATCATTCTTGTCACATCAAATTCATACATACAGACAACCATTCAATCTTTTCATGTCAAAGTCTATTCCAATCACACATATCACATCAAAGATGTTTAATTTCACAAAAGATAAACATACCCACGAACATCACTTCCAAAGGGTTTAGCCATTCATGTAGATGCATACAATAGAATACAGGAATCATATTTCTTCAGTTAAACCTGTTCATTTTCTCTGAAATCTTCTTGTACCTGTTTTGGGTTTGGAAAACAAAACATGAGTACTAACTCAATAAGCAAACTACATCATTTTCAGAAAAAAAAAATTTGTATAAAAATTTTTAAATAGAAAATTCGTACCCAACATGGGCATTTCATAAATAATGTCAATTCATTATTATCAACATGATACGAATATCATACTGATAGTACGCTAGCCAGGCGTCTATCGTATCATCCTGCTCCCATTTCAGGGAGAGCGTCACCGGCCATTGGCTTATGTTAGCGACTTAGTCACACTAGAGGGGGAGAACCAGTCCGCTTATACCTCTAAAGTGGACCAAATTTCTTGTGCATCATGATCATAGACATGCTAGCATGATTTTTAAAGATAGACAAGTTGAACCATAATTTCCAACACAATTTTAATGAAGCAGATATTCATTAGAGTGGTCATGCTTAAATAATTTCAAAAGCTTGTAAATAAAACAAGTTGCAATTTATTATCAACAATTGAGAAACAACTTTTCAAAAGTTTTTCTTGCTTACATGTGATAGCTTCAATTTTTTTTTTCTACCTTCTCTTCGCCTTTGCCTATATAAATAAAAACGATATCTTATCCATATGCATAAGATTATAAATGCTTGCATGACTTAAGGTTTTCCAATCCAAATGAGTTTATAGCAGGCTAACTTAAACCATTCTTTTCTTCGAGTTTGGTATCATCTTTTCTTATTCACATATTGGTGTAACTTATGACTCCAATCATAACCATTCTTTTCATTTTGATACCCTTGTTTAGGGTAAATTTTTAAGTTCATTTATAATAATTAAGTTTAACTTAACATATTGGAATTTAACACTTCCCGTTTATCATTCAACACCCATACTTTGCATGTCATCTTGGGTATTCATTCAAGACTTTGTTTATAAGTTAGGGCTACTAATTTAACCTCAAATTTCTGAAATTTTATAATTTTCCTCAAAACAGCCCTATATTTCCTCATTTTACTACATTTCTATTTTATTTTTGCACTTTAGCTAAGTATACATGCAATACTATTATCGACCATTACCTTTATTATCAATACTTTTTATTTGCACCCTTTAGTTACACATATATTATATGATAATCAAGTTGGCATCAAATAGAATTTTTCTATTAGAAATTCATTTACACATTAATTAGGATACAACTAGGCAATTGAAGTTCCTTAACTCGTTTGTTTAAAACAGAATTTTTTCCACCTATTATTGGACATCCCATCAACATATGTGTATAAAACAGAATTTTGTTCTCACCCTAAATAGTTTGGGTGTCCCTTAATCATTCCATAGGTGATGTATTTTGCCCTTATAATTACCACATACATTCTTGTTTAATCAAGTATCGTTTCCACCTAAAATAGATGAAAATTTACTGAGTTACCAATCTATAATTCTACCCAATTATGGATCATTATGTAAGCTTGAAATTACATCAATTAAACACCAAAACAACTCAACTAATCAATACATAATAAGTTATCAAAACAGATGTATATTTCTGGAATTAAATTAAATTTCAGCATGGTTACCTTATTCAATGCAACCTTAAATCATTCATATCACTTCTTTAATACATAATTTGAAACTCTCTACTCATTTGACATTTATTGGACATATTATGGGTTGTGTAAACCATCCATTTAATGCTCATAAATGAACCCATTCTGTGAGACATCACTTGAGTAAGGAAACCTTCTTAATTACAAAAATCAAAATAGGTATAGGTCACCTACTTATGATGTTGTTGTTGCTTCCTCCTTGCCCTAGTTGAATTTTCTTCTTCTTCTTCTTCTTCTTCTTCTTCTTCTTGCTTCCTTTCTTCCTCCTTAGTTGTACGTCCCTTGCTGGATTATTTTTTTCCTCTCAATGTTGCTGTCCAAGACGTCCTATGGCAGCCCCTTTGTCCCTTTTGTAAAAGGCTGAAATCAACCCCATCATGCTACCGATTAATTCCTAATTTTTAATATTTTTTTTACTTTAATTGCTGCACAATTTTGGTCCAACCAGCTGTCCATATAGATACACCCTTATCATCAAATCATCACATTTTCTACCTCCATCTAGACCGTGCATCTGCCCCTTATCTCCACTGTTGACTGCTACCCATTTCCCTAGGTTTATCATGTCCAGATGTAGCTACAATTTAGTGGATTTTTTCCATTTTTATTTAAAGAAATTTTGCCCAAAAATACCTCCTTAAGATACGTCACATTCAGCCATTAATTGCCTTAACTTTTCATTAATTATAATCCACTTTTTAAAAGTAAAAAGTCAATGGTTTTTAACCATATATGGTTTAGCATCTTCCCGTGACATTTAACTTAATCAAATCCATCCATATTGTAAAACACTTTGTTTTAACCATTCATAAAAAATTTAACCTCAAAAGGATCATCCTAGATCAAGAAATAAACATGTGAAAATATCTCATGAAATTTTATAAAATTTAGTTATTATCACCATATTCTAATCATGATTATCATAATCCACACCATTCATAAGGTAGAGTATGTTATAATAAGTTTACTTTCCAAATTTCATGCCAATCAAGCAATAACCTAATTTACCCAATAATTATTAACAAAATAACATGGATATTTGAAATTTAATAATATGCCAACTCATCATTTCCTACACCATATTTTTATTCTTATGCACATTAATCTAAATTGAACGAGGGTGATTAACTTAATCACCTTGCTTAGTCATTTGCCCTAATCTCATCCATCCAGCTCAAAGCATATAATTAATAATCATTAAATTTCTAATTTACATTCATTAGTTTCAAAATGTCCTAGGTATCACAAAAGAATGAATTTAAAAAAATATTTAAAAACCTAGGATGTTAATTATCAAGATGCATGTAGCTAATACTTGAAAGTTCTTCACTTTGTCAATAAGGGTATAACCAGGTTAGTGAAAGTTCTGACTTGTGTCTAAATGATTAAAGTTTTGATTTTAGCTTGGAGCATTATGTTTCCTATTTGAGGAGTGCTTGTGTCCTCTCCTGCTAATGTATATTATTGGTAATTATGTGTAGAAGAAGGCGAATTGGGTGAATTAGATTTGAATATAACAAAATATGTGTGATATTATAAAAATAAATCATAAAAAAATTATTCGATTTATCTGATTGCATGTGTATTGCCATCCAAGCACAAAAAGTTAGTTACTAAAAAAAATATAAGAGCTATATAATGAAACGAATATGGGTATAACTTAGGTTGGGTAGTTCCAAGTAAGGTTTGGACCCTACCCTCACTATATTTTAAAAAGCCCCAGCTATATCACATTTTTAGCTGGGTCAAGTCAAGTATTTTCTTAGGGCCTAGGCAATTCCAATTCTAGTTCTAAATCGATTCTACTAAAAAATGTCAAAATATGCTGCCAACATATATAAGAAAATCATCCATCACAAATAGTTAAAAAATCATAAGCAAGAATAAACATGTTGCCAAATCAATTCTAAATAACGGTAAGAAACTATCTAAATATTCAACCATTATAAACAGTTAAAAAATCATGAGCAAGAATAAACATGCCGCTAAATCTATTCCAAACAGCTGCATCAGTCGCTATTCCATATTTTTTTAACAAATTCTAGTCAATTAAATATGTTATACGCATTGCAAGTTTAACAAAAATTTATTAGAATAAAGAAGTAACATGTCAACAATATGAAAATAGAGTTAAACCAAAACTTATATATTTAAAGAAACAAAATCAAAAACCAAAGCGGATTTAAAGACGAGGCAGTTTTAAGATCAAATTTGAAGAAAAATTGAAGAAGAGGAAACTTTGAGATTTCAAAGATGATTAAGATGAAGCGGTAGAAAATAAAACTAGAACACAAGTAAATTCAAAGAAAAGATAAAGGATAGAGCCTCTAATGTTCAACACGAGAGACGACTTGGAGATGAGATGTGCATAATCTTAGGAACTAGCAAGGATTAGCCAATGTTGGCTCTCGATTGAAGTTAAAAATCAAAATATCATGCCACCTTCATATGAAGTGTGACACGCTTCATTCACCATTGCTTCTTTAGTCTGTCAATGGGGAAAGGATGAGATTCATAGAGCATATTTGAGGAGGTGGGAATTAGAAAAGAATTATTGCTTTTTTAGTCTTTGGTTGGGGAAAGGATGAGATTCATAGAGCATATTGGAGAAGGAGATGAGAACTCGAGAAGAAATTTGGTTATGGGAGGGAATAGGTGTGGGACAAACACTATTTTAGCTACTAAGGTTTTGTTGCTTTGGAGAAAATTATAAAGAAGTGGGTGGAATTGAGGTGCATAAAGGAGAAACAGAACTGTTGAAGTAGAATAGATAAGGTACCCCCAAATAATATGTATATTCTATCGGCATGTTTGTTTATAACCAGAACTTTTAAACTAAAACTTTTTACTATTCAAATAACTATCATGTCTTTTAATTATTTTTTCATATCTTCCTATATAAATATCCTAATTTTTAATTATTTATATAAACTACTCATACAACTAACCTATCTATTTTAACTTTATTCTCTTTATTTTCCATTGTTATTCCTATTATATCATATTATTTTATATCAATTCGAAAAAATTTACACAAAAAATTTTTCATTCAAAAATTTTATAACTTCCCAAACACAGCTTATATATAATTAATACATGCAATCAGGTTACTT